>CM022481.1:19686319-19746262 GCA_011952105.1 Coreoperca whiteheadi | reverse complement strand
AAAAAAAAAAAAAAAAAAGGGCTTCAGAAACTGCAAGTGTTAACATTTTCAAGAAATATTACCCCCAAATGTCAGCCTGAGAAAATCATGTGGACAAACTGATAGTGGTAGCGACTCTAAGTGTCTATGCTTACAGCTTCAGTAATGACACTGAATATATTCTAAGATTCTTGCATTCTGGGAAGGTGTACAGTCTCTGTAGTGCCACAAGCATGTAGTACAAGCATTAGAAAAGCCTATTTAGTGTCACTGTCCACTGAAGCGTCACAGTAAACGTATTACATTTCAAGAGTGTCATTATTATATAATACAAAGATGAGGAATTTTCATTGTACAATGCATATACATTTAAAATAAGTCTCTTGGTCTCCCTTTGACTCCACCTTCCCCTGCTGTTTAATATTTTCCCTCCACACCATTGCTGTAAATAAATATGTATTTTTAGTTCTCTTGTTTTTGCTTATCTGGAGCGATAAGAGTTAGAAAATGCACATTAATCTATACTTTTGTTTCCCTGCCAGTATCTCTAGCTTTACATCTGTTGGCCGCTCTTCTGTCGACCTCCAGGGGTTTCAGGGAAAGCTGAAATGAAAACTAAGTCAACATCCTGCTCTCACAAGGACTTCCTGCCTGAGGAGGAGGAGAAAAAAAAACAAAAAAAAGAGAGAGAGAGACAGAGAGAGACAGATCCCATCAGCAGTGAAGCTCCAAAGGAAAATGCAAGCAGACAGTCCGTCACCCTGCCTTGAAAGACAGCAATAAATGCCTTATTATACAAAGAAAATAAAAAGGCAGAAAGTGCTTGTAAAAGAGACAAAAAGAGATTGTGGGCTGATCAGAAGGGTCAGGACATCGCCCCATCTCACTGCCCTCGTCTCCCTTTCAATTAAATTTAATTTCATGGACTTACACCCGCATGACAAGATCTCCCTTTATTGCTCAATTCCACATACCATGTCTGCGACTGGGCTGATCTTTTTAAAGTGCTGTAATAATAATGCAATGAAGACTGAACCAGGCATACCGAGGACAGCAAAATGTCTAGGATTGTATATCGTAATGCACATTGTTAACTACCACTGCAAGCAACGTTAAATGTTGATTTTAACTGTTTTCATCTATCTATCAAGTAATAATGTAATTAGTACTTTAAATGTAAGAACTCATACTACCAATTGCATTTTTCATATTACTGTACTGTATGTCTTTTTTTTTTTTTTTTTAAAGTCATGCCCATGCGTGCATCAAGTTTCTTCTTGTAATTATACTTGCACCCAATTTTTTGAAATTAGAGACCCAAACGTCCTTTTCCAGAATGGTCACACACTCATTGAAGAAAAAAAGCGAGAGAGACATGTGGGTTTAAGTATGTGTATGTATCTAGAGTGTCTGTATGGTTGATCTTTGCAAATGCTGTCCTCTTCCAGACGGTCATAAACTCAGACTAAACAGGAAAACCACAAAGTTATAACCAGCTAATCCCCTACTTACACACACACACACAGTCAATGAACTGACCCTGTCTGCTGGAGGCTACGGTGATCACTGCTCCAGACTGGGGGGTGTCTAAAGCTAAACTGTCTCCCAGGAGGCCCACTGGCTCTCTCGGCACTCAAATGAATTTTCCAGACTAGAATGCATGGTAAATTAGCTAAGAAACACCCTTTAAAGTGTAGAAACGTGGGAGGGCTTTGGCAACATAATATTTCCTTAAGATTCTCTAGTAAATTGTTTTTCAAAAATCAAACCCGTCATTTGACAATTGTCTGTTTGCCCCAAAAGTCCCACTCCCCTAGTAACTGTCAAGCTTTGTAATTCTAGCCAGCTAGTTAGGGGCGATACTAGATAAATGGTGGCAGAATTGCCATTCAAAATTCAAAGTGATAATTCAAACAATGAGTCCTTCATTTTAGAGAAGTACACCGAAGCAAGCTGACAAAACTGACATGAAGCCTAACAACTTTTGGCAGATTTTATAGACGTAGCTAGTTAGCTAATTAACATTAACGCTATTTCCGTGAGTTGGCTAGAAACCTGGCTGAAATAATTAAATTCGTTTGAGAGTGAGAACCCTGGAAACAACTGGGAAACTGAAAACAGTTTTGGATAAAACTAATCCAACGATAGGAGTACAAACTAAAAAAAGATGAAATACCGTAAACATGACTTACAGAACATATTAGTACAGAACTGTCAGATTAGTTACATTAGTTATGCCAGAAGCAAATCGCTGCTACTAGCAACAGAATGTTTAACTGAAACAAACAGCAGCTTTCACAATCATACTAACGCAGCAACGTACATTCACTGGTCCCAGGCAAAAAATTATCATTCTAACCGGTTGATAATCCACGTGGAAGACATGAAAATAAATGATTGTTCTTGTATTGCAGGGTAGAGCTGGTTAACCTTAGTATAATAGCACTGTGTTATAGTGGAAAATTCTAAACAAAATACAGTACAAGTGTTATTTCTTTGTGATGTAGCCCCATTTGGATGCTTGACAAGCCACAAAAAGGTGAATTTTTTCTTCTTTATTGTTAGTATGTTTAACTTTTACTAGAGAAAGGTTTGATGAGGGCTAATGGGTTTGCCAACTGATCTTGGAAAAACTTCCCCAAATCCACTAAGGAGAAGGCAAAAGCCACTACCTGAAATGTTAATGTAGCAACTGGGACCAGCGCCTACAGCAACACTGTTTTGCCACCTCTTGTCCTTAGAAATAATGCTGCGTTTCTGTTAGGTAGGTAGGTAGCGAGCAAGCAACCAGGCATGCTAACATTATACAGCAGCACATGAGCACATAGTTTAATCCATCCGTTGCATTTTTGGTTTTCAATGGTGGAAAAATTACCCCACTCTCCAAACTCTTGATCAACTCTAGATATATAGTATTGCTCCTGTAGTAGGTCCCCATGCTTGACAGGCCTGCCGTGACTATTTACTGCTGCTAAGCTATGCCTGGACAATCCCTGTATGAGGGAGGGGGTTCAGAGAAGGGTCAGTTGCAAATTAGAAAAATCTTATTTCAGTTACACTTTTGTGTATCTCCTCTTTACTTACATGCTAACATAGATTAAAAAAAAAATAATAATAAAAAAAACTTTTGAGGTATTACGGTGGGTTTTGATTTCAAACTGAAGGTATTCCTGTTTGGTATGGAACTCACTGGTGACAAAATATGTAAATGGACGTTTAAACTCGCACAGTCAGATCTGTTAACCATGAAGCACGAGCAAACCCTGTCACTAATGTATTTTGAAATCTAAATTCAGGGAATTAAAAACCACACTGCATAAAAACATAATCTTGAATAAAAAATAAATAAAATACAGGGAACACAGGGGCACAGAGAGAATGTTTATGCGCAATAACTCCTAGATAAGTGGTTGGAGTGATTTAACTGAGCTCAGACCAGCCAGCAGTAAATCTATCCTGCAATGGACCAACTGCTCTCCCTCACACACACACACACACACACACACACACACACACACACTCTCACTCCATACCTGATGAGGCAGTGATGAGGACTTTGCTAAATCATCCACAAGCACCTCAGAGACACAGTTGTGCGTGTGGTTGTGTATGATTTAAGTAGGAACTCATCTGTGCTAGCCTTGGTTAGTACTTACAGTCCAGCCTGTAGCCAAGGCCACCACACACACACACACACACACACACACACACACACATACTGTCTAGGGGATATGGAGGATATGTTGGTGTTGGTAATGAAAACATGTCAGTGAGTAGATTTACAGGAGAGAGCAACTTGACCTATAGCCCCAGAGAGATTTATCACTGGTAGAGGATCTAATCTTCTCATAGCTACAACATTCTGCTCACAAACCCACAACAATACAATAGCAAACATGATTTTCTTGGGAAAATCAGTTTGGACATTTATCTTTAGCTCAGCAATTGTTCCTCCTCACACTGCTGACTGCTCTTGCTTTAAGTTCAAAGTGTTCCCTGGAGATAAAGTCAGGGTTCAGTGACTGCTCAGGTTTTTATAGCATGTATGTGGACCTTTATGTTCAAGTAAAGCCAAACAATGACACAACTCGACCTCACAGAAGCTGAGGCTTTCCTAATGTATGCGAGCAGTGATCACAAAAGTGGTAGTTAGAGAAATTATTGTATACCTATAGTGGCAATTCACTTTAATGGACAAGATTTAAAAAGACAGTTTACAAAAATTGAATTTCCAGATGGGGAGGTAATAGAGAGTCTGTTGAAGACATTATGCCTGTTGGCTATTTTCTGTCCAAACCCCTGCCAACTGGTCAAAGAAACGTGGTCATGCTAACTGAACACGAGAACGACTAATGAAAAAGGAAAAAAATGACATTAGCGTCATTGTTATGCTAACTGACCGACAGACTCCCTAAAGGAGGAGGCCAAATTTGGAAACCCCGGCAGCTCACCTGGTACAGCGCATGCCAGGTATCAAGGCTGAGTCCTTACCGCAGCAGCCTGGGCTTAATTGGAGCTGGAATTGAACCCGGGCCCTTTGCTGCATGCCATCCCCTCAGTCTCGCCCCTGCGTTTCCTGTGTCTCTCCAGCTATCACTATCTTAATAAGGCAGAAATGCCAAAAAGGAAAAAATGGCATTTGCTTAATATTAACTATCATTTTATTAAAAGTAGTTTAATATTTGTATGCATCCACAAAGCTTGGATCACAATTGAACATGATCACCATGAATAGAAGTGGTGACTAAAACTACTTTTAATATGATGATGACAATGATTGATATCGCTCAAGGTTGTAAAACATCCATTTAATATGCCAATGACCATTCTTTTTCCCCTTGTGTGTTTGACAATCATGATTAGCTGCTAAATATTCAATATGGGAAGTAATGTTTGTCAGATGTTCACGAGCAAAATGCCATTTTTATTCATGCAAAGGCTTATTAGGATTAGGTATGGGAACACCTGTAAACTAACAGAGCCTATTACAGTAAACTATAATCTGTGTACTGTCGGGATACATGAAGTGAGAAACAGAATACATAGATTTGCTTTGAAAATGTTTTGAATATGTTAAAAGGTTTTTTTTTTGGGTAGTTTTTCCCTTAGTCGAATCGAGGGTCTAAGGACAGAGGGTGTTCGTATGTTACAGACTGTAAATCTCTTTGAGGCACAATTGTGATTTATGATATTGGGCTATATAAATAAAATTGAAAAATGTATTTGAAATCAAGTTTGATGGCGTTGTGTGTGCAAACTGATGCTTCTTTCTCTGATCTCACTATAAATCACCTATTCAAATTTATGATGGGATTTGTGATATAACTGAAAGCACCAGAACAGCTAGACCTTGAGGTGAGGTTATTTTGTCAACTGACGTTTCCAATATCAAGAATAAACATTAAATCTCTTTTCAAGTTTGTTTTGATTCATTCCGATACATAATGAAAATCTAAAAAGATAGCTCTTATTTTGGAAATTGATGCAAATGCTGTGAGAGGATGAGATGGAGGAGCGAAATAGGGTGGAGAGTGAAACTGTGTGTTGACTAAAGGCCTTGTATGTGTGTAGGCCGTGCATGTGTTTGTGTATATGTATTTTGTGTATGTGTAAATGTATACTGGGAGTGTGCGGGTCTGCCTATCTAGTGTGTGTTTTGTATTTGTCAGGTCAGGAAATAACATTCTCTAGACGCTGTCGGTGGGGTCACAAGGGATTGTGGGTAATTGGAAATCCAGATGGACGTGCATGAGCTTCCAGGAAGAAACGGTTACCACGGAAATCGAAACCAAACACACACACGCCACAAAGTTAATGTTGCTCATCTCCATCTGTGCACCTCTCATTCTTTTACTTTTCCTAGTCTCTTCTGATTTTTCCCCTCATCCTTCCTCGTCTCATGGCTTCCTCCTTCTCTCCATTCAGTTGACTTATGAATGACACAGGAAACAGTGTACAATTGGCTGAAGAGTTGAGTGGGTGGGTCCATGGGGACCAATCAACAAAGTATGTACAAAAGGAGCAGCCAGAGTCATGAGTAATATTCACTGTACACGCACACACAATAACTCTCAGTTGGCTTCTCTGGGGAGCAACTTCGTCACCGTACTGAAGAGAATATGGCTAGCTAGCCATCAAAGAGACTGATGGAAGCTATAATTGCTGCCATTAGTCTCTGTTACTTGCAGTTAAGACCTTAAGATTAGTTCCAACAGTTTTACAACAAAGCCAACAATCTGAAAGTCGCCATGGACAACGTCATTTCAGGCCAACAAAAAAAAAAAACAGAACAGATGAATAGACCTGATTCGCCTACCAGATTTGTACATAAATCTACTGACAGAAAGAAGTGCGGCTCAGAGTATTTTAGGTTATGTATTTAATTAACTGTTACTTAATTTCTACACTTTAAGAAAAAATGTTATGCTATTTGTAAAAACTAGATTTCTGAGGGCAGTATTGGCCATTCAAACATCTTTTAATATGTTAATGCTTTGATAATTGGATTATTGATTTTTTAAATCCAAAAAGGTGTTTTGGTCTGCAACTATTCAATCCAAACTTCTAATTCCTTACAAATCCACCCATGAACGGGACACTGGAACCATCTATCTACATGAGCAGACAATGTCTTGGTCACAGACATTTCCTATAACATGAAACCATATTGATTCCTAAAAGCACATTCCCAGCTCTTTAGCCCTCTCACGGGGAGGCCAGGGTCCGCTACAGTCTAGCAATGGCAGAAGATCATACAGAAAGTTCCCTGTTTGCTTTGAATTGCCATTTCAACATGTCACTGCAGGAAAAGCACAGGTGAAACTAATAACATTTATGATGGCTGCCTTCCAGCAGTCATTGCGTCAACTAATAATATTAATCAAAAATCAAACCCCAGTTTGGGAACCACTGTACAATATCCTCTAAAGAAAGGCAGCTATAGAAAAAGCTTCTTTACAAACTGAATCATTATGATGGCAACCAGTTCATCCACACTGCATCTCCACAACATATTTCTTTATCCTTTGTGAAAAGTTGATTCTTTGTATATTATTTCCAATACATAACATTTGTAATATGTTCACCTATCTTTGAAATCAGACAGCATAACCATGACTAAAACCACACAAACATGACTAAAAAAAGGGAATACAATTCAGACTCAAATGATTGGAGTTAGAAATGAGCTCACCTGGAGGTTCTCTCACACACACACAGCATTAAATGATGGCTATGGATTTTGACAGAGCTGAACTACAGGTTGCTGACTCATCGTTTTTGACCAGCACTGATGACTACACATCCGCAATTAGCTGGCCCCGGGCTACCGCTAACTGCTCTGGCACGGGAAATGTTCAGGTTAGATTGAGCGTAGCTGAAATGTGTGTTTGACAATATAGAATCCATTACAGTGTGTGTGTGTGTGTGTGTGTGTGTGTGTGAGAGAGCATAACAGACAAGTATGTGTGTGTCCACAGTGCTTTATGAACATATTCAATCTTTTATGCTTAACGATATTGGAGATGCACATTTAGAGTTTTTGTAAGTGATCTGCACACAAAGTAAATCAATTGGAGTTGATAAACATTCAGCCTCTTGAGATACTCTTGCCTGTTTCAGTGAGTGTGTTCACATGAGAGATTTAGTGAGAGGGGGACACTGAAAAACAGAAGGAGATAAAACTACGTTAGAGCGATAAGGAGAAATAGTTGCAAAGAGGAAAAGATGAGTGGATGAGTGAACACAACAAAGCACTGACTGCAATACTTATTCATGTTGCAGCGTGTTTGTTTTCACTGAAATTCAGATGTATAGTTGATTATCAGTTACACTAATGCTCAGACGCTCAGTCTGCACCTGTGTGTGTGTGTGAAAGAGATGGCGAGAGCTCTGTGTGTTGAAGTATATAGCATTCATTACAGTGGCACTACAGACAAACTGCTCCCTGGATAGACATTGATTTTCACCCAATGGATCTCACTGTTAGCAAACCTAATAGCTTGGTGGGTAATGGGTAGATGTTATGAATGAGCCCCTATGGGCAGGAGTGGAGAGGAAAGGAAAAGATGTAGGTAGGGAAATGAGAAAAGAAAGAAAAAAAAAAAAAAATGGAGGAGAACATGGGAATAAACGAAGGAGAGAAATGAGGACAAATAAGGAGAGGAAGACCTAAAAAGAAAGAGAGGAGAGAAAAAATAATAATACCAAAAGAGAATAAAGACAAGAGGAGAGGATGTGAACGGATCGGACACAATTAATCATTTCGAGAAAAGGCAGATTAGTCAATAAAGAAAATAATCGTTCGTTACAGCCCTAAAAGGAAACATTGAGAGGTGCAGGGAGAGATGATGGGATTAAGAAAGGAGAGAGGTGAAAAGAGAGGGTATGGAAGTAGAGATGCACCAAATGTTTGGCCAAAAATAGTAAAAAGACCGAATAAATTTTGCCAAACAATGATATTTTTGATGACGCCATCAAATAGCAACCAGCGCAGAGTGAGAGGCGTGCGCTTTATAAATGCAACTAACATGTCGGCAGTGTGGATGCATTTTAAAGTGTCCAAGAAAGAGGCAAAATCGGCTGTTTGCTGACACTGTTCTGCTGAATTGTCCAGAGGGGGTGCATCTGGAAAAACGTACAGCACTACAAATGTAATTTATCATTTAAAATCAAGACACCCTGAACAGCACGCAGAGTACGAGAAAGACACGGTGCCGACGGCAGCAGCGGAAAACTGCGTTCGGTATTCGGCCAAGGGTTTCGTTATTATTCGGCGTCGGCCAAGAATTTTTATTTCGGTGCATGCCTATATGGAAGTACTTGAAAAGGAACCTAAAGGACATAGAAGAATGAACGATAGCGGCGGAGAAAACAAGGAGAAGAGAAGAAGGCAAACAGAGCAGAAGCGAAGGGGATTATTATCAGATGTCAGTTGAAAGGGGGGCTGCTATTTACCATTACTGCTAATAGGTTTCAAAAGGAAGCTAGTCGTTAGCTAAATGGATAGGCCCTAAATGACACATTACCATGTTAAAGGCTGATTCCGCTCATTATTGGAGCTCTGATTCGCCCATGCATCACCAGCTAGGGCGGTGAGCTGGCCACTCGTACACAGACCTGCTGTCTCAGCAAATACACACACGTCAGCAGAGGACTAGAGAAAAGGGCCGTGAGGGGAAAAAAAAAAAATATATATATATATATATATAAAAAAACCTTGGTCGGTTCGGTTCTGAAACCATATGTAAAATCAGAGCAACCACAGAAAACCTGGTTTCCTCCATTAGAACACAGGTTTGTGGGCTGAAAAACCATCCTCAGTGTTTGCATCACAAACATTTATCCCTCACGGAAAGTAAATGTCAACTGGGAACTGAATCGGCAGCCAATCGCATTAGAATAAAGCATGGAGGACCAAAAGGAAATATGACAGAATAGATTAGAATAAAGTGCTCTAAGGTTTTCAGTTTCTGAACAGCTGTTGAGTCGATGACACACACCACATGCGTGTCTGTTGTGAAAGAGATGGAATTTATGCACCAGACAGACTATATTTCAGAGAAAGGGTAAATCACACAAACAGAGAGAGAAAGGGTTACTAAATGTGTGTGACTTTGAGTGTGTGAGTAATTCATCAAAACACGGACAAATGTTAGTGATGGTTGTGACTAAGCCCGAGAGCAAGTCCGTCCACATCGAGCAACAGTGAAACGGCACAAGAACATATGCTTTAGGCTGTAACTAATAAGTACAGGTCACTGTAATATGTTCATTACAGTGATACTTTTTGAAAACTGAAATTCAGTGGCAAACTAACACAAAGCTAATCTGAAATTGTTTCTGAACTTTAGAGAGTGATTAAATGTGGTAGCTTTCTTTCATTTGTCTAGAGTGTAGACTTGTTTTATTCAGCAGCCTGCCAATAATTTTATGTGGGCCAATTAGCTCCACCATGGTTCCACTATAGCTTCAAAAGTTTCATGAATGTTATTTTTGACATTAGGCTAAAATAATATCAGGTCATAACTACAACAAATACATTAATTTTGGGGATGGGGGTCCATTTTGCCAACCTACAATGAGATGTTATTAAAATGGATGAGTGTGAGAAGTTAGAGGATTTAAGGCAGCGTAACAGTGTGGCAATTAGGAGACAAACCTGAGGCAGTCTAATTTCTTTTCTACTTTTTTTTTTTGCATTTATTGGTTGGCGAGCATTGAGCTACACACAGGAAACATGGGAGAGAGGGAGGGTTCGAACTGGAGGCGTTGCTTTACTATCCGGACGCTCCAAAACTATTTCTAAATAGGGAGCCATTTGGTCTCGCCTTCTATTAGGGCTCATAAAAAGGTCTAAAGTTCCCAACTCTCACAGAACAAAATGTGAAAACGGTCTTAAACTTGTCCTCAACATTATCTAAGGCATTTTAGCCTGAACCTATTTCACACCCAACTAACTTTTAAGCCATGAAAACTTGACAAACTGCGGATGATCGAGAAAGATAACTCACTGCAGGGTTTTTAGAACCACTATGTGTAGGCGATGAGAACATAATGACAGAATAAAACACTGGAGGCCTTGTTTCTCACTCAAAAACAACCTGTTTTATGTTTGCATTGCAGTCAGGGGCTACCAAAGCTGTCTGGGTAGAGTTATTTATTTGTTTTACCCCTGCCTTTTCAGTGAAGAACGTCCACTGTGCATTAGTCCAAAATGGTCAGCTAAGCCTTTGTTTCAAAAGCTCAAATGGACTGGCATTAGGGCCTTAACGGTTGACATTTACAGAGTAGAAATATGTTGGTTTTGCAATTATAGTGCACACTGTAGCAGCTAAAATAAGACGACATGACGTTATATCACCAACATCTGGCCAGTCATCCACAAAAAATACACAACTGAACAACAAAGTGGACTCAGGAATGCATGTGCATAGCCAAAGGTCGTGCACAATGTCTTTCAGGAGACATTACATTTGATCAAAAGCAGCTTCAGCAGATAACTGATCACAATTTTAAGAAAACAGTTTGCATGAGTTAGTTCAAAAATCCAAATCCGAATCAAACCTAAGCTGGACAGGGATATTACACTGGTTAGAAGAAGCTAAATCAGATTTGGCTTGTAAATAAAAAACAAATAGGTCCTAAAGCAGAGCAGAGAAAGACCCCTACAAGTCAAACTAACAGAAGTCTTTGTTAACAGGGTCCAAGCCAGCAGAGGACAATGACCTGGTTGAGTTGCTAGAACAGAGCAGTGGAGTCCTCTAGGAACAAATGTGCTGACAGACCACCCACCTCCCACCTCCTGTCAGAACAAGCCTCGGGCTCGGCTGAATGCTTAGGTCGGCTTTCCTCTGCAGGGCCAAACAAGGTCAGCAGAAGAAACCTAAAGTACGAGTCTCAGATATTCAAGTTTTTAATATCTCTGAAGGTTTGATAGACGAATGTTTTCTCGGGAGTCTTAAAACTTTTTCTCCCAAATATCCTGCCTATTGCTTTAGGGAATCTAGCATATGCTCCTGATTTTAAGATGCACTAATAGTTTGATACTTCACTGATCCCAACAAGGGAATCAAAGGTCACATTTAACTACAGCGCTGTCCAACATCAGTCCCTCTTTCACACATTCACTGTTCCCTATATTATACACAATCAGTTTATTGTATAGTGAGCAGTACAATTATACTTACACTAATGAATCCAGGGCCGTGGCTAGCGCTGAGGACAACAACCTCATGTCGTCTGTACTGATACTACAATTTGCGGTTTAAACGACCTGAAGTTTACATTCTTCTAATATATATGTGATTTTAAAATTTCTGAATCAGAATCATATTCCTGCCAGTGTTAAGAATGTTCTGAAACTGTTTAGACCATAATGAAGGGAAATAAAATTTGAGAAAAGTAACACATAAATGTAGGCTAAAACATGTAAAACTAGGAAAATAATCAGAGATTTTTGCATAATGCTGGGGGCGCTGAGGAAATTTGGGCTCATGACTTCATTTCTAAACTCTTCAGTAGGGACCTGTGAAAAACATTTTACTAAAACTTTACTTTGTAGTAAAAAGTTGCTACAGATGCAACAGTTTGTTCCAAACCTTATGCCATTTTAAAGTAAATATAGTTCAAACTAAGACATAGCCCAGAAGTTCTGGAGCTCTTCGTGTCTTGCTCAGGGACTCTCCAGTGGGGTAAATGCTTTGAGATTTGAACCTGGGTGTTCTGGTTCAAGCAAGGTAATAAATGTACTTATAATTTATTCAGCCAATTAGATATTACCAGTGACGATGCTAGGTACACGTCCTGCGTCTCTGATGCGTTAAAATCCCGAAGGACGCAGTAAACTCACTGTTGATGTGTCTAGTGGACTCACCATATTTTACACCATACTTTATCCCTGATAATGCTACAATACAACAAATGTGTTGAAATCATAGAAATAAACAAAATAAACCTCGCTGCCAAATAACCTGTTTCTTAACGTCTGCACATATACTGTATATCTCCAGCACCAAACAGGAAGCAGCAAACCAAGTAGTGACCGAAAAAAAACTCCTCAAATCGTCTCACACACAGTCATGATAGACCAGGAATTAAGAGTGTTATGAGTCGGTATTCAATTCGGTGTGTATCTGATCCACCAACCAGCAGGTCGGTTTTCTTGAGAAATCCTCATTTTTGAAACGTTCGCCTCTCATTCCCACGCTCTGCTCCCACTAAAACTGCGCAGCTAAAAAAAAAAAAAAACTGAGGCTGGTTGAGGTGACAAAATCTTAAATGTGAACCACATAAAGTATGCAAGTAAGGAAATACAATTTATCTTTATGGATTATATCGATGCCAAATTGACAAGAAGACTGTCGACATACAGTATGACGCCTTTGATCTTGTGTTTCAAGAGTTATGTGTTTTTGCGGACACGTAAGGAATTTTTAATATATCATATTTCATAAAGGGAGTTTGGCGTAACATTTCCCCCGGAAAATATACAGAGAGCTTCAGTTTAATTCAAACTTCTAATAGTTTGTGGCCTATATTTTTTGTTACCACTGCAGAAACACTAGGTAACTGCTAGGATGAAGTTGTCTGACGTTGTCAGCGGTTAGTTATTGGTTTGATTAATGGTTTACAGTCTAATAATGTGTGTTTGAATTGATTACTGATGGTGGCTGATCAGGTTAATTATCAGCCAATAGTACTCTAATGGCAGTATGCATTAAATGGTTTCCCTTTGTGGGAGTGTTTTTTAGAACTACTTTCATAATTAAACGTGATGTACTTGATGGGGTTATGACTCCTGATGATACTTGAAAGCTCAGCATTTTCATTGCCCTTTAGATTCTTTTCTTAACATTTATTCAACCAGAAAAAGCTAATATTTCTCTGTATAATATGACCTCCTCTTTCTCTCAGCTGCTGTGCGGCTGCAGTATACGTACAGATTCTATTCATTAAATTACCAGATACATTTTCAACATACATTAATAATAATTATAAGCATATAACATCAAACATGAGTTTAATACTACCATTTGTCAAAAAACACTTTTTACTGGGGAGCCACTCAATTTCCCTGGGACCCACTCACTCAAATGACCACCTGTGGGTCCCGGGGACTCACTACATTGAAAACCTATCATCACCACTATATTACAGAGATATGTAGCCATTGCAGTTAATAACCTAAAGGTACCAAGAAAAAGGAAACACATAATCCCTCTGTAGTGATGCTGGCAGCCTGTGGGATACTCCGCAACAAGATGAATCATTCCTCCAAGCTTCATCAAAATGAGCTTCTCTCAGTTTTGGCATTTCAGGGTTTGTTTTTGGCCACAATACATAAGGCCAACCATTATGATGTTATTTAAGTACAAAACACATGACTACTCAGCTACATCTCTGCCACCCTCACTGTGCCCTGAAAAAGGAAATGGCATTGTGGAATAATTCACTCCACACCAGCCTTGTCCAATCACAGAGCAGCTCCAAAAATTCCCGCGTGTCACTGGTCTATTATTGCGGGGCTGCAAAGGCTCTGTTGCCCCAATCCATATGCGCGTACACACCCACAATTTTTCCACATACTTCATGTTTTGTCAGATGTGAACATTTGCTCGGCATTAGGCTCTCTGTGGGTTTGCCTTGGACCAGAATAATGGAAATACAAAAAAATATAATGGAAATGTGAAATTACATACAGAATATGTCCCTCTCTACACACACACACACAACATTGATGAGAAAAGCAACTGGAATAATGGAAAAGCAAAAATGTATACACAATACATACCTCTTTCTTCCTCCTTCACTCTACTTCTGCCTCTGCCTGTGTTTTTTGCTCTCTTTGTCTCACACACACACACACACAGGTGTGTATAAATGTTAAATCTATAGCTAACCAGGCCAGTCTAATAGACACTTATTCCTCTGATGCTTTATCAGCTCAATCACACAAACATTCAGCCCCAAAAATAATGGTCTTTCTGTTTGCTGCCTCTTTGTGTGTGTGCGCTTCTATCTAGGAGCTGTGCTGCAAAGAGTATGTGTGCACTGCATACAGATCTGTCAGTAAAGCCAGAAACGGCAATTGTTGGGTTAGGAAGCCGTAGACTTTAATTCATTCATTCATTTATCCACCTGTCAGTCAAACCGACTGTACGTATTTGATTTTAATTAAAAGTTACAAATGAGGAAAAACTACTACAGACTGCCAGGTACTGAAGGAACACCGTTTAAGCAGTTAAAGGCTAGTCCATTGAGTTTAGGGTCTATCTGGCATTTGAGTCAAAGTGGTCATTGGCAGGATAACTACTTTTTTTGTTAACATGTCAGTGTTCATTCAAAAGGTGTTTTTTCACCGCACTTCAAAGAGATCATGTGTCAAATAGTCCATCTTGAATTTTGTGTTTCGCAAAAGGCACGTTCTTTTACTTTTTAGCCATTGTAGTGATCACTGTTAATGATAAAAGCCCAACTTTTGAAGAAAAAAAAACTTTTAAATCAAATCACCTCAGTGTGCCACAGGATTTTAGTTGGCTCAGTGAGGAGTATATGTTCAGTGTCGGCAGTGTTGGAAGGGGTGGTCAGGGAACAAAATTCCCCAATTAACAAATCATTTTAAATATCACCAAGAAAAAAGTAAGAACTACATACAGGCTATACATAACTGAGCTATTACATTCAATTTCATGTCATGCCTTACATATTCAAATTTTAGTTTTGAGGCTGAACTCTAGGTTCCAGCCCCCTGTAACCTCTAAAAAGTTATAAGTGTACTGAAAATGGCTGTAGGGCAGCCTGTTGAACTGAATCTACAGTCATCTGAACATTAGGCACTCTGACTTGGACCACACACCAGGCTGGGGTCATGATAAAATACGGTAGAGGACGGTGACCCTGACAGGTCGTGAATGTGAGAGTTTGCTTTAATATTGAAGGTCATGACACAAAATCATCACAGGTGGACACACAAAGAACCAACGCATGCATCAATAAACATTCAAAGGCATTCTCCAACATTGTCTTTCTGTTTCTCTCACACACACACACTCTGAAAACATGTTGTGACCATGTGTTGAACAAGGATGTCGAGGGTGAAGTAATTGGTCATTTCTAGCAGCCACTAAAACCAGCCGGTATCAATCTATAGGCTACACAACTTCAGAGCAACACCAGTCTAACAAGAAGCCTCAGCTCAGACATTCTGACCACAGACACCCACACCAGACTTGCCAACAAAAGTGTAAAACTCAGCTTTTGAAACATGATCCACAAAGCATTTAGATGTTGGTGGGAGCCTGATACAGTGGATTTGCTGTTGAGTTTGAGGAGATCCCTTAAATTATTGTGTAAAAACTGCACTAAATGACATGTAAGCATTTTATGTTGTGTCTCTAGCTTTTTCAGATTAGGTTTAATAAACTGTGTTAGCGGCTTTGAATGTGACTCAGTTTTGGAAATTTGCTTTGGGAGTAAGGGCTCCATTATGAAACCACAACAAAGCCAGCGAGTCAAAAGATTGTGTGCAGACAAAAAGCTAATCATATTAACATGTGTAGGTCATGTGTGTTGAATGAACTGCAGGAGAAGTCACAGTTGGCAGTGTTGTCTTGAAAGTGATTAATGCTTTGAAGAATAAGGTTTTAAGTTGTACATTTAAATTGAATATATAAATAGTCATAACATTTGAATTTTATGATTGCAGCTCCAGTTTTTTATCTGCCTCCAGGCTACAAGTTTGACTTTTTCTCCTCTACCCCTGCTGATCTGCTAATTAAGGCTGCAACATCCTTTTCATTGCTACCTTATGCCTAGTTCACACTACACTTCGGCAGATCGCTGTGCTGTTCAGACTACATGACTTGCTATTGAGTCTTGAAGTGGTTGTGGTGTTCACACTACATGACACTATGTACATTTTCCACAACAGACTACACAGACTCACAACAACTCTGTCACCCAATGACTCGATCCGGCCCTCAAACCACGTTGTGTCACGAAAACTCTCACGAGAAGTAGAACGGGAAACGACGCGCAAAACAGGAGTTGTTCTGAAAATGGACGCTGAAACAAAATCAGCGGTGCAAGTGGTTTGCGAAATGATCTGTTCTGAACCCCGATACAGGAAAACAAAAAAGAATGTTGTTGTTTGTCTGTCTGCTGAGATGACCTTGACTCATGCGACGAACAACTTTTGATCTTTCATTACCATCATGTTAAAAAGTACTTCAAACATTCAGTACAAATAGAAACTGATAATGCAGCATGACTTGTTAAGGAGGTTTGGAGAAGACATTGTTGTTTCAGTACATAAGGCAGCAGTGTTCGGCAGGCTACTGGGAAAGTGTGTTACTCTACATTAAATGAAGCTTCACTAGACTGAAGCTAACCCCCAGAGAAATGTGGTAAGCTATACTGAACCACATTCATTCCAAGTCAGTGTCTTCTCAGTGATTAATAAAGCTATCAACAAGCTGTGCTCCCTGCCCCAAAACCAACCACGCTTCATTTTATTCATTTTCTGCTAACAGAGTGAAGAAATTTGTAGCTAGCTAGTGGTTAGCTGTTGGCAAGTTGCTGGCTGGTGTTTGCAGACTACACTGACTTGCGATGGTTAGCTTGGTTGGTGATGGTTGTGTTAGCTTATTCGGGAATCATGGGAATATGTAAGCTCGCGGGTCTGTATTCCGCATCAGCCCGAGGATTCATGCGTGATGTCACCACCATACGGAAGTGTTTGTCGGCTCCACACACGTCCGTGTAGATGGTGGTGTCACTTACTAATCGTTAGCAGTTTTATTTCTACATTATTGCTACCTTTTAGAAATACTCAAGTTTACTCGAAATGCTTGGGTAAATGTAACGAAAAGCTATTTGACTGAGAAAACAGCAACGCTACCACTACGGTACTGAGAAGTGTAGTTAAACTAGTAACGCTGCTACTGCCAAACACTGTAAGGCAGTCTTCACACACAAATACTACAGCATGTTTATTTCTGGGGAAAGGGGACAAGACTTTGGTGAGAACTACCAGGAAATATTATAGAGGATCCTTCCTCTATAATATTTCCTGGGAATTCCGAGTATTCAACCCTGATCCCAAGTCAGTGTCAGAATCTGCAAGTCTTTTCTGATTTTGTGAAATTGAGTCTGAATTCGAACGCGAGTCATCCAAAATCCGATCATCTCTGATTCAAAGAAACCATGTTCATGCGTCCCACTGTTGTAGCTGCACGACTTAGACAAAACATAATGAGAGCTTAGAGAAAAACAACCCTGGACCATAATCAACAATCTCAGAACTAGTTCCCAAACTTTAGCTCAGAAAAAAGCACACACAAACCAAACAAACTAAGAATTCCAAAACAGAGCTGGGGGCCGTCTGTCTTGTTTTATGGCTGTCTTTGAACTGCCTGTGTCAGACAGACTTCTCCTGTAAAAGACAGCTTGCTCTCAGTGTGTTCGCTGTGGGTAAACAGAGGTTTTGAGTTGAAATGATTTGAGCTGGAAGAAAACAATAAGACCTCCAGAAACCAATGGCAAAGGAGTAGCAAAACAAACAAACTGAGGCCAGACACTGAGCTGAGCTATGGCCGCAGAGGTTGTCAGCGGTACTCCTACATAGGATGAAAGACCGATAGTGGAGAGGACGGGGGGGGGTATGAGGGGGCACAGAGGAAAGGGGGAAGGATATGAAATACAGAAACAGCAAACCGCAGAATGCTTTTGATAGGCAGAGATGTGCAAGAAGCCCATCATTAGCCTCAATGAATACATTTTCCCAATATATTATTGACGGCTCTTAAAAGATTAAAGATGAAGACAAAATATTGAGGTCCAGACTTCATACAACAATGCACTGAAACTATTTAACAATAGAGCAGGATGTCTTATCCGTGTCTATTATTCAACCAAAGAATGTCTGCAAAAGAGGTGAAGGGACAGAAAGAAAGGGAGATAGAGTTTACAAAATACAAGAATACACCGAGGAGAAGGAGACAAGTAAATGAGAGGAAGGAAGAAAGGACAATCAGGAGGTCAAGGAATGAAAGGAAAGAAAGAGCAAAGAGGGGACAGGAAAGAAAGAAGTAGGCGAGAGGGGATGTAGGGTTATGAATAGCGGAGGAGGGGAAAGTGTCTGCGAGTGTGTGTAGGGGGGCTCATTATTGACACCATGTGTTACCACAGGAAGCTCCTTGGGAAAATATAAGCACCCAGAAAGATCAGAGAGCGAGAAGGACGGAGAAAGAAAGATGAAGAAACGGAGGTCATTCCAAAGTCTTTGCAGCTGCAGACGTGTGTGTGTGTGTGTGTGTATCCTTAGGGTCAGTAGCCTCTGTTTTAGCAGCTGTACATCTGTATGTCAGGCGTCCAGTGCTTTTGCCACAAGGTCACAGTGTCAAATCCCCCAGCGAACAGACACTCAGATCTTCAGATGTGTGACAAATTAAACATTAAATGCCTTTTTGTGGGGAAGAATGTTTTCTAGACAGAGCTTGATACAATATGAAAAATCTGATTAGTCTACTAGTTTTTAGAGCTGAAATAGTCAATTAATAGAAAATCATTTGGCAATTTTGCTAATCGATTAATTGTTTAATTTTAGTAAACAAGAATACCAAGCATTACCTAGTTCCAGCCTATCAAAAATGAGGATTTGCTGCTTTTCTTTGTTTGCTTTGCGTGTTTATATGATAGTAAATTGAATATCATTGGTTTTGAACAGTTGGTCGGACAAAACAAGACATCTGAAAACGTCGCCTTCCCCCCCACACTTTCTTTGGACATTTTGTAGATCAAACAATTAATCAAGAAAATAATCAGCCCATTAGTTGACAATGAAAATTATTACAGCAGTTAGATGTAGCTTTAGGTGTTTAGGAAAGGTACATTTGCATGAGAAAACTGGAATGTTGTTTTTTAGTTGCAAAATAACTTTTAAGACTGCTAGATTTAATGACGGGTTAATACGGGTTTTTCAGTAGAACTCCCAAAGAGTAACCTACATTCTTCTCATTTCTATTCACGTTAGCTACCTAGTCAGCTAAAAGCAGAATGCTACTGGAGAGCAATTTACCCGCACAGCAGCAGCTGATGTGCGAGCAAATCTATAAGGGTCAGAGGGATGAAACCATCAAATTGCAGTGGACTGGTGCCTCAGAGTGAAGATGGGTCCTTTTAGTTGTTATTTCTGCTCATGAAATGCCCCACAGAAATGTACAAGTTCAAGTACACAGGAAATTACTTCACATGATACTCATTACTATTTAGCAGCCTCTCAACGTGGAGCACTGACACTATTCGACACATTTACTTGAATTAATTTCCATTATTTTTCATATATATTGCAATCACATGGGATTATTTTGGAGTAGAATTTGGCCTAAAATAAGAAATATATTAAACTAGCTGGGAGTTGTACTCCCACCTAAAAAGTTTGTCATCCAACCTGTTTTATAATTTTTATGTTCTTTCCTGCAACACCATATCACAGTCTTCCTTATTTTTTTAGGCATAGTAAGCAGTCTGGGTGCAGTAGCTTGTGCAAACACACTGTATGAACTCACATGCACACACACTTACCAATTCATCAACTCATGCCCTGTTTCTTTCGGTGTCTAAGCCCACAGTAGAATGGAGCTGGGCAGAGCAGCTATTGTGTCCCTGGTAGAATTAACTATTGATTTTCTCCTCAGCATTATCAATGCTGTTCTGACAACAAAACAGCCAGGAAACACACACATGGGCGTACACACACACACACAGACCTAGATTTCGTTCAGTGCAAGATGTGCTTTGTAGGAGGCAGCACAGCCCCACAGGGAAAAGCACAAGTCAAATATTAACATGCTACTGTAATAAGCATACGCCAGCAAACACACAAACAATGATACATGCAAATAATCAAATATGCAAGACAAACTGAACCAAATATTTTGAGGGCTATTACACATTTACACTGTCCCATGAAACTGTTTCTGTATCATATGCTTGTGCAATCAGAACGTAGCCTTTGTGAACATCCGTAGGCCTACATTATTCTCAAATTAATTGGGATACATTGGTATAATTGCCATAAACAAATGGCACCATGGTCACGTCAGTTATCTTGTTCCAGTCACTATTTGTGTTTTCAAAATTGAGACCATAAACCCCTTTTCCTTCTGCAGTAAAGAGGAAGGCGCTACCAATGCATGTTTGTATCCCCTGTGTCAATTATTTCGTCCACTTTTCTCTCCCTCCACAATGTGCCGTTGCAAGAAACTCTGAAAGCTTCAGTGTCATTTCTGCTCAGAAGAACAGCATCCTTTTCCTTTTTCTGTAGTGTCATACAGCAGATTTCCCACCAAAACAAAAAAAATGAATGTAAAATGTACAACAGGGGCTTTACATGTAGCACTCCTGATAGTTAGTTCAATGCCAAAAAGTAAAACATGGTGTCAGTGCGTACTTTACATCAGCAGGTATCACTTAGCTGCCAGCCAGCGTCCTGACGTCAGTGCAAAGCAATCCTTCGCTCGCTTTTCTTCTCCAGCTGCCTGTCTTTCTCTTTGACAGGAAAGCTACAGCACCAGCCTAACTTAGCACCAAGAGGATTCCTCTAAAGTACACAGACACATACACCTGTTGGCGGTCATGTGATCTGTGTCTTTGGCACACGGTCATTGATTAATCCTTGGCTGCCTTGAAGCCAAGGACAACTTCACAAACACAATATGACAGGCAGCTACAAACATACACATACAAGTGCTGTGATGAGCCTAATCTCATATCAATTCTGAGTTTTAAAAAAAAATTACTCTTAAACAGGTTATATTTATTTAACACAAGCAGACACACACACACCTCGCTTCAAGTGCCAGGTTGAGTGTAAAACTCCAAAACGCCACTCGATTAAAAATAACAAAGACAACCTCACATTTCTGGTGGGAGGCCTGATGAACGATGAGCGTTAAATGTTGATTTTGAAAATTCATTGAAAAAGAATGGGTTTCACAGCAAAAACGCCGCATGTACTGTGCTACAGTTCCTTTTTCTTCCCGTAATTATACACTGTCACTTCAAATGGATTTAGACATAATATTCATTGTCCTTGTACTTAACAAAAAGGCAGATTACACTGATTTGGCACCACGTTTATCCAAAGCGAATTTGACATACACACAGCCGCAACAATTTGGAGATCAGCGTCGCTCTCAAGGACATTTTGACTGCAGCTGAACCGACACTTGGTTTTTTAGGCCAATACTGATATTAAAATTTGGCGATTTAAACAATCTAATATAAATCAGCCACCCCAAAACCTTTAAAGATCTTTTTTTTTTTTAAATTGTGAACAAGATACATAGTAAGCGGGACATTTTACAGTTTCTACATTGTAGAATAAACAGTTTCTAAATGACCTCCAATGTAGTTTAACATTTCTGTACTGCAATTTCTTGTTACACATTCGCAGACATATACATCGATACTGATATTTCTGCGATAAGAAAATATCAGTCAGCCTGATATATCAGCCTGACAGATTTATTGGTCCAACTGTATAGTGGACAAAAAAAATTATGATAAATAAAACAATATTTAAAATAATTGTTAGCTGCAGCCCTAGATAGAAGTGTCTATGGTGCTCAACATTACAGCTGTTTGTCATGTCTGGTCTGCTGGCCACCAAAACTAATACAGCAACAGCGGCAAACAAAACAAACTTTAAGTGCATCAACAATATACAAGTATATGTTGCTGGAATGTAACACCATACATTTACTCAAGTACTGTACTTCAGTACAGGTTTGAGGTACTTTACCTGAGTATTTCCATTTTATGCTACTTTATACTTCTGCAAAGTAACTAGAACTTACTGCTGTTAAATAAATGTAGTATATAAAAACTGTGGTGAACATATAAATTGCTATAGGTTAATCTACCCAACAGTATATAAGTTAAATTCAGCTCTACCTCTACCATCATAAGATGACGCTTAGACATACATAACTAGATATATTATCCAATAATAGAATATACTCTATAACTAATAATATAGATAATAGAACACTGACAAGAGCCTTTTTCTCTGCACATCAAGTACTTTTAATAGTTTAAGTACATTTCACTGCTAATACTTACGTATTTAACGTTTTGAATGCAGGACTTTAACATCTAATGGAGTATTGCTACTTTCACTTTAGTAAAAGGATCTGAATGATATTTGTATTTATACCAACTTGACCCTAAAATACAGCACTCATGTATCCATAATCTGCATGTTTTAACAAAACATATAAGTTTGCCATATAACCCTGTTACTACAGCACAAAGCCAACTAGACTAAACCCCCGTGCAATCTTCCAGTCTTCCTTATCACCTTCCTTCCTTTCTTGCCGCCTTCCATCTTATTTTCTAGGACACACTGATTATATTCACTGAATTTGGGTCCCAGGCTGAGAAAGTCTGAGAGCTTCCCCTCTGGTGTATTCCATCAAATCCATTCAGCTAAGCTCCGCTGCTTTCACATTAACATAGGAGACCGGGATAAACATATTTTACAAACATTATGACATTGGGATGAATTCACCTCATAAAAATGTTGATTTCTCTGATGGGCAGAAAAACCCACTCTGGATTCACATCGCATTCCCTGCGATACCTCTGGTGAGTTCACATCACATTCAGCCCGGCTTAGTTAAACCCACATTACCATGAACTTATAAACACACCTGTGATTGCTCTGAAGAGACCTTTTATCAACAAATTAACTTTTTTTTTTTTTTTTTATATATTTTCAGTATAGATCCCGAGAAGAAAATATTTCATAGGATCAGGCGGCACCTTTGATTATGCCAAAATCCGATAAACATCAACGGGAAAATCAATCTTTTTTTCCCCCCCACCCTTCCTGATATGTTTGCTCTTTTGAAGATGCAGTATGAGGTTTCTGCAGGTCAACGATAATACGAATAAGTTACATGGATTTGCTAAATAAAAATGTTGATTTCTCGGTTGGTTTACGAGCCTTGTTGGGATTCATTCCACACTGGTGTCTCTAATGAGTTTACTTCATATCCAGTCAAGCAAGTCAGGCTGGTAACATTCACATTAATATACACATAACTCCAACAAGTCAACTTTTCTGGCAACTTCTCAGAACTTTTCAAATTTTCCCCAGTGACGGCCACACATTCTTGACATTTTACTATCTTTTATCGACATAGTTGTTTGGCTTGGCTCTAGAGTCTCATGCATCATACTGACTCTTACCTGATACAAAGTCAGAGTTCAAAACTTATACTGCAAGAAGAATCTTATTGATGTACAGTATATAAAACAAGGTCTTCACAGGTGCAAAATAATTCATGCGGTCCAGGCTACGTTGCAGTTTTGTTTGTTTGCTGCTGATTTCACTGGTCTTCTCTGCCTTATAATAATGAGGTGGAATTAGTATTCGACTTAACATGTACTGACTAATACTGGCAACAAACCAATATGAAAACCCAGTTTAGGGCTGCAACTAACAATTATTTTGATTGTCAATTAAGCTGGCTATTTTTCAATCAAATTAGTCTATAAAATGTCAGAAAATAGTCACAATCACAAGTTCCTAGAGCCCAAGATGACAGCTTTAAATTACTTCATACTTTTCTTCTAACACGCACATTTGGAGGCTTTAACCAGCAAATGTTTGATGCTTTCTCGCGCGATAAATGACTTACAGCCCCTGAAACAAGACTCCAAATCTGTATACTTAAAAGTAGTATTTGTCTATAACATTACATTTTAATTACTAAACGGGCAACGACCGAATTTAAGGTTTGGACAAAATCTTCTAATCTTAAGAGTTTAATACTCTTGATCCTAAAGCAACAGAAGGAAAAACTGTCATCACATTTAGATTCAAATTTGGGGCACAAAAAAAAGTGCGACTTAACGTCACATTTTCAAAGCAGTGAGAAGATGCACAGACGAAACAAAAATACAGAAAATCTCATGTGAACTAACCAAAACTGTGGAAAATTCTGTGTTCATGTGGTATTCTATTGCACATAGTAAGCAGATGATTGAAGAAAAAAAAATAATTTGGTTTTCAGGTTCATCATTAAACAATAATTCAATCAAAACTGTTGTCAGTTTTTCCCCTTCATCGACTAACTGCTTCAGTATTAACCCAGTCTATCCATTCATTCTGCAGTCAAGTCTGATAAGATACCTGCAGGGTCTACGCAACTGAACAATCTTTCTGCCAAACTCTCTTGCAAATGTGCTTGAAGTTTTGTAACGTTGCCAAAAAAGTAAGTGTCTTTTCATCATCAACAACTGTGTTTCCATCTCTCTCCTCAAACCAGCACAAAAACTTTAATACTGAGAAAACTTCTAGTTTCCAATCAGCTTTCCGTTGTTTGCGTATACTTCCAATCCCTCACTAACTATCTTGCTGCTTCAACCTCATCCTCTCTCTCATGTCCAGTGAAGCTTCCATCTACTCGTTTCACCCATCCCTTCTCCATCATTTAGGTCTCCTCCGATGCCGAAAAACTCTCGAACGCACCCTCATTCCTCTCTATTTCAGTCCCAACCCACCCGACCCCCCTCCTCTTTGTGATTATCTCCTGGTGTCTCTCTGAGCTCTGTTGCTGATAGAGAGCATGCCTGGTTGACACTGGTGGTAATGAGGCTCTTAATGCAGATGGCCTCTCTCACCCTCTACTCACTTTCTCTCACACAGTATGCGGAAACACGCACACACCCATCCTGACGCTGCCGCCCCCCCACCCCACAGGAGGTCCAAAGCACTCCTGGGTTAAACAGTAGCGGAGGATGTTTTGAAGAGGATAAATTGAAAGAAGCATGACGAGCACTAGATTTGTCTCATCTTTCAAGCAACAGTCATCAACGTCAAACCCTCGCTCTGCAGGTGCACACATGCAAACAAACCCCACACACACACACACACACACACACACACACACACTCACATATGCTCAAACAGCTTACTGATCATCTTCATGCATTGGAAGTATTTGTTTTCCTGTAAGCAAAATCTGTATTTTGCATGAATATTTTGATTCTTATTGTGCACCATGTTATATTGATTTTGTCCCAGCTGTTAATCCTCATCTCTGCTGAGGGCATTGTTGCTCATTTTTCCCCATTGTCGACTATGTCACGGCCCTAACACGCAAAGCACATAAGTAATCATTCTACTCAATACACCAAAGTTAAAGCGCAGCATTTTTTCCTCATGTGCACTTCATGACTTGCTTTGATCTTTAAAAAAAAGGGGTCGGTTCATGTAAAATTACAGACAAAAACAAACAGAATAGCTTCTCTCTTAACCCTAGTGGTATCCAGGCATGCAGAGTGATGTGGTTTCAGTTGTCTGGGTTTGCGAGATTCATCTGACATTCATTCTGCCAGCAAAGCAATGCAGTGGACGCGTCCCGTCCATCTGTTAACTAACAGAACGCAGAAACACTAAAGTCAACTGCCTGTGTGGTTGTACTAGGACTGTAAATGTATACTTATACCTACTTTAAAAATTAAACATCAAATCACAATTAGATCATATCATTCTGAAAGTGACAACTAGGCAAACTGCACAATATCCAAAACCAGTATGGCACACTATCAAAAGATTTGTATAGATAACTTAACATATTGCTTGCCAAAAACATATCTTATTTTAAAAACTGAATCTTTGAAATCATCTGATGATTTTTAACAATGGAGCTGAGTCATATAGCCTACACAGTAAAATATATATCATTGTGTACAGGCTCCATTGTGAATGTCTAATGCGCTGGAACTATGTGAAAAGCAAGACTCCCTAGGGGGACCAAATGACATACAGTGCACACTGGGTAATCATAAACTCTGTGGGCTAAGCAGTAACTGCAAAAAGGGCCATCCAAATAACATCTATGTGTGTTGTATTAGTACATAGAGTTCAGCAATCTCAAGGTCTGTCGTGTTGTTCAACCCATTAATTTGATTTATGAGTCTAAAAATAACAGCTAAAGACATGTATTTCTCTAACCCCCCGATGATTCATGGGCTTTCTCAATGCTTTCTAATTACAAAAACAGACACCACAAACAACAGACCAGGCACCTCCTTGCTCCAAACCAACTTACAAGCTGTTGATGCTCTGTTCTGTTTTAAGTGTGTTTATTCTAATTAGACTTAACACACGGTGTGTCATTGAAGGGGTTTTCACATGATTTGCACTCTTCTCTTAATCATGATGCATGAAGCAACAGTTTAAAGGAACCCTCAGCAAAGCGGAAACTGTCAGCAATTAAGACATTTTCTTACTCACCACACTGACGAGAGGACGTTTAAACACCTCTCTCGTGGGTCAGACTCGACTCTTTCATTCAGCTAGCAACGGTGCGGCTAGCTGTGGGCTGATTAGCTCATGAGCAACAGCCGCGAGTGACTGGCACGGAGCTCACGTGAGCGCCGTCCTGTGGGTGAATGACGCTCGCGGTGCCGTGTATTGGTCTATCGACCGGTGGCCTTATCTATCAGTCTCTGGGGGACTCACCTCTCTGCTGGGCATGGCACCATTGCCATAGCAACGCGGTCAGAAGCACGAGCCGGAGTCGCCGCATTTCGTCCAGTCTTGAAGTTTGATATCGTGGCGCGCGCCTGTGGGGTCAGCGCTGTCCTCTCGCGCGGCTCTGAGTTGCGCTGGATGTCAGAGGAAAGTTTCACATAAATTGACCCAAAGTCTCTTTCTCTGTCTCCCCCTCTACTCCCCCCTCCTCTTCCTCTCTTTCTCCTCCTTCTCTCCAGGTTTAAACTTGGGACCGAGGGAGGCAGAAATTAATGAAAAACATATGGGCAATTTGGCGGGGGGAAATCAAAATACTGTTTCAACATGGTTGGTTATTACACATGAATATATTGCAGCTGTTACATTTTACAGAAATCCAAAATTTCACGGGTCAGGGAAAATGATAAAAGCACATGGCTGCAGAGATTTTCATAGATAGATAGAAGCAAATATAGTAATACCACACTACAAAAATACTCAATTACAAGTAAGTTTAATTTATAATGTTACTGAAGTAATGTACCAAGTATCAATAGAAAAAGTACCCATTGGGCCACAGAAAGACCCCCATCAGAGTGTTATATTATATTAATATATTATTAGCATTATTATTTGTGATGCATTAAGGTGTGAGCAGCATTGTTATGTTTTAGCTGGTTGAGACTAAGCAAAGTTTAACTACACTATAGGTTGTAGCCTATTGCAATGCATGATATTGTATCACCTGATCTTATTTTTTGGAAGATACTAATTGAAAAAGAGTAGACTAGAAGTGAATAGTAGCATCAAATTGAAATACTCACGTAAAGTACCTAAAACTTGTACTTAAGTACAGTACTTGAGTTCAGGTACTTAGTTGCTTTCCACCACTGCTAACAGTTAGATCAATCATGTCAAATGTTTTTTTTAACGTAACATCCTGGAGCATTTGGGAGCATGTATGGCAACCAGGAATTAGGGTAATCAGATTACTTTTTGTTGCAGTCCACTGAGCTCGGAAGCGGTATTGTAAGTAAACTTTCCACAGCTGGTAATGGACATGTGAAAGTGTCCGAGTGTGAGGCATGCAGGTGCGAAAAACCCCTGAATCCATGAAGGGCTTTAAAGCGTGCATCAGCGCGCTGCAGACCTGGAGCAGTTTTGGGAGATAAAAACTTCAGCTGCTACAAAGCAAACGAAATGTTGCATCAGCACAGCTTTGGCTACCACAAACAAAGAGCGCAGAAGGGGAAAGAAAAAAGGAGAAGCGTTGAAAAGAACCATTTGGAGCACAGAATACTTCAGAAGTGAGGAGAGCGGAGTTGGACGGCAGCTTTGGTCCGGTTGTGTCCACCGAGTCACACAACCGTTCTGTGGCTCCTCCTGCTGCCCTGCACAACTCACCACACTCTGGGGCAAAACCGAGGCAGCCAGGCACGAACGTTCATAAAAGCACAGCCACTTGTACATACAGAGCCATGAAATAAGGGAACACTGTGAATATTTGATCCATGTGTGCAGAGAAGGTTTGTTGCTAAACTCCGGACGTTGTTTGAAGCTTCCAAAAAAGTTTCTGAAGTGCAATGTGAAACTAGTTGAAGTGGAGTAACCAAATGATGAAGCAAAGGTTGCTAAATAATGCCATACAGTTGGTAATTATCAAAACACAACCACCTAAGCGTGTAGGTTAAACATTTTACTAGAGAATTTCTATTATGTAACGTTTATATTTTATACCAGCATATAAAGGTTGATACATTTTACTTTGCAAATAAAAGTGAATTAAAGTAAGTTTTGCCCTCCCTGAGTGTACTTATCTACTGTGCAGGCCATTGTGGCTGTTTACTCCTTCACCGTTGAAAACACTGGTATATTATAATGTTACAGCTCACCAACTTGTCAGTCACTTCACACACCTGTGCGTGTGTGTGGTTACGCAAGTGTGCTCGTGCAATTGTGTGTGTGGCTCTGGTGTTTGTACAGTTTCTTTCCAGGCACACATGGTGAGTGTGTGTCTGTGTGTGTGTGTGTTTGGGTGAGAATTTATGTATGAGTTTGTTTATGTGTCCAATGTCAGTCAAGCTCCCCCAGACCTTTAGACGTCCAGAGGCAGGGAGGCTGACTCTGCAGACAGTGAGGCTGAAGATGGGCTCTCTTCACAGGGCTTGGAGCTCTGGGCAGCCCCGGAGTGCTGCTGGGTCTGTGTGGAGCTGGGCACTGTCGAGGCTACACCTGGACTGGACAGCAAGGTGAGTCCCATCGTGAGATATATTCATTTATTGATTTACTGTACTCAAAGCTGTTTTGTGTTATTTTATAACATAATATATTAATCTTCAGTGAGCGTCATGTAGAGTATCTGCCAAGTTCATTTATATACATATATATGTATTATTTATTAATATAATTGAGTGAAAACTTATTTTTTAGATTCATCATGTGACAATATGCATTTATATACACACAAGTTAAGTTTATTTATATAGCACATTTTTACAGCAGAGTGAAATTCACCAAGTGCTTTACAAGTCAATAAAAAGCCCTAGTTGTTGTTCTTTTCATATATTAATATTGTTCTTAATATATAATAATAATAATTATTTTTTTTATTAAGTTCAACTCCACTAGGTTCCAGCAATTAACCTCAGCATAGTGACATTTTTCCGAAACTGTAGCTGAAAGCCCCCTCAACTTAAAACAAACTCATTGTCATTTTACATGTGAAGGAACAGCAACATCGTGGAGCACGCCAGTTATTTCTGAATACTCACAGAACCTGGTCTTCCAATTGCAGGAAAAAGATGCTGATTTTAGTAAAGCAGGTGAGCGCACAGAAACCAAGAACTCAAAATGTAATAAGGTGGTTTTGATCAGCAGGTTCTTTCAGGAGGATGAAGAGATGCTGATTCTGACCCACAGTGATGAGTTGAACAGAACCTATTGTGAGGACAACAGATTGCCTTTTGACAACATCCCAAACAAACAAAGTACGAGCTCTGATGACAGCAGAAGAAACAAAACACCAGTTAGAAGAAGCAGCCTGTCTCTGACTGAGCAAGATAATCCCACTATGAGGGCGAGACCAGCTCTGATGGGATCCACCAGCGCCTTGCGGCAGGAGCGTCCAGCTTTTAAAGAAACCAGAGCTACTGTAATCTCCACTGGACCCAGTAGCATCACCATAACTTCAGCGGTTTCCACTGCAGACTCAGTTTTGTTCAAAAACACCACAAGTTATGGCAAAGGAAGAAGATCCTCTGAGATGCACGCTGACAAGATGGGAGGCGACAGCGAGGAGAACCTGAGTTTCAACCAGAGCCAGGGTAAAAAGACAAGATCCTATAGGCTCGCTGGCCTGCTTAGAGGGAATATGCAAAAATGGAGACTTTCTGAATATGGAGAGGAGAAAAAGGAAGGAGAAGAAACTGTGGAGGGGACTTCTCAGCTCTGTACCAGCCTTGACGAAGAGAGAGCAAGGATGGGTTTTGCTGATCCAGTTCAGAGCCCCAATACTGGCATCACAGGTCTGAATCCTACTGCCACCATCACCGCCTGGGAGGCTGGCTGGAATGTCACAAATGCTATACAGGTACACTTATACAGCAAAGGTGCATGGTCACAAAACGTTTCCATACAAGTGAAAAAAAAGCACATATTTGGTAACTTTCATATTTTAATTTAAAGGACCATTGCAATGGTTTTTCATGTTTTATTCTGTATTTTTTTAATCTATACCATAGTTTTTTAGACTCATGTATACATTTTCCTATATTCCAGGCTGCCATGTCATGCCACAAGGGGTACCCCTCTTTGATCCCTTTTCCTGTTTCCTTGGCAAGACATACTGTATATATGACCTCAAATTGCTCCCAGTATGTGACGGAAAACATGTAAGTCACCTTGAATATAAGGTCCCTGCGAAATTAAATTAATGTAATGTACAGTCTGAAGAACCACATGCACAGTCATGAAACCTGTTCAATATACCCCATCCCTGAGAGGGAACTTTATCACCTATATGTGTTGGTCAAAGTTATTTTATCATTGCCTAGCAATCCAGTTGTTCCTTGTTTCAAATTTTGAGTTGGCTGCTGAACAGCAGTCCTGTGAGTTCGATTTTCTTATAACATAGCTGATGTTTATTGCAGCTGCTCTCTTGGGATTAATTACTTTGTTGGTTCAATTTCAACATGTCATTCCTCCTTTTTCTCCAAAACTTTATGTCTCTCTCCTTCTCCATGCAAAATGTAAACGCCAACTGTTTAGGTGGCAAGCTGCACACTACATCCAAAAAGCATTAAACTCGCAGACTATTTAATCCGCCCCCACTGTGTTTTAATATTACTAAACAATCGTGTGTGGTCTCGCAGGCTGTTTGTCAGACAGGCACTCCCAGGTCTTCATAATGGAATAAAGCTTGAATCAAATTGTTTGAAACAAAAAGAAACGCTTCCAGTGGCAGTGTGTCCTCGTGCCAGTAATGCTAATGGCTTATTATGCTGTAAATGCTGGGCTGTATTCAACTGCTGTACTCATGTAAATGTGTTTACTATCAAGAGTAACTGTGGTGTAATTGAACAGCGTCACTGGGTCCGTAAAGAACATTGTGACATTAGGTCATCAATACAGTGTATGCATTCACACGCACACATGAAAATGAAGACAGATGCATGCAAACATGGTTCCTTCAGGAGTTGAGGTGACTTGACATGAAACGCTTACGCGTCAGATTGGTGTAAACACACATGTTTTTAATCATCAATAACATCAATACATTCACACACACGATATTTAGTAGATAAACAAGTATTTTATGAGCTTGGTTTATTGATGCTAGTCTATTTATCTGAGTGCCAGAGAGTTCCAGTTTTCACTATAGAGACCACGTTTCTGTGCCAGACAAGGCACAGAAACCTCTAATGAAAACCGAGACTGATATATTCCATATTACTGATTTAAGTTATTCAAATCTATGATTTGTTACGTCTATAACCTTGATACGTCCATATACATTTGAATTCATTTGTCCGTAAAAGTAATTAATTAATGATTTGAATAGTTCCTATTCCACTGTATTTTACTGCAACATGTTTTTCAACACTGCTAGTACAATATCAGCTTCCTTCCCGAGTTGGGTAATGTTCTATAGGTTATTCATTACCTGCAGCACACTTAACCAAAGGGATTGCTCAGTAGATTATAGATTATTTTAAAGTGATTACTGGATGACTAGCTTAGCAAAAAAAATATATTTTTATTAAAGGTAATGATTGACTGGATGCTTGAAGCAATGCATAACAACATAGTCACAGTAATAGTAATAACAGTAATAAAAGGCGCAGCATGTATCTGATGTATAAACACCTATCATAATGACAGATCCATTTGTTAAGGGGTCAACAGATGTCTTGATAATGGAAAAAAAGAACAGCAGTTTTATCTCCTATCAAGGCAAAAAAGAAAATATGTATTTTCCTGTGGTGGTTTATTCATGCCAATATAACTGACTGTCTGCCAGCTTAATAAAGTTTTTATTAGAGAGCAAATTTGCTGCCAAAAATGCAAAAATCAGCTCCAGCTCTCAAGGCACCAGGGAATATTATGAAACTCAGTTTTAATTCCAATCTGATTGTTAATGAGGGAGTGCCAGTTTGTGTCTTGACCGCAGATCATAGATGTGGACCTTTTGTTTCTGACACTGACAAAAACGGATCTTAATGTAACTGCCTATTTACTGTATGTTTTTGATTGACATTTTACCTTAAACACAAGCCGTAGAGATATGAAGAATGTTGCCATTTTGTTTTGGAAAGACTCCTGTCAAAGGTTACTTGGTTCATCATGCTGCCAAATACATCCCAAGACCCTGCAAAAAAAAAAGTGAGGCTGAATAGATGCTGCAGGTTAGTTCATTAAAAAGCACATTTTTGCAGTTTTAATGTCATCTTCCACCAGTTATTTGGTAGATCACCTCCTTTATCATTATCATTATTACCATCGCCACTAATATCGTCATTTGAAATATTGCCAGAGGAACTGTTTTCATTATTAATCTTTACTGGTTAATCTGCCATTTGTTTTCTCAGTTAACCGGTTCATCATTTGGTTTATAAAATATCAGAAAATAATGAAGCGTGCCCATTTTCATTTTCCAGAGAACAAAGTGACGTCTTCAAATTGCTAACCTTTATTTACCACAATACTCCAAAACCAATGTAAAAACCCATTTAAGCAGCAAATAATTATAGTAATTTTCATCATTGATATATTACATTGCTTTTTCTTTGTCGATTAAATTAAGGGGCACTTTACCAATTTTTACACATGAGGTTCAGTTTACTCATTACGAGGAGTACTACTCAGCTGTGGCTCTGGAGGGAGCAAAATCCCCCCAAAACAGAAAGAATTACCAACTGAAGGTGTGCAGTTTGAAAGACGCTGGCGTTTAGGAGGAAGTTTTTATAAAAGACGCTATCCGACTGCAATATGAGAAATGTAGGATCCATATTTTTGACCCATGCGAGAGACTCCAAGTGGGATATCTCCGTTTTTGCTTCTTTGCTGTTGACCATCCTTTTTAAAATCTGTCCTTTGTGAGACCTTTATGGAGGTCCTTTACTAAATTGCTGAGTACCCCTTTAATTAATCATTTGCTCTATAAAATGGTACTATAAAATAGTTTTAAAAATCCCTTCACAAGTTTCCACGGCCCAAGGTGACATCTTTAAAATGCTAGTTTTGTCCAACCAACAGTCCAAACAACAGATGACTGAAATGATAAATCAAGTATTGACTGACAAGCATGCAGATCATAACCACCTGAGTGATGAATGTATTTCTGTCTATAGTGTATATACTGTAGCTTGTTCTGCTTCGTGGTGGTCATTTGACAAAACCTGACAAAGATCTCTGTTAGATCGAAACGAAAGCGTGCGGCTCTTTTGTCTGACTTTTTCCTATCTTCTCTTCATACACTTTAAAATTTACTGTACTTGTGTACGAAAATCACATGACAAGGACATGTATACACTGCGAAAGGATCATAAGACAAAGGAACAACTCAGACACATACTTTCCAGAGTTTTTTCATTCAAACAAACATAAAAACTTTGATTAAACTTAAGATTAAGGTCCGTACTCGTATAGCACCTTTCTAGTCTTCCAACCACACTATTATCACATTCACCCCATGCACACACTGATGGCAGGCGCCAGCTGCTCATCAGTACAAAGAAACTAGTTCAGTCACAAACACAAACACCGAAGGCTCGGCCCGCGGGAGCAATTTAGGGTTCAGTAACTTGCCCAAGAACACTTCGACATGTGGGCTGGGGGAGGCAAGGATTGAGCTGCCGACCTTCAGATTAGTGGACGACACGCTGTACCTCTAAGCCGCAGCCGCCCCTAGTACAACATTTGTCGTGGTTAAAATAAATAAAATAAAAGCCACTTCCAGTTATTCAAATCTCAAACCTGTCTGTTTCTGGTCGCGTCGGCTCCACCTTATCCCCTCACGGTGAGGAAAAGACATTTCTCTATCACTTTTTGTGCATAGGGCATGTGTTTGCATTAAATATTGTGCATGACCTGAAGGGCAGCAGTTGAAATCTTGCACCTGGGAAGTCCAGACAGGAGCCGTGAGTGTGTAATAATATTTATTTTTCTCAACATATGTCGCTGAGATACTCTCGCTGCTTGGTGGCCAATACTGAGTATATGAGGTATGAAAAAAGAGCATTTGTGTTCGGCTAACATTCCCTGAATATAAACAGATCTCAAAGGTGTCTTGGGCGTCGAATGATGGCAGGATGGATCTGAACATGATAATCTTCTCCATCTTCTTCAGAGCCGGTCTGGGATTTTTTTTGTTCTTCCCTTATTGTACCCGTTTGTGACTGGGAGCTGCTTCGGGTTGTGCTCAGAGTAACCAATGAGGAATTAGCTGGCAAAAACACAGAGAGAAAGAGAAGTGGAGGGAGAGAGAGGGGAGATGAAATCATATACTTGAGCGTCAGATTTCTCTCAAACTGCTTTCATCCCTAGCAGCTCCGTTTGAACATCAAAGCTCTACCAGCATATGCCTAACAGACACCAGTTACAAAATAGTAACTTGAAAGAGAGAGACTGTGTGCTTGTCTGTTTATGCATCCACAATGTGTGTTTATGTGTGTGTCTGCGGTGATGATGTGCTATGATGTGTTTCCACAGCTCTCTCAGTGAGTCTCCATGTTCCAACATTCAAAACACAGCAGCTCCATCAAAGTTACTCGTTGTCTCCTCTGATCTTCCCTCGTCCTCTTCCTCCTTCAACCTCCAGCTCGCACCTCTCCTTCCTCCTTTCCCCTCTATTTCGGTTTCCTCCCCCTTCTCCCCTCTCTCCTCTGCTTTTCTTGCCTCCTTTCCATTACCCCTCCTCCCTCCTCCTCACTCTGGCAGCCACTACCGCTTTCCCCTGTGTGATGGGCTTAAGCTCGACACTCCTCTTCCTTCTCCTCCCTCTGGTCTCCTGCCTCCTCGAACTCTCCAGGCATCAGGCCAAAACTCTTGTTTCGCCTCCTCATCTTCCAACCACCAACGGTTCTTTCTTCTCTTTATTTCCTCTTCAGCGGTCTTCCTTCTTCTTTCCTTTCCTTTCCTCTTTCCTTGCAACAAAATGTTTAATATTCGCATTTAAAAATTTTGCGGCAATTACTTCTTATGGAAACAAGTTGTAACTGTGCAAAATATGTTAATAGGTCTAATGGATACTATATTCTTTGTACCTTATTTACAAGAACTACATACCTCAATTTTAAAGCAGTGATGTTTATTTTTCTTAAAATTTCCATCACATTTCTCATACACCTGTCCACTTTTTGCATATTACTCCCCATCGCCCTTCCTGACATGCTTTCTATATTTATGATTTTTGTTTTTTCTTTGGTTTGACTGAAGATTGTATTGTATAGTTTGCCTTACAACTGTGGCATATGTACATTTAAACATTTTTCATATATATATATATATATATATATATATATATATATATAGATAGAATTTTTCATTATATCTATCTATATATATATCTATCTATATATATATAGATAGATAGATATCTATATATAGATAGATATAATGAAAAATTGAGGGCCAATATACATTTAAGCATTTTAATAACTATATTACATCCATCCATCCATCCATCCGTCTTCTTCCGGGTCGCGGGGGCAGCAGTTGAAGCAGAGACACCCAGACTTCCCTCTCCCCGGACACTTCCTCCAGCTCTTCCGGCGGAATACCGAGGCGTTCCCAGGCCAGCCGAGAGACATAGTGCCTTTAGCGTGTCCTAGGTCTTCTCCGGGGAGCGTCAGGGAGAGATGCCCAAGCCACCTCAGCTGACTATATTTCATATGTTTATATCTGGACCTGTTCCCAAATGTTCCTGTTGAAATTCACACTTATTAGCCCTTACACACGTATGGCGTCTGTAAACCAATCCAGTAACAACCTTATCTAGAGGAACATAATGGGAAACATCAAAATAAGTGCAGAGAACAAGAGAGGTTTTTGTCATCAGCCTTTTTGCCTATATTTTGATAGTATGACAGTATAGAGACAGGAAACAAAGGGTGAAACAGACGTAATGGCATGCTACAAAGGTTCTCAGCTCATAATCGAACCAGAAATTGATGTGGTTACATGGTCTGTGTCTGAACTATGGCGCCCCATGAGAGTTTTGAGGCAACGATTTAAATAGGGTCTTGGACTGTTCTTATTTCTTATCTTCCTCACTGTCTGTCAATGTTCTTTCTTTCCTCCTCTCTCTTCTCCCTCAGGGTATCTTTGTGTTGGGTCTACCCTTTGCTCTGGTCCAGTCAGGTTATTTGGGTATTGTTCTGCTGGTTCTGTCAGCCTGGGTCTGCAACCACACAGGGCGGATCCTGGTGACCTGTCTATATGAAGAGGAACAAAGGTAGGGTTCCTATTATATTATATTCATTTGATGTCAATTAGCCAACAGCAATATCACTTTATAATTAGCTTACATCACTTTTATTACATGAAAGCACTTTCTCACTACAGTCGGCTTTCTATTGTACTGATAGCAAAGATGTGCTAAGCACCTTATTTAACTTGTTGTAGCACTTTCTGGGCTGTACTTCCCAAAGATCACTTGTCAGTGTGCTCAGTGCTGGGGATGTTTTTTCCGTGGAGTCACTGTTGACTAAGTTTGAGTTTCTGCAGGTGCTCTCCTCTCTGCATTTTCAGCAGTCATTCTCATATTTACTCCTTCTATTCTATTCAGACTCCTCGATGAATGTGTTGTGTTCTGCACATAACTGTGGTATTGGTGTTTACTATTTCCTCATTAATGTGTGGGGTCATTACATTCTGATTCAGATTAGTTCAGTTGAGTTTGATTTTAAATATACATTGCTAGCGGTTTGAAAAAAAAACAAAAAAACCTCACTGTGCTCACTTTAAACACCGCAATGTACGCTTCAGCACATCTAATGAAAATATTACATTTTTGGGGGAAACTTTACCTTTTGCAAAAGATGTATTCAAAATATACGTCATAGTTTGACGACCAACACTGCAGCTTTGAAAACAGGGACAATGGTAGAAAATGTGAATTTGCATCAGACACAATTTATCATAGTAAGAAGGTGTTTGTACCTTTCAGTGGAGGGTCTGGCTCGGTGTCAAAGGTCAGAGTCCGACACAGCTACCAGGACATAGTGGAGGCCTGCTGCAAAGGATTGTGGCCAAACTGTCCTGGACTGGGGGGGTGGATGGTTAATGTAGCTCAGGTAACACACACATTCTTCATTCTGCAAATCAGTCTGCATAGTTTTTTTGAGAAATGTCTTTTGTTTTCCACAATATCCAGTAAATGCCTGAAGTAAACATCTCTCTTTGCGCTGCTTTCCAGGTGATTGAACTGTTGATGACCTGTACCCTGTATCTAGTCGTCTCCACCAGTCTGTTGTCTGACAGTCTATCAGGGATGGCTGTTCCTAGATCAGTGTGTTCTCTGGTGTCTCTGATGTTCCTACTGCCCTGTCTGCTGCTGACTGATCTCAGACCAGTCTCCACCCTCAGCCTGCTGTGCTCCCTGGCTCACATACTGATCAGGTGATTGAGTAGAAGTAGCATCATGTTTGTTCTCACAGAGCAGAAAACTTGTGCACGCTGTCAGCTGATGAGTACCAGCTGACAAAAATCCACCAATTGTATGAAACAAGGCGGTCTTTATATTCTGCTCTCAAACTCACTCTTGTGATCATTTTGCAGCTGCTGCTGGTTACGCTGGCTGCTCCCGCCTGCTGCACACTGCTGTTACTGGTTGTTTGATTTATTCCTCATGCCAGGTGTCTTGCATGAGACAAGGAAAATAGAGTTGGGTCTTGAAGTTCTCCGGCAGCTGGATCCCTCTGATCTCTCAGAGCGTTGTTTGGCTATGAAGTCATATGCAAATACACATTGTTTCTCAGTTTATTCCCTGACAATTAAAGACTTAAACAGAGAGAAAGATATTTGATCTGGACTTTTATCTAGCCTTTTTCTCTTGCTGCTGCTTGGATTCATTGGGAACCACCCAATCCCCAAATAAAAGTAACCATTTGTTGCATACACATAATAGCAAATGATAAACACAACATTTAAGTAGTTTTGTAAAAAAAAAAAAATGAAAACATTGTGTCAGTAGGATGTGTTAACATCAGTGAATTGTTTCATGTTATTTTGAATTGAGCCTCAATTTATGGAAGTGTAGCAGTCATTTTGGTTAGATTTATGGGTGTTTCCAATTAAATGACTCCAAGTCTGTAATTACAGGCAAGGTGTATGTATTCTATCTTATTAAGAAAAACACAAAATCACTGTCCTCTGAAAGCCATCGATCTCCAAAACGTCAAGCTTTCATGTGCTAAGAAAAACAGCCCTGTTTTCAGCTTTGTGCCAAAACATTTTCCACCTATGCCAATGGTTTATTTAGCGTAAGAAGTAGGAGAATTTTCTAAAACCGTACAGGAACAATGAACCCTTCAGTTTATCTGAAAATTTGAAAATCACCAAATTTGGAGATTCAATTCAATTTTTTTATTTTATTTATATAGCCCAATATCACAAATCCCATTTTGCCTCAGAGGGCTTTACAATCTGTACAACATACGACACCTTCTGTCCACAGACCCTCGATTCGACTAAGGAAAAACTACCTAAAAAAAACCCTTTTAGCAGGGAAAAAAAAAAAAAGATCAAAACCTCAGGAAGAGCAACAGAGGAGGGATCCCTCTCCCAGGACGGACAGACATGCAATAGATGTCGTATGTACAGAATAGATTCATGGCAGAAAATCATAGTACATACAAGTATGATGACAACGGAGCAAAACTGTAGTACATATAATAATGATGAAAGTGTGGGATGTAAACCATAAGGGAAGAGGATGGGTCCAGACGGACACCCGAGCAGCTCCAGGCGGAGCCCAGCGAGCAGGACCCGAGCCACTCGTCCCCTCCACCATAGACACAGCAGCACTGCCCCAGCAGGTCGCCATAGTCACCGATCCAGATACGTGGTTTTCATTGGACAGCGATGATAAAGTATTTCATTAATTGAATGCAATTGAAATGCACTGTCCCTTTATTAATCTCTGCTTTGATTTGTGTTTATTTCTTCCTTTGTTTTTCTCATCTGTCTAAGGTAGGACTTCGGCTTTTATTGCCCTGTGTACCTGAGAGTGAACAACTCTTATTGGACCATCTTGTACAAATAAACGTTGCATGAATGAATAAATGAAAGGATTAGTACTACACTAATTTTAGATGCTTTATTCCAGTCATAGAGAATGATATTTTCTCATTTCCTCTCCTTTTGTCTCTGGCCCGGTGTCAGCCTGCTGGTCATGCTGTACTGTCTGAGTCGAGCCAGCAGCTGGTCCTGGGCCTCTCTGTCTCTGTCTGTGGACCCAGAGGACTTTCTCGTCTCTGTGGGCGTCATCATCTTCTCCTACACCTCGCAGATCTTCCTCCCTCCTCTAGAGGGCAGTATGGAGGACAGAGGGCAGTTTAATGCCATGCTGGCGTGGACTCATGGTGCCGCCTGCATCATGAAAACTATGTTTTCTTTACTGGTTAGTGACATAGTGTGACACAGAAAATGTTCCGGTAATTTCAATGACATTAATGAGTTAATAGAGTTGCTTGTCTGCGTTTGTGAAGGCTCTGATGGGTTTTAAAGAAACAGAGTTTAGTTTTGGGCTGCCAAAGTTAAATAAATAGAGTGACAGTTTTTACAGCTACTTAGTCTTACTATTTTACAATTTGTTGATGGCCAAATATCCAAAAAATGTTGGACAGAAATAAAATGTATATTTAGCTCGACATCTGGCTGACAACAGCAGGTCTAATCAAAGGATGGAAGAAGGGACGGACAAATAGAGTGATTGATTGATTGACTGATTGCATTGATTGTTTTCTTCCTCCATTAGGCCGTGTTGACATGGGGGCTGGAGACCAGTGAGGTCATCACAGACAACCTGCCCTCTGACCTTCGACCTCTCGTCAACCTGTCACTGCTGGCTAAAGCCCTGCTGTCCTTCCCTCTGCCATTCTACTCTGCTGCTGAAATACTACAAACCTGTCTGCTTGGAGGTGAACACTACTGACAGATCTATTTTACATTCAAACCACTAACCTTGCCCAAAGTATTGTCACCATGCATGAAGTAAGTATCCCTGCATGCCATCCAAAAATCTAATTTATAGTAGTTTGTACCCATAATCTACATTTTAGTAGTTCCAATGGCTGATATTTAGATCACATGTGGCCTTATGAAAGCTACCGTTTTCTTTACATATTTCTAAATACTCTGTGGAGGAGCAGATGCCAGCCTGGATGGTCACTGAAAATAGCATTGAACAAAGTGAATCATTGACATTTTTTACTCTCTCATACTCCCCAGTTTCCCTTGAGCATGATATTTAATTGCTCCAGAGGTAACCAGTGGTAAACTGTGTGGATAGACTGAAGAGTTTCCGGGTGGGAAAGCGCACAGTTGACTTTCTATTAAAAGTTTGTTCAGCCCACAGATCACCACCTATGTTACATGCTGGCATCCACCCTTGAGCACCCCATAATTACCAAAATTATGGTTCCCAAGAAAAATTACAATAAAGCAATTTGACAACTGTTTAGGAAAGATATGTTTTGATTAACTAAGAATTATGTTCAGAAAATATTCAGCCCAGATATTTAAATACTGGACACGCGCTGTGACAACACTGTGACAGTCCCCTTAATTAAGATTAGATAACTTTATTAATCCCCATGGGTGGAAATTAGTTTGGTTGTCCATGCACAGTAACAAATAACAAAAGAGACACAAATCAGACAAGTCACAGCAGACAACATATGAAATACACACTGCCGCTAAACTAGTCACACTAACATACCAACTAACACTTATTGATGGATGCAACTAAAATTAAGACCAATAAAATTACCAAAACATATTAATTGAAACCTCAAAAATTATGTCAAAAAATATAAGCTATAACTCAGAATACAAGAAAATATTGCGTGCCATTTATTTCCATTTGAGAGCTGAGTAACTGTGGCTTTGCATTGAACTTTTGCCTTTCAACTTTTCTGCTTCTTTCTACAGATGCTGTTGTCTCGTCGTACTCCAAACATGGCGGTCGAGGTGTGTCTCGTCCGGCCCTGTTGATTCGCAGCGCTTTGCTGATGACATCATACCTACTGGCCCTGCTGGTCCCCAGGTTCTCCCTGTTGATGGGTTTGACAGGCAGTGTGACCGGGGCGGCCATGACACTCATCCTGCCGTGCCTGTTTCACCTGAGACTGCAGTGGGGTAACCTCACTGTGAGGGACCGGCTGATCGATGTGTGTATACTGAGTCTAGGGGTCATCTGTAGTGTGTCTGGTGTGATTTGTTCCGTGAAAAGACTGGTGGAAGTACTGTAGGAGGGGCGGATGATGAATTGAAGTATGGAAAGGTAGATGCATGGACAGATCAAGCAGTTAATTTTGAAGAAAAGGACAGTTGCAAGCTCTCCTTTGTAATATTTTCTGTATTAGAATACTATATCAGTGCATGATTACGTAGGTCCTTAAAGCAGAAAAAATCAGTTTTATAATTAACAAAGTTTAACGTCAAAGGTGTCACTTGTAGTGACAAATCCACAGAGAATTATCACCAACTCTGGAGTTCCCCTCAGCTCTATTGAGCATTTTTAGTGTCAAGAAATGTTTTTGTTTTTCTGGTCCTTTACTGTTTTGGTTCACTCTCACTGCTTTCATCAGTGTTTTCGGCACGCAGCAGGCAGCTGTTTTCAGGGAAAAAGCTTTAATAATCCACTATACACTATTTGCCCAGCACCAAACACCTGACAGGCAAAGTTGGCAAAGCTCAGCCAGATGGAGGGCAGACCATGCACAAAACAGGACTATTTGCTAAGCTTGTTTCTGCTGCCTCCAAGTGGCCCGAAAATTGGTTATTGCATTTTAAATATCCGTATCCCTAAAAATTCTAAAACAGTCTAAAAAGGCCTGGTGACGTCTAAATTAGCAAATGTAATGTTTCAAACTGTGTGTCTGGTCAGGGAAGAAATGCTCAACATAAACCAAAGCCAGAAAAAACAGTGGAAGAGTGTGATTATGCCCGTAGGTTGTATTTGATATTATCTGCATATTGTAAGAAAGTTTAATAATCTAGTAGTGAGTTAGTCAAAGCGTAAAAGATTCCCGTGTCTGACCATGTGAAATCAACCCTCAAAGAGTTCATTATTGGACTGCAAATTTCATGTTGGACAGTTCTACAGAAGCAGTGATCAATGCGATCGGACAGCGAAGAGTGCACATGAAATCATGCACAGTATGTTTTATTCCAGAAAAAAAAAATGTTTAATTCACCAGTAAATAATAAAGGATACTGTAACACATAAAGGAAATCATCCACATCAATGTAAAGTTCATATAGACTTTGCATGTTGTGATCATCTGTTTTGAGTTTGTTTTATTAGTCAATTTTACCATGAATTAATTTGATTATTGCATTATAATGGAATATTCATCTTTTGAAAAACATGTGTCCAATACTTGGACAAATCCCAACTAAAGGTCATGTCAACTGATGAAGACCGTGTGATGCAGCTGAAATATCTGGAAAAAGCTAGTAAAAGGACCTTGAGTTGGGGTTGACAATGGAATTATGATCTTTGGGTGTTTCTTTTTTTAAAACTTGTCATTTTCTCTCCATGTCGTGTACATACTAAACAGCATATGGAAGTTGACTGTAGTGGTATAAGGACAGTAAAACCCTTTAGTTACCATGGTGAAATATTACACATGGTGCCAAGTGAAGTGAGTGATGAGAATGAATCAACAATACAAAATAAGACGAGATGTTTGTGACATTCTATAAACCAAACCAACCAAACCTTTAAATCTCATTTCCCACGCTGCCTTGATTGTGAGAAGAAGAAGTAACAGTAAATATAATCCATGTTTTTGTGATTGCATTGGACAGCAAAGGAGGATTGTTACGAAGTTGGTCATACAACGGTGATACATGCTGTAATTCAAAATTGAACCATGAAGCATGCACATTTTGCTCCAGTCTGTGGTGTTGCTGCAAGGAGACAAGATCATTGTGGCAATTAGTGGAACAAGCTGGACTATAATACAGTTTTTGAAGGTTTAATGTCTAGATGAACATTTTTTTCTGTGCAGCATTATTGGAAATATGCAGTCTTCAGTAGTTTAAATTAACTTCATCTTCATTGTGAAAATTGTCTAATTAGCCTCGCGGGGAAACAAACATTAAAAACTATAACTTATCTTCTCCTGTGGGCTGGAGAAGATTGAGTGATGTTTGTCTTATCTCATGAATTTGTCTGAATTTCTTAATGTCGGGTGTGTGTGTGTGTGTGTGTGTGTGTGTGTGTGTGTGTGTGTTGTGTGTTTGTATCATGGCAGGTGGGAGTAATTTTGGCTTTGGTTCTGCTTCTGTTTATGTGCTTCCAACGCACTGTGGAAGTGGGTTGGAACAAACTGAGAAAGAAAAGAAGAGAAAAGAAAAGAAAAGAAAACTACAGAGGACACTAAAATGGTTTAATTTTTCACACTGTTAAAAATATCTACTGAAAATGTGAAAAGTGAGAGGAAAGAAAAATGAGCAGGGAAAAGATAAGACTGAGAAAGGGCAAAAACAAGAGAGCTACATCACAGCTGAATTAAAGAAGGTCAATAGAAAGAGAAAGTGGGAGAGGAGAAATGAAAGTTTTCAGTTTTTCCTGTGGGGTCTGATGTAACTTTAGATGATTCAGGCATCTGTGGGAACGCTGTATTCCTACTAGTCATTAGTTAGACATAAACACGCACACGCCGACACACATGCACAACAGTAACCCCGTAAGATGGGATGATTTTGTCGGAGCAGAAAATTGTCTCTGAAAGCAACGTGGATTTGCATTGTCAATCGCTATCGCTCGATAAAGCTTTCTTCGATCAAGTGCAAAGGAGAATGAGAGGCAGAATGACAAAGAGATAAAAGACAATGAACACAACGTGAAACAACAGGCAACCTGAGACCAAATCTTTTTTGCCGTTAGTCCATAAAGGTAGGAAGTGTCAGAAAATCGCAACATACAGTTAGATCACCCTTTGCCCAGATAATTAGTACTGCATTATGGCAGATATAAAACACTTAATATAAAGCACTTAATATAAAGCGCTTAATTAGTAACATAGAATACTAATGTAAAAACTTTAAGGTGCTATTTGTAGCATTTTAGCATCAATAAAACAACTGGCATACAAATTTTGAGTTGTAAGTATTATATAATATTTATATATTTGGTATAAAATAACTTCATTATAACCAAAACATGGCTATGTTAATATCAGAAGCCTTGCTAAACACGTCGGTTGTGGCTCATATTAGTACATGGTGGTGATAATAAGAAGCCTGTTTCTGCACACGTCGTTCCACCCTTCTTTCCTTTCTTTTCTTCCTTCCTTCGTCCTGCTTTTCCACCTTTTTAGGGTTTATTTTGTTTGGGTTAGGCTTACAAACTATCTACCTTCTCAAGTTACAACCTCACACACACACACACACATACACACACACACACACACACACACACACACACACGCACACAGCTGACAGGGTGACAAAGTCTTTCAGCCGACACGCCTGTCACCTCCTTACAGACGTCATTTTAAGACGTGTGTGCGTGTGTGTGTGTGTGTGTGAGAGAGAGAGAGAGAGAGAGAGAGAGAGAGAGAGACAGGTCAGTTTCATATCATGATGTGGCATGTACACAGCATGTCAGTCTGATGTCAGCCATCGTTTTCTCTCTCTCTCTCTCTCTCTCTCACACACACACAGACAGACAGACACTCACAACTTAAAATGGCCTTTAAAAGAGGATGACAGATTCAGACACTGGATGCCCACTCAGCCATCCGTCACACCCCAGCAAACGTTTTTGGGTGGGAAGACGTCTGGACGACCACTTCAAAACCAGCATATATAAAAAATAAAAGCTGTAAATAGCCAGGTTTCATATAATACTTGTTTTAACCTGACGCAAATGTGACAAACTGGTGATAAAGGAGCATATTCCTGTTATGGATCATGGTGACAATGCCTCCACCCCTGCTAAACAGACTAAGATCAGTTTTCACCCGGCCGTGCGTCAGTTAGACAAGGATAAATGAAGGGACATGTATCACGTTACGCATTAGAAGAAATGTTTGTCCTCTCCTTTAATTAGTCTTTTGGACCAATTCTGAAACAGACTGGTATGATTTTTAGAAAGCCTGTGAGTTTAATACGTAGCATTATTCTCTATTGAGGAATAAGTAAAGTATCCAACACTGCTGAAGTGTTTACCTTTAATTTGATGACATCCTCGGGACACATTGATTCAAACTCAACATTTTGGTTTCTTGTCTTTTCGCAAAGCCTCAATGTAAAGTAACCCCACTCTATGTGACATTGGGGTCGATCCACTCAGACAAGATAATTCAGAGTCTAGAGTCTAAACGACACTTGTCAGCGTGAGTCTCTTCAGTGTGAAACTGTGAAGCTGCCAGCAAGTGTGGCAGTCGGGACCTAGTGGTCAAATCTCACCCAAATCTAATTCTAACAATGTCACAGTTTCAGGGTCAGTCTGGTCTCGAATTGTTGCATGACTGGATTTCTGAAGTAGCACACTATGTCTCTGCCTACTAAATTTTGCCCACCCCGGGGACAGTATTTACAGCACATATACACTTCCTGTTGTGAAACACAAACAAACAGAACAGTGCACCTACTGTACAGAGGCAGCAAGGAATATATATATTAGAACTACTTTGTAATTTGGTCATTTAGACACTACTGGAATATTGACTGTAGAGGTTAACATTTAGAACTGTAGGGGCACCCTGGTGTTCCAGGGGTTAAAGGTGTTGACCATGTAACTTTAACATCCCTGATTAAAGTCCAGCTAGGGGTCTTCGTTGCATGTCATTCCCCATCTCTCTCTGCCCTTGTTTCCAATCAAATCTTTACTATCTACTCTCTATAATAGGAATTAAATGCTCCATTTACTGAAAAAACATTTCACTATTAATAGGCCCTTCTTCAAATCTGGATTCGCCAATGAGTCCAGATTTGGTCGTTTTAAAAAAAAATCTTTTAAATATGTTTATTCACGTGGTAAGGAAATTAACTGTGATCATGACAGAGAGGAGATGGATAGAAAAATAAATTATTTGAGCAGCAAACATACAACACAAAAGCCAAACACCACACCTAAAGGGAATTTTAGAGTAAATGGAACTGTCGCAGTCTCAGCTGTGCCTCCAGTTATTTTCCCTGTGTCTCTGTGTCAGGGGCACCCCCATGGGTGATATAAGCAGTGGTCCCCGCACTGGCCGCCCTCAAAGGCCCCCCCACTAACCCTCCTCGCCAGTCACATATGCATGAAATGCTTTTGAGCAATAAGTACTGTATGCATAATATGCTTGATTCTGATTTTTACATTTGGTACTATTAATTTAAATCAATAATGTGTGATTTTCATAATAGTTCATGTGAAAGAAAACAACAAATGCACAACATAGTCAGCCAGGCGCTTCTGACCAGCCACCCCTTGGAAGCACTTCTGGAGGCGTCACTGCTATGTGTGTGTGTGTGTGTGTGTGTGTATCTGTGTTTGTGTGTGTCTGTGGTGGGCGTGGCATCCTGCCTGTCACTCTCCCCACTCCCCCTGATTGCGGCTCAGCCCGCTCGCCTGCTCAGCCTTCACACCTGTCATTCATCGTCTCATCAACTCTGCAGTAGGCCCATATGAACTCCGGCTTGTCATCCACTCATCACCCGATTGTTGTTTCACCTGCAGTGGTATTCTCTCGCTCTAGGTCGCGCTGCAATGGTGTATTCAGAGTTATTCCTGCTATTGTGGGATTTATCTGTACTGGCTGTGTTTCTTTTTGCTTCCAGGATTGCTACTCTCCGGCCTCCCTGCCGGCCTCCCTGCTTGCCTGCTTGCTTGCTAAACCTTGAGCTTATCCCCAGCAAGCTACGCTCACTCCCTTGTCTGCCATCCTGCTCCGCTCAGCTCTGCCATCCGCCATCGCCCCCCTACCCTCTGCCTCCGCCTGCCATCATCTATCCCTCGCCATCCTCATTCCTCGGTATCCTAACAATAAACCTTCTTAATTCCAAATTCCTGCGTTTGGGTGCGCCTTTACTGATGGCAACAGGAAAACTGAAAGTGGTGTTTCCTTTTTCCTTTTTTCCAGTTGTTTACAATGAACAATGTTAATGAATGAAAAATCACCTGTGACAGTGGAAAGGTGTAGCCTACTTACATTTTTACAACAACTCCTGTCTCCTGCAGTGACTACAAGACACGAACGTCCATGTACTCAAGTGACTTCTGTTTGCTTTCATCTTTTAATCATTACTGTACTTAAAAACAGCATTAAACAACAAAACACCAGCAATGTTTCTGGAAGGCATACAAAATAAAACCCAACAATGTTCCCTCTGTGCTGATAGCTCAGTGACCTAGGTGGCCAAATGATTTATCATAAAGCAGACCTAATAACTTGTTATTCATCATTGTTACAGTTGTCGGCAAAATGGTACTCAATATACCTGGAGCTGTACTTTTCAATGATAAATGATGCTATTTAAATGCTGGGCTTTTGCCATACCCTTTTTGTTTAGTGAATTAAAGTAATACCGCTAAACAGGTGCACATTGGTGTTTGATTTTCCAGAGAGCATGATCTCTTTGAAAAATTGTCTCTGTCCAGTGTTGTACAATAGGCCATTATGCGTTGCCACCTAACCTCCTGAAATCATCCGATTCGTACACAAGTACGGTACTTTTAGACCTTATTGGCTCTGATTTTAGCCAGAGCGTGCGTGGGTTGGGTTGTGCCATGTCATCTGGGGTCAGGTTGGAAGGTTGTTTCAGTCGATCCCGCCGGAGCCAATTATGTACAAGACGTATGCACTCACTACACTGTGAGCTGCTCTGGGTACAAGTATCCTCTGTGTCACATATGGCAGTCACGGTGGCTGTCCTTCAACTGGGTGACCCAGGTTTCAACCCCTGTGAAGGAAAGCATGTATTCTACTTTATGGCCCGTTCACACCAGCATTGAAAAGAAATGTTCGACATTTTGGGAAATATGCTTAATGTTTAGCATTATTTCTTTTTAAATTCCTGGAGTCTCCTCTGGTTGCCTGGCAACTGGTCCTGGCCAATAGTGAATGGTGAATTTTAATCAATCTGTTTTGACAATACTGATCTTTGAGGGAACGGAGAGTCCAAAATGGAGGAAGCTTTCATAGGTTGTTAGCTGTGTTGCACCCTCCACTTTTCTTTAACCCTCCTCTGTCAGGCTATAAGCTGCAGTGCAAAAGAAGCCCTCCAACAGCCCGAGATCAAAATGCCACTCGGGGGGAAATGTCACGGCAAAATAAAATACAAAGGAGCTTGGGGAGCTATTGTGACTGACGTGCTCCCGGCTGGCTAGTGTGTTAGTGGCTAGCTTGCCAGCTACTGTGCAGTAGTTCATCAACTAGCCCTGTGACTAGTGCTACGTCAGCAAGCTTCTAGAACCAAATATTTGAAAAAGACGTGGGGATGATTTTTGCTGTGCCACTTTCTGGTGTGACCTTAGTGTCATTAAACAAAATGCTGAATCCCTACCAGCTCCAAGGTCAAACCAGCACCATTTAGATTTAGGTAAGTCTGGGTTTACCTGGGTAAATCTAAATCTCCGACCCCTGACCTCCCTATGCAGGTCAAATAACTCAAAATAGCTTTTAGAATATTCGAGTCACATTGACACAGCTCTTATCAATTTTCATAACGTCACCCACCTGCGCTACGCCTTGATCAGCACAGGGCTTTTACCACCGGAGGCAAGGCGCGCTTTCCAAGACAGCTTCACCTGCCTGCCAAAGCAAATCAAGCGCTCCTGCTGGAACTGAGGAGAGGAGGAGAGCACGGGAGTGAAAAAGAAGGGCGATAGGGATGGAGATAGATATGAGAGAGAGATCATAAGGTGAAGATGGAGACAAAGATTGACGATGAGAAAGAGAGGAGAGGAAGCGTAGTAAAGTGAATTAGCTCCAGTGGATAAGGAGCTCTGTGCTGACTGCCAACTTTGCTAATCCTTCTCACATCTGGCTGGCAAAGACACTGCGTATATACAGTATGTATGTGTGTGAGTGTGTATGTGGGAGTGCCATTGTAGGGCAGCATACATGTGTGTATGGGTGAATTTGTGTGTGTGAAAGTCTGCATATCAGTTCAGCTCAGCTCGTACTCCATGGCCATGCATGTGCCTATATATTCTGCGTGGGTACGCAAATGAATGCATGTGTATATGTCATAAATGTGTGTGTGTGTGCCTCCCACAGCACAGAGTTGTTTTCAGAGCATTAAAATTGTCACACTGAAACCAAACCACCCGTCTCTCCGGAGCTTTATTGGCTTGGTTTGGTGAATTGTTTCTGTGGGATAACAACCTCATATCTTCTTTAGACCTTTATTTTTGCCACTGTTGGGCGAAAAGATTGCATCTCCAAGTGTTGAATTTGGCATAAACAAGCATATATAAAAATCCTCATGGACTCTTTTAATATAGAAACAATAACTTCCAAACACAATAATATGCATAGGTAGTAATCAAATAAACTGTAAAGAATAGAAAATGGGAATAACAGTTCATATACAGCAAGGCTAGGTAGTGGTAATAGGTTTGTACTGTCTTCAAACTGAGAGCTGGAAAACTATTCCAAATACCAAAAGAAAGATTTTTTGTTAATTCTCTGAAAAGTCAGGAGCTCTGCATTGTGGGTTCAGACAGGCTTCAGATGGTGCAAGTCCATGTAATGTTATGTCGGCTGGAGTACTTTGAAATTGGAGCCAATGCAACAAGGTCAGGACGGGGCTAATGTGGTCATCTTTTTCAGTCCAGGTTCACGTTACAGCTGCTGCAATTCAGGCAAGCTGTGCTTGAACCAAAGCTACACTTCGGTGACGTCATGGACGAGAGTGTTGCAAGTCAAATACATCTAAAGGTAGAAATAACAACTAATGTTGTCAGTCTTTTGTGTAGTGACGGTCAGCAGTCTTTGTAATATTGGTTATTTTTAAATTAAAGTATCAGGGATAATGTACCTGGGTATTATGATATTATAATATTGTGTGAAATAATTCACTTATCTAATATTTTTGTAAGTGATTTGTTCAACCTAATTTTAAATGTGCATTTGTAATTCCCTGTTCTCTTAAAAACTGACATTTTTTCTGGCTTTTCAATGGTTTGAGGCTTATACTTCTGCATAATGTACTTCAATTTCGCTGTTAGTGAAAGTTAGTCAATAACTTTTTCATGCTTTTTTGTAGCTGCTTGTGATTTGATTTTATTTTGGCATTTTTATTCTTCTTTCTCTTAATTGCTTAAAGTGTTTAGAGTCATTACTATCATCTTTGCTATTCATTTTACTCATAATTTACGGTTTGTATTTCATGTAATTGTGGAAAACCCTGCTGGTTTGGAGGGAATATATTAAACTTAAAGGATCTTGTGCAGCATGCTTGGTGGGCCTCTGAGCACTCAACTTGGCCTGCACATTACAATAAAACCACTTTGGTCAGCTGCTGCTGTCATAAATATTAACGAGTTATGGGCAGTCCTACAAGTCTATCAGTGCCGTACTCGCTCATTCATGAGACCAACTCATCTGCAAATCCATCCCTGGCAAGACTCCGCTTTATCTGAGCTCACCAGTCCACATCTCCACCAGCTCCAGCAATTTCCCCTTCCTCTCCTCCTACCCGAAGCTCACACCTCCTTTGGCTGTAACCCACTCCACTGTGCGACTGCCAGCAACTGCACTGATTTCCAAAATCCCTAAAATTGATCTTTTCATCCCAGCCATATCCTTTAAAAATAGGCTAGTCAAAACATTCTCTGGTTCCTGCACCTGCTGCCTGTCTAACATTTCTTAACCCTTCTTTCTCTACATCATGTGCTTTGAAAGTTACCTGCCTTCTTTACTGTACACTGTACTGTATGTGCATATATATGGATTCCATCATGAGACAGACAGTTTTTATTTTTTCCTCTTTGTGACTTGATCTGAGCCCTGCCCCGAGCTCGACTGTCACTGCAAATAACCAACAAGGTTAAACCAACATAAATAATCAAATAATAATATTGCATCACTGGCGGTATCAACATAATGAGAGTGTTATGATAATTAAACACCCTAATAAGCCTGGGTCATATTTAATCTCTTTGCGCTTGAGGTCAGCAGATGTGGAGGGTGCCTCATCATAGAAACACCACTATTAGTATGAACACAAGTTTCCTGTATGGTGAACAGTGAATATTCATATTGTGATTACACATCAGTTTAATGTAGATTATTTTTTAAACGTCCAGCCTGTAGGATTTAGTGGCATCTAGGCATCTGAAATTGCAGATTGCAACCATTTGAATATTCCAAGCGTGTAGGAGAAACTACGTTGGCTTGGAAACTTGCGAGAAACGCAAACGGCCCTATGTAGGACCAGTGATTGGTTTGTCCATCCTGGGCTATTGTAGAAACATGGCAGTAAAACATGCCGGCTCTGTAGAAGGGGACCCGCTCCCTATGTAGCTATAAATGGCTCATTCTAAGGTCATGAAAACACAATGATTGTTATTTTCAGGCAATTATACACTATTTAGAGCCAGATTCCATGTCCGGGGATTGGGTCGCTGAGGCCCACGCCTTCGACTGCCACCCAATCCACAATGCACCGGCCCCTTACGGTTCCTCCTGCAGGTGGTGGGCCCACGGGAGATCGGCCCCACGTCACTCGTTCGGGCTATTACCGGCCGGGCCACCATGCGCTCGCATATAAGCCCCAAACCCGGGCCTGGCTCCAGGGTGGGGCCCCGGTTTCACCATACCAGGTGACGTCACGGACCTGGATTTTAAATTAGGGGGATTTGAACCGCTCTTTGTCTGGCCTGTCACCCAGGACCCGTTTGCCTTGGGAGACCCTAACAGGGGCAATAGCCCCAGACAACATAGCTCCTAGGATCATTCAGACACGCAAACCCCTCCACCACAATAAAGTGGCGGTTCAAGGAGAGGAGTCAGCTGAGGTGGCTCGGGCATCTCCTGGACGCCTCCCTGGGGAGGTGTTCCAGGCATGTCCAACCGGGAGGAGGCCCCGGGGAAGACCTAGGTCACGCTGGAGGGACTATGTCTCTCGGCTGGCCTGGGAACATCTCAGTATTCCCCCGGAAGAGCTGGATGAAGTGTCTGGGGAGAGGGAAGTCTGGGCGTCTCTGCTCAGACTGCTGCCTGCGCGACCCGGCCCCGGATAAGCGGAAGAAGATGGATGGATGGATGGATGGATGGATATACACTATTTAAAACATACTTATAAACATCATATTCCATTTCTGCCAATAGCTCCGCCTAAATGTTTCATACTAGACATTTAAATAAATGCAATGTTCCTTCATGCATTTCTCGTTTCTAACGTCTCTTGAGATCTGCCTTAAAAATCAAAAATCAATTATTTTCCTGGATTGTCTGGTCTTGTCTTAAAATTTTGGTTATTTAAGACAAAAATCATGTTGTCAAGCTGGTAATATTCTGTTCTTTCATACCAGTGACTGGAGCTGGATCGATACGTGGGACAGAGAGATCAGTGGGCTGTTGCTAAGGATGCTAACTCTTTTGTTGTTGACTGGGTTTTGAGAAAGAATTGATTATTAATAAAGATTTCAAAATTATCGATTCGAGAAAGAAAAGGTCTGGGGAATGAGTCACTCTTCAGGAGAAGACACTTCTTGGTAAGACCTGTGGCTAGTAACTCATTGGGGAGTAATCTACAGTATGAAGGACGTCATTACCATATCAAATTGGAAAGCAACTGTAAATTATTACAACATGTGCTGTTGAAATTGTTGTACTTACCAATGCTTGGACACCATATACCCCTTCACAATACAGAAAGAGCAAAGCATTTTTGGCTACAGCGGGTAGTTGTATATGAATGTAATTGACACGAAATGCGATTTCCTTATTATGTGAACATAAAAGCAGTTTGCCAACTCTGCCTGAATGAACTCATACATGTATTAAACTATGAGAGTATGAGAGAGCTCAAAGCACTGCAACGGAAGAAAATACACAGACACTAAACTAAACAGAAGCAAATGAAGAAAAGTTCTTCACCACTTTGACAGCACATGCATCATATTTAGATACGGCTGCAAATAAATAAAACACAAGCAAATTAAGAAACACATTCACCAATTTAAGAGCACATACGTGAAAAACACTGCAAATAAAGAACTAAATACAGAGACCATGCAAGTCGTACACAACAAAGAGGAGGTGTCTGGGGCAGGACACACCAGAAACTGGTGAACACACAGACACACGAATTTGCTGACGTTGACCACTAATTTATGGTGTCAGAAATTGCCAAAAATATTTATTTTAGTTTTAACACTCCACCTGCGTGATTCTGATATTTCTGGAGATATTGGCTATGTACCTAACATTGGCCTTTGACTAATGGTGTTCATCACCTACTAGTACCCGTGGTAACATTAATATAAATAAAATAATACTAATAATAGGAATGATAGTGATAGGAATAATAGTGATAATAATAGTAAAAATAATAATCATTGTAGCAGTGGTCGTCGAGCAGAGGGGCAGCAGGTGGCACGCAATCATAGATCCAGACTCTGCAGCTCCGGAGGCAGAGATACCTGCTTAAGGCAACAGAAGGCGAGAGATGAGAAATCACAAAACTACGGGAGGGAGAAGATGTCGAGTTAGTGACATGCATTAATGGGATAAGAATGCATGCAGATGGAGAGGAGGAGAGAGTCGTCTATAGCAGCATAACAAAGGAGCCAGATATTTCCCTCAGGAGTTTGCGGAGAGCAAAAGCAGAGCTAAAAGAGAGTGAATATTGGACTTGCATTCGCTAGATGGCCAGAAACAAGCATGCAAATGAATGATGATGTTGCTCTGCAACTGCTAGACGTGTAAATAAGCAGCTGTTTGATGTCAAGTTCACCACATCAACTTAAAAGGTGATGATGTCATTGCTCTGTTCACAACTTGTTTCAGCCGCCCCCAAGTAGCCAAATAAATGTGATTCAATATATCTTGCATTGCAGTGAGTGGAGTGAGTTTCCTGTTTTTCTCCATTTTTCCCCAAAGATGGATGCATAATGAAGCTATTCAGTATTGAGGAAAATAATAACGATTATTATTTCAACCATAATCATGAAATCCCACTACCTGCCCTGACCCTTGCTTGACCCCAAACTCCCCATCAGTGTATGCTTTGGTCTCAGTGTTGCTCCAGTGAGTTTTTCGGGTTTGAATTATACAATACACTGTGTAAAAATGACCCCTTCTCAACAAGAGCAACATACTTGAAACCTACTTAAGAAGCACTTTAGTAATTATTAATGATGGGTGGCTATTGGAGGCATACATTCATTCTTCCCTAATTCTCTGTCTGTTTTCATTGACTTGTTAAAACAGTTGCAAAATGCATGTCCTCATTTTAACTTCAGTCCAAAATATGTTTCCTAATTGCCGGTTGCTCTCAAATGTAATTCATGTATTCATTGGTGCTATCACACACATGGATAACTGAATTACTATTATTACATTACTAACAGGTACATTTGAAAATCCCAGTCTACTCTAGTTTTTCCAGTTCTATGCTCCGACAGCTGTGGTGTCGACAGACAGATGATGATTAAAATTAATATCATCAGACACAGATCGCACACACAATGACCCACATCTGACACACACACACACACAATGTATGGTACATGTGCAAATACACAACACACATGCTGCACTGATTGGTAGCCAAGTCTAGTGTGTGTCAGAGTGTGTGTATTTGTTGTATACTGCGAGGTCAGTCATTAGTGATATTGGTTCTCAGCAGCTGTTGGTCTTTTCTGTTTCAACAGCAGGATACAGGATGATCTCTTTGTGAGTGTGTGTGTGTGTGTGTGTGTGTGTGTGTGTGTGTGTGTGTGTGTGTGTGTGATTGAAGTGAAAATAGGGAACACAAGTCTTGAATACTCCCCTAATCAAAATGTTTTTAGAATTGTATCACCAACACTTTTCCAAACACTTTTTTGCTTGATTGCTGTATTTTACAATGATAAAACTTTAACATTACATTGAATTATCTGCATGCTTAAGTGCCAATTATACTTTTCGTATCCCACATTTGCAAGGGTCCGTGTGACATACATTTCGTTGTCTGTCCACACTCGTGAAGGTCCTGACTGTACGCACCGACCATCATGTGTGACAATGTCCGACGTTGGTTTTGCAGTACATGTGGCCCTTTAGTGTAAAGGTAGGGCAATGCTACAATACCCATGAGCCTCAGCCACCGTTGCCATGGAGAAGAAGCCAGTCAGAGGCGTGAATCAGAGTAGAGTGATTTGGTAGAGAAAACAAAACATGTGCCAAAGTCTTCAATTTACTTGACCGCATAATCTTTAGCTTCTGTCAGCCATTAGCACGTAACAGAATTTCAAGCCATAGAAGTACTAGTACTAAGTACTAGTATTAGTAACTATTTCTATTATTTTTGAAAGAGGGAATAATTGAAATTATTTTTTACATTACATACAGTGTATTTACATTCTACAATGGAATATTACTATTAATAACCATGAATTATTTTTTTACCTCACAAAAAAAGGAAAAAGTTTAGTGTGTAGTGTAGTTAGCAAAACAATCTAACCTCAAGGTCCATTTAGTGGCTGCTGTGGCACTTTCAATCATATCACATGACCTTCATCTGCAAATGATATTTGCCAGTCATGGAATTAAATACCTTACACTTTCCATTTTTTTCTGATATATTTATTTAGACAGTTTTAAGTTGTTAAACTGTTCTACTTGACTCCCAAAGAACATTTGACTCAGTTCGTGATATTAACCTTTGGACGGAAAATTGCTGAAGTCACTGTGTTTAAAAGAATGAATTGTGGAATATAGACGAAGCATTAACAATATAATCATCCCCACCAAATTACCTCCACATCAATTAATGTAAATTATTACTGCTCTCAGCGTCCTGGTTGAAATGAGCTAAATGTGAAATGTTTATGGGGGTTATAATCCTTGAAGTGGGTGTGACTGTGAGTGGACCTATATATACTTGCTGCTGGGCAAAAAAAAGTATTTCCAAAAAAAATAATTCAGGATTAAAGATGAACAATTCCACATTTCGATAAAAAATGACTGCATTTCCTGAAATCTACAGGGTGATATAAATGAGTTTCTTGGGTCCAGGGTTCTCACAGGGTTCACTGGATTTAATCATCACACAAAAGACGATGTAACTTTTCAATTAAAATTTTATTTTCTGAGAATGAAAAGCCACAAAGGGAAAATACTGTAGGGTCTACATCTGAGTGCTTCAGTGGAAATAGCTCCACATATTGTAGTTTCTGCTAGAGATAAGGCTAATGTGGTCATTCTTGGGGGAAGTAAAGGCTCTATGGTAATTTCCTGTAGAAATAGCAGCTTCCACAGGCTGCAACAGTTAGTGAGATAGATCGTCCAGGAGAGAGGTGGGAAAACTACAACTCAGCATTTTTTACTTTATCTATTAGAGCGGTAATATTGCATGATCAAGTGCAGGACACATTCACTCCCACTCTCACTAACTCTCTCTCTGTCTTCCTCCTTCTTCCTCCCCTTCTCTCTCTGTCTGTCCATTATGTTGAGTAATGAGTGCAGAGTTTCAGTCCATCCAATACTCACTGTCCCTCTTAAAGGGACACACTGAGCGCCAGGTGATTGTCCTGCTGGTCTGTTTGATGTAAAGTGAAGAGGACAAAGACACCAAAATCTGTCTGAGCTGTGTTATACAGTTATACTGTACAATTATTATCCAAAACAAAGAGTTGCCTCTTTGAATGAGCTGTAGACTTGAGTTTTGAGACTTGAGTCGCAAATATGACTTCTTGTTACTTATCTTGGACAACTGTCTGACTTAACACACGTAGCATTGTCACACACCTTACATTTTTAATTACTAGGCCTGTGCATTGACTGGGCGTGGTCTCAACTATATAGCTTTGAAACTAAAATCTTTAAAATTGTAATTAAGATTTCAGTCCTGGTTGATTTGGCAACAACGTGGTAACAGCAAGTGCAGTTTGCAGTACTGACCATCTCCAGAAATACAACTGAAGAGCAGCTGGTGTACCTGTTTGAAGTGTAACCAAACAAACTCAGTTCAAAATTATTGAATAGCACCAGTAGTTTCCCACACAATAGCAGGACACAGTAACAGTAGTTGGCTACCTTGCTCACTGTAGCTGCTTATTCTTGTTCCATTACTGAAATATTTAAAACTGATCCACTGGCGGAAAAAATGCTGAAAAAGACTGCTGTCTTGTTTTGTAGACACATTTTTGATGAACGATTGCAGCTGGCGCTAGCTCTTTGACAAATTGATTGCATTACCTGTGGCTGCTTTACAATAAAAGTCACCCTTGCCATTTGAAGACTTTTATTATGAAGCCGAAGCAGAAGAATGTTCCATTTGCATTAGCAGTACCGTAACTAATACAGCTCCAATGCAGTTGCAGGAGAGCAAACAGCGAAGTTGTTATCAATGACAAAATAACGCTTGATTACATGCATGGATTTTTTTCCCCTGTGAATCACTCACACATTTGAAGGCAATTTGAATCCTGCACGAGAGAATGGCGGACTCTGCCATTACTATGAAAACTACCATAAAGAGTGGTAATAACAGAATGTAAATACATTGAATGGCTGTTGCAGAAAAATGCTGACCATAAACAGTATAAAAAACGAGGTTTGATTTCATAAAAATCTTAATGATTCTATTTTTACAGTTTTTCTCAGTCACTTTGGTACATTTCTAAAATCAGAATTGAAATTCTCAAACCTACCTGTTCAATCTGCACATCATTGTGTCACTTGTGCACATCAAAGAAGCAGTTTCTCATTTCTTTGAACAAGTTGCAAATGCTTTGGTACATCCATGCAAATGATTATGTACAATTCTCTGCTGTTTCCTGCATTATCAATTGCTTATGTAATATTGATAAAAGATTCTTTGCACGCTGCATCACAAGAGAAGATATATTTGCGATGTGGATGAGAATTTGGATCGTCAAGAGGTGTAGGAAGATTGTAATTCCTTAATGTAATTTCTACAGCACCGCATGTACAGTTTTTCCTATGTTCACATTTCTTCTTTAGGTTTTTTTCTTTTGTGTGCTATTCAGTGCTGTCTTTCAATTTCTGTATCTCAATGACATGTTCTGTCAATAAAATATAGTACAAACAGTGTAAATTTGAATATTTTACATTCTCTTGCAATTACACTCACACATACACTAAGATGTAACTTACAATTGACAATAATTGTCATCAAAACTTTAGTCATTATTTCCATCAGAACATCCCTCCAGAGTAAACTGTTATATTGACAACATGACTAAACAATTTGACTGTCTTATCCATACACAATGACACAAGGACTTGTCATTCTGATGGCACTGACATGTTCATTGACACAGATATTTACTTTTGAGAGATGAACTAAGGATTTTGAGTAAGAAAGTGGCTTTTGCAGGTTATCCATGGTGTTTTGCTATTTGTACAAATTGTTTTGAGAAAAGCACTTACTGTTTTGCAAATTGTGAGTTTGATTCGAGAAATGTACCAAAGCGACTGAGAAAAACTGTAAATAATGTGTGCTTTCAATAGTCATTCAGAGACCTGAAAGACTTGCAGGTGACTAGCAATTTGATTATGAAGACTAGAGACTTGCCCCAAAGAGCTCTGATATTTTTTAGTAAGTGAACACTGGTTTTTGTTCAATGGCCAAGAGTAGAGACAACCAAGTCTCATGACGTTGTGAGTAGGCATACGTGTTTTTATACCAGCCAAAAAACTACACCAGTTCATTTGAATGATTTATCCGCCTCCTCTGTGAAAATGTATTAGTCACTGAAATCATGTGGTTTACATCTGTGGCTGGAGAGAAAAACTTGCCAAAAATAAGTTTTGAAATGAAGCATCATTAACAGAGCTGATGTAACCATGCTTATCTCTGGAGCAATTCCACAAGAACAAACATGTACTGTATTGATCCACCGCAGTTATTTGTAGCTGCACACAGTCATCTGTTATCCATCACTGTTTTTATAGCAGAAGCGGAAGAGAGGCACCTGTCACCTACATAGATAGATAGATAGATAGATAGATAGATAGATAGATAGATAGATAGATAGATAGATAGATAGATAGATAGATAGATAGATAGATAGATAGATAGATAGATAGATA
>CM022481.1:19438287-19686294 GCA_011952105.1 Coreoperca whiteheadi | reverse complement strand
TATATATATAGTGTATGTGTGTGTGTGTGTGTGTGTGTGTGTGTGTGTGTGTGTGTTCAGAGTGTGTAGCGTGTGTCAGTAAACCCAGTGTGCTTAAATGGATTAGAAACAATGAGCGCTCTGTAATGAAAAGACAATAGACTTGCACTCCCTCAGCATCCCTGCATCGCGCCCTCTCTCTGTTTGTCCCCCCCCCCCCCGTCTGCCTCTCTCTCTTTCTGTGTCACTGTCTTTTCATTCTCTTCTCTCAAATTCTGATTACAGGATTGGATTTCTGTTGACCTACCTCTGTCCATTTCCGACTCATTTTCTGTTTGACTCCCATCTAAACGTAACCAGATAAACTTACCTGTACATGTGAATGTGCATGCGCGTGTGCATATTTTTGTGTTCACGGGAGAAAAAAAGTAGACAGAGAGAGCGGTCCAGTGGTTATTAATCAGTAATTAGGGCTCTGCGATGTGTTGAGGATTAATTTACTGATTCTTCTACCTCCCATCTGCTGTCTTCACACACGCACACGCACACACACACACACACGCACGATTTTAGACAGAGTGAGAAAATAAGACCAATACAGAAGCACACACACACACATATACACACACAAAGCCTGTCTATCTTTTAGTAATAGTCTTGTCTGATTCCACGGTGTGTTCCGCTGATCTCTGATCAGTCTGGTCCAGCTGGACTCAGCCTCCCTGTGGCTGCATAACAGAATCATCCTAAACTCTTTCTCAGACGATAAGCAGTGTGTCGCCTGCAGACCCACGCAGCTTCTCGGCGACATCCTTGTATCTCTGTGGGAGCACTAAGAGGAGGAAGGAGTAGCGTTTCAACTAGGTCTCCATTTACAGGCGCTAATAGGCAATAACATTGTCATTATTTTGAATGCCCCGGTGTTAAAGTTGTAATACACGAAATGCTTGAGGTTTGCGTAATTGTGTAGTCGTCTTTACTGCTGACTAATCTGAGGACATGTTGCCCTCGAATTTAATGTTGTTTATCAACGGTGGCTCTCACTGTTAAAGCTAGAGTAGGTAATGTGTTTCAGAAGCTTTTTTTGTTGTACTGCATTTGTTGAATTTATCTTTACACCCCGACAGCAATCTACGCTTTATTTCGTCATACCCTAAGGTATACCCTACACCAGCATTACAATTGCAACATTTTCGGCTGAAATAAGAATGGAATTGGAGTTTCCTTGGAATTGCCAAGATTATTGGTTTCACTGCTGGAGACAAATAAATCTATGCAGAGCTTTCACATAGAGTTAAACAGCGGTGAACTTTGACACTCGAATTTGCCCTGCTGACCAGTGCTGAACTTTGAGGGAATGGAAAGATGTGGAGAGTCCAGAATGGCCCAACCTAACATATTAGATGCGTGGCACCACACAGTTTTACATACCCTGCTCTGCTGGAGTATAAACTGCTCCAAAAAAAGGGTTGGGGCATGGTCTGCACTAGTTAAGAGACAAGGGTTCATATGGTATAAACAAATTCCCTTTGATTAACTGTGTTAGTTAGCAACTGAGAACACCATTAGTCCCTCCATCACCGATATTTCAGCACCACCTAATTTGCAAGGATGCAAAAATGAAGCCTAGCGTTAGTTCAGGCAGAGCACTGAAGTTGCACTTGTATTGACTTATCAGCATCAGCTGTTTTCCAATATGCTTCACAGTCAGTGGCATTCACAGGATGGGTGGCTTGTGCCTTCCAATCATATTCATGCAGGTATACACCACAGATGTTATAACCTGATGCTTATCACTGTTACTGTGTTGATTACACTCATGCCAACACCATTTGCTGCCACATCTTTAAGATTTACGTGCTTGTGTGTATAAATATACACGAGACAAACTTCTTTCTTTCTGTTAACACTACATTTCCTTTGATTTTTCTGTTGGGGTATTAGCTCTCTCAGCAGAATCCTCATCGCTGTTCAGCATCTTTGAGCTACTTTTGACAACTGCTTTATCTTCTTATCAGTGACGAACGACAGACACTTGTCATGTAATCAATGCTGAAACGGTAAGATTCATGAAGTAATCTGTTTTTCAGTTTTGATGACTGATCAATTGTTCAGTCGAGCAAAGATGCCAAACATTTACTGGTTCCAGACGTGAGGATATTTTTTTCTCTGTTTTATCACTGTAAATTTAATATCTTTGGGTTCTGGGCACTCCTGATGGGCTTTTTGCACAGTTTTTTGGACATTTTATAGACTAAAGGATTCATCAATTTATCAGAAAATTGAGCAATAGATGAAAAAAATGCCAAAATGAATAATTGCCCTATGTCATCACCATAAATGTCAATACACCTGGATGTCTGTCCTGTGATTAAATGTCAGTTTTCAATCTGATACTATATCACTCTGAAATGCTGAATGCATCATCTAGGGTATATATTGTTTTAAAGGATTGTTTTACCGCTATTTTTTTTAATTAATTCGTGATTTCCCCCTTCTTTTATTTACACAACAGTTATGTTATTCTCTGTACATAGAAAGGACAATATAGTCACTGCACATGTTTCCTGCAGGACTGTACATACCGACAACAAAAAGAGTTTAACCTCTTGGCGCTCCTGATTCAGACAACTCTGGCACAGTACAAACACCAGAAGAAAGCCACACACAGCAAGAGTTGCCTTTTCTTCTATGACAGAGGGATCAGGGCTGTCATGTCATTGGTCAAGCACAGCGTTTGAGCGCAGACGGCCTCGAAAAGCTTGACATGATTCACCTGCGGTTTCACAGCGGTTTCCATGAGAAGGAGCCCGTTTCCTGCTCTGCATGCCAGGCTGCCCACGGCTCTGCACTCACCTTTCACTGGAAATTACTGATTTCTCAGTGGTCGTCGCCTACAATGTGAAAGGGCCTCAAAGGCGGGTGAGGCGGTGCCGAACAGTGAACTCTCTTATCGACACTAAAAGCTCAGGTCTCACTCAAGTGAGAACATGATGTATTTGTGAAGCATTCAGGATGATCTGCTGTGATTGCATAATTCTGTTGAAAGTGAATGGGCGCTCTGAATAAAGTAAAAACAACAAGAATATAAATAAAACCCAAAGTAAAGTGAATGTGCTATTTTCATTTCAGTGTGAGTGTGTTTTAAATGATTTGCATATACAAAAATTATCAATTATCAATATTAGAAGCAATTTGCACCAGCAATGTTAATTACCTTGCTCAAGGGCACCTCGACAGCATATTTACAGCCAGCAGACAGCGGTCCTACATTCAGCCGCCTCATGTATTATCCTCTCAACAAAAGAGAGCCGAAGTGAGGCGTTGCTCTTTGTAATGAGAGCTTCTCCAGAGTAATGAAACTTGTCTGGAACAAAGAGAGCGGCTCTAATATCAAACTGTGTCCTATTACCATATTAACTGACCTTTCTATTGGCTGAGAAGGGGGGAACATAGCCTCAGCTCTGGTCCAATCCAAACCTATCGTCTTGATAACAACCTGGAATTCATGCCCGGCATAATGGAGTGCAGGCGAAGGAGGAAAACATGTGGGTGGGTGGTGGAAGACATGTCTTTACAAGGAGAAAAAAAAACACACACAGAACAAAGGGAAACTGGTGCTGAGGGGGAGACAGGGAAGCAAGATAGTCTGGATGGTGAGGAGGAGGAAAGACGTCGGGGTGCAGAGGTGCAGAGATGTTTCGACAAAAGGTCTCATGTTGAGAAACACTCGTTCTCCCTCACGTTGTCCCTTTCCCCCTCATTATCCCTCCACAGGACAGAGGAGGGGGGGAGGCAAGGCGGGGAGGAATGGGGGGGGGGAAGAAATGACATTTTCATTTGTTCTTTTAAAGGCTCCTTATTATCACCTTTCAAGAGAAACCCTCTCTTTCTCCATCTCTCTCGCTTCGTCTCTTTCTTTTTTCGCTTGCTCCCCCACAATAGATTCAAATAGAAGTTTTTATACTCTCTCTCTCTCCCTACCTATCCCCTGTGTCTCTCCGCCTCTCTCTCTTTCTCCTCTCTTGTTCTCTCTCGCCATTCTGCAGTATAATTGCATGGCTGATTAATTATAAGGGAATCAGTAAGAGTGAAAAGAGGAGTTGGCATTTTAACTACAAAGAGAAAGGAACCCTGCACCTACACACACACACACACACACACACACACACACACACAACCCCCACCAACAGGTTTTTACCTCTGCATTGTCTTGTACGGGGTCTCCCTACATGCAACACACATACAAACACATTCACTTGCACACATGCTTCCCATCTTCAAACCAAGGCCATCTTTTTTAGATTTATTTACTCTGGAAGGCATTTCCGAAAAGCCATTTTTGGGGTGTGAAAAATATAAGTTTAGTGTGGACAGAAGGCCAAAACTGAGAGGCAAGGATGCAAGTTCAAATTTAGCTGGTTCATTGTGGACATTAAGTCTGAGTCTCTGCAGTTGGTTCTCTCATGAATATTCATAACCAGGTCCTGGCCAGTTGGCAGGTTGTCATGAGCTGTGCTCCATTTGCCAAGCCAGTCATCAAAACCAAAACTTAATGATCATAGCGTTGTATTAGGAGGACTCGGTCTGTACCAGTATCCTGTCAACCAAGGACTCATCCACATTCTTTTAAAAACGTATTTTTTAATCAAATCCCTGATTCACTTTTGTCAAATAATGTTATTTTGGAACATAATCTTCAAATGCTCTCAATATTTTTCTTATTCTTTAGTATATATGGTATCATCAGTGTCTCAAAAGTATGTATGGCAGGTATACAACCGGTCATGATGCTTGCACGGTTTGCAGTCTCCTTCTTCTTTGTGTTGTTACAATGTAATCAACTCTTGCAGCAGATACAGCCAAGTTGTCTGGCATTATAAACCCCTGACAAAAATTCAAAGCAGATGCGGTAAACTGCTGGTGTATAAGAAGGCCTACGTGGCTTGGAAATCTCAGAGCGCAGCATGACAGTGAACCCCGCGAGGGTGTTTTACCTCTTAGCTTTGCCTCTCCAAGTGGATCAATTCCAGAGGATTGATGGGGGTTTTTCGCTGCAGATTGATGTTTGTCGATGTTACTGCAGAACTTGGATTCTGAGGAGCCCTAAATCTCCCCCCTTCTATCTCTCTGTTCCAGTTTGTTGTTGTGCCTCAAAATCAGCAGCTTTAACAGAATCGTTTTGGGCGCAGATCGTAAAGATCCCATGACTCATCTTTGGGCCAAAACCAAGTTGTACTCATCATTCTGTTTTCTATTTTTCTATATTCCACCCTTTTTGCTCCTGATCAGTTTTCTTTCTGTTTGTTTTATTGCAGTGAAATCATCATAATGCAGTGTAAGTGCACGTGTGTGTGTTTGTTTGTGTGTGTGTGTGTGCGTCAATGTGTGTGTGTTTGTGCATCTTACGGATGCATGGGTTTGTATTTTCACAGTTGTGATTGCATACATAAGTCCCTCTATGTACTTTTCACCATGCGTGCATTAATACCTATTTAGTGTATGTGTGTCTCTTCTTGCAGTTTTTGAGGTGTATGTGTGTGTATTTACGAGTGTGTCTGTGCACACGAATCGCTGATGTGATCTGATCAGACACCAATAAGAGCAAATCTCATTAACATCAAACTGCTTTAGTACTAATCAAGTTACCGAGCAACCAGCCAGCCAATGGCAGCTACTAATGCCATTAAGTCAAGCCGTGATTGGATTGGGATCTTATTTTACTTCCTGAACACTGCCAGCATTTTAATCAATAAACACAACCGCAGTGATGTCACAGTCGGTTAGAACGTCGAGGCGGTGATGTCACAGCTCATTAAGATTATAAAGGTGGTGGAAGGGATGAGCAGAGTGGATCGGGGTGCTTTACCGTATAGTCGAATCCGAGGAAACTCCACCTACACTCCTAAAAGATGTGTGAAGCTGTATATAAGAATTGTGAAGAGAAAGAAACAGAAAGGCAGCCCATCTTTCATGATAATTACATGGTGTTGGCAAAGTGAAGGAAAATGCATGATTGGAAGGAAAAAGTAGGAGGAGTGGTAGGGGAAGGAGAGAATTTAGGAGAAAACGAGACTAACTGTGGGTTCAGACAGAACCCAAAGCGAATTTGCGAGTATCCCAGGGCTTTATGAATCTACTTCATAAACGTACAGAGACAAGAGGAAAAAACGAGAAGGACTGGAAGGAAATAACCCAAAGACCCCCAATTTCTGGTGAGAGATCAGTCAGAGGCTGAGCTGCCACAAAAACATCAGCCCGTTCTCATTTCCAGGGCTCCATATAGCTCCTAGCCACGCTGGTGGCCCCGTGTAACTGTAACTTAGGCACAGCAGTGCTTTGAGCTAAATGCTAACATCAGCATGCGAACACGCTCACATTGACAATGCTAACATGCAGGTGTTTAACAGGTATGTTTACCATGTTCACCATCTTAGTTTAGCGTGTTAGAATGCCAACATTTGTTAATTAGCACTAAACCCAAAGTACAGCTGAGGCAGATAGGAATAAACCAAGTATTGGAAAACAGAAAACTATTACCTCATAATGTTGCTTGATGGAATATCAAGGGATCACCAAAATGAATACACAGCATCTTGAAGTGGACATAAATGTGTGTACAATTCATTTTAATGACCAAATTCATTAAAATATATCCTCTGTGGACCATCCAAATGTCAGGGCGATCCATCCAACAGTTGTCAAGATACTTCACTGAACATCAACAATGTCAACCTCATTGTGACGCTAAAGCGGAAAGGTCAGGGGTCACAAAGCCATTAGGATTCATTTTCTGGGATTCATGAATGCCTGTACAAAATTTTGCACTAATCCATGGAGTCGATGGACCAAAGTGGTGGACCGACAGATTGATAGACCAACATTGCCATCCCTAGAGCCATGCCAGTTGCATTGCTAAAAAAAGACCAAATAGAGCAATGGGTTGAAGTTTTACAGTCATGTTTCAGCAAGGAAATTACTACAGTTCCACAAATGAATTAGAATAACATTCAGACCACTTCCTATTTAGAATGGGTTCATTTATTCTGTTCAGTAGATTAGCTGGTCTGGATAACTGAGACTAAAATAATCCTCTTTGCTGGTTTTATGGATTTTACTCATACCATTTTGTGTTTTCCAGATAAACTGAATACAATGTCATACGCGAGAGGGCACAAAACGGCCGCCGTATCAGGCTCACTTACTGGACCTGTGACATTTAGTTAAAACAAAGCATTCTAGACAGTTTAATCCATTTAACCTGGCCAATCCTGTTGCGGTCATTCCATTCACTGTTTGATTCTCTCCAATTGTCTCAATTTAAAGGCGCAGCCATGCTCCTGTCTCTCTCTCTCTCTCTCTCTCTCTCTCTCTCTCTCTCTCTCTCTCTCTCTCTCCCTCTCTCTCTCTCTCTCTCTCTCCCTCTCTTTCCCTTTCGTCTCTTCTGGCTCAGATCGATGGCGAGGGCGAAAAGCTAATGACCCATCTCAGCAACCAATTCACTCAGCTCTGCAACACTCAGTATCTGTCTAAACCTATGAGGAGAGGAGAGGAGAGGCGAGGAGAGGAAGATGGTTTATTTAAAACTTTTCTTCTTCCCATCTCAAAATGAAGGCTTACTTTTTGCGTGCACCCAGTCTCAGACCTTCAGACCTCCCCCCACATCAACAAAAAGTGGTCGTGATAGTAAAATTGTCTTTTCAGAAAAGGGGTTTGAGATGCTGGACAATGCGACAAGTACTCCGTTTGAAGGATACTGATACCAACCTTTTTGGCTGGTGACCCCTCATCCCTGGTTGTCTATGAGTTGTGAGCAGTTTAAACGCACATTATGTAATTTTCTGCCCCTAGGGGTCTCTCACATCAAAACAATAACAAAAGTTGCATGGAATCATGGGAGTTGTTGGCTTTACCACCATTGCCTTCATTGCAGTCAGCTTCTACTGGTTAGGATTCCTTCAGTGTTCACCAGTGTTTTTCGTGGGAGCCGGATTATCCGCAGATCTCCTCCTCTCCAAAACAAACGGACCTGGTGATTAAAACTGGTAGAAAAACTGAATAAAGCAGTTTCATGTGAAAAATAAGTGTTTATCTGACAATGTTCGGCGGACACCTGACACTGCGAGCCCTAGCGGCCGCTAACATTAGTTCAGCTTGTTTCTTTGCTAACTTAAAATCCAGATGTCCCATGACTAAAATCCTTTATTCTGTTATATATGTAGTTAAAAACGGCCAAGCTCTAAAACGTGTTTTGTAAAAATGTGGCTTAACGCTGGAAAAAGAGTCAATTTATCACCGCTGCTGTCAGACAACCACAACGCTGAAGCATGTGCAAGGGGGATATGACACCATTGACGGGCGACCAAATATAACGTCCCGTTACCTTGATTAAAATTAGGGATTTCCCCGGGGGTAAAAATTGTTAGAAACATTTGGAATAATGTAAGTACACAACTCAACAAAATATATATTGTGTACCCCTGCTGTTGCTAAATGCAAATTCCCCACTGCGGGACAAATAAAGGCTTACGTAACTTACTTAACTTAATTTAACTATATAACATAGGCCTTGTTGTTTTTAGACATTTTAATGTGGGAAAGTTACATATTATACCTTTAACCAAAATTGTTTTAAATGAATGACTGTTAGAAGCAGGCCGTGGCTTGGTGGCAGAACGGCTGCCTCCCAATCGGAAGGTTGGCGGTTCGATCCCCCAGCCATGCGCCGAAGCATCCTTGAGCAAGATACTGAACCCCAAAATGCTCCCGAAGCTGCGCCTTCGGTTTGTGAATGTTCTCATATGTAAGTCGCTTTGGATAAAAGCGTCTGCTAAATGACTAAATGTAAATGTAAGCACGAACAAGGAAAAGACTATCCAGTATTTCATAAGAAAAAAAGCTAAGAGAAATGTTGGGGATAAAAGAATATAAATTTGGGTAGCAGAACATTATCTTTATTCTGTCCCATAAACCATCTCGTGACTGCTCTCATTTATCTTGCGACCCCTTGCAGAGGTAGCGACCCCCAGATTGGGAACCACTGGATTAGTCTTCATTAGTTCTCATGGTATCAGAATGGGCTCACACTCATTGAAGCAGTGATATTTTTTTTTCCTGAACACACTGATGACAAATGATGGATGCAGCACCACATTTTCATGCATAAATGGTTATTTTGTTACACTGAAAACAAAGTTTCCCCGCCTCTCTGTCTCTTGGCCTTCCTCGCTCTTTATCCATCTATCGCTCTCTGCCCCCACCCCCACCTCCCTTAAGTTCAGCTTCAGTGCCTATCACATCTAAATTCATTAGTGCCTCAAGAGATGTGTGTGTGTGTTTGTGCGTGTGTGTGCATCATCGGTCCTAAATGATTATAAAGCATAGTTATTAAAAACTGCCATAATTACCATGCCTGTAGCAAAAACACTGATACGAATTTACCTCCTCCCCTCTCCACGGGCAAAGACACACACACCAACACACAGATACTTATAGTGTACATGTAAGCACACACATTCACGGTGACACACAGAGAGGCACACATGCACAGAGAAAAGCATCGGGACACACACTCACACGCACACTTCTCCTCTGGCAAGAGCAAACTCTTACACAGGCTCCAAAGCTTGATGTAATTTTTCATGTTCCCTGTCCTCTCTGGCCTGCTGTGAATGTCAATTATAAACCTTATGACCCCAAGTTTGGGACTTACCCATTCTTTATACTTCACATGATCCACAGGGAGACACATCATCTATTCAAAAAGGTTGGCGATGTCACGACATCTGTTTCACTGCCAACGTTGCACTAACACCCTTGCAACAGATTGGATGCAGTATTGAATTTTGAAATCATGTGATCTCCCAAACCGGGAAGACTGCGCACATTCTCAAAAGATGGGTTGCAGTTCCACACCATAAACTAATGAGCAAGTTTTGTTCACACTGGAAAAGTGACAAAATTGACTATACTCAAAAAAGTCAGTAAGCATATGAAACAATGTGGTTGAATGGGTCGGAGAATGGCGTGCTCTAAAAAGAGAAGAGTACACATCTAAAACAGAGCTTTCAATCAAGAATTAACAGACTGTTACATGTTCACTCTTCCCACAGGCAGTTCGAAACCAGTATGTCTCATATGTTCCAAGACCATCGCAATAATTTTTTTGTAATTCAAGTTTTTATAAACTTTCGTCAAGATAAACAAACATAACGAGACACAGGACAAGTTGCTACAGTAAATCAGTGGGAAATAGTAGTAGTAGCAGAACAAACAGATGATAACAAAACAAAACAGGGGTTAGGGATCCCCACCTCGTCCCCCCTCAAATCGCCTACTGTATCCAACCCTCCAGAGCGAGATTCCAACTCTGAGAACAGCTATACAGCTATGACATCACTACCAGACAACATTCCATCCATCCATCTTCCACATCCACATGCCTCTGTTTGGAATCACCAGGATTCTAGAACATATCCCAGGTGTACACAAGTGCATGAGCACATTCCATTCAGTGGACGTGAAGCGTCACTGAACTGAAGAAGGTAAAATAGTTCAATAGCGCCTCAGTCTGGCTCTTAACATGAGAGTGCAGCAGCCATTGCATAATTCAACAGTTCAATTGAAATCTTTTATTTTGAATCACAGTCAAAACTGGGTGATCCAACAAGGAGCCATTTACTATTTCAATAATGCAGTCAGTTGGATATTTTGCAATCTGTTGACTCTGGCGTCTGATACATTCCAACAAATACACACACTCAACTCCCATCAAAACCCTGCTTCAAAAAGTGCTGAGCCAGCGCTGTCCAAGACAAGTTACACAAGGAAGTCAGCCCGGTTCTCAGTCACATTACTTAATGGTTCCTTCATTGTAGTATCGTACCAGAAGCTGTTGAAGGTACCATCCAGAGTTTTTGACCACCAGTCACGCTATGGAGAAGTAATTTTACATGTAGGTCCCCATTTTGATTGTATGGTGCACTAGCACAAGGACAGAGATGCACGTGTGCAAGTACACAGTCGATGCCATATATACATTCGTGCCGCTCCTTTCAGGCTACTCCTCTGATTGACAGTTTGTGGTGGTCACGCATAAAGAAGCCTTGCAATCCACCAGCAAAGGCAGTGAAAAGGTAGACTGCGAGCAAGGAAACATTGACGCAAACAATGCAGAATACATTTTTTTTGTTTTCAAACTGGCTTTGTGAAGGAAATGCATTCAACACGTTTGTTAGACTGCAAGGATGCACACAATACGTCCTGGTGAGTAACACTGAATGCAAACATAACTTTGCTTACAAGAAAACTCCACGGGGCACCTTTAATGTCAAAATTCTGGTATAATGAAAACATTTTAAAATGAAACAACTCAAAACCCAGCACACTTCAGAGAACTAGTACTGTGAAAACCCGACGGCCCTGATGGATCACATCCTTTGTTAAAGGTTATAGTACACAACATAAAGGCTACGTGCCACTTGAAGACAAAATGAAGAAGCACTCTTTTAACTTGGTAGTATTTGCACTTTCAAAATCACTGCAAAAGGAGACAAAGAAAAACAGACAAGCAAACTGGCCACTCATTGTCACAGCACTGCAAATGTGAATAAACAGCCTTGTCATCTTGTTTCAAATATGAACTGTTTTCACTAAAAACTGCAACTGATAACTACTGAACAACCACTCAGTCAGGTCACTTTCACTGAGTCCCTGCTTCAAAATGCTGGATTGGCAGAGCAGAAGCGAATACAGGCCAACTAAAACCAATGGTGCTGGGCTCTCACAAGAACTACAGGCCATGGTGAGCCACACTTGGCGCAATAGCACCCGGTGGCCAACTGTTGGCTTAGTTTGTCAGGGCCCTTAAGGTCTGTAAACCCATGGAGAGTTTCGCAAATGATGAATCGATGCTTCTAAATATCAGTCTTTGGGAGTGAGGAAAAACACAGCGCTAGGATCTACTCCTTTCTGGTTTATTCTGTCTCCTGGAGGCTCTGTGTTTTTGGTTTATCTGCTCTAAAACAGACGCAACACACACTAACACACACTCCCACCATCCACCTGTCGTTACCAGCTGGCAGATACACCTGGTTCACCGGCATCAGCCAAAAAAAAATGGACCGTTACCATAGCAACCATATGGTGTATGCCTGGCATGGTGGGCATTGTCATGGTAACGGCAGAACAGGCAAGTGGGCAGTGCCAACCTTATAGGCCAAGCTGGACCAGGAACACACACACACACGCACGCACACACACGCACACACACACACACACACACACACACACACACACACACACACACACACACACACACACACACTGTTCCTTAATAATGCTGATTCTTCAAAGCTCCATACAACAGCTACTATGCTCCAGAATAACACCTCTTAAATTAAAAATCTTTCACATTAGCATGTCATTCACTGTCAGTTTTCCCACTTTCTATTTCATTTATTTTTTTTTTTTACATCCACCTGTAGCCAGATCAAAAAAGCTTTGATTTCCTGTATTTGCTGTTCTAAACGCCAGCGTTGGTCTTAACCTGGAAAACGAATCTTTAGCGACAGCAAAATGCAACGAAAGCGAACACTGATGTTGAGGATTATCACTTTAAATCAGGTTCACAGCTTTTAGTAAAGCCAGGCACTGGACAAAAATACAGCAAACTGTGTCTGCCTTGGCTGAATCTGCGAGCACTGTGAGCAATGTGAGAAAACCTGGCTGCAGTTGCAAAGTGTTGACTAACCCTTCCCCCTCATGGCTTAGTGGACAGGCTCGCACGGTTGGGACTAGTATGTGGGAAGTGGCCAAGTCATTACAAAGCTGTGATTAAGAACATTTAATATTTTGCGAGGAGGAAGTTGTACTCTGTCAGAAAGTCCCTTTTTGACATTATGCAACAACAACCTTAATGATGACTTTATTTTCCTGGGTTTAATATTACATTCTTGGCCATGTCGTTTGTCACATGGCTTCTGTGGGCATGCGCATACATTGGCAGAGTGGCACAGAATATAAATTTGGAAGAAAATGAAAATACAATTCTACTGCTTCCTACAAGGCCTCCACTATGTGGACAGGCTTACAGGCCAAACTGCAGTGTGGAACCATCTCCAGTTGGTCTAAGATATCTTTAGATAGATTCTTTTTGTTTAGTTCCTCAGGAAAATCACTGAAGCTGCGGACGGTGTGATTTCAATCTAGAAATACACATAACCACAAACTGAGGTGACATTCCTTTCCTTGTTTCCTGGAACAAAATGATGGTTTTGGTACAGACTATTGGGGGAAATATTAACCTTGCACATAAAGTTGCAAATCAAAGCTGTTTATTGTATCTTTGATTCAGATTCACAGATACGTTGACAGAACGACAGGCAGTCCAGCTGACAGACAAGGCAAGGGAAATATTGTCATGATTCTGCAGATGACAACTGGTGGCTTCATCTGAATCGTTTCTTGGCTGAGTGTTCTAACACACATTCCCTTCAGCTAGCTGTTGGACAACTCTGCAACATCTGTCCACACCAGTGAGCACAACACCCAGTGTTACACTGTGTCGAAGGATGAGCTGAAAAACCGGCTTCGAGTATGTTTCTACGTACGCGTGTGTGAGTGTGGTAAGTGTGCAGCGTGTGCAGAAGTGCATATTTGTGCGCATGTGTGTTTACACACTCCCACACCAGGTTGCATACCTCAGGACTGAGTACGCATGAGAGAAAAAACTTTCTCTCCCTATCTGTCTTTTTTTCAAATATAAACACACTCTCACACACACACACACACACACACACACACACACACACACACACACACACACACACACACACACACACACACACAGCAGTTTCCTACCATAGCTGCGACCTTGAGCCTGAACAGGAACATGCATATCTCTCCGCACAGAACCCAAATAGTTTAACTCTGTATATGTATGTTAACATGGAGAGTTCTCCTCTCCTCATTCAAATGCAGAATATTTTATTGTTGAGAAGAGTTAGAAAAATACCCATTGGAATTGGCTGAATAAATAATATACTTGGTTCATAACTGTTACTATCACTAGAGCTGCAGACTTAAGACTTGAAACGTGGACCTGAGTCAGACATAAGTCACAAAAATTAGGACTTGAGACTTGACTTGGATTGGACTGCTATGAGGTGAGATGATTTGAAAGTAAAAACAATGAAGTCTTAAGTTTTTACTATAAAATGTTGGAACAATGAAAAATAAATAAAACAACGCCAGGCAGTAGCTACACAGCTTTAAGTTGAGTTATTAAGGCTATGCATTGAAAAGATTTGGTCTCACAAAAAAAACCCAAAATGAACACAGTTTGACAAACAACACCACCTTCAGAGGCTCCAGAGCTTTCATCCATAGCACACAGTCTTCATCAGCGCATGGAAATGGTTTGGCATGAGCTTAGTAGGTGCACTTTTAGGACTTCTCGTCCATGATGTCTTAAATTTATGAATGAAAGCTCATTCTTGACCTTGGATAGAGTAGTTTGACAAAACAATCCAAACTCACGGTCACCTTACAAGCTTTTTCTGGAGCCGATATCATGTGCTTCTAAAAGTGCTTAAATAAATCAAATTAAATTACAACAACTTCCGACCTTGTATGTCAGCAGATCCACCGCTATGAATATGGCTAAAAGCACTGCAAAAAGCTAAGTGGACCTTGACTTGGGATTGTTTTGTCAAACTGCTACTTTCCAGGTCATTAATGAACTTTCACGCTTAACTTTTATCACAGCTTTGACAGGAAAATGTTCAAACAGCATGTCATTTTAATACGCAGCATTCAGGCACCGGAAAGACTTACAACTGATTTCCATTTGCTTAGGCTTGATTTTGACTTGCTTTGACAAGACTTTAGACTTGAGCTGGACTTACGTGGATTGACTTCAGGCTTGACTTAGACACGCCTCAACAAACATTACTGGAATGACCAACGTCAGTTCCATCTAATTGCGAAAAGTAGCTTTTGATGGGGATGTGCTGAAATATCTGTTATATGTATCTTTCTGCTCTCTTACTAGAAACTGAATAAGAAGCTTCAATTTTAATGTCTGAGAATGAATGTCTGAGCCTTTCTGAAAGCCATTTTTTTCAAAGGTGCACTGGCAAGTGACTTTTTCTTCATGCCTGCTCAATAGACTTTTTGTTTTGTTTCTATTTATTAATTTTGTGACACTTAGCAGTGAAGCTCTGTCTATATCTTTTACTTTTGGGTGTGGTATTTTGGTTTTATTCCTCCTTTCCGCTATTTGCTGTGCTTTTCAGGCATTTGGCCTTCAGAAGTGTCTGGATATTCACTTTACACTTTTCTCCTCTTTATTTTTTTCTCTTTTATTTTATTCTCGTCTGAGGTGGGAGGGGCTGCCGTGCTTTCCCAAACACAGTTAAGACATGATTGACAATGGATAATCAGTGCGAAAACTGCTTGTGTAGGGGAGGTAGGGGAGAGAGATTTTTAAGGACAATTATAAACTGCCTTCTTTGAATCAGTGTATTTTTTCATGTCACATCTTCTTCATCATTAAAGAGTACAGGCTATACCTCATATCATGGCATGCTACTGAGACAAGGGCACTGTGTCCTTTTCCAAAAATAATCTTAGGTCCAGTGTGGAGCCTGAGGTGAGTTTGAGCTCTCATTAATACACATTAATATGTTGGATAATTCACCAACACATACAAACACATCATCCCACTTGTCATGTAACGCACGTCCACCTTTGTTTAAAGCTGCATCAATATTTTTAGATTAACAATGGATCAAATGACTGTCTGTAATGTTCAGCTCATTGTTTTGGTTTTCCCGCCCCCAACTTGATGGTTTTGGTTTCGGTTCTCTAATCACCCTCGTTTCCAGCTTTAGCAGGCAGCTGTTTTCATCAAAAAAGAAGAGCCAGATATTTTGGAGATATCAGGAGTTGGTGAAGGCCAAAACAGAGCCAAAAGGAGAGTAAATATTAGACTTATATACACCACAAGGCCAGAAATACGGCTCCAAATGAATGATGATGCTGATGATAATATGCCAGTGTTGAGTGTACAACTTTTTCTGCTGCCCCAAAGTGGGAAAAATATATATATATATATTGTTGCTTTAATTTCCAGCTACTTAAATGTATTGCTATTTCCATAATCATTGTATTGATGTTGTTGCTTTTACATTTTAAACCATGTTGTGTTCTGTTTATTTGGTCTCTTATCAAAACCAGTTGTCTTTTACTGTCATCCTATTATAAGCACTTTAGTTGTATCTCCTGCTAGGTCCTGCTATGATTTTTTCAATAACAAGGGCGTTAATCATTTTTCTGCCGAAGCCCCTTCATGCTTTACAGATTTAGCCAGATCTCCGGATCACATTTCTTGTGTTTTGTCAAATGAACTACATAGTTGTCAAATCTGAGGGCAGAATCCCACGAACGTCCAGTGTCAAGTATTTAATTCAGCAAGTTTGTTTTTTACGTGGTCATTCAAATATTGAAAGGCTTTTTGCATTGGAAGGACCCCATATTCAACATAACAGAGTGAAGGTTGCATCTTTAAAAAAAATAATAAATTCACATTTCTATTCAGACTGGGAATAGATTGAAGTCAAAATCGAATGAGCTGACCTCGAGTTCTGCTCGGCTCTCCTATTTTTCGGTCCCTTCATAGCAGCCAGATTCAGAGATAATACCACTCAATTTTTGTTTCTGTGGTCGATTGAATGTCAGATGAACACTAAAGATTAGAAAGTATTTGACTTTTTTTAATCACTTATGTGATGACTCATGCTTCTAGTTAAATGACACAGTTAAAGCCAAACTCTTCTGACTTAAATTTGTCCACACTTACTCTCATGATCAATTTAATTAAATCAGCTGATCCTTTATACTCAGTGTATTTAGATTAAGTGTTTCTGTTTCAAACCATGTCAACTTCAAATTTATTGTTATTAGCGTCAAAAATATGGACGTTTTTATTGGACCACAGGTTCCCGTTAATTTTATAATGGGCATTTGTGTTATTTAAACAAAACACCCCTCAACACGGAAATAAAAGCCTCTTGTGCTTCCTCTTTATACATCCAAGAAAAAATTCCACAAATAAATAGGAGTGAAGTCACAAATGTCACGTGGTCCACAAGCTGATATGCAATCTACATATTTGCAAAACCCGTTTCACGTATAAAAATGGATCCACAAATGCGTGAATAATACTTTATGTGTATTTTTTGTGGTGAAACTATTTACATTTTTAAAACCTGCATCATTTTTATGTGAAATTAAAATAAGTTTTCACAAGTCATGCATATTTGCTGATTGCTCTGTATTTTTTTGAATATGACTTTACACATCACAATAACAAAAAATACATGTTTGTGAATAGCGAAATACTTGTGGGTCATGGTACACATTTGTGGATGGTCTTCTGTGGGTTACAAATTATAAAGTCCAATAAAAACTTCCATACCAAAGCCTTTTTTATATACATTACAGTGGTGTGACAATTCAAGGCCTTATCCAAAACAGAAAGGACAGCCTGGGGTAGGAGATACAGCCTGATGGATTTTCCATTTCCAATTTATATTTATCATAAAATTCAGCCTTTTAAAAGTACCTGATCTACGAGGGCAAAGTCAGTCTTGACTTTTCTGTGTCTATCTTCAAATAAAGCATATGACAGACAGACAGTTGAAGAAGAAGAAGTGGAATAAAATAAAAGGACAATCACAGATCTGTCAATCTGTCAGAGGGACACTAGGAGAGACAGAGAGCTGCATGCACTTTATGGTATGTATGAGTGCCATCGCCTGTGTCCGTGAGAAAACGTGACAAAGAGCTCTGCTAACATGCTGATGTTTAGCAGGTATAATGTTTATCATTGTATCATGTTCACCATTTTAGATTAGCATTATAGCATGCTAACATTTGCTAATTAGCACTAAACACAAAGTACAGCTGAGGCTGATGGTGATGTCATTAGTTTTTACCTGATGATGGCGCTTGATGAAAACATCCCCAACGGGATTACATTCATACTGAAGGGGACTTGAATATCTTATCCAAATTTCATGGCAGTAAATCCAATAGCTATCAAGTCACTTCTATCAGAACAACAAATGTAAACCTCATGGGGGTGCTAGAGGAAAAGTCAGGGCGTCGCCAAAGTCAGTGTCACGTATCTTCTGGGAATCATGAATGTCTGTGAAACCTAACAATCAATCAGGTAGATTTTGGAATGTTTCTCTGAAGAAGTGAAAACGTTCACCTGCTGGAGATGCTAGATGAAAAGTCAAGGGACACAGAGAAGGTCAGCCGATCGTCAGTAAAGTCAGTAAAATTCATTCTCAGGGGACCGTCAATGTCCGAATGTACAGAAGTGTATGGCAATCCATCCTGAAGTTGTTAAGATATTTCAGTCTGGACCAAAGTGATGGACCGACTGACAGACTGACATTGCCTTCCCTAGAGCCGTGCAGCTTGCGTGGCTAAAAACATTGGCATTGGACATTAAAAAAAAAACATTGTCACAGAACATAATCCAAGGTTTTGCGAAATCGTCCAATATATACGCTCTTGTCTGGTGACAGGGTTGGTCTAAAACCACAGGTTCCTCCTCTGTAATCTATCACAGACCAGACACTGGATGGCACATTTGGTCTCAAAATTGCATTGAGCTACTGATGAGCTCCAGTGAGTGCTGTGAGAGGTTAGATTGCTGGAAATTGCCTGCAAAGGAACAATGTACCTGCAATGGGGTTGATCCATCAGGTTGTTCCAAATAAAAAATCTATTTATGCTTGCTGAACATTTCCAGCACAGAGATTTTTCCACGTAGACTACTTTCAGTCTACCAGATCTGTTATTACACAGCAATGACTACCTGCCATGTTTTTCTTGGCTGGCTTTTGCCACCTAATGCCAGGTAAGAGTTGCAACATGATAGTTTTGTTTGATGTGAGGGATAAAAGAAAAAGGGTGAGATACAAATCACTGCAGACCAGATTTCACACTGTGAGAGACAATGTTTGGTTCAAAGGCTACTGGAAAAGAAATATACAAATATAAGAAGTAGAGAAAATGTTTTTATGTTTTATGTATCCACTTTTAAATTTACTTCAGCACATCTCTGTCAATTGTTGCACCGAAAAGAAGATCGGTACATCTGTCACATTAAAAGCGAATATTCTCTACAAAAAAGTTGTAAAAACCCAGTTCTATCTTTAAAATGTGTACTTTAGATGCATGTGTTGTAGCCACGCAGAATCCTTTCTAAGTTAAGGGATGCTTAAATGATTTCAGCCCACTGTACACAAACCTGCCAACGTAAAAGCTGCCTGCATCAGTGCATCCAAAAGTATGGCATGAGAGCAGTGTGTACGAGAAAATAACAACCTGGAACCTGCAACTTCAGCAAACATAACAGTGAGGATACACTGTCGTCTATAATGGCAGGGTACCAACATTCTGTAACAATAGCAAATTCCCATTTTGAAGCAGAGTAGTAGCATCAGAATGCTCTTTGGTGACAGGACACCCATGGTGATTTGCAGGACACTTACAATTCCAGCACAGTCACGTTTACTGTTTGGACAGGAAGAAAACAAACTTTAAAACCGTGTCAGTGGGCAGTAGCATAAATGATGACGAGTTTGCATCCTTTTGGATTTGAATTATAAAAATGTGTCTGAAATGTGTGTTGGCCACTCTTTAATGTAAGGCGACCACACAGGAGGTATTCGTCAGATGATGTCTGGGGTAAAATTCCTTACCTGTTACCTGTATCACGCTTCGCATCGATTCAGCTGCCCGTCCCGTTTCCTCAAGTTGTTGACATAATCAAAGAACTACCGTGTTGAGTACGCTTTTTGTAGTAACGACTAGGTCACACACAAGCAATGACAGTGACCAGATGAGCAAGTCGGTAATCTTGGCGTTGTGCAATATCTTTGCTGCACCAAAGTAAAGTAATTTTAATGCAAGTATTTCACGACTTTAATTTTATAAGCCTCTGAAATACTGAAAAAATACCGGGGTCCGCACTTATCATATCTAATACAACCGCAAAATGTGATTTATGAACGTGAATCATGGGAGTGTTTGTTTCATAGGGTAGTTGCTTACTTAGCCTATCTATATTTCGCCCGTCTCTGAGCTTAATGTTTTGTCACGATTTGTTGGCAAAAACGGCAGGAAATGTTGTCAGTTCAATTTTTATTTTGTTTTTGACTCGTCTTCATTAAAAAAAAATCTTTTCTAGGGGGCCCCCGGAGACCAGCAACGCAACAACGTCGCTTAATGGGTAGAGCCGGCTCTGAGCAGACCAACAATCCAGTAACCCTGTGAAAGTCTGGAAATGAATTTATTGTCTCTGCAGAGACCAAAGTTTGCCTCTGTGAACATTCCTGTCTCCCACAGACACAAACGTAGGAGAAGAGATTATTCACACCTTTTATGTGGGAAAGGTGGCACTAAGAGAGACAAAACACACTAAACGGATACACAGCAATTCCCTGCTCGTACATTTCCATCCACACCACATATTTTTAGCTCAGCTGTGTACCAAATCAAAATATCCATTTTGTCTTTTTGGCAGGCCTGTCATGATGTCATCTAGCCCCACTTTGACACGCACGGCTGTCACCACCGTTGGCAAATACTGAAATGTGGGCAAATGATTTGTTTTTAATTTCTACCAGGAACATACAGGTGCTGGTGCTAACACTAGCATGTTAGACACTGTACAATGTACAAGGACCCACTTGAGCTAAATGTATATACAGAAAATGAATTGCAGTTGAGTTAGATGTAGTGAATGCAGTTTTCCAGTGACATAAAGGTCACCCTTCAACCAAATGCTGACGTCCTTTAAATCAGAAAGGTTTTTAGCTCAAATAAAAATTACAGTTATGTTCTCAGTCCACCGACTGTCCACAAGGTCTCCTTTAAATCAAAAAGAAGCACCTCCTGGCGGTACATCTTGATAAATTTTGACCTGCAGAACTTGAGTCTCTGTTTTATCCCTCTGTGCTGCAAGTGAGTTCAAGTTACAGACGTGAACAGAAACACAAACATAATTATTACATTATCACATGATAAAACATAGCCTTTTAGCTTGAAATCCCTTTGCACCATTCTTGTGTTGGAGCTTTTTTTGAACTGTTGTCAGGGGTCCAACTAGAGCTGCCTCTGTTTATTGCCATGAATATATAAAACGCATCTCTTCCGTCAACTGACCATCACTAACTTTTTTTCCTTTCTATCTCTTTTCATTAAAAAAACCCAAAAACTTCTTATCCTTAGCTTTGTATACTGTGCTGGGCTTTAACAGACTAGTTTTTGATGCACTTATGCTTTTTGTTACCTTGTGTTGTTATAATTGCTTCCATCGTCGTCCTGATATGTAAGTCGATTTGGATAAAAGCGTCTGCTAAATGACTAAATGTAAATGTAAATGTATATCAATGTTTGAACCTGGGGGGGAGAAATATTCAATTACTTAATTAAAAGTTGCCATACAGCAATTTAAAAATACTCCATAATAAGTGAAATCCCTGCATTCAAAAGCTTACTTTAGTAAGAGTACAGAAGTATTATCAAGTAACAAAAAATGTACTAAATATGTAGAATAGCCACTTTCAGAATGTTATATTAATATATACATTGAATTAGTAGATTATTATTATTGATGCATTAACATGTAAGCAACATATAAATGTGGTAGCTCATCAAGGTGAAGCTAGTATTAGATGTACTATTCTGTAATATAATATACTACATAACAAACTATATATACTATAGCATAACAAACAAACATCATGTCTTATACACTGATAATAAGGCCTATGTTAGGTATGTAAAATATGAAGGGTAAATTATAACAATAACTGTCAAATTCCCTTCTATAATGCAGTAAAGAAGAAGTATAAGTGGCATAAAATGGAAATATTCAAGTTAAGTTCAAGTACCTCATTAAGTAGTCTACAGTTAATATACTCAGGTACATTCCACCACTGAGTATACATGAAAGTAGGAGGTATAGTTTAACAAATAGGTGAGAATAAGAAGAAATTAATTTTAAAAAATCAAAAGAGGAAGCAAATTGTGAAGGAGCTAAGTGTCGCACAGTCTTTTGAATTGTGATGGAGGTGATTACATTTATGAGGGAGTAACTAGCCTATTTAAAGTCGATATTAATATGTAACAATGACTTATGGGAAATGTATTAAAAGTTAAATAAAACGCATCATAACACACCACAAGAAATCCAAGTTTTGTTACATTGTGTCTTTTAATTTGTGTGCCCCCCCAATCAACTCCTGCCTCGTGACGTCACGCACTTTCTCTGATGCGCTCGCTCGCTCTCCCTCCCCTCCCTGCCTCTCCCTCTCTCTCTCTCTCTCTCTCTCGCGCGCGCGCTCCCTCGCTCCGCGTGAAACAAAGTGTAGTGTCCGCGAGAGCCCCATAGGAAGCGAAAAGAGAGAACCCGGAGAAAGGAGAGAATGGGGCAGCTGAGTCCACAACAACAGGAGGAATAATAACCCACTAAAGAGAGAACTAAAGAAGACCGAAGACGGAGCAGAAGACGGAGAAACTCGCAGGAAAAACTTTTCGGAGGGGGGAAACTGTTACGGACTCAACACACGGCCACGTTTGAAAACATGGATACACTTTTCTCTGTATTCCTGGGACTCCTGTTCCTGTTTTCGACAGTTGGTGACGTCTCCGGCCAGATACCGACAGGTAAGGGCGAACCGCGGAAACGCGGACAGTTCAGAGTGTTTTCTGGGTCGCGAACGGAAAGTTTGACCGATTTCTTTTCGCTTTCCTCCATCTGCGCAAGTAGCCGTGTGAATTCCGGACAGGTGAGTGTGTGTGTGTGTGTGTGTGTGTGTGTGTGTGGTTAGGTGCAGGCGAAAAGTTAGCCTCCGTGTCGAAAACGTGCCGCCGTGCCTGTTTTGTCGCTTTGGGGCTTTTTTCAAATATCCTCGGATGTGAGACGCGCCGGTTTCCCGGCGTGAAGACGCTTTTTGTCACTGTTAAAATGTAAAGTGTCTCGTACCTCGCATGCAAGTCGTATTGAAGCCCGTGCGAGATTCTCGGCTCTTGTTTGACGTGCAGGCTGTTTGCAGCAGGTTGGCTCTACTCGCACATAATGACCAACACTGGCCTGATGATTGGATTGTGAACTCTTTATCATAAAGGGTTGAAACTAAGTTGAAATATTTCTGTCTGGGGCTCTTGTCGCATCTCAAGACGCCGGACTGAGGATTTTCTTCAGAAAGAGATCTGATTTGAGGACCAAATCAACCGCATTTACTTGCAGTGATGAGCAAAACAGGCGACAATGAGCAGCATTTTCAGCTTTTGCACGGGGTCACCGGTTAACAGCATGTGGATATAAGCAGCGCGTGAAGCTCGTATGGCAGTGTGGGGAAACATCGGTCACCGCGAACAGCGCGTGAATGGCGGAAAAGTTACTGCGTGTGCGCGCGGAGGTCACCGCCTGATAGCTACAGCGTTCACGTAATGTCCGAGTGATTGCTTATATTATGTCTGGTGGTGTTTCCACCCTGGGATTCTCTTCTCATCTGTGGCACCCAACAACTCTGTCCGACTCCCGTTCGACTTGAATGTGTGTAACATGCGTGTCATTTCTAAGGCGCCGTCCTCTAAAGTCCGCGGCGTATTTGAAGGCTTTAAAGAGCACCGTGGCTCGCTGGTGCGAGGCAATGGGTCGGCTCGGTTCGCCCTCTGCGACCCAAGTGAGCCTCTTTCTGCCCCAACTCCCCTCGCGCCGCGTGCACTAGAACCTAACGGTTGGGAACGCAGCCCCGCAGCCTGCCGTGATGGGGTGAGTGTTGTTCCCGCAGCACCGTGTGATTTTAACTTAAGGAGAGGGAAGGCTTTCCCTCCGAGGTCTCCGGTTTCATCTTATTACAAACTGTGGGTCTGTGAGGATTTTATGGCGATAGGTGGGCGATTTTTGTTGACTCCCTGCAAGGCGGAGAGGATCTGAACTCCCAAACTGCACGCAGCCGTGTGCGTGGCCACTGTGTGGTAGCCCAAATGACACGGCCGTGGCACCAAACTCTTCTTGCATTTCTGGGCATGCACCTCAACTCGTCGCAAAGTGTGCCTTTGCGCTCGTCCCGTCCGTCTAAAGTCTGCAGAAAAGAAAAGAAGCCGCGACTGCGCTGCTTGAAGCGCTCCGGGACGACGCAAAGGCACAAGTCCCCTCCCCCCCCCTCCTCTTAACGAACTCGAGTGTGGAGTTGTAGCTGCGGCGCCGGTGCGGGTGCGGGACGGCTCTGTCACCGCGCGGCCTGACTCTCTCGCTACCTGTGTCCCTGTCTGCGCGGCGGCGGCGCGTTTTATTTCCGCATTCAGCCGTTGCTCCCGTCTGAAACTCCGAACACACGGAGGGGGGGGGGGCGGCGGGAGAGCTGTTAGAAAGCTAAAGCTGACCTCCAAAATCTTAGTGAACCCATATAAGGCCCTAATAAAGGACACATCACGCACCATTTAAGTGCTGGGAATCGTCTAAAAACGTCGTTTTCTGCCTCAGGATCCGCTTAGGCCTGTTAATGATTTGCATAGAAATTACACATTAATTACCACTTCATCTGGGAACGTTTTATTGCCCACCCCTCCCCTATAACCCATAACTAAACCCCCCCCCCTCCCCCTGTGGCCATTTGGCCCTCTGGGTAACAAATGTGTGGAATTTCTTTGAGGCCTCTTTGGGAATGTGAGTGCTGTTAATTTGCAAGTAAATACAACTGACTAGATGCTGCTTTACAGAGAGCCGGAGGCGGGCTATCATTAGCATGGACAGGGGGTGAACAAAGAAAAACTTGCAGTTGGTAGTGTTGCAGCATAAAGAAATTGGTGACTTATAAATAAAATTCCCATGCCCTTATCTGTAAACACTGTGAATCCTAATCAGTGAAAAAATATAGTTTAAGAAGGTAAATTGTCATTGATCACACTATCACAACAAGAACTTGGTGCAAATAGAGTTCAGGGCATGCTACATGTTACAGATCGGTACAGTCATCTCTATCACTGACAGCAGTTTTATTTGATCGCTTAAATGTTTAAATAATTAGGCTGATGGCGTAAATAGGCAGATCATTAATAGAGCCAGTCTGAGAAAAGGTGGTGATTATTAGATCAGAAGTCAATAATGAATGAAATCCCAGGGAATCACAGGAGAGATGAGTGTAGGTGTGCAGCGTCAGTAGCTGTTGCGCTCTGAAATCACAGACAAGGACAAGAAAAATCAGTGGCAAGGATTTAAAACTGTCACTCAAAGTCACTTTGAGTTTGCTTTAAGATGTCTGTTCTCTAAATCTGTCTCATTTCCTTCTCTATCTTCTAGTTTCCCATTTAGAAAGTCAAACTATAAATTATGGCATTTATATAAATCTGTCTCTCTCTTGTCTCTTCTTATCATGCTGTTATGCGGCAGTTTTGTTTTGGCCGATCACTTACAAAGTCAGTGTAATAAATGTGAAGGGGTGCGCGTTTCGCTGCCTTTGCAAAGTCAGTAACTGGGTTTTTGTTAATTTGACAACTTTCTAAATCTGTCTCCTCTCTGATCGAGCTGTGACACAGATTCCAGGCGTCTTTAATCTTAATGAAGTGAAATAATTGTTTTCCATTAGTGTCTCCAGATGAATTAAAAGGCTGCCGCTGCTACTGAACACCACATCTGAGCTGGTTTAATTATAATTGTAAATTATTTCAGTATTTTGAACATTTGAACCAAGTTGGTTTAATTATAATTACTTTTCGGCTCCATTTGCAAGATGAAATAAAATTGTGTTTTCCTGCTGAAAGGCAAGAGAAAGCGAGTGAGAGTGAGAAAGAGGAGAGGAGAAGGGAAAAAAACAAGAAATGCAACCATTGGTTTTTGGCCGTGAGCATCTCCTCCACTCAAGAGACTGTGAAAACGGCAGGAGGGAGTGTGTGTGTGTGTGTGTGTGTGTGTGTGTGTGTGTGTGCGTGTGTGTGCGCGCGTGTGTGTGTGTGTGCGTGGAGCAAATGTGTGGCGTCAACGCATGTGTGTTGCTGTCACTTAAAGAGAAAGAGGGAGGCCAATGCTTTTAAGCCCTCCAGAGTACTGTGGTACAAAGATGAGCATGTGAAATGTTTGCCTCTCATTTAGATTCATGTGAAACTGCCTTCTCATTCTACTCATGTCATGTAAGATGGCGCGAAATCAAACAGTGTTTTATTTATTTTCTCGTTAAAAGCAGTGCTTCAGTCCGCTGTCCTTCAGATCCATCTTAATGTCTTCTCTTCAAATAAAACACCACTTTGCTCAAAGCCAGTCTGTTTCTATGGATTTCAATTTTATCACTAAATTGAAATCCGCAGTAACAGATTTGAAAAAAATCTCTTTGAAAGTACTGGCTCATTTCTTCAGTCGTTTGGGGATGAAGTCTGCTCGCACACAAGCGTGTGTGTAAAATGTGATTAATCTGTTGAGAGAATTCATTAGCTAATCCCTCATTAGACTGTATGCATGTGTGTGCTTGTGTGTGTGTATGAATGAATTTGAGGGGTTTGAGTTGAAAAATGGATTAGCGACACATAGCGACGATGCAACCTTTTCGCCTCTTGCAGTAGTTGAGAGTGTCAAACATGATATGACTGACACAGGTTGTGATTCAGGTTTCCACACACCATGCTGTGCCAAAACCGTATGTACCATAACATGATGCTCTGCATCGAGAGAAAAGTCGCCATTAAAATGTTGTGTAAGTTTCAAGCAAATGTTTGAGATTTTGGCAAAAATTGGGAACCAGTGCACATTTCAATCTACTATCTCTATGATCATAATTATTCAAGCACCAGGGAGACATTATGCCATGTCATTGCCGCTTCCCACCTAAGATTAACTAACGATTATTTTTATTATTGTTCACTATTCCCATTAATTCAATTAATCACTTAGTCTGGAGACAATTGATTAATCGAATTAATCAAGTGTTTTGCTGCTCTAATAGCATTTGATATATTTTTTTAGTGAGTTAATTTGTCTCCTGATCCACATGTACCCTGTGCTGTTTAGCAGCCGCTATGGTGATAGAGAAGGGGGAAACTGGGCTCTCCCTTTGGACTCGAAATGGGGAAGTTGTGGTCATGTTTATCCGACACCTGTTCTTTATTTGGGCTTTCAGGTGGAGGAGAGGCAAGTAACAGTGAATGGCAGCATGACATGGTGTCTTTGTCTTAATTGAAACAAGCAGAAGCAGGCATTGCAGACATTATCATCATCCTCAAGTGTTTGAAAAATCTGTTTCAGTCTTGATATGACAACTTATGGACCACAGGCAAGTTGATACACAATATTTCAACTGTTCTTAATGAGTTTCTGGCATTTTAACTCACAAATTGAACCAATTTTCATAAAAACAGGCAGATGGAAATGTACCTAATTTTACAGTTAGGATTAACCTTTAGATACATACATGATGGGTGTGAATCATCAGTCATTGAGCAGGAACTGAACCATGAAAGTGTTAAAGTCCCATTGGCAATGAAGGGAGGCAGCCCATCCAAAACAAATCCCAAATCCCTGAAATATCACATCCCTGATGAATGATGGTATTAGTCCAGTATCATCAATCTCTGCTCTTCCCTGTTTGGCTCTGGTCACAGCTGTCGGTACAAGGGGGCCTTGAAACACCCTGCTGCCTCACGTACACACTCGTACGCACTCATACCCACATGCACGCACACACTCATACACTTACACAAATTATTGGCTAATGACAGATTAAGTAATCAACACTCTCAGCTGATTAATTACATTACAGTGCACATACACACCATCTCTTTCCCTCACACATACACAGATGCCAGCAGCCTCAGTACCAGTTGTGTAGTCTAGTGTGTGGTGATAATGATATATATATATATATTTATAATGGAGGCATGGCTGGTGTGTGCGTGTGTGTGTGTGTAAGGGAGAGGCAGATTGGGAGAAGTGGTGGCAGGTGACCACAGTCTTGGAAAATGATTAGTTTTAGGGTTAACAGTTGAGGCTTGGCATCTTCTGGCCAAAGGTTTAGAACATGTGCACGTCCACAGATTATCCTCACTACTTTTTTAATATGGATTTGTGTGGGTGAGAGTAGGAACGCAGATCGACCGACAAATAGGGAGCTTCGCCTTGCAGCTCAGCTCTTTCTCCTTACCACAACAGACGGTATATCGACCGCATCACTGCCGAAGATACACCGATCTGCCTGTCGATCTCCCGTTCCATCCTTTCCTCACTCCTGAACAAGATATGGTCACCTATGGTCATGAGCTTTGGGCAATGACCGAAAGGACAAGATCCCGGACACAGGCGGCCAAAATGAGTTTCCTCCATCGGGTGGCTGGGCGCTCCCTTAGAGATAGGGCGAGGAGCTCGGGCACTTAGGAGGAGCTCAGAGTAGAGTCGCTGCTCCTCCCTGGGGAGGTTTTCCAGGCATGTCCAACCGGGAGGAGGCCCCGGGGAAGACCTAGGACACGCTGGAGGGACTATGTCTCTCGGCTGGCCTGGGAACACCTTGGTATTCCCCCGGAGGATTTGGAGGAAGTGTCTGGGGAGAGGGAAGTCGGGGCGTCTCTGCTCAGACTGCTGCCCCCGCTACCCCGGCTAAGCGGAAGAAGATGGATGGATGGATTTTTGTGGGTTATGTCAAATGTGAGGGTATATTTTCATGTGTTTATTTTTTGTTTTACATGATTTCTGAAGCTGTTGGTTCATTTGGATGCTGCTGCTGAGCAGAATGTGTACATTAAAGCTGGGTTTACGTGTGATGCAAGCGGTTAATGACAGTCCAGCCATATACATAGGTACATAGGTACATACATAGGTTTTGATGTTTATTTCTGAGTCTTTCTTCAACTTCCTTGTCTTCAATATCAACAAGCTCTGTCAGCATTCGAAACTTGTAGAAGAAAAAACCCATTTTATACAACATGTTTTGCTACAAGACTTTTTTTTCATTTAATAGACAAAGACAGACTTCTCAAATGTTGTCCAAACACAGACCGCCACACAATAACTAAATAAATAAAAAACTCAATCTAAAATTAAAAAATATTATGATTTACATCAGAAACTGTCTCTTCAAAGAATAAGTAAAGACAAGTACGAAATAAAAGAAAGTGTTTGGTATCGGCTCTTGAAACTGGACAGTTTTGGATGCTTTGTGCCATGGACACACTACTATTCAGTACCAAAAAATTTGATTGATATTCGATAGCCACCATGTAAAAGCAAAACAGCATGGATAAGAATATTGTTATTAGTGAGTAGAGCTGCAATGATTAGTCTGTTAATCGATTAGTTTATCGGCAGAAAAATAATTGATTTATCATTCGAGTCCTTTGCTAAGCAAAACGACAAACATTCTCTAGTTCCAGCTTCGCAATTTGCTTCTTTTCTCCATTTTATGATATTAAAGTTGGTGGGTAAAAACAATCAATTTGAAGGCATCACCGTGGGTTATATTTTTCACGTTTTTTTCTGACATTTTATAGACCAAACACGTAATTGATTAATAAAGACAATAATTGTTAGTTGCCGCCCCACACCTGAGAGGACATAGTACTTTGTGGATCCATAGATATATGCCGAATCTTCAAATACACAGCTTCTCTCTTCTATATTAGAGATGTTCAGATACCCTTTTTCCCTTTCCGATACCGATTCCGATACTTTGGCTCAGGGTATCCGCCGATACCGAGAACTGATCCGATACCTGGTTGTGTATCTGTATATACACGGGGTGCCACATCTTCAAATGCTTTATAAAATTACTCATGTTAAAGTTTCTATTACTTATGCCACCCCTCGAAATTGCAGCCGTTTTACTGGCTGGTTGGTCAAGTCTGAAATACTGCCAAACAGGGGCCATACTGCTAGCACGTTTTCATTTCTTCTTCGCTGCTCTAAACAGTGGTTGCTTGTGGCAACACAGCTCAACTTCCTGTGTTTGCATTCCGAGCAGCGAGGAAGCAGCGTACGGGCATAATAACTAGGTCTTGTTAAAGAAAATAATATCGGATCGGTACATGGGTTCAAGCATCGCCAATACCGCTGCCAGTATTGTTGTTGTGGTGTCAGTGATATTTCCGACACTAGTATCGGAATCGGAACAACTCTATTGTATATATGACTATGTGCCTGTGCATGGTATCCAATCTAATTTTGTCTTATTATTCTCTGCTTTGCTTCTGTTGGACCCAGCTCACATGGGGCGCGCTGAGAAGGGTGAGTTAAGAGTGGCCAGCCAAGAGCTGAGCTTCATCTGTCATAGTCATCCTCGTCGTCTTTGTCATAGTCTTTAGTGTTGTCATCATTAGCCCATAGTCTTCACATTAACTGTCACTTACAGCTCCCAATGTATTGTCAATGTGTAGACATCCTTTTTAGTGATCTAATTGTAAGTTTTGTCATCCCATCTTTTAGCTGATGTGTCTTTACATTAATAGTTGTTTTTGCAATTTCACCTTTACACACCAGTACAACGTCTTTTGGAATGTCACAAACACCTCATTAGGCTGGTATTAAGGTACAGTATGCAGTGATATTTAGATGTTTTCACAGCATTCAAATATTTATTTGGACCATAAATTATTTGATTCAATGTCAAAATAGTTTCAGTGCTTCATAGAACTTTCAGGTCTTGTCTGCAGCTATTTTGGTGGAAATGATTTCTACAATGACAAACTTGAATTGAATTGATGAAATATTTGAAGCGCTCTTGTACTGGTTTGCTGTTGTCTTTGTGACTCTGCCAACCTGTCTGTCAGTGTATCTATTTGCCATTTGTCTGTGTGTCTCCTCTCCTGTCATTGTCTGTCTTTGAGTAGTTAGACAGCTGTCGGTAGGTTTGAAGTTTCCAGGTGCTGTTTATTTGGTCGAGCCTGGTCTTTAATCAAGGAGCTCTGAGTAACTTTGTTCCTATAGTAGCCGAACACACCTCTTCCTCTCCTCTTCTTCGTCTCTTCTCCTCTCCTCTTCTCTTCTCTTCTAATAACTGTCCACTGTAGCAACCACACATCCTCTCCCTCTATCTCACACATATCCTCTATATTCCCTTCCCCCTCTGTCTTTCTCTCTTTCACACACAAACGCTCACAGCGGATGGTTGTTAATGAGGGAGTTGTTTTTTTGTTGTGAAAGTGACAGGTTAGTAAAATACACTTCACACCGCAGAGAGAGATCACGTGTAACATCAGAGTTTGGTATCCCACAAGGTTTCCACTTAAAGTTGCTTTGAGAAGAAAATCTAGGCAAATAGGATGTTTATATTTGTATCCACGACAATAAAAATCCTCAGTTAATTTTACACATGGTCACAAGCTGGTTAATCCTTAAAAACTGAAAAAGAAGCTTTGCCTTATATGTGTATGGGAGTCAAACATAACATTTGGAGTGCTATGCTCGAAAACACTAATTATTTAATACAAAAATAATAGAGACCTAATGAAAGCCCAGCGAGGCAGAAATTCTGTCAGTTCATATTAAGAAGGACAGGTTCTTGAAAATGGTTTTGGTAGGTTCTACATGAGCTGTCACTAATCTCAGTAGATTACACTCAACTCAGTCCCTGAGACAGGATGTGTTTGTAAGAACTACAATTTTTATTGCTCTGTGAGTTGTTATTTGATAGGTTGTGGATGAGGTAGAAATTAATAAAGGTGTAGTGTTTTAGAGGATAGGTTTCCGATTTAGTTTATCTTCCTGTAATTTGAAGGCGATTTAGTTGATTGGCTGTGGATTTACAATAAATCTCCATACCTTTCAGGTTTGTAGGGACACACCCAAACTTAAATGGAATCCCCTGTGAAAGCCAGTTCTGTAAATTAGCTATTGATACTATAATATTAACATTAACATACTATTGTGAAGGTTTCATACAAGGAACTTAAAGTGAAAGAGTAAAGTAAGAGTGAGTAAGGAGCTCATCTTGAGACTGATCCAACTGTTGGGCTCTAGGTTTCCTGTTGGCACTGTAACCACACCCTGCCACTGTCCCGCATGTTTAGCAAATGTTTGATGATACTGGGGTCAAGCGAAACCACCCAGACAAAAATGCATGAGTGTTGGGGAATTCTGGTGGCTCACTTGGTTAAAGTGTAACCCTGTGTCGTCGCTTCAGATCTGTCCTGGGACGTGTGCCACATTAACACACTTTTTTTTCTCCCTCTACTATCAACTTCCTAGTAATGACAAATTCCCCAAAAATGATCTTTATAAGGAGAATTTCAATGGGAAGATTATCCGAAGTATAATATTTTAGGGGCATGTACCTTTTAGTGTCCTTGCTAGGGCTATTTTTGTCACCATCAAAGCTCCTTAAGAGACACTTTACACAAATTAAGAGAAGAAAGTGTCTTTAAAGTGACAGATAACATCAGAATTTGTTCCAAACTGAGACATCTTTGTTTTTTATTTTACTTTAGGCAGTGCTTTTGTCTGTGTGTTGAGTAAATGTGACAACAAAGCTGTGTGTGCGCGTGTGCGTGTGTGTGTGTAGGAAAGATTTAGCCTCTTCAATTTAGCCTTCAGGTGGACTGGGTCTCTAGACATGGCCAAAGGGCTCTTTCGTGTGTGTGTGTGTGCAGCTATAGTCAGTGGCTGAAGTGGTTTCCATTAGTCCAGTTAAGAAGACATCTGTCATGAAGCTGCACCCCCCCCCCCCCACACACACACACAAAAGTAGCCATAAGCAATCTCTGTGCAGTATACCATGATTTCCTGATGTCTGTGTGTAGTCTCATGATAAAATCCCAGAGGACATTCACTACAGTCACTTTCAGCCATACAGCTACAGTATGTATATCATGATATCAAAAAGGATGCTATTTTTACTGTTCTAACAGTCCTTTCTAATAACTCACTCCTCTACCCTAAGCTGTAAGCTTTAAGCAGTAGAAAGCTTTCGAGATACACTATATAAACCCTTCACTCTGTGTGTGTGTGTGTGTGTGTGTGTGTGTGTGTGTGTGTGAGTGAATCAGGGGCTCACAGACAGATGACCAGTCCATTAAGATTATCATCTCCATCTCTGACCATGTATCTCCACATCGCCACGATGCTGGTCCTCTGTCTATCTGTGTAAGCAGAGACTTAAATCTTCTAGCGGATATTCCAGAGCTATCTTTTTCCTCCAAATTATGTTACGCAGGTTTTTTTCAAATTTTTTTTTATCTGTCTGTCCACCATCCTAATCTGTCGTTTTATCTGTCTGTCTGCCTGCCTGCCAGCCCGCTGGTGTGTGTGTGTGTCCCTCCTGTCTGCAAATGACTAGATGACTGCAGACACATGGTCAGCCTGATACGCACCTACAGTCAATCACTCTAACAGACAGGCTGTGTGTGGGAGTTTGCAGACAGACATTTAAATGTTGAACATCTGTCTGTCAGGTTTCTGGTTGGTCCTCCTCAGCCTTGATTTCTGAAACACTGTCTGTGATAAAGTCAAATATTAAGAGTTCAGTCATAACTTGTTTACCATAGACACATTAGGGTATTTAAGGGAAAGCATTCTACACTTCTAAATACAATACTGTCTTAATTGTAAACTCCAAAACAAGTATGAATAAAATAAGACATGGTTTAGCTAGTAAGTAGCGAGTTAGTACATGAGGATCATTAACCTTGGATTTCTGAGAACTTTCCACTTTACTGGTATGGATATTTAAAAGAGAGCCCAAGGTCTCACAAATTAAATTAAAAATAAGTTATGAAACATTTAATTAACCAGGTTATTTATATCTGGTTTTTGAGTAACCACTTAAGTTATTTATCAACCCAAAATGCCAAACATTTGCTGGTTCAAGTTTCCCAAATGTGAGGAATTGTTTTTTTTTTCTTGTTTTATATCCTTGTAAATTATTATCTTTGGTCGCACAAAACAAGCAGTTTGAAGACATTAACTGTGACGCTGGAAAATAGTGATGGATGTTTTCAAAGTTTTCTGATATTTCATAGAGGGAACAATTAATTGTTTATAAAAGAATAGTCAGCAGATTCAGTCTTAAAACATTACTCACGTGTCTGTATGTATATGTCAAAGGGTTGCTGTAAGTGTGCCTCCTGTACTTTCTAGCAGTGAAGAGATCCCTTCCTACTAACATGATTTTAATGGAAAAGATGGGGTGTGAAATCTTCAGTCCTCGTTCTGTGCAAAAAGTCAGAAGAGTATGAAAAGTGTCAGCAGTCTCCGTCAAATCAAGTGGGTATCTTCCAAAGTCACAGTCCTTTTAGTGCAAAATCCCCCCTTTGTGTTGCTATCACACCTCTGCAGCTCAACAAGGAAACACAGTCCATGTAACTACAAAGAAGACATTTTGTACTAAGAAGACCCTTACTTTAGAGGATACCCACTTGCTTTGTCTAACTCAGACAGACTGCTGAAGCCTCAAATTAACTTCAAATAACTCTCAAATGCATTTTTGCACAGAACGAGACGGTAGATTTTGTACCCCATCACTTCCATTGGAGTTGCACTTGGAAGGCATGTCTTCCTGGCCAATACGGACAGGAGTTTAATTTAACTTAATCCTTACAAGACAGTATTACTGCTTGGTGGTCTGGGCCATTACAACTGAAATGCATACTTCTCAGGGATTAAGAAGAGGTCACAAATGATGTGTGAACATCACAGTATGTTACTGGCTTACATCAAAATTAAAATATGCAGCTTCAGCAGACAGAGGGGCCAGGGTTGCCTGCTGATTTACAACTTCATACCTCCAAATACTCAGCTGTTTACATTTATTTCCATGCTTTCATGGAACTAAACAATAGTTTTTTTCCACGGGTTCCATAGATTATCGTCTCAGGACACCTACTGAGACCGTATTTCCCCAAGGCACTCTCTTTAAGAGAGCAGCACTGAATAAATCCTTTTGGGAAACACTTGAGTTCGGCTGCACCGATTAGAGTACTGCAAAGTTCTTTTGAACGGAAAAGTGTGTCCTTTCCACTGGACGTGATAAGGAGGCAGTGCAGTGGAATTCCCAACGGACACACAGCTGTAGAGCAACATGTGAGCCAAGAAACACACCAAAATAGGACATGTGAGGTTTTCAATCGGAGGTAGCCGTGAGATCCTTATTGTGAAGGTATTAGATGTTTTATGTTGATACTCACTAGGGCAGCACACACACTCCCCAGCGATATTTATACTACGCAGACTCCACCGTGTCTGGTGGAGTCGAGTGAAATCAGTCAGTTTAGTCAAACAACCTCTCCTCCCCTCTCCTTTCTCTAATCCCTCCCTTCTCTTATACATATCCAAGTGCGACTCCCTCCTTTTCTCCCATCCAAGCTTCTCCTAGGTTATTTTACCTAATTCCCTTCTTCCAGTCCTCCTCCCTCCCTTTCTGTGGTATTTAAGGTCCACTAACCAAAACAAAGCAACACAATGTTTATCAAACCCTCCCCCCCTTCTCATGTATTCCTTATTCCCCCCTCTCTCCCAGCTTGTCCTCCTCCTACTTCCACGCCCCACATCCACTTCCCCTTTATTCCCCCTCTTTATCCCACCTCCTCTCCTGCCTGTTTCTCCAGTTTCAGTATTTCCCCCTCCAAAGACCCACAACAAGATCAAGAGTGGGATTTTGTATTTCCAAATCCAGACTGAATGGTGTTGTATTACAGGGCTAAAGTGTGTGGATTCTCTTTAAGGTGGAAAGTGTAATTGCGAAGGGACCTATACACTGGGTAACACTGAGAAAGGAGAACCAGAAAATGTTTGGCATTTTTGCTTGAAAAATTACTTAAATATTTAATCGATTATCGGAATAATAAAACCGAATTGTAGTTTACCTCAACCATTCCCAGTTGATGTCAGTTAATATAGCTGGCAAACGAAACTAATGTTTCTGTGTGTTTTATCTGATAGGTCAAAAACTATAGAGCAAATTCCTCTCTACGGTGTCACGCTGGCACAAAACATCTCACCCATTCGTCTCTACCTCACCCCCTCCTGTATCACGTCAACGTCTCTCTCTACCTCGCTCCTTCTCTGTCTTGCTATCTCTCACCCACTTTCTGGAATGCTTTTGTTAGTGTTTTCTCTCTCTGCTCTGTTTTCAATTCAGCCAGATTTACTCTGACTCACACACACACAAGCACACACTATCTGAATATAAGTCTTTGTAGAAGAAACTGTCTCTTTGTATTAAGTGGCTAGGTTAACTGTCACTATGTCTATATTGGGCCAAAGGTAAATAAAGTGTCTGCATGTGCATCTCGTGTGTGTTCGTTGTGTGTGCGTTAGTTTGTGAGTGTGTGCGTGTGTGTGTGTGTGTGCGTGTGTGTGTGTGTGTGAGCCAAGCGCCCTGTCTTGTTGGAATAACGGTTAGCAGATACAGCTCTACCTCCCCATGACATAAACTGTCTCTTACACTCAACCTCACACAGACACACACACGCACACACGCACACATGCACACAATACTACATTAACACACAGCGTCGCTCTGTCTTGTAGCGTTAGTCCCTCACTACAAAGTGAGCTATCTGAAGCTAAGTACAGGTTTGAAACAGAACTACTGCAGTCTGTGTGTGTTGAGTTCTGAATGGGGAAAAAGACTGTGTTGATGTTTTGCGGTATGAATGGATTCTTTAGATGAAAAAACTCTGTAGAATTCTGTAAAATACATTTCATTTCCAGGCAAGAATTTATCTAATGCTCTTATTCAGAGTTATGTACAATACATAGATGTGAAAAATGTTATTCATCCATGGAGATACCTCCAGAGCTTTTTGAAATCTCTCTCCAGACAGAGTGGCTACATTATCTTGTAGAGTGGAAGGGGGAAACCAATCTTAAACAGATGTAATTGTATACATTGTGTAGTAGACATGTTAGAAATATAACTTATTGTCACCTTCAAATTTCTGTATGATCGCTAGCCGGTGGAAGCTATACCTATGCAAAAATAGCTAATCAGTCAGTGTCCTATTTGACTCACAAACAGAAATTTCTTACTCGTTGTAACTCTGCCCTTGAGCAAAGCACTTCACCCCCGACTGATCTAGTGGCACTGCTGCTGTCGCCACCAGTAGAAAGCTGTAGTTACTGTGGGGCCGCTCCCAGTCGTGTAACCAAGAGAATGTATAGCAGCATGGCTACAAAACAGCAAGTCTGCTCAACACAACTGTTCCCTGGATAAATAAAGGTTAAAGTCAAGCCATGAGCTTGCTCTGCCTCTCCTTCTGCTGTTTGTTATCACACCTCCCCCTCCACACACACACACACACACACACCCACAGACGCTGACACACTCCAGAGCTCACATACCTCTGGATGGAGCGAGAGAGAGTCAGCCACATGTGGTTTCGGTTAGCCACACTTTCCCCTCACACGGGCCCCAAACTAACCACTTCTGCTTTACCATGGTCAAGTACATGTGTACATCTCCCATTCAGCGCATGCAGCGTGTTGGCCTGTAAATCATTCCCTCTGTGCATGTGTCTTTGTTTAGTGTGTGCGTGTGTGTGTGTGCGTGTGAATGCATGTCCCAGTCCGAGGCAGAGTCGAGTACAGTGAGAACGGTGAGTCAAGGTTAGTGGTCCACAGAGCAAGAGAGATTGAAAGGGAGGGGCGGGGGGACTTTAATTGAGGCAGCATAAGTCGGAAGGGGAGTGAAAGAGGAAAAGTGGTGCGACTGCAGGTTTTCAGTGAATTCCCTTCTAGCTGTGTGTATGACTTAAACATAATTATTTCATCATTACAGGTGATGGTGTTGAGCTGGTGATGTTAAAGCTTAACAATGTGGACCTAATAAAACAGGCAATGGCAGGGATTTTATTTCATGTAGGTTTATAGCAAAAACAATCTACTGTTCTGCCCATAACTAAGCTCAGGGGTATAGGCTGAATATTCTGGGGGTTGAAGTGACCTCTTATGTAATCATTTAAAGTTGTTGAAGAGTTGCCCTGTTTTGTACACACCTCTGTCTGTATAAAGTCAGAAAGTAGACACTTCTCTTTGCTCTCTGGTGTAGTCTTTCTCTTCAAAGATGCCAGATTTCATTTAAGTTAAACTGAGCATTTTTTGAAGTTCAAACAGACCAAGCTAAGTGATGTTTTGTTTAGTTTGTATTTTTTTTCAAAGTTGTAACTGTTTCGTAAGTTAGTGAAGAGTTACAGTTGTTTTGTTTTTTGTTTGAGCTTTTTGGTGCCCGTTGTCTTAAATGTACAAACACAAAAACCCACGTGCAATCAAAGATACAAAGCAGTAAAAGTGTTTGTGGGACTTTTTGTGAACATAAAAATGTTGAACATTTACGTTTAATTGTCTTAAGATCATAAATTGAATTAGATTATGATTGACTGCACATTACAAGCTCATGTTGTGCTGCTAAACACTTTCGAACCTGCTCAACTTTATTTTAGATTCTAGCAGAAATCCCAATGTTTTTCAAAGATTCCTACTATGTCAGGCTGAATTTTGGGAAAAATGACAAAATGATAAAATGACATATAAAAAGAAATCTAGAATAGTTCTATTTGATGGAATGGGTTTAAATATTTTAGTCAGTTTAACCATAGTAGAGCTTTAATGAAGACTGTGAGCAAGCTGATACAGAATATAAATATGTCAAATACTGTACATTTTTACAACATTGAAGCTACTTAAGGGGAAAAAAAGGAAAAACTGCAAGTAAAGGGGTCACCTTTTTCAATTAAAAATAAATAGTTTGGTCTATATTAAATATCTGTATGGTTATTTTGCACCAGAGACTCAACTTGTAGCTCTCCCTTCTGGGATTCCTTAAAACATGAGTCACATTAATGATATCGCCAGGTTTTTCTTAGAATCAGAGGAAAATCAACAGCTTGCAACCAACGCACCCTAGAACAGTGCAAAACCTCCACCTACTTGTGCGAGCAAATGAGAAAGCCGAACTAAATGACACTGTGAACAAAGTGTGGGCTTGACAGAAGACTGTTTCGTTCACTCCACGGCTGTTATTTCAAGCACACTGTCCTGACTCCTTAAGTGAATTGTAAATCATTTTTCTTGGCTGCTGTGATATCAATTTAGCGTGTTATTGGAGTATAATGAAGCATGGTTTAACAAACTTAAGTTTAATGTATCTCGGGACTACAAAACCATTTTTCTTTGTTGTTGTTGTTTGTTTTCACTAAGCTAATTTAGAAAGCCATCTCTGTTTCACAGATATATTTTTATGTGTGTGTTCTAGGAGCATTTGTAGATGTCACAAGAGACAAATGTTGTTGTCTATTTTGAACAATGTGTACAATACGAGTGTAACAGAAATTAAAGTGATTTATTTCAAGATTTGACTGTGAACAGTGGCAGCATTTCTAGTTGCCATGTACTGAATCAGATTACATTCAAATCATGGGCCCTGTAAATGGAAATTGAATCCAGTGATGAGGTCTCTGAACCCCATTGCTGACAACCAGGGTAGGATTGCTACCAGTCTGTTTTCCTGGCTGTCAGGAAGTTGCAATTTCTTACCATTTTACAGTTTGTTGAGAGGTGAAGCAACAAGTACTTAAAAGTATGGATCTTGGCTAGCAGATATCCATATATATATACATATATATTTATTTTTGTTATTTATTTGTTCTACAAATAAGACATAGAAGAGTGTTACCACTGTCACCATTATTTGGTCTTATAACTTCTCACAATATACCATAGAAGGTAGGAAGGTGATAGGAAGGCAGTTTGCTGTGTAATATTGTTTCTTCTACACAGAATAGAACAAAGCAGAACAGAAAGTAGAACAGAAAGGAGCAGGTTGACGTAGATGGCTTATAACCATGATAAGAAGCTATTTAGATGTACATTACAGGTCCTAACCTGAGTGACACAGACTTGGACTATAATCCTTTTACAAAATGGAGGAGAATGAATTGGGAGTAAATGACAGAAAATAGAAGTGGGCAGAGAAAAGTGTGTGGGAGAAGGAGCAAGAGCTGTTTGAAGTCTGATAAGGAACTACTCAAGAACAGAGCAGACCAGAGCAGACTGACACAACAAACTCTTGCAGCTGCACTCTTTCATTCCTTACCCCCTTCATATCTGCTGATAACAACTGAGGAGTGAGACAGAGGGAGGGAGGGAGGGAGGGAGAGAGTGAAAGTTATGCTGGTTTGACAAGATGCAGAGGTTGGATTTCCTTTGTCTCGTCTCGGTCTGTAAGGCGAGGTTTCCCTCCTCATACACGCTCAATGCTACCATGTGGAGAAGGGACCAGAAAGCATTGTCTTGCTTTCTCAGTTGAGGTTGTAGTTGGGTTACGCTTTGACCAGCAGAAAAAGGTCAAATACAAGTTGTTCACACATATTCACACAGATGCAGGAGAGACTTGAGAGAGGGACTGTATTGCTTGTTCTTGCGTGTGTGTGTTTACATTGCTAACTGGCTGGAATCCTGATAGGTTTCTGCTCTGAAATCAGTTTGTCTTTCAGGGGACCTGTTTCTGTTTCACATTCTTCAGCTTTTGGCTGGAGCGGTTTAGATTTAACCAATAAGATGTACTGGAGGGGGAAACTACCTTACTTCCGTCAGTTGGCCACCTCATTTTCCCATGTGACCCACCTTTGGAAAAGTGACAAATCTTGACAATCCAAATGCATGATATACTTATTTGAAGTTATTATACTAGCCTAAAGTACGTTACATGGAGATCTGGATTGGGTTGCACCAGCTATTTGTAAATCCATTAGCAAGTTTGTTTGGAAACATTTTCCTACATTCTTTTTAGCTACTAGCTAGTGTCAAACTAGTTATTTATTCAATCCGGTTGCACCATTGAAACTTAAGGAATATCATAGCCATGAAAGGCTTTATTAATGTGTAACATCTGCAGTGGCATCCAATCACAAGCAATCAATCATGTAATCGAGAAGTCATGGTAGCATCACAAGCTGTAAGAGAACTTCCAAAAATACAATTTTTATGGGGCCAAAATGAGCATTGTAATATATATATTTTTCAGCCTTGGTAGTGTTTAGAATTAGGAAAGAAATGTGCTCATATTTAAACATAATAGATTATTGAAATTGCCTGATTATATTAGGTATCATTTTCTCTTATATGTTTCTTATATGCAGTCATTCTTTGGTCTGTCCCCTCAAAGATCCAGCAACATCAAAAACAACTTGCAGAGACACAGAGTGCCTTTAGATGTGTAATCAATCGTTATGAAAAAGAAATGAATGCATCCTTTTCCTGTACATCTCCTGTCTTTCTTCTCCTCCTAGCTGCTCTCTCTTTAAGTCCATGTTGTGTTTCTCATTACGTCGATCACTCAGCTTTCACTGACATGCACTAGTCACACCTCATTACTGACCGTACACACACACACGCGCACAGTTTTCAGTCAGTGAACCTGCATCGCTGCGTAATGTGGTGAGGACGGATGTGGATGCTCACTAGTAGTAGTGTGTGGGAGAGAGAGTGCAACTGGGAAAATAATTAGTTTAACGTTATTTAGCTAATTGTACGATTAGTTGATTGTATTGAGAGTGGAGGCAGAGCTATAGTGACAGACTATCATCGTCCAAAGCAATTTTAAAAAACGAAATACCCAAAGTAGTGGAGGAAAGAAACTAAGGACCCAAGTACTGTACTTGAGTACAAATTTGAGGTACTTGAGTATTCACATTTCATGCTACTTTACACTTCTACTCCATGACATTTTCGAGGCAAATATTGTACTTTTTACTCCACTATATTTAACTGACAGCTGTAGTTACGAGTCACTTTACAAATTAAGATTTTACAAACTATAAAATATCAAAAATCAGCTTCTAAAATATGATGCACTTAGAAACTAAACTATCCACCAGTAGAGCTGAATCTTTTTATTATTGTCATCATCAATTAATTTGCTGGATATTATTTTGATTCATCAGTTTGTAGTTTAGACTATGAAATGTCAAAAAACTGTGAAAAAATGCCCACCACAATTTTTCAGAGCAATTAGCTCCACTTCGACCAACTACAACATTAAAATGCTTATTACACATGAATGCATCAGTAATAATTTAATGAATTAATTAATTAACTGCCAGGACTTTTGCACAAAAATATCGGATTTTAAAGGAAAATAAAATGAAACCAATGAATTCTCCACAAGGATTTAAGTTTATGCGTGGAGTGGGTGTGTGTGGTGAGTCGTCGTGAGTAACACACTGAGTATGTTGATGCACACTGGCAGATACAGTAGATTTGGCTAGAAAGAGTGTGTGTGTGCATGCGCGCGCGTGTTTATGACAGGTAGTTAATTACACAAACGTGTTTGTCCGTTCGTATATGTTTCCACACGCGCACACTGACCACAGGCCTGACAGGCAGGTCTTAATTAGTTGCCACGGCTACTGATGATGCGTCCTGACAGTAACTGTGGTGATGACAGAATCTCCTGCCTCGGAGCAGAGAGGCATGCTGGGATTGACACAGGGTCCACTCAGTCATCATGCTGTGTGTGTATATACTGTGTGTGGGTATTATGTGTGTGTGTGTGTGTGTGTGTGTGTGTGTTTGCATGTGTGTGAATTGTGTGTGTGTTGTGTGTGTAAAAGTTCAGACTGAAGAAAATGAGACAGTTTGTCAGTCAGCCAATTACTTCCTTGTTAGTCAGTCAGTTAGTCAGTGAGGATGGGAGGCACACGAATCACTCACACATTCACACACACTCACACACACACACACACACACACGCTCACACTTTTTATGTTGTAAACATAGTGAAAGTAGGAAATTGCTTGGCGATTTCCAATCTGTAGGTGTGAAGATGGAATGATTTCAATCATCACTTCCCTCTCCCCTCTCTTCGTCCCCTTTATCTGTAACCTTCTCCACGTCATCCCTCTTGTCCTTTATTCATCCCGAGATGCAGCAGGAGGGCAGGGAGAGGGAATATTTTGAAATCTGTAGATGGCATGTCACAACACATCCACGGAGAGATGGTCAGCTGCAAAAATTTTTTTAAAAAAAAGCAAAAAGTGATTTATGCAAGAATTATTAAACATGCTGTTCGCCTCTCTTACAAAATCACTTAACAAAACAGGATTCTAAAGCCAAAATGGAGAAGCAACAAAATGAGTAGCTTGTTGTGATCTCTGCTTTTTACCGCTGCTTTAGTGCTACAATTACTGCAGTCATTATGCATTCAGTGATTTGAATTAGTCTAAATGACAGGCGAGAGACAAACAGAAGAGGAGAGACAATTGCTGCACTCTGACAGCGAGACCACCCTCAGCTGATTCTGTGTGTGTGTGTGTGTGTGTGTGTGTGTGTGTGTGGGGGTGTTTGGTTTGCTGGTAGTGAACTCAGAGATGAATCTTAATGGCCATCACTTAACCTTTCACCTCAGCTTATACACACACACGCACACACACACACACACACACACACACACACACACACACAGGCACAAACAGACACACACAAAGAGCTAGTTTACTGGATGAGGAATGGAGTGGTGAGTGGAGTGCTGGGGATATTAAATGGAGTGTGTTTGTGTGAGTGAGAGTGAGAGAGAGTCTGTGTCTGTGTTTGTGATGTTTGTGTTTGTGTGTGTGTGTGTGTGTGTGTGTGTGTGTGTGTGTGTGTGTGTGTGTGTTGAGAGTGAAAGGTTGATCGGGGTCAATAGACACAATTTATCTCTGAGAGCTTTGCAGAATCCACTCTTAACCAAAATGATTCTGTGTAGACCTGACGAGTAGCACAACTATACACGGTGCTATAAAGACTAATTTTAGGAAGTTTTCATATATTGTAATGAGATGACATACAGAGCTGCAACACTAAGTTGTAGAAACTTTTTGACAGAAGATTAATGGGCAACCCTTCTGGTAATCCATTAATCGTTTAAGCAAAAATTCACTGGTTTCAGCTTCTCAAATGTGAATATTTGCACGTTTTCTTAGTTGTCTAGATAGTAAATTAGAGACTTTTTAAATTTGGACTGTTGATTGGATTTAATAAGCAATATGAAGTAGTCAGCTTGGGCTCTAGGAAATTGTACAGAATTTGATAGAAAATCTCACACTTTCCATGGCCAAAGCATCTTCTGCTCATATGTTGCCGCTTTAAAGTGAGAATACAGTATGTGGAATAGCATGCAATCAGGAGAACTGCTGAATTGTGGTTACATGATGCTAGTGGGTGGAATCTGTCATTTGGGTGTCTGTCTGTGTGTGTCCATCTGGTATGACCCCCTGTTCTCCTCCTCCAGCACTAATGCACATATGGACCATACACACACACACACACACACACACACACACACACACACACACACACACACACACACACACACACTCAACAGCACGTACGCACCCATATGAGTGAACAGCTGAAGGAAACTGCCCACCCTTCTATGCATCCTCCCTCCTTCTGACTTCTCTCCTCCTCCCTGCAGAGCCCCAGGACTCATCCAGGTGTCCACTTTCCTCCTCCGGCTTCTTTGTTGTTTTTCCTCTCTTTTCTGTTTTCTGTATGCTTTCTGTTTTATACATGTATAAAAATCACTAGACCACCGACATTCCTCACATTCAGTGTGATAACTAGTCAGGACAGAGAGCAGTGAAGCAAAGGAAAGAATAAAATAAACCTCGAACTGTGTAGTTAATGAAAAGATGTGAAATGGCCCGACTGTTGGGTTTGTGGAATTGGAAAAACGAGAAGTTCCAGTCTTTATGCTAAGCTAAACTAACCAGCCGCTGGCTGTAGCTTCAGATTTAATGGACAGATATGAGAGTGGTAGGCCTATCAATCATCTCATCTAACTCTCTGCAAGAAAGGAAATCATTTCCTAAAATGTCAAACTATTCATTTAAGCATTAAAATAATGTCTTTAGGTCATGAATATTACATTTTTTCTGTATTTTAGGCCAAAATCAACTACTTTTAATGATAAGTGGCATTACAATTTTGGAAATGTAGCTCTTGGGAGCTTGCAAACACAGTTAGCTAGTAGTTTTATTGATTATGTTCAGGCACTTTTCTGTTCTTTGTTCTTCTGGTTTAGTGTCCATAGCTTTAGCTTTAGTGATGGTCATTGAAAGAGCTAGCCACTGGTTTAAAGCTATTTGTACAACACACCTACTTGCTTCGAGCTACTCAATCGAATGTTTGTCTGAAGGATGAAGGAAGTAAAGAAGGAGGGTCAAGAAAAGAAATGAATTGGGGAATAAGGAAATATAAGAAATTAATATGAACAGGAGAAAAACTAAAGGGAAGGAGCCAAGAAGGGAAGAAATCAAAATCAGGTTAATTGCTAAGTAGGTTTACACATACAAGGAATTTGCTTTGGTATTTTGGTGCATAACAATAAATATAGTAAGTAGAAAGCAAGTATTGCAAGTCAAGAAGCATAAATAGAAAATTGACAATAAGATAGGAAAAAATGTATACAATTTAATACAAAAATATTTATATGAAATATAAAGGAAGAAAGAAATGGTAACAAAGGAAATACGGCAGAATCAGGAGGAAGGGAATAAAGAAAAAGAAAGGACCTAAGGAAAGAAAAAGGCTCCCGTTTTGTGCAGGAGTGCAGTTTCAGCTTCTATAAACCCAGGAGCTCTGAATACTGCTTATTAAGCAGGGACCAAGTGTGTGTGTGTGTGTGTGTGTGTGTGTGTGACAGGGTGATATATTGAAACACACCTCTGTGGAACAGCTGCAATGATGAGACAGAGAGTAGGGAGTAAGAGGTGTCGTCTACCTTACACACACACACACACACACACACACACACACACACACACACTTTCATGCATGCAGACTCAGAGCTGAGCCAAGTTCTTTATTGTATTACTGTGGCCAGCTTGTATCAGAGGGAGAGCGAGAGAGCGAAAGAAAGAATGGAAAGAGAGAGAGAGAGCGAGAGATGAATTTGTTGTGACTGCTCTGGTGGACTCAGCTTTTTAACACAGCACTTCTTTTTTTCTGTTCTCCTCTCTTTTCCCCCTGGTTTCTCTCTACTATCCACTGCTTTTTATTCCCCCAAACCTCTTCCTTACTCTTCTCTTCTCATCTGTGTGCAAATGTATTATATTACAAAGATAAGGAAAGGCTCCAAAATGAAGGGGGGGGAGAGAGAGAGCGAGAGCTAGAATTGGGGAAAAGAAATAGAGAGGAAGAAGGGGACAGAAATGGAACGGGACTGACAGATAGAAAGAAAGAGACATGGAATAGATGAATCTGATTTATCTATAATGAAATCAGCTTCAGTCTGTATGGAGGAATGTGCTCCATTCAGCCTTTCTGCTGTTACAGACAGATTTACCCGTTTAATATTCTAAAGATCAGTGTGAGGAGATCCATATCGGCCACTACTAACTGGTGCTACTTTAAAAAGCAAACCATTTTAGACTGACAGTGGAGTCAACTACATACAAATCTGCATGGATACTATCATTACAGCTTTTGATTTTGTTAACTGGCGATGTTGACATGATTTTCCACTTGGTCCCACCTCTCTCCTTGTATCTTCTTGTATCTATTTTGGTTTGACTTCTCTCTCCAGAGGAATTTGAATGAACATATTTTTTCTGGTATGGGCTCCTTTTAAGATTACATTATTCTTCTCCAAATTCACCCAAAGAAGGGAAAAGTCTGGTGATCAAAATCACTACAGAGACGCTGGAGGAATGCAATTCAGCCCTGATCATTTTTATTAAAATGTCTATCCCTCTCCACTCTCAGTTTTTGATTTATTAGTGCTAAAAGTCTATTGATTAGTCATTGATTAGTCAGTCTACATAAATGAATCGATCATAATAATCAGTATATTTAATTAATTTGTTATTTGTAAATTCATTTATCAAGTAAAAATACAAGAAATTTACAGGTTTCAGCTTTTCAAATGTGAAGATTTGCTGCTTTTTCCACTTTTTAAATCACTGTAAATAGAATATTTAGTGGGGGGTTTTTTGGTCAGACAGAAGCAATCTCAAGATGTCTCCTAGGGCTCTTGGAATTTGTCAATGGCTTTTTTTCACAATTTCCTCACAATGTGAATGATCATTAGCTGCAGACTTTGTGTTTAAAGTAGACAACGTACATTATTTGCATGTAGTTAGGCATGGCAAACATCATGAAAAATGAATGGCTGATAAAGAGAATAAAAACAACGCTATTTTTTGTTGAAATAACCGACAAAGACAATAACCTAAAACCAAAGGGTACACTATGAATAGTCTCCTTCTCTCACCTCCCTCGACTTAGAAGATATTGAAAAACTTGTTTTAGTGTCTTGCGTCTTCTGGGTTCATACAGAAAGTAGGTGGGTGCATTGAATTGTCTGTTTGTTCAAGCATCCATACATGCATACATGAATCCTATGGCAAAAGGCTTTTCCTGTTTGCAGTGTGTGTATGAGTGTGTGTGTGCGTGGGGGGGGGGGACATGCTCTCAGTCTCTTTCTACCTTTCATGTCCGTCCAGGCATGAAGCAATCCATTCCTCACACAAACACACACTGCCTCAGGCCAACACACACACACACACACACACACACACACACACACACTTCAACACATTGCCCATGGCTACATATTCGGTCCAAGGAAGCTGTTTTTACTCTTCAAGTTGTTTCTTTGAGAGGATTTTACACAACGCCCATGGCACAACACGCACGTACACACACGCATGCATGAATTCAGAGAAATATGTGGAAACATACATTTTCAGGCCTGATCGTATGGACTTCTACTCCTCTGGGCATGACATAATAACACACACCCATATACATTTTCTGGTTGCAGCTTTTCCTTTTCAAGCAGCAGCCCTGGTAAGACGGACTGTCCAAAACCAGCAGCCAGATCATTCTGGCCCTCCCGCCAGAAACACAATGCGCTCCAATTGTTCTGTAAATGTGTGTGTATGTTCTCAAATTGCATCTGTTGTTAGGGCAGAAGTTTTTGCAGCAGCTTCTGTATGTTTCACTGATGGATGTATATTTGTTGTAAATCAAAGGATAGAGCTGCAGCAGACTGCTAGTTGATGCTTTTTTGCTGTAATATCGTGCAGTGATTTGGGAAAATTATAGTCCATCTCAGGGGCTTTATGGAGTAAATGGATGACGTTGTGCATTGCCAGGGGATTTGTTTATTCTGAAAGGAAACAAAAAATGTTGTGATCGCACAATCCCAGTTTGAGGACCGAATGGGCTGTTAATGCTGGTAAAGTGGCAAACGGGTTTGATCTTCTCTTTCATCACGTCTGTATTTCTTCTCTTTCCTCTGCCTGTGTCACTATCAGCTTCCCTGCCTCCTTTCCTCGCCCCTCTCTCCCTTCCCCCTTGCCTGCAGGACAGGAGGCAGAGAGGAGTGGACAGTTAAAGGAGATGATCCCACTCTCTCTCTCTCTCTCTTCCTCTCTCTCTCAGCATTACAAAGCCCCTTGTCCACTTTGATTACTTACATTAATGTGAGCAAGAAAAAGACTTGCTCTCTGGATTTGCGTGTGTGCGTTATAGAGAAAGAGAGAGTGACTGGGTTTGTTTGTGTGTGTGTGTGTGTGTTTCGGCCCAGACACAAGTCAACAACCAAACAGAGCGGTGATTGTTGGGTTGTTGTATAACAACCAATGGTTTCCTTGTGCGACAAACCAGAGAGGAACAAGCATTTTCTGCCTGCCTGCCGTGAACGATGGCACCGACACGGCGGGAGGAGGAGAAGGAAAGCGATCAAGTGTGTGTGTTTAGTGGTCATGGTGGGAGGGAAGCGAGATCAAGAGGAGGAGGAATGGATGGAAAGATGGACATGGATAGATAGATGGGATAAATGAAAATGCGGCCAGTCCGTACTTGTTTTCTATTATCAAGGTTTCAGACTGTTCCCAGAACAAACACAACCAGCGTTAATTACTTGGCACACATTGTGAGCTACGTGCCGCAATGGGAGTAAGTGCTTGTGAATGTGTGTGCAAGTATAAAAACAAAAACAAAAGGAAGCTTGTATGTGTGACAGAGACAAGAATAGAAAGGACAATACTATGGGAAAGTTTAAAAGATGTAGGGCAACACTCACACACGGGTGGTGATAAGCAACCGCTTTGTTCCAGCTAGAGTGAATCTTTTTTGATCTTCTATAATTGGGGACAAACAAAAAATATTTATTTTATAGAAAAATGTTAAGCAATACAAAATGTTACAGAATGCACCACAGAGCTGGGAAAATGTTCCCCCATGACAAGTCAACTGGCACTGCTTAGGTGATGATTAGACTTTGACTCCTCTCTGAATTTCAGTCGGGAAGAGGAACGTATGCAACTCACAACTAGCAACAGGAGTCTTTGTATGAGTGCCATAGGCTTACTGTGCTGCATAAAGGACATGTTACGGTGCGATAACTGATCTATGCTTCAATGAAAAGTACATTGTTCGCTGACTTGTAATACTTTCTTTGGGCATCATGTGCTGTGTTCGTGTCTGGGTCTCAGGTCATGGAATGTGTATGCTTCAGTGATGCCCTCGTCTACATTTCTTCCCATGATGCTCACATTAAAGGGTCCATCTTAGTGTGAGTCCTTGCTTGATAAAACAGGGTCTGATGCCCTGGAGCAATAGGCCACAACCCCTCAAAATGGGCACACACACACTCCCCATGAAATGGACATTTCAGGGTCAGCTACATGGCCGGCATCCTTGAGAAGATATTTTCTTTATCTTGCCGTTTCTTTATACTTTATACAGTTCTACAGTGACAATCAATGGTGCCCTTTAATTCAGCTTTGCATTCATGCAGTTTACAAATGGTTTGAGATTTTGCAGTGCATACAGTGTTGTCATGGCCAGGGATCTCCGTAGTATCTCTGGAGTGTTTTTTTAACTTGCCCTTTCATAAATTGTTGTATTGTTGACATTTTAAATCACTATTTCCAGAAAGACTCATTCATGCACTGCTGTCCCCAAATCAATGGTCAGGCTTTCTGTCAAGGTCAGGAAACATTTTCTGTTTACAGGAGACAGTGTTTGCTGTCAGTTGGAGGGAAAGTGACTGTGATATCTCTACAACACTGACAAGATACAAGTACACAAGTACATCTACTAACTGTGTAGGACTGTCCTTTTTTCACACTCTAAATGTGCTGGAAGTGGATTTACAGTGTGTTTCACATGTAACAACCGCTGGATTCCAGGCTGTCCAGGGAGTGTGGTAAATCTGTAAAAGTAGAGCTGAAACAATGAATCGATTAGTTGATTGACATAAAAGTAAATCAGCTACTATTTAGATAATTGATTAATTGTTAAGTCATGTTTTCTAACATAAAACAGCCATTCTCTTGTTGCTGCTTCTCCATTGTGAGGAATTGCTGCTTTTCTCTGGTCTATATTGTTGTAAACTGAATACTTTTGTGTTTTGGACTTTTGGTGGGATTAAACAAGACGTTTAAAGATGTCACCTTGGTCTATAGGTAATTGTGATGAACATTTTTCACTATTTTTAATTGGTTTTATTGACAAAATGATTACTTATGTGGCTAAATTCTGAGCTGGATTGCACTAGAATTTTCTTCTTTTGGCAACCAAATAAAGAGTCACTGCTCTGACACTCAAGGCCTCAGAGCCTTTCCTAAAGAAAGGCTGACCGGGTTTCAGTGACTCAGAGTTCATGGTGTTCACTCAGCACCACTGACAAGTGCTCAGTACTCAATGGCTGAAAGACAGGCTACTGGTTATTGTCTGGTGCTCTGTGTATGTGTGTGTGTGTGTGTATGTGTGTGTGTGTATGCAGGGATTCAAACCAGTAACACCTCCAGCCATCTCTCTGACCATTAAGCCTCAAACTAGCCCATATATTTGTCTGTTGACCTCTATATGTGCAGACTGAGATAAAGAAACAATGAGAAGGGACACATTTAACATTGGTGTCTGGTGTCTAATAGTGTGAACATGAGTTTGTGTGTGTGTGTGCGTGTGTGTGTGTGTGCGTGTGTGTGTGTGTAAGCCTGAGGCGGTGCTCTGTAACCTGAATGTGAATCAGAAACCGGTTCGACTCATTTCCTGCTCAGAGCTTTGTCATTTAACAATGGACACACACACACACACACACACACACACACACATCTATTAAAAGACCACTCCCCTGTAGGTAACTGGCCTCCCCCTCCCATGAGCCACTCCAAGACGCACATACATGCGCTCATAGAAACATGAGAGTTTGTGTAACTCAACTTGGGTGAATTATTAAATTGTGGTGGATTAATATAATTTGCCATAATATTAACGATTTCCAAATGAGTCCCATCCAAAACATCTTTAATTTTCCTTATCATTAAACTCACACAAGGACACAAGTACCAAGTACATGACCATAACGTTTCTCCATTTCTTTCTCTGAAAACTGCACACACACACACACTGTGTCTCTCTCTCTCACACTCACACTCACATACAGTATTTCCCTGTTGTAAAGTGTAATAACAGCTGTCCTTGGGCCAGTTACAGCTATCGTAAAGAGACGACAACTCCCAAAACTCATTTACCACACACACACACACATACACACACACACGCACATGTTGTGAACCTGGAGGCAGGAGGAGTGGAGGTCTCTGTAGCACTTATTTTGCCCTTTCTTTTTTCTCTCTCTCTGTCACTGTCTCTCTCTCTTTCTGTCTCGTGTCTCTCTTTTTTCAGGCCGCAAGTGACGTTTGACCACATTTTAGCAGCTGAAGGTGACAACGTACACACTCATATTCATGCACACTCTGCAGTATGTGCTCTCTCCAGTCCTCAGGCTAGTGTGTCTGTGTGGTTGTGTAGGAGGGAGGGGAGAACGGACAGAAGAGAAAGTAGTAGTGGATTAGTGTGTTCACATTCTGTGGTTGTAATTGAAACTTTAGATGCTACACATTCCTATAACTAGTGATTAAAGGAAAATTCTGGTATATTTCAACTGGGGTCTTATTTTTGTAGTTTTCTCCATCATTTCTATCAGTTATGATAATGTAGACTGAGCAAGACTGGTTTCTGGTACTGTGCACCTCCCTACTGGACTGAACTGCAAAACAAACAAAGGTTGTACTTACCAATATTTTGAATAATATTTGTGATTGATTTAATCAGTGTCTGTGTGTGTGATGATTATTTTATTGTGATATGTAATTTGTTGTCCTGTCTTTCTTGCAATAGAGATCCTGACTTCCTCAGTAAATAAAGCTAAACCAACTAGCATACACTTTTATCCAAAGCGACTTACATATGAGAACATTCACAAACCAAAGGCGCGGCTTCGGGAGCATTTGTGGGGTTCAGTATCTTGCTCAAGGATACTTCGACGCATGGCTGGGGGATCAAACCGCTGACCTTCCGATTGGCAGGCAACCGTTCTGCCACCAAGCCACGGCCGCACACAAATGTAGTTACTTATATTTGGGAACAATAATACAAAGTCAAGCGAAGGCATAAAAACACAAGCCTTCAGATGATCAGTCAGGATGTAAACAGTTCAGCTAGATTATCTTAAGAACGTTATTTTGAGGTAACGCTTAATTAAAATGGACGCAGCCGAAATCAGGATCCTTCATTGCAAAGGAAAACTGTTTGCACACTACGACAAGTGCAGTAGGTCAAAGTTGAACCAGTTTACGCAAGACAAGGCTTGGTTTTATGGAGGAGACCGTCCCAGCATGGGGTCGGCACACTTATCTCTTCCAAAGAAACATGACCCATCAGTTGATCTGAATCAAACCAACAGTTTAGTCAGATTATCTAAACCACTTTACTGCAACCCAGAATGTCAATAATAATCCTACATTGCACAGGAAAACTGTTCACAAAATGAACGGTAGGTCAAAGTTGAACCAGAAACTCAGAGCCAATCATCAACACGAGTCTTGGTTTAAACTGAGGAGACCGTCTCAATAATGGCGCATGTTTGATATTATCGGGCCGGCCCCCGAGTCTGCGAGCCTTAAGACTGGATCTGTAAACCCCTCAACTTACTAGATAATCTGGGCCGAACATCAGTACCGACCACGGTCCCAGACCAGATTTTGCCTCTGATTGTAGGGAGGGGGGACCAGGGATAAATCGGCCCAAAACTCCTGTAGTGTGAGCCCAGCTCAAGGTAAACTGGAAACAGCGACCCCACAACATCTCTACAATGAAGTCCGATGGGTCAAGAAACATGAGCCATCATATGATCAGTAAGGTTGTAAATCACATTATTGAAGGTAAAACCAGAAGTGAGTGCACCCGAACTACATCCACACAACTACGGCAAGTATGGTAGGTCAAACTTGAACAAGAAAGGTTGTCTTTAAACTGTGAGAGATGTTTATAAAGTACAGTTTGGGTGATGTCTGATCATTTGCACGCAGATGTCTCTCTCCCCATCTGACGTGTTTTTAGAAATGTTCTTCCCAGATGTCAGCAGTTAACTTAATGACAGCAGTGTTGTTATCACTGATCGGAATGATGGCCAAACGTTTCCAAAGTAACCCAGGTTGGATTAAACAGAATTCCCAGTTAATATACACTTGCCTTTGGAAGTAAACCCACTGACCACAGTGCAAACATAGCTGTAAATATTAGTACATGTTGTTTTACATTCATACACATGTCCTTAGGACTTGTGACAAACAGCTATGGGGTTCTTTTCTGCATGTTATCATTGCAGACATCATTTTTTACCCTCAGCACGACCACCATCCTGTCAGGCTAACAGAAATGAGTAATGTATGTTTAGTTCTGCAGCCAGTCTCAGAACTAGGTGCACTGGTAGTTGTCTGGCCTTCTAAGAATGTTATTCCCACTTGTATGTTATTCCCTTTGTTTGGGTCTCTATGGTTGCCGCTACTGTAATGTGCTCTTTTTCTGTGCTGGCAGTGAAAAGTAAATTTCCTCCAGGACAGTAAATGCTATCGTTAGGTATCTTTTGTTGTTCGACAGAACTGTGTCACAACCACAGATAAAAGAGCTTCTTTGACACTTTTTTTTTCTAGTTGAGATTTTTTTTTTGTATTTGATTTTTATTGGTTTCAGAAGTCCCAGAAACATTTTCCAATTGTTATTTTAGGCGCTTTTTGCGTCTTTGAAGTTAGATGTTTCAGAGGCCTTTCTTTCTGTGTGTTTATTTGTTTGTCTTTTTTCTCTCTTCGTCTCTGTCGGCCTCTTCAGTATTTGTGCTGTTTCAGGTTGTTCTTTGTGTGGAGAACTGCTTTTTGTCCGACAGGCTGAACAACAGAAGTGCTTCTGCTGCACAAACACAGGATAGACTAAATCCGACCCGCCAGTCGGTCAGTCAGTAAATCAGTCAGCCAGCCTTTGAACCAGCTTGCTGGACAATTGGAGAAGTTAGCCAGGCAGTTCAGTGTGTCACCAGCCTCTGTGCTGACTTGCTAAGCTAGCTGCTTCAGATTTAACCTACTTATGGCTCTTGGGTGGGATTTTTTTTCTAGCTCACACTCGGGTTTCTTCCTCTTCTCGCTTTTCTGACTCTTCCCTTCCTCTTCAGTCTTTCGTCCCTCTTTCCCTTTTGTTTTTCCCTTTTCTTCTCCATCTGGCCTTACTTACCTTGTGTGTCTGTTTGAGTGTGTGTGTGCATGTCTCTGGGGGTTGGTGTTTAATGTGTGTTTGTTCTGCTCTTATCTCGTCCACACCAGACCTGCTTTTCAGCCCAAAACCTCAGCTGTGCCCCGATTGGCTCAGAAACAAACCTCCTGTCTGCTCTGTGATTGGCCCATTCAAATTCAGTGCAATGGATGGAGCAGTATTTGATTGTTTTCTCCCGGTAATTTATCAGTTAGCTATCAGGGAACATGATGAATGGTTTAGTGTCACAGTGTAAAGAAGCTCGCTCTCTATGGTGTCATGTGGATACATACAGGTGCGGGGCTCACTGCTCTGCCCTAATGCCACCAACCGCTAGCAATCATTCTGACCCCATTCTGTCCAGTATTGATCCCTTTACAGTCCAGGCCCCTTTTGTATAACTCAATGGGACTTGTCCATCTAGCCATATTGACATTGTGTGTGTCTGCGGAGCTGTGCGGCAACATCTGGAATTATTATTTCTCGTGACTTTCAGATCACTCACACGATGTTTAGATGCTTGATTTTTCCCACTTTGAGTCATAATGTGGTTAAAGTTTATACAGGCTGAGTGTCTGTAGTGAGTCAGCCAGTCAGCATATTTGAGGTCAAGTGTGCAATGATGGGTGGAGAGAAGCAGCCGGTTGAGACTTGTTGTTTGGGGATTTTACTTAAAAGAAAATACCAGCTGTGCTCTCAGTTCTGAGCTGAGCTGAGTGCCGTCTAAGGGCTCAATAATTACTCCCCCCTGACTCATTGAGAATGACACACTGACATGGGATCTGATCGTGTGGATGGTTTATGGGTTAGTCTTTCTGTGACGTTAGAAGCTACCAATGTCTAAAGTCATCTTGAAGCTTTATTGCCAGCCATAAAACTTTTCTGTCTGTTTCAGTTCAGCTCTTATTGCTACAGAAAAGGAACGGGAAGTTGACCTGTCATGTTTGACATAAAGCTGAAGTGTGTCCGTTTTCACAAACCACTGTATTTTATAGTGAATTGTTAAATGGGCTCCTGGTACCAAACTGTATTGCAACCCACAGTGACAGAGACAGAAAGAAAGGGGTGGACAGGGAGACAGTAAACAGAGAAGTGGGTGTGGGGAGAGGTAAATGGGTGAACAACACAAAAGAGTAGGGGATGGTTCAGCTTTCCTGAGAACGAGAACGAAATCGGACTCCCTTTGGGGCTTATGGGTGTACTCATTCACAGTCGGCTCGAAGGGGGGAGGGCGGTAAAGGAGAGGTGAGGAGGATTTTTCCAATTTTCTTTGTCAACGACAAGCTCTCCTCTCTGTCTCTCTATCATCCCACCTCCTCTCCTGTCCTCTCTTCTCCTGCCTTATCTTCCAGCCAGTCAGTCAGTCAGCATGTGAAGTTGCTTTAAATGTCAGCATTTGAATAGTATTATAGATTAACGAAGGAGAGATACACAGAGCGCGTAAGAGGGAGAGAGAGAAAGCACAGGAGAGAGGTTAATGTCAAAAAGATAGTGTCTATGGAAGGTTCTGACCCCTGCTAACAGTGCTAACAGCTCTGTCTGGACACACACACAAACATACACACACACACACACGCACACACACAACTGTGGTCAGACAAAGAGGTGTGATGTTTTTAGGGTTTAGGTGCCTTATTGACTGTCAACAGGTCATTTAGGTTATGTAATTATGTCACTAGCATGAGGAATTTAGAGCTACATACAGTATTAATGCTAAAAATGAGTTTACAAACAGTTGGATTTTTAGATTTAATTGCAACACCTAATAAACATTAGCTGGTTTCCGGCTTCTGAAAATGTGAGGATTTGCTGTTTTTCTCTGTTTTATATCTTATGGATTTGAATTGTTTTTCAGAAAAAACAAGTCATTTGAACTCATCACCTTGGGTTCTGGGAAATTGTGATGGGCGTTTTTCACTTTTTCCTGATCAATTAGAATAAATGGTTAATCAACTAATTAAAAAAACAATCGACATGCTAACTGCTATATTAATTGACACATAAATTAACAAACAATCTGGATATGGATCCCTTAGTTTTTTTAAAAGATAAATTCTGAGTATGTACATTTTACAGAAAAAACAACTTGTCTGTGCTCTGTGGTGGACAAACTATGTAATGGTGGCACTGTTTCCTCAAACCTATTTTGATATTTCTGTACTGAAACTTCTTGTTACATATCGGCCGACATAAATGGTTACCAATACATCTGCAAGAGGCTAATACCAACCGATGTATTGACCCATCCCATTTACCTGCCTAGCTTGTTTTGTTGCTAGTTTTGACAAAACATTCAATTTGGAGCTCTGGAAACTTGTGATCTACAGGCAACATTACAACCTTTTCCAGACTACAGTTAATGCTACATCGCTGGAAAGACTGAGAGACTATTTTCCTCTTCAGATTGAACCTTTTAATGATAAGGTTGCCATGTGGAACCACATAGTTTACTCAAAAAAGGGCCACTGTAGCTTCAAAAGACTGTTCCTCACAGCTAAATCCCCATTCCTATTGTATTGTGTGACAGTGATACTGTGATGGCGGGTCATTAGTAAATCGTTCATGCCTCATTGTCTGCTGATGGTGCTTTTTGTTTGCATTTGTCCAAGCAGAGATGTGTTTTCAGGTACTACATTCAACTTCCTTTGTCTTACGACATTGCAATGAGAGCCTTATTCAGCAGCAAAAGACTATGTAATTACAATTTTATAAAGTAAGAACTGAACCTTCAGTGAATGAGCTATTTCTTGGTCACAATTCAGAATTACCTGTTGCCTTAATAAGTAAAGTTTTATTTTTCAAAACATTCTCTATCCAGAAATTTTGGTCCATAAAATGCCAACATGCAGTGATGGAGGTCATGACTGCCTTTCACTAAAGATCACAACAAACAAAATGCCGGGACTCACACTCACATCTTCTTGTTTACTGTGGGCAAAAACGAGCGTGTGTCAGCTAGAAGCCATCATCAGCGTCTTCATAGCTACACGCATTTGCTTTTGTCTAAAATAAACAAGAAGACTATTTATCGGTGAATGCTGGCATTCTGTTTGTTTTTATCCTTTTTGCAACCGGGCACCCGATACAGTGTTGAAGACTGGGTGCTGTGTGCGCTGCTATTTTTCCCACTGCCTTTCACCAAACAGCCTGTGCGACCAAATCATCAGTTTGTGGAAAATAATGTGGCGCTCGAAAACTGGTTGAGTTTGAATTTGAATTGAAAAGCTGCCGCAATAACCCCGAGAGAGGAGCAGGGTGAGGGGAGATGATAGTCAGGGATTGAAGAACGGAAAGGCTCCTCACAGAAGGAAAAACACACATTTTTGTTTTACTGTTACAGTCAATGGAAACTCCTGAATCAGCTGAACACACACACACACACACACACACACACACACACACACACACACACACACACACACACGTCTCAGATTCAATTACAGCATTGTGAGATGAAGGCAAAATTCTTCAGCCTTCAGCACTTCCAATTAAACTACCGCTCTGAGTGTGTGTGCGTGCACGTGTGAGTGTCAGTGTGCACGTGTGTGCGTGTTTGTGTGTTGCTGTGCAAGTCGTGTGCATTTGGGTGTGTGATTGCGCGTGCCAGTGTGTGTGTGTTTAACAGGCGAGGTGTGTGTATATGGGTCCTGGCTTTGATGGCGTCGCGCTGCGCTGCAAGGGCCACTGAGGCGTGACGAGTGAGAGTTTATGTGTGTGTATGTGTGTGTGTGTGTGTGTCAGCCTCTCTGATGTCACCTTGTATCATTTCAGGCTAATTTCACCTATTCTCCGAGAGTGAGAGAGAGGACAAGAGGCAGAGAGAGAGAGAGAGAGAACAAAAAAGTAGAGACGACACAGAGAAAGTAAATGATAAGGTACAACTTTATTAGTGTCCTTGAGATGGTCGACGTCAGGGCTACTCAGTGATGCGCACACACACACACGGATTAAAAACAACAAACAGCAACAGGAGTACAGAGTATAATATGCCACAGTACAGAGCAATGTCAAGAGGGCATTGTTAATGGACAGTGTACATTATTATAATACAGTATGATCGTGAGTCGTACTATATCATCATTTTTAAATATATTACTCTCCTCTCTTTCCTTCTCCTCTCCTTTTTTAAGCTTTCTTCATGCTTTTGAGCCAAAAAGTAAAATCGTTTTGTATGTAATGTCCCACAAAGCCACATATGATTGGAAATCCGGGTCGGCAAACGTAATTATTAACTGGACTCGGCCAAAATTGAACTGATTTGGAGGGAAACAGGATTACTTGTGGCTGGAATTGGATTTTAATGATGTAAATGTAATTATTGTCCTTGAAAATTGTTTCCATTTGCAAAATGGAGCTTCTCATCCTCTTCTCTTCTCTTCATGTTGTTTAAATGTGATGCAACCAAACTAAATAGATATTGATCCTCATTAAACTTGTTATTAATGCAGGAAAAGATAGAGAGACAGGGATAGAAACACAAGACAAAAGGCAATTGAAACAAATGAAAAAAATGTTTATGGTATAATAAAGTTATTCGTCAGGCTTAGAGTGATATCCCAAAAATTATTTCCCCATTTCTTTTTCTGCCTGTCTGTCTTTCCTTCCTTTTGCCTTCTCCATTTCTTTGTACTCTTTCCTCATGTTTCTCCCTCATTCGCTCATCCTGTCTTATCTGCTCTCTGGTGATAATATCTCTGCCTGCAGACTGAAACAGAGCTCTGCTGATAAATACTAAGCACAGTCAGAAAGTGTGAGAGAAAGAGCAAGCGTATGTACTGTACATACATTAGAGAAAGACTGTGCATTAATCTGGGGGAGTGAGATAGCGTTTATGCTCCTGAGTCCTTTAGATTCCTCAGCAGATTTATGCTGTTTGGCTTCAGCTTGGGATCAGGACCAAGACACGATGATAGTCTCAACCACTCTGTAGTAATGTAACAGTCATCTAATTGGCTCCAACATATATTACACTGTAAAACATCATACAGGAATTTACTGGAGTCAACGGATCTTTTCTCGTTAACTTAACGTGAGTGATTTAGCTGAGTTCCTTACATTAACTCATCATCTCATAGATAAAACACAGGTTATGAGCATCCAGATTACAGAATGGCAAGCCCTGTTTGAGTACTCAGTGCCGTCTTTCTCCTTGGAGGCAACCACTGATGATCCCTTCAAGTGCCGAATTCAAACATTAATGTGATTCAATAACATATGTCACTCCAACAAAAACAACCTATAAGACTTTTGCAGTAATGGATGTGTAGCTGAAGATTCAATGGAATTTTAGGCTTAGATATTTACTTACACATGAGGTAATGTCAGAGCATATACAAACAGTACCAGCTTGTAGTATAAAGCCAATTGTAACAGCTGATGCAATGTATGGATGTTTATTTCAATTCATTGTAGAACACCGAGGCCAAGCTACGTGGTTGTGATTCTCTGATATTGCTTTCCTGAGGAATTTGTCTGAGACATCTGAGGAGGAATGTTTTGCACAAGGGCACAAGTATTGACTTAGCATTCTTAGATCCGATAATCAACCGTCTCTTAGTTATAATGAAGTTTCTTTGTCATCATAGATTTTCAGGAATTGTCTAGAGAAAGAAAAAAGCACCTCAGACCTTCATTTGATTTAACCGTGTCCCAGGGACTTCTATCTGAGCAGACTATAGCTGTTAGATCTGATTTAATACTGCCTATTCTGCAGATCAGTTAGATCACATTGGAGAAAAGGAAAGCTAATCAAACTGGCTATTGTTACACATTCTTGCTGTGTTGCCAACTAATAATCTTGATCCAAGCTAATAACTGAATGTGGTCCTCTTTTTTTGCTGGCGACGCCCTGGGGGCTTTCTGCATCCATGTTTCTGAACAGTTTCCATCAAAGCACTTTTGTTTGACTCACCTCCTGGAGGTGGAGGTCAATGCAAATCACCACAAAATGATTCTGAGTGACGGTGGCAGATGTTGTGTCTGATGCCATTCAACAATCTTTTAGAAAAGACTGGCTTCCCTATGTCACTATGTGTGTGTGTGTGTGTGTGTGTGTGTATGGTTCTTCTCTCTGCCCTTGAGCCTTTATCAAGTCCTAATTATTTTATTATGCAAATGAGTCTCCATTATTTCATTAGCGAGGCAGCCAATCACAGAAGCTGATTAGGAAGTGATTAGCATGCAGTCGGTCTCTCTCTCTCTTCCTGTGTCCTTGTGAATGGAGAGGAGGGGGACAATAATGACCCATCTGGACACGAACTCATGCATATAGTTGGAAAATTGTTGTAGGCATTTGTTATACAATATAATACAATTAACACATGCCGACAGACACAGTACAAACACACAAATAAACACTGTATTTCTGGAACATTTTAAAGCAGATATATATATAATATATAATATTTTTCTAAATAACAATGGATCCAATTTACAGCTTCAATTTTACTGTTTTGGTTCACTCTGACCGCTCTCATAGGGTCGTTTTCGGTCCACAGCAGGCAGCTGTTTTCCGCAAAAAAAAAAAAGTTATCAAAGCCCCAAAGTACACTACCTGCCCAGCACCAAATAGCAGACGGACACAGTTACCGACTAGCTGGTGAACACAGTGGAGCATTTAGCAGCTAAAGAGCCAGATATTTCCCTCAAGAGTTCGTGGAGACCAAGACAGATCTAATAGAACCATGAATACACTTACATTCATCAGGCCGCCTTAAACATGGTTCCAAATAAATGACTTTTTGGTAACAAGTTTGCCATATAAACTTGCTGCCCCCAAGAGGCCAATAAATCACTTGTTGTAGGTTTAATTGCAGTATGTACCAGTAACAGAGCTTACCAAATGCAAAATAGAAGTCACTGATTGGTAGAATTTGATTGTTTATGTTTATATATTAAAGAAACAGTCATAGATAGATACTCGGCAGATATATAGATAAATAGATGTCAACTCCAGGCAACATTTGGGGAAGAGAGGGCTCATCACTGAGTCTTTTTCCCCCCAGCAGAGGTAAAACAATAGTTCAAGGTCTGCTCTTCTCTTTATTGGCAACAACGATTAGCTGTCAGATCATGCACGTGTCCGTTGAAGTGTGTGTGTTGGTTTAAGTTGGCAGGACATTGAGGAAAGGGAGAAGTGTTAACTGAGAACGTGGGCGAGCGAGCGTGACGTTGGTGTGTATGTGTGCAGACAGTTTCACACAGATTTGGTTTCTGCAGACCCCCTTTTCAGCAGGCACAGACACATACACACCAAAACACAGCTACTTTGTTTAGTATGTTAGCAGCTGAAAGCAGTGAGAATGTCTATCAGAGGTGTGCAGCCGAGATGAGAGGAATGCTTTACGATTGAGAAAGGTTATTTTACTGGAAACCAGTCAGTAAAGCAGAATTCTAAATAAGTACATGTTTTTCTTCACTGCTAAGCCAAGGCAAAATACCTTTTTTACCACGGCACTATATCAGAGCTGTGTGCAACTCACCGTGTGTGTGTGTGTGTGTGTGTGTGTGTGTGTGTATACACAGTTAAAAGCCTACAGCACATATTTTAAACACGGTGGGTTTAAATCCAATTTTGCTGTACACTGTACTGTATACTGCTCTCAGAAGCATACATTCCAGAAAAAAAAGCTTTAAAACTAAATAGAGCTTCTGTATATATCTTGTAGCTTCAGCGAGGTTAAACTGCAGTTATGCTGCAGCAAGTAAACCAAGGCTAAGTGCTTCTGCAATGTCAAAACAACGACCTAACAATTTAACACGTAAAGAAAACACAGAATTTCGTACACAAGACTAATACTAATAATTATGTGTCTTCTCAGTTTGTACATGGAATCAATTTTATAATAAATAACTTACATATGACTGCCAAACATGAATTTTGAACCGTTGCAGTGACATTCACCGCCCCTCTTGTGGGTTTGTATTTTCAACATTCGTCTGAGACTTTGACACTTTAAATGCCCACCAACCATTCAGGACCAGCTTCCCAGTAAACTGCAGTGCTTTTGAACTAGCATAATACACAGTGTTATCGTGCACATTAGCAGTCAAACGTAATATTGGATACTATGTATGACAACTGCACTGTCATAGATTGCAAACTAATCAAAGGCCACATTAATTAAACAATCATAGCATTTTGAATATTCGCACCCTGTTAATTTAACATCATCTTTACTGAGTGTCTGAATGACTGAGGCTTTTGGGAGTCATTTTGGAAAGAAGACACGCAGTTTGATTTGAAGCAAAGCTCTACTCTTACAAAGAACCCTATGGTGCTGCCGTGCTTGTGGTCACTGCCACAACCCACCAGGAGTATGTATGTATGTATGTATGTATGTATGTATGTCTGTATGTATGTATGAATATTGTGTGGTTGGAACGAGAAGTACTAGATGGGGGTAATGAAAGCCATGCCCATTCAGACATGGAAGCAATTCTGATTGCTTAGAGTAGTGTGGTACTAGAAGTGGTTTCAGGCTTCATTGGTATCTTCAATTAGAGTAAAGACATTTCTTGAATATTTCTGATTACATAATAACGCCCTTCCCCTACCCCTGATATTATCACAGTCGCATACACACAGATGCACATACATACACACACGCGCTCCTTATTTGGAAGCTTTCTAAAGAAATTAAAAACGGTGCATACCATAATCACAGTCGTTAAAGCTAAACGAATTACTGAGAGATTATAGAGAGTAATTCAAACAAATACGTAAATATGTTGGATATTAAAAGCGTAATGAAACTACTAGTTTGCCCATTTTTAACTCTCACTCTTCCAACAGTTTGCAGGGCAGTTTCTGTACTAAGAAAGTGGAAAACGTACTGTGCTGTCATTAACAAGGGATGTTGTTTTCCACCATAGCTGCAAAACATGCACAAGCATACCCTTCTGTGTACAGGCGGTTAGTAACAGAAAACATACTGCTGAGAGCTGAAAATGGGAATGAGATGCTTCACAAACACATATTTATATTTCCAAACTGTGTTTTGGTACTACAACCATTAACATGTCATTATGTGATATTTGCCGTGGAGTGTTTAGCCGTATTTAGTATTTGTCGCCTAATGTTTCTGCATGTATCCGTATCCTGGTTTATAGATGCAGTATATTTCCATACAGACGCAGGCATACACCCCAGAGTTACACACTTTGCTCTTTTAACCCATGCAGAGAGAGCTACCTGACAGCAAGATGTAAACTGACACACACACTGTGGGAGACAGGAAGGCATGGCGTCAGGAGTTTTACAAACAAACACACACATACACACAGCAGCATTTGTTAGACATTAGTAGAATTAGATTCTGTACGTCCAAGTTGACTTTATAATAGAATAGTTTGGAGTAGAAAAATGCATGTTGTCGTGCTGTATTTCGTGCCCTCTACATGTCCCAGCATTTTTTACATTATGACTTGAGGTAACTTGCTGTGACAAAGACTTAATTGAATTGAATGGGAGGGAACTGAATTGCACGAAGAGGGGCTGGTTTAAAGAATGGCGCCGAGAGGAATTTGATCCAGTGCATCTCTGAGGCTGAGTCACAGCCAGCCATACAGCCGGCAGCCGAAGACAGTCGCTTAGTTTGATGTTAACTTGTTTCTCCTCTGGCGGCGGCTGTCACCTTTTGGTATCCCTCTGTAGCGGGAGCTCAGATCAGTGGGGTATCTGAGGGCCTGTCGTTCTGCTCTCCATCACAGCTGCCGCAGCTCGCTCTAGGACACAGGTAGCAAAGCTGTACCGCTAACTGAATGCTAGGAGATTCATGTTGCTGGCAGACTGGTTGCTGATAGTGCTCCATGGTGGCTTGCTCTCACATGCCTTCTTTCTTAGTGGTTTCTTAGTGGTTGGGGATATTGTATAAACATGCCATCCATGTACCTTTATGTTTAGGTTAGCTGCTCTTTCATGCCTTCCTCTCTCTAGAAAACAGAACTCGATAACTTGGAAATGTGCTAATTTTTCAAGAGAGAAAAAGATATGAAAATGTTCTTAGTGGTTTGTGTCCTTGTTTGGCCAAACATTGACCTTGTCCGCATTATCTCCAATTTTCTATTGTGTGCAACTGTAATGATGTTGTTCTTCACTTTGTTATGACCCCTGTTAAGTACCTGTGGTAGAAAAATGTGGCAAAAAAAGGAAATTTGGCACATTTAATGTGGTCAACAAGTTCAGTCATTAATGTCCTTTCAGCTATGCAGGTTCCTATTTGTTTGTTTTTGTGTTTGAACTGGGTTTTAGCCTAGAGCTGGCTAATAAACCACTATGATTTTTATATTGTGATAAACGATTCATTATCGTCTTGTGTTTGGTTATTTTAATTAGAGCCGAAACAATTAGTTATTAATTCCAGCTATTTTGATAATTCATTAATTGTTTAAGTAATGTTTGCATTTCTGTATTATAGTTAAGTGATAACCCTTTCTGAGCTTTTTTGAGTGCTATTGCTTACTTTTTTCAGTGTTCCTAAAGCACCAGTAGTGCTTGTTATATTGTTTTATTGACATCAAAGTATTTCAAAAAATGTCAATTTGTCACTATTACCCAGTGCTTATTCCCATTCATCTATTTATTTTACCTATGGACGGTTTCTCTCTGTATATGTGTACTATCTGTACTATGTAAGTGTACTGGATCATATCGCTATCATAAAACTATATATGGAAGATTGTATCCATATCACCCACTCCTACATTACCCAATGTCAAGAAGGGTACACAGGACACATCTGTGTGACCACTAACTACCGGTGACTTGAATCAGATGGAATTGCGACTTTGCTTAGCATATCTCTCCTAGCCATTTTATTAACACAAGCCGTGCATCACTTGTAGGTCAATGAATCAGATAGCTAGCAGTAGCCAACATGCTATTTCTATCAGCAATATTGCCAGTCCAAGCCACATATCATTGCGAGTTGATTATCTCAGCTTGCCGTCAGGGACAAGTGGCGTCTCTCTGTATTAGAGCGACTTCCTGTTTTAGCGGGGCCACAGGCGGCCAGCTCACACATGGTTGTCCCGAGGCCGTGGTGATGGGCTCAGATGATCAGCTGAAGGCCCCGATGCTTGAGTCAGAGGTGATCCTGACTGGCCTTGAGTGATGACTGTTGGATCTCAGACTCCTGGTGGTTTGTTAATGAGCTGAGACACAGCCACACACAGAAAAACAACATACAGGAAAAAATCTGGAGAGGATTACCGGAGAGGAATTCACGTTGCATTCAAAATAATTACAATGAGTTAATTTAGTCAATAATCATTGATCCTATGAGGTGAACTAAAGCTTATTGTGTTTCTCTTTGCAGGGAGCTGTACGTTTGATGAGGGCTTCTCTCAGTGTGATTACCAGCAAGACCCCTATGATGACTTTGACTGGACGCACATCAACACCAAGGATGTGCCATACGTCTCACCAGACCTGCCACAAGGTGAGACTTGGCTTCCTTCCTCCAGTCTTTGTCATCCACTTCTAGAGTCCAACACCTCACAGTGGGGGAAAGTACAATTTTGAGGCGCTTGTACTTTACTCGAGTATTTCCATTTTATGCTTTTAATTCTTCACTACATTTCAGAGGCAAATATTGTACTTATTCCACTACATGTTAATATTTACCTTTCAGATTAAGATTTTTCATAAAACAACGTATGATAAGCTTCTAAAATACAATATATTGTTAAAGATTAAACCAGTGGTTCCCAGCCTTTTTGGCTTGTGACCGCTTATAAAAAAGCAGTGTCTAGTTGGGGCCACTTGTCATGTTTCAGATGTCTATGAGTAAAAGTTTGCGTAGCAGAACTTCATTTTTTCTTTCATTTGACAACCCTCCAGATCTATTTTGTGACCCTCTGTAGGGGTCTGACCCCTAGGTTTGGAACCACAGGACTACACTTCTGAACTGTATTACCCCTTTTCCACCAAAATGAACCAGGTGCTGGTTCAGAGCCAGTGCTAGAGCCAGTTCGGAGTTGGTTCGACTGACGAGCCTTCTAAGAACCCGTTTGTGTTTCCACTGGCTACGGAGCCAGCACAGAGCCAGGACTCACGTGACCGTATACGTCACATATTTCCCGGTAACGCTAGCGCGGCAGCGCCAAACACATACACCGTCAACAATCGCGGACGTTGCGTTGCTATTTATGTTCGCCGTAGTTTGTACAGACGGAGATTACGAGCAAGAGTAACATTTATTTTTAACAATAACATGTCAACTTTAGCCTCAGCATGTTGCTACCCTCCTAGCATCAACTCTGCTGATAAACGATCACATTGCAGTTAAATAAAAATGTATTAAGCGTTGGTGTAAGAAGCAGAAGGGAAAACCGTTCGTCTTGTCGGTCGCGGTAACACCGCCGCCAGCCGCCGCAGTAAGCGGTGCTTACTTCTAGCCCAGCAAGTTGGTGCTACTTAAGAACCACTTTTCCTGGCTCCGAACTGGTGCTTCGGCTGTGGAAACACAAAGAACCGATTTGAAACTTGGCTCTGGCCCCGAACCAGCACCAGCTCCACCTCGGTGGAAAAGGGGTATGTGTAAAGTAGTCAGAACTAGCTCCACCTCGACCGGCTACAGCAGTAAAACATTTCTTACATATTGATGCATCAGTATTAACAAACTAAGCATGTAATATGTATCAGTCACAGGGGCCATTTTCTTCTACCAGTACTTTAATTGTTGATACTTTAAGTACATTTTGGAAATACCTGTGTACTTACTGAAGTCAGAGTTTGAATGCAGGACTTTTATTTGTAATGCAGTATTTTTACATTATTTTATCAGTACTTTTACTTAAGTAAATGATTTGAGTACTTCTTCCACCACTGACACCTTAGTCTCTTCTGTATCCCATCCACATGTCTTTTCTCTCCCCTCTTTTCCAAGACATCCTCTCCTCTCCTCTTTAATCAGCTGGTTTTTTCTCCATGATGATGATGAAGGGGAAATTAAATCTTTCTGCCTCAGGGCTGAGGGTCTAATTAACAGAATATGAGGTCATTAATCAACGGCAGGGAACAGGGAAGGTTGCCTACTTTTCAATGTTAAAAGCAAAATGCTATAACAATAACCAGCTATGCAATGTTAAGATAGTAACTGGCTTTACAAAATCAAATCCACAGATTAAGAATGTTGACTGGTGTACGAACTATGGCGTTAACCACAGTGAAGAAACCGTGTTAAAATGTAACAACCCCAAACATGCAAACATGAGTTTGTTCATTTCTTTTAACTTTGCCTCCTGCCTCCCTTTCCCTTTCCCCTCTCCATTCCTTTCCTTACTTTTTCTTTCCTTTCCTCTTGTCTCCTCTCGTCCCCTCGCGTCTTCTCTTGTCTCCTTTCCTCTCTTTTTTCTCCTTACATCTTCAGTCCTCTCATCCTCTTTCCTGTCCTCTACTTTATTTTCCTATCCTCTTGTCTGCTGTCCGTTCCTGTCCTCTCCTCTCCCTTTCTCTCCTATGGTTTCCTTGACTTTCCTATCCCCTTATCTCCTCTCCCCTTATCCCCACTCCTCTCCTCCTCTTTTGTGGAAGATTATGACTTTGTTGCCATGACAATGTGATGCCATTATTTATCTCTCCTGCTTATCATCATGACAACCCAGGCTCTCTGACATTTAGAGAAAGGTTCAGTTCAGCACCAGCTCTTTATGATTTTCACACAAACACACACACATTTTGGGAGGAAATGTTTGCCTGCTGTCTGGTGCATGTGGTCCTGCATATATTTAAGCCATGACATGAGGGTGGGGGTAATGGTACAGAGCCAAAGTCTAGCATTTACTGTTATTAATACCAAGTGGTGTCACTAGGCAGAGAGGGCAGAGTTGGCAGTTTGAAGAGGTTAAATACCTTGCCCAAGAGCGCAGAGGTAATGCCTGGAATTAGCATAGCATTAACGCCTGTAGAAGCTAGTGGAATGATCAGGGGGATGGGGATGGCAGGGCAGGTTAATGGTTTGGAGATGCTGATTGCTAAAGGGGGGTTCAGAGCGTTGCCTAAAGGTACACGAGCATGAACTGACATTTGATGTGTTAATAATGCCAGCAGGGTGTGGGACAGTGGTGCTGTGGAGGGAAAACGAGGTTGCTGGAGGGGATTACAGATACAGCACTTGGCTAGGTTTTGTGTTTGGAAGAAGTAATAGGGAATGGGTGAAGGGTTGAGTTGGTAGCTTAAAAGCCTTGCCCGGGGACAAATTGGTAATGTCTATTATTAGAATTGGTGTTTTTGCAGACAATCCTAGTCACCAGTTATTTAGAAGTACTCTGATGTGACTAGCTGCAGTCTCCCTGAGGGCATGGCGTGATTTAGGACATAGCCACTAAACCTTTTTGGCTTTTGACCCCTGAAAGCAAATATGTACCTACCCCCTTTGCTTAGTGGGGGTTGTTAAGACCTTTGGGAGTTAGTATATTTTGTTGATTAGTAGTCTAGAGGGTTATATATTGTCAAAGGTATTGGCAGAAAAAAAGAAGTCATTTTAGGGCTTAACACAGAATCGTTTTAGAGTCATTTGATAGCTCAGCCAACAATTATACTTTTGTTCCTTATAACCCACATTGATTTGTCACAGTTGCTAATCACCATTTATGCTTAAGGCAGTATTGAGTGTGGAGGGGTGGTTTGGCAGTTTTCGTAATAGAGATAAAACTATTCTATGTAATCTCTCTGGGGGTTGATGTTGGCACTAACCCCCGTGGCAGGGTCTAGATGCTACACTGGCAACGTTTGTTGTGCCAGTGGAACATTCATGAGCTGAGGCTCTGTGGCTCAGCGGACTAAAGCAGATACTCTTGACTCATAATGTTGTCAGCCAGTACCACTCTAAACCTATTTGGCATGCCATTTGCTGTATGTCTTTCTCTTTCCTCTTGTTTTCCACAGTGTACTGTCTAATAAGGGAGGAGAAAAAGGCATTTAAACTGCAGTAGAGCTGGTCCTTTGGCCACTGGATGTTTTAATAATGAGTGCATAATGATGGATACAGCATCAAAAACTAAACTAAATTACCATTAAATCAAACCTCTCACACATGAAGATTGGGCTTCATAAAAGTAATATTTGTTGCATTGGTTTTTAAACATACATCCCATGTAATTTCAGTTCAAATTAAATTGTAAGTCATAGATTTATTTGTTGAGCATTTTGATTGTTAAGACATGTCAAATTATTTGTATAGCACAAGAGCTTGAAACAATCAGTCAATTAACAGAAAATTCAAAAATAATTTTGATTATCGATTAAGCATTCACTGGAATTTTTGAAGAAGAAATGCTGAAAATTCCCTGAGTACAGCTTCTCAAATGTGAAAACTTGCAGATGGAATGATACCGATTGGTTAGTAAATCAGAGAGGCCTGAACATGGAATTAAAGATGAGGAACCTCTGGCTGTTTTGGTCCAGTGCTTTAGAACAAATGCAGTGCTCGTAAAATCAGTTCCATATTTGACTAGTATTAGTGAAGCCGTTAAAGTTCATGGTGAGTCTGTGGACAAGCTGCATGTTTTTTTTACTGTGGAATTTTAAATCCAAGACGTTGTCAGCTATTTTGTATCCCACCTAATACGGTTGGTACCATAAAATCGGAAAGTACTCTCCCTTTAGCTGTTATCCCAAAATCAGGCTGCTACTGTTTTGCTGAAGAATACTGTCCTCTGTCTACCACGCTGCTGCTGTTGTTGTTATTTGACATATCTGGGTCTTAAGGCTGTCAGAGCGGTATTTTTAGTCTCATCGTTTTATTTTGTCACCATTCTATTAGCGGCCATTTTAGACTTTGGCAGTTCAAAGACATCAGCCATTTTAGAAACTGGCAGACTTCAGGTGTCAGATGTTCTTGGCATCACAAGGCCTGCTTTCTTAGCATTGGTGTTGTATCAGTTTCATGTACTGTCAGTCTTTTATTACTCATATTTTCCAATGATATTTTTGTCTCAGATTAGGTTTTGTTATTGTCTCTTTCTCTCTTGGCTGATATTGAAGCATTTGAATGATTTCTAGAATATTGTTGAATATTATTTCAGTAACCATGCATTAGGCAATTCTATAACATGTTGGACATTGTTGAAAGCCCTTTTTACCAAATATCATTATGTTATTTTTCACCTATACCTAATCCATTTGTTGTCATAATTTGTCCGTAGGCAGCATTATGATTAGCTCAAGTGCAAAAGGTTATATTTTTGCCATGTTGTGTGTGATGTGACATATTTGGGTCTCTGACAGATAGGAGTATTTTTAGCTGGCACACCATCTTGGCAGCCATCTTAGAGGCATTTTTCTCATGTCACCATTTTAGTATCAGTGCCAAAACTGACAGAATAGGAGTGACATCCATCGTGTGTTCATTTTGGATGAATTTAGATTACAGATTTGGTGTTAGAGAATGCGGCTGGCCTGGCCTTGTTTCTGGTCTGACTGGCAGTAGTCCAGTTTGGACGTTTTCATTTTCTGTCTTGTTGGTGACATTCAGATTCAGAACCAGGAAGTAGATTTTTTTATAATACTGCTATGTGTTCAAAAAATTAGGGACTTTAAATACTATGGCTGAAATAGAAGTGTGTGTGTGTGTGCGTGTGTGCGTGTGTGTGTGTGTGTGTGCGTGTGTAGAGTCGATGCTTGGGTGGTAATGACAGAGAAAGTGAGGAGAATAACGATCAACGGAAAAGAAAGGGCCAATCCAATAACTAGGATACAGTGTTTGGCTTTGAAAAGCTGGTGTGTGTGTGTGTGTGTGTGTGTGTGTATGCACTAGTTGAAAGCCTGTTATGTTCTGCAGTATTCTGCAGAGAGAAGTGTTTTCTCACAGCAGATTAGCTAAACAATAAGTGATAATCACTATTGTCCTACAGCTCATTGTATAGAGCATATTGTGTATGGTATAATATATGCAAATATAATTAAGCAGTTAGGATCAGTTTTTTTTTCAATGACTCAACTAATCGCTTAGCCTATAAAATATCAAACAATAACAGAAAAAATACATATAATATCATAGTCCACAGTGAAGTCTTCATATTGCATGTTATGACCAAACAACAGTCAAAAACCCAAAGATTTTAAATTTACAACAATATAAAACAGAGAAAAGCAGCAAATCCTCACTTTTGAGAGGCTGAAACCAGCATAGGTTTAGCATTATTGCTTGAGAAATGACTTAAATGATTGCTCTGTTATCAAAGATTGATCAACCCATTAATTGATGCAGTTTTTCCAGCTTTAGTTAAATTCAATTCAGTTCTACAAATAGAATTAAACAGTATCATGGCGACGTTCTCTCTGTTTGTGATGAGCTAATGTGAGATTGTGAGATTAGACATGAGGCTGGAAAGGATCACATTTCATCATATTTCACTGGAACAACATCTGGTTGAGGTCTGAGCTGATTACTGAAACATCTGGATGGGCTGACTGACTGTCCTGTCAGCAAACCCAGATTATGTATTATTTCAACTGCCATTTCCTGCAGTCAAATACTGGAGGTACAAGGTATAGTACTCAGTAGTGACAGTAGGCATAACAAAGTACCTGATGCACATTTATTCTTGACTTACTCATCTTTCTCATCATATTAGAATAACAAAACTAATGGATTTATGTTTGAAATCAGCAGAGAAAGGAGGAACATAATGCAAAAACAAAATAAGTAAACCAGAAAACTACAGCCCAGAGGATAGCTATGAAAAATGCTACTAATCATGTGACACTCCTGGGTAGTTGGAGGCAACGATATATTGCAAGCTGGGGGAAAATTTGATCAGTGTGGTTAAGGAGCCTGTGCAAACCGGCTACTTTGCATGATTTTGATCAAGTTTCACTAATTTTGAATTTCGTCAATATGTATCTCTGCTTTTACATGTACAATCATTATCACCTGCAAGCTACACTGTTCATATACAGAAATGAAAGGAGACAAGGAATAAAGAGATGGTGGAGTAGAGGAGAAGGAGGAAATGTTTGTAATTTCATAAGAACATAAATTGAGGAATATAAAAGAAAGATGTAGCTTTTCTCTTCTCTTCTCTTTGCCATTTCCTGTGTTTATTTGTTGCTGGCTTGCTGAGAAAGAGCCCCACAATCACAAAGGAGAAACAAATGACACAGTCGTAGTAACAGGGGTATGTTTTATGTGTCTGAAGGGGGGGGGGGGGCTGATGACTGATGACTGATTCTTACTGTGAGCCCAAAGCGAAAGAGAGGAGTGAGAAACAGACATGCAAACATGCAAACATAAAGGGACTTACTAACTATCAGAGTGATACAGAAAGGGGTAAGGGGTGATTTAGTGATTTAGAGTTAGGATTCAAGGATTTTTATTAGGATGTACAGTGAAATTTCACGTGACATGCATCACAAGAAAGACAACAAACCCAGAATATGCAGTATATAATAGTTTGCAGAGTATAAACAGAAGGTTTGAATTTAGATAAACTATGATAAGTTCAATTTACTGACCTGACAAGTCTTAAATAACGTGCAAGGGGAGAAGTTCTATTAGGAAAATTAGAAAAAAGCAGAGGGAATGAAAAACCATCACTGTAATTGCCCAGTTCAGAGGACTGCTTCAGCTGTCTGTCTTAGCTGTTCATGTCTTCAGCGTGGATTATTTTCAAGATACACAGTACCAGAGAAAGTTGGTTTACTCATGTAGGTACATTTAACACAGGGAATGGAGCATGCAGCCTACTCTTTGGCAAGTCCAGTCATAATACTCAAGGCGTCTACACACTAACTACCTCCTCAGAGGGCACCATTGCTAGTCAGTTCAAGAAGTGAATTTCAGCAGGGATGTGGTGTACAAACACAAACAGCTGCAAACAAAATTGAGCTGACTCATGGGTCTTGATTCAGGTCAGGTGCACAAACCCCGTGAACCCGATCCGCCTCGAATTATATGTGATGTTGCTTTTTTAAAGCTTTGGTGACCCTCTCCTTATCTCTGTGTCCAGGTTCCTACATGTATGTGGACGTCTCTCAGTATGATGCTGGAGAGAAGGCCAGGTTTCAGCTGCCAGTCATGAAGGAGAACGACACTCACTGTATCGACTTCAACTATCTCCTCACCAGTCCTGACGGCTCCAGCCCGGGCACCCTCAACGTCTTGGTGAAGGTAATGGGAATAAACAGAACAAAATAGAGATGCAGCCGTTTATTTGTCTTTACGGTCTGCCACTGATTGTACTGGTTCATTTTATATGGTATTACCTGCCCAGTAAACAATCTGTCCTTGCCTTGTTAATTTTGAGACATTAACGTTAATGCTATAAACTAACAAGACCATCTGAATGCCTTTACTGGCCTCTACATAGCCGTTTACACTGTGTCAAGCTGGATTGAATTGTTTTATTATTTTACTCCCACAAGCAACTCTAGATGAGTTCAAGTGCTGCGTTTGAGCGTTCTGTTTATCACGTTGTCAGATGGTGACCAGAGCCTCTTCCGTTAAAAACAAAACAAAACAGGATTTATGGGAAATGTGGTCTAGATTTTGTGAAAGACAGCCATAAGTAATGCAGCTAGCATGCAATAGAGGCTGCTGACTGCCTTGCCTTAACCAAGAGTTTGTGTAAGGATGCCTAAGTAAGAATTAACAATTGAGTTTACAACATTTAATTTTGAAATCATTTTTTGTTTTGAGATTATGATGTAATAATTTGATCTTTTGTTGGACATCTATTAAAGTACAAAGTGTGGTGGTGAAGGGCATATCGAACGTTGCATTTTATGACGCAATGATCCTAACGTCCCTCCACTTTAGTTGTCTCCACAGCACTCCTGCCTTCTCATCCCCTCTCTTCTCGTCTTAGGTTTCCTGACAATTTGTGGAAGTGGTTAGAAAACACATTAACCGAAGATTGCCATTTTATTGGTTCTTCTATTTCCTGGTTCTGAGCAGCAGGGGAGCATTACGAGTAGGAAGACTGCCCTTCAATCTGATGACACAAAATCAAACCTACAATAATGCAAAAAGCTTCCCTGCAAAACAGAGTTCCTACCAGCCTAGAGGTGGAGGTGTAGCTCACAAGCACAATTTAGACTTAAATGTCCTATACTCTATGCCATTATTATTATTTTTGTGTAATTAAATACATCTCGGTTAAATGGAAAGGAGGCCTCTCTGAGTGCATGTTTTTAGGTTCATTTTTGTGATATATGTTTTACATTGTGCTCTGTGTTATTTCTAGGTAAACAAGGGTCCCTTAGCCAACCCAATATGGAACGTGACATCCTACACAGGTAAAGACAGGCGCAGAGCATCACTCAAACTCTCATTTCATAACTTATTCCGACACTTTTGTGATTTTATATGCTTGTGTTGAATGTAATGTTGTGATTCAGGTAAAGACTGGCTGAGAGCAGAACTCGCCGTCTCCACCTTTTGGCCCAATGAATACCAGGTAACTCCTCAAATAACCACTGTTGTGTTTATGCGTGATTTCCTTAATCACGTATGTATTCCTTCATTTCCACTTGTGTTCATGTGAATAAACACACACACACACACACAAATACAAACACATACACATGCTGTGAGGCAGGCAGCTGATTTATTTGTGTTGACTGAGGCTCAGGAGTTGACGATTAGGCTAGAAAGAGACTGAAAAAAAAGTAGGTGGGGGTGTGTGTGTATGCATACATGTGTTTGCATGCATGGGGGTGTGTCACCGTGCTGGACATTGATATTTGTTGTCAATGTTGTTGAACACACTCTCAAAACCGGAACTTTACAAGATTCACAGAGGTTGAAACTTCTTTCTAAACATGTGTTTGTATGTTTCTTCTTCTTTCCTAATTTATGACAGTCAGTCAGTTTGTTGGCTGATGCGGACTGATGTGTGCATGCTGTGAGATAGCTTGTCTCCAAATGTCCTAGCAGGCATGCACACACACACACTGATCATGTTAACACACATAGCCTGGGGACACTATAATATTACTGTAAGGCAAAGTGTGAAAGCATCCTCCAAATGGCCCATCTGGAGCCCAAATGGCCCTCAGTGACTATGGGAGGACCAGCATGAAGCGTGTGTGTCAACATGTTTTAATTGAACATAATCATCCTGGTTTGCTGAGGCGTATGTAGGTTTTTCAGGCTATGAATCAGGTTATTGGATTTGAGGTTATGAAGCAATTTTTTCATGTTGGAACAAGTTTCTGTGTTAGCACTTTAGCTTGACTTGTAATGAGAGTGGTTTCACCAGGGGAAGACTAGGCACATGCAGACACATGTAGTCACACGTGCACACACTCACACTCTCGCAGCACTATTTAGATAGACCTTGTAATTACAGTTTTGTCTTTATTTCTTCTTTATTTTGAATGAAAACATTGCTTTCAGTTAATGAGTGTGTTCTTTTACTATCACTACATTGCAATACAGATAACCTCATTTTGTTGCATTAATTTGGTCTAATTTTGTACTTTATAAGAGCTGCAGCAATTAGTGAATTAATTGTTAGTCTATCGACAGAAAATGAATGAACTATTTTAATAATCGATGAATCGTTTCAGTCATTTGTGAACCCAGCTGACATCTCTCATGACCGAGAGGATTCAAACTATAAACACTCCTCGCGTACCGATTCCAACATTTTTGATTCATTGCCCATACATGCATGCATCAAAGTGATATATGCCAGCGGTTGAAAAGAGGATGTATGCTATCGTCCAACCCGGCTCTGGATTGATGATATGTCGGTCCTCAGCCTTCAGCGTTTCAGAGTTGCTTTGCCCATGTGACCCAAGCTATCAATAATCCTCCGTCTCACTGATGACACCAGTCAGTCAGTGAGTGGTTGACACCTGCATGATCAAAATGGTGTCTCCTCAGAGATGACCACCATCAGAACCATGGATCACAGAATGCAAAGGGTCTTACGGTTGTTAATTAAATTCTACAAGGAAACAAAATGAGCAATGAGTTGCATCCAGGCTGCGGTGACCCTAGGCATTTAAAAAACACTTTCTGAAATACATGATCATTAACAGAGCAATAGACTTGAGACTAAGTCACAAAAGTGAGACTTGACTGCTGTGAAACATGACTTCATTGCCAAAAGACTTGGCTTGAGATTTGACAAGTAAAAAATTCAAATCTCAAATTAAAATGATATTGATTTAAAGATTAAAGTCCCTGAATAATAGAAATAGTAAGACAGTGTTGGTCTTGTCTCCACTGACTTGAGTCTTGACTTGAAAAACACCTCCGGGTTCTTAAAAATGAAGTTAATACTACAAAAACTGGACTTTTCAGAAAGATGAAATTTGCACACATGCATGTGCACACAAAGGAGAAAATGTCATTAGGTCATGTCAGTTATGGCTACCAAAACAAACGTGGCTATAATAACAAAGAACATTCAGCAGACTGGAGAGGCAGGCAGACAGGCAAACCCGGTCTTCAGGCAGACAGAGATGAAGGTATTAAAAGTCAACTGATGTCTTTCTGCTGTGGTCCGCAGTGAGCTATGAGTGAAAGATGATAGGAAAGAGAGACAAGATAGATTGGTAGGGGAGGGAGACAGAGAGGGGGAGAGCGTGACAAGCAGGGGATGATAAGCTATGGGTAAACAGTTCATGGCAGATTTCCTCTTACAGGTGATGAATGACAACAACTGCTCACCCCCTTCGCTCTCTTTCTGCCTCTGTCTCTCTTTTTGAAAGCGACCTCCTCTCCTCCGCTCATTACAGTGCTGCTCTCTGAGTGTACGCTGTTAGAAAACAGAGACGGCAAGCGAGAGGCAGAAAGGGGGAAGTTGAAGGGGAGACATTGTTAGAAAGAGGGAAGATGATAAAATAAAGAGTAGAGGGAGTGAGAGGGCTAATGAATGGACAGTGAGGAGGGATGGAAGAAGAGATAAATGAGGAAGAGGAGAGTAGTCATTCAGACCTTGATGAACTGAGATGGAAGCACCTGTTGAATGCAGTTTGGCCATGTAAACTTTCTCATAAAATTCTCATGATTTTAAATGTATTTGATTAAAAGAACGACTCATTATTCAGTTTTTGTGTGTTGAAATTCAGATAAACGAACTCATCTGCTGAGTCACATGTGTTCATACCAGTTTCTCAACCAGAAATTAAAGTTAACAAGACTGAGAGTCTACAGCCACACTAGCAACTCGGTGAGGCTCTACTTGAACACAGCTGAGCTTTGAGTTAAATGCTAATGCCAGCATGCTAACATTTTCACAATTACAATGTTAACATGCTGATGTTTAGTATAGGTTTGTAGGGAATGTATAGACCCCTAGAGCTAAGCCCGCTAGAGTGGCAAAAAAAACCCAAACACATGTTATTTTTTTTGCAATTTGCACTCTTTAAATGAACTTCTCGCCAGCCATAATATGGCCATTAATGCAATACTGATGGAAGGCACACTTGTTTTGCAATGTGGTCATATCAAGAAAAGAAGCAGATGTAGACGTTGCAAAAGAAGTCAAGAGAAGAATGAAATGAAAGCAGAATAGGGATGGGATGGGAAAGAAAAACAAATAGATAGGCTCTAAACCTTCATTTCCTACCTTTCTGCGTTTATTATTATCATTTCTCTGGCAGCCATTTTATGTGTACCCAAGGAGATTACTATGATCCAACAGGAAGTATCTCATTTATCCTTCCTGGCTTGTTGGCCAGAATGTATAAATCAAGCAGCAGTCAGGGTGGCAGCTTTGTATTTATCCAGTTTAATGCACATCACTGGTGGCTGTCACTGACTTTCTATCTATCGTGTGACAACTAAGATTTGATCCATCACTTTGACAGCAAATGTAAATGGCAACAGTCTTACTTTATAGCTTCCATTGCACTCAGAATTCATCTAAAAGTCAGTTCAGAGGCACAGTGTCTGAGTTGGTAACAACACTAAAGAGGGTTGATGATTTGGTAACAGTGCCATAGAGGGTTTGTGATGTGCAAGCAGAGCCTTTGTAGGTTATGTAAGTTTCAGTTTTCTCCTAGGGACAGCATTTCCAATGTTTTTTGCTGTTGTATTTTGTTTAAAGTACATTTTGTATGCTCAAGCTGTTCCATTTACAGGCTAAAGGAGGGTCAGAAATGACTTGATGTTCTAATTTAAGCTTTATTTTAAAAACTACAGTTTACAAGTACACTCATCAGAACAAATAAAACATCAAATTCAAAGGGTAAATTAATTAAGAATAGTATTCGATGCTCTCCTTTCTTTTCTATATTTATATTCAAGCATTTTTATTACTACTTGTAATTGTTTTGTTTAATGTGGAACCAGCGTTTTGTGTATGAAAATTGTGTGTGAAATCTGGTTCTCAGATCTCAATGAGACTACCTGTTTAAATAAAGGATTTAATATTAAAAAATATGCTATATAATAGTGATAATAATGAAGACAGTAATAGCTAAATATCTCTGTCTCTTTTCAGGTCATATTTGAAGCAGAGGTTTCAGACAGCAAAGCCGGCTTCATCGCCATTGACGACATTCAGGTGCTCAGCTATCCGTGCGGTGAGTCATTAGCATGCCAGCAATTAGTCCTAGTTCGCTGAATAGACGCTGATAGCTTTGGCCACTAATTAGACTGTACCTGGGATGGTTTCTGTTGCAGCTGAATGGGTAGATAAGTGGGAAGGTGACACAGGAGAGGAGGAATGCAGTGAGAAGAGAAAGACAAGTCGTAGAGAAAAATGAGAGAAATAAAAAGGGAGAGAGAGATTGTGAGAGGGAGAAACAGAGAGAAAGAGGGAATAGGAGAGACTGAAGCGGGAAATGAGACAGTATTAGGCCAATCGTGGAGAGAGAAGATTCTGACCACTCAGCACTTTCTCTCTCTCTCTTTAACCCACGTGCACACACACACACAGTTGCACACACACACACACACACACACACACACACACACACACACACACAGCAGTAAACAGTAGCTGTCTTGTCTCACACTGACAGGAAAGAGATGAGGACTGCGATCCATTTTAAATTCTCGCTACGTCTCAAGTCTTCTCTCCTTCGCTTGAGTGTTTCCTTACTTTCAGAGGCCAAAAAAGAGTTGTGACGACAAACTTTTACTGTTAGCAGAAGGGTCTGTTAATCTGGAGCCATAGGCGGGTTCCTGGAGGGTCCCTATGTTGAAAAGGAAGCAATTACAACTCCTTTTTGGTCATCTGTCTAGTAGCAGCGCTGAAATCTTCAAGGACAATGTTTTTTCGTAATAGATTCTATTGATTATAAGTCATAAAAAATAAACTCTCTTGCATTGTCCTCTTGTACAGTTTGTGAGGTCTTGGCATCCCTGTTGTTCCTGTCTCTGTCAGAAGTTAGCCATATGTCTCCTGGACATTTATTTCACATCAATAAAGTGACCTGGAATCTGAGAAACTATAAAAAATAAGAGCCCCAGTCTTTTCAAGGCAGGGGAGCAGGGCTCCTAATAGGATGGAGCAAGTATTTGAAAAGGAATTAGTACTTAGTCTCCACAGTGGAAGCATTCATTCTCACAGCTGCATTTCTGGACACACAGGTTTGTGTGTGTGGGCGTGTTTGCATGAATGCATGTGTGCGAGCTAGTGTGTGTGTGTGTGTGTGTGTGTGTGTGTGTGTGTGTGTGTGTGTGTGTGTGTGTTTTCATTCACCATAGTAGCTGCTATCTATGATTGCAGTCACCGCCTCAGAATAAAAATTGTCATAGCTGAACTGCATCTTCAGGGTCTAAAAGGCTTATTTCGTGTCTTAGCATGGTCGTTAAGAATTGGGAACTATACGAATACCGGATGTGACATTGATGTTACCTCCCAGTGGCAATGTAGCACTGTGCTTTGGTTTCATCTCACTCCAATAAAATCTAATCGCAGTAATAATGAACATACTCCTTAGGGGTAGAAAATGTCCTGAAATGTATACGATGTGTTTGGGATAACTCGACCTGTTTGTATCCATGACTCCCTCTGGCTCTGTCACCTCGATTCCACTTTGAACAGACAAATAAAATGAAACCAAAAACATTTAAAAATACAAATACATACAACCTCGCGGTAAACTCAATCTAATTTTCTTAATTTGTTTGCTGTAGATAAATCCCCCCATTTCCTGCGTCTTGGGGACGTGGAGGTGAACGCCGGACAAAACGCCACCTTTCAGTGTATCGCTACGGGACGAGACACATCGAACAATAAACTCTGGCTACAGGTACAGCTACACACATCATGTTTTCAGTCTACTGCTATGGGGTGAACAAGTAAGTATAGCTCAGCATATATAAAGCCGTACTCACCTCTGTATCTAGCCTTGAAGATTGTTAAAGTTTTATTTGCCCAGGTTTTCAAATGTCTGTTTCTGAGATTTCAGCCTCCTCGAATGAAACTGAGGTGCATGGGATTGAATTTGCGTTGCTCACAGCACTGAAACGTTACATTAGCAAAATTTAACAGCATCACCTCGTTCCAGAAACAGGGGATAATCGGTTACTAGATTATCCACAAAATACACTGTGAACATTTTTCATTGGAACTACTGTCAGCCAAAAAATAGTCCTCACGTAAACGGTTGAAAGTTGTTTTAAATTTTCAATGCGATGAGCACCACAAACGTTTTTATATGTTTGGGGTGCAGGAATCACAAAGACAGGTATCTCAAAAACTGAGCAAATAAAACCAAAATCGACATGGCTAGATACAGAGGCAAGTGAGAAAATATGGGGTTTTTTTTGTCATTTGGGTGAAACAACCCTTAAATATGATTGTTCTTTGCAGGGCGGGCCATTCAGTCTCAAATATTTTTACATTCTAATGTTGATTAATGTGCAGTGTCTAACAAATTAATACAATATATATATATATATATATATATGTGTGTATTTGCATGCCCCCAATATGAGGGTGTAGAAATAGACAAACAAAGAGATGAAACGTTGTACTCTGTGCCACCCTCAGGACTGGTACGTACAATAATACAGTGTCAGCCCCCCCCAACCCCCTTGCACACACACACACACACACACACACACACACACACACACACACAGAGCGACTCCAGGCCATACATCCAAGCAGCTAAAATGATTAAGAGTTTAATAGCCGCTGATTTCATTACAGCTCTGTTGTAGTCATGACCTTCAAACCTGCTGTCAGTGAGGCAAAGGGGAGGTGTGTGTGTGTGCGTGTGTGTGTGTGTGTGTGTGGTCCAGTCCTGCCTTGTGACCTTGAGCAAGGCAGTTAACCCTCTACCAGCCTGTGTAGAACTTGATGCGTTGATGTGTTTGTCTCTGATTCAGAGGCGAAATGGAGAAGACATTCCTGTGGCTCAGACCAAAAACATCAACCACAGACGGTTCGCCGCCTCCTTCCACCTCAAAGAAGTCACTAATCAGGATCAAGATCTGTACCGCTGCGTCACCCAATCAGAGCGTGGCTCGGGGGTGTCTAACTTTGCAGGTCTTATCGTCAGAGGTGAGGATTTTGAAAATATTTTCAAGGTTATTTGATTGTTTTGCAGTCAAATAATGTCCTGTTTTCTCCTCTGATTTAACATCTCAGATTTTTGGAGATTTTTTTTCTGCTTTAGTAGATAGCTTTTAGTGGAAAGTAACAAAGGTGGTTCAGTATTTTTGCTTAGCAAAGTTACTTTTGCTACGCCTGTCAAGCCTTCCGTTCTCGCTGTGCACGTAATGCAGTTTACAATAACTCAACATTTTTAGTAACGTAGGAAACTATGGGCCCTAATTTGCCTTCTGAAATGACACCTGTCCGTAGCAGATTTTAGTTGGTTGAAATCCTTCTCTCCAGGTGACTTCTTAATGTTTCCAGCTCAATTGTTTTAAAACCCTGTAAAACCTCAAACCTTGATTTGAATCTTCTCGTGACCCTGTAGTTGACCAAAGTTATTCCCGTGACCTAGTTATATATTTTGTGTTAAAGTTGTGTTGAGTAACTTTTTATTGTGAATAACTTTTGGAATTTTCAAATGTCTTTCCAATCAAATGCACATTCACTGTGTCTGACTGATAAAATGTTAGTCACTAACACAATATAGACTAATGAGGAGAGTTTGTGTGTAAGTGTATGCAGATGTGCGTATGCCAGCCTTGTGTTTGTGTGTGTGTGGGTGTGTGTGTACGGATGCTCGCATGGGTGTGAACAAGCTGCATTAGTGTCTATGTGCCCATGTGTACGCTGTGAATGTGTGTGTGAGGATGCAAACTGTGCGCGCTCCGGCTGTCATGTGCAGCTGACATGTGGTTAATAAGGTGTCACCGATGTGTGTTTGAGACGGGATGCTTTATTCATTCACATCCAATAGCTTACATATTCAATTCATCTCCCAGAGAGAGAGAGAGAGAGAGAGAGAGAGAGAGAGAGAGAGAAAGGAGGAGGGCAGAGAGAGGGTAAAGGCGAAGACGCTTCAGGGAGAATGATACTGGAGTGACAGAAAGGAGGGGGGGAGAAATGGGAGACAAGGGAGGGTGAGCAAAGCGAGAAGTGGAGATGGTAAAGTTAAATGTAAATAGTCTGTTCATTATCCCTAGAATATCCATATCAGAATCAGGAATATGTCTGAATATGTAAACAGCTGAGCAGAGTCATGTTTATTATTCTGCATAAGAGATGGCAGGGGAGAAAGAAATGAGAAATCAAAGCAGAAGCCAGCTGCAGGAATATGAATATTAGTTGGTGTGGTGCAGATAATGGATAATGGAGCTCTTACACTGTCCAGTTTAGGGTTTTAACTCTCTGTTTCACTTGAGGAAGACACTAACACTGCCAGGGTTAGGATTACAATCCCCACTGGGAATGAACAGATGGTTTTGCTTTGGTCAAGAAAATATGGCGGCTTGGAGGCACGTTTTTTTCCCGCTGATTTAGTAAGAATACGTGAGTGGCTAATGTTTATTTATCATGAACATCTTTTTTTGAATTTGAGAAGGCCAAGAGGAGAGGGATGAGGAATCTGCACAGCAGGAGACATGTGTCTAAACATGAATAGGACCAATCTACATATATGAAAATAGATTCAGGTTCAAGAAGACACACTGGGCACTGTGTGTTTCATAGCTAGGCACTGGCTGGAAAACCAACCACGTTCACAATCTGTGAAAAGATGCTTTTGGAGCTCTGAGGGAAACTGGTGATTATGAATATTGATCCAGAGTCTGGCTGTTAGAAAGATATCACAATAAAAAAACGAGGATTGCATGTATGAATGTGGAAGGAGAAGAGCCTCATGTTTATTTATTATAAATATCAGATGGGAGATGAGAGCTAGAGAGAAATCAAAGGAACAGGGAATATGTTTATTTCACTTCTTGAAAAGTGTGCGTGTCAGAGATTTGAGGTTCCTGCAGGACATTGACAGCCATGAATATGGGCAGAATTAAGCTGCATTATTAATATTTTTACTCTGAATATTTTTACTTTTAAAGGAGGAGGAAAGATGATTACTGGAGGAATCATGTATCTGGTAGGAATCTGAGGAACAGGAAAATGCAAGAAAGAATCATAGTGCCAAAATATGACTTGCATATATTAAAAATGTTTGGCAGTTGGACAGTAACCCAGGTTTCATTTTCAAAGCCTGAAAAGTGTTCCCCCGGGTGATATGCGATTGCCTTGGTGCAGGTACGCACAGGCCTAGTCTATTGATGTTTACAACATGGAGATGACAGAGATGTTCCATTATCGACTCCCTCTGTGTGTGCTGGAGCTGTCAAGATCAGAGAAAAGAAGCACATTTTGTAGAGACAGAGGTGCATCACGGGAGCATGAGAGGTGTGACATGGGATTCCCAAATAATTCTTATACCAAGAAGGTTTTTCTCTCTTTTCTTGTGCAGAAATACGACGATGGACAGATCTTTTGTTTATTGATTAAACTGTCAATCATTTTTCCAATAAGTTCATTATTCGTTTAGTCTACAACATGGCAGAAAAATGTGACAAATGCCCAGAGTCTCCAAAGGAAAAGATATTTGTCTTCAAAAGAAAAGATATTCAGTTCATAGAAAGTTAAGAAAACAAGCATACATTGACAGGAGAGAGGCTGGAACCAGTGAATTGTTGGTATTTGTGATAGATGGATTATCAAAATAGTTGTGGTTTCTTTTTCTGCCAATTGGCTAGTCAATTAATTTACATTTCAGCTCTAGTATTCACCTTACCAACATAACGGAACGGAACGGAAAAAAGCAGCCAACCGTTACATTTGAGTTTGGCATGTAAATGACTTGATGATAAAAATCATTACTGATTAATTTTCTGTTTGTCAGTCATTTAAGTGACTAATCATTTCAGCAGGGCTGGATATCATTTTCATTACTAGTGCCGATATGATACACATGTTTCTGTACTAACACCAAAACGATTCAGTGACTTTTTTTTCAGTATCATCAAAGTAAAGCAAGTATAAACATGTTTTTTTGCAAATTCCTGTTTTTATTTAACAAAGAAAGCCAAGCTTTTAAAATATTAAACATTGTCTAAACACAAGGAGCCATACAAGGACTATGTGTAAATCAAACTGTCTAAAATTGGCAAAATTGTGATTCAAATTAGGAACTATTTGATGAAACAGTAAGTAAACAAGACAAATTGGATATGTGCCAGCTTTTGTTATTCTACAGTTTTTGGTCGGGACCCAAAAGGTATGGAAGTTCGATGCCCCGCCCTAAGTTTCAACACTAGATGGACGGATGATGGCAGGTTTGACTGTACAGTATAACAGTTTATAATTGTTGTGTGTGTGAGGGACAAAGAGGTATGAAAGAGTCTGACTGTGTATTAGTGTGTGTGTGTGTGTGTGTGTTTTTGTGTGTGTCACTAGTGGTTTGGTCAGAGCCAAGCTCTAATAAAGCCTTGCCCTCTGGTTCCTACGGTGACAGAGCGCATCATCACGCCAGCTCGTATCACACTCACACACAAACACACGCGCATACACACACTACATGCCAGCATGCATTACACACAACCCATGGCCCAAAAAGCTCCTGCATTATTATTGTCACACACATGCAGACAAACACACACACATACACATATCAGACTTAGGAGGATACACAACTGACTCGCATTTATACAACTGCTTTAACCCTTTAAGGGTCCACTTCTAAAATGTCCCTTTCTCCTTTTTAACCTATCACACACACACACACACACCCACACACAAACACACACACACACACACACACACACACACAAGTAATAGTGACAGGTGAAGCTTCAGGCGTCATGGAACTATAGTAAACCTATTACCACTGTAGGCTGTCGATACGACTGAAACACACACGCGCTTGCACACTCATACACATCTCTCTTCTGGAGGTCAGATGTCCTCCAGTGAGCTCCATGGTGATGTCAGCAGCAGTTTGTGAAAACTAAACTTTATTGACAAGGTTGCTGACGATGGAGAACAAAGAAGAACATGCCTAGTGGGCTCAAGTCACCAACAAAGTGTCTCTCTATCGTCATTCCTTCGTTCTGTCTTTCTTTTATGTCTGTCCCTGTCTTGCTGTTTGTTCACTACATCAGAAAATCGAGCTGAATATCGTCTAAATACAGCCACTTTTGTAGCCACCTTTAAAAAACGCCTGAAAACGCATCTCTTCCGTCAACACCTAACTGACAATTAGAGGTCGACCGATATATCGGTTGGCCGATATTTTAAATGTTTTAATATATCGGCATTGGACAATATCCGTGTTTAGTAGTGGCCCCTTTCTTTTTTTGCAAATACAAAAACAACAGCATCAGTGACTACAACAGTAGTGCCGTCCGCGGTGCGGTGGAACGTGCTGCTGCCGCATGTGAAGGAGCCCAAGCCAAAACGTCTGGATTCAACAACAATCCTTCACTCAAAAATGAGGGGTTTGCTGCCGTGTTATGTGCACTAAAAGAGATTTTTGATGCTGCTAAGTCAAGTGCATGAAAACCATTACTTTTTTAAAAATTTACAATTGGTTACTTGAGAACTTAAGTAACTGCAGAAAGTTGCAAAAAACAGAAAGTTAGAATGCACTTTAGATGTTTTTCTGTGTCACTTATACCAAATACAAATGTTGCTGGTTGCTAGTGTGTTGCAGCACTTTTATTTATTTTTTATATATTTTATTTGATATTTTTTACATTTTTCAATTTAATTTATTTTTATTTATAAAGTTGTATTTATTTTATTTAAATGTATTTTTAAGTTGAAATTTATGTTCCAACACACTTGAAAAATTCAGTTTAATAAATGCTCTAAAACTTAAGTAAATGATTGACAGTTATTTTTTTATATTACCTGTTTTATATATTTAATACTTGGTCAGTTATTGATTTGTTTGGTTAACTTTGGATAAATATAAATATTTTAATATTGTGCCGTGGACAAAATTTAAGATTTGAGAGATGGTTCAAGTCAGTGTTCAATAAATAAAGTTAAGTTTAGAAATGTTGTGCATCCACTTATTATTAGTGTGACATTTTAGCATGCTAATGAAGGGCAACAATTCAAGATAATCAGCCCTAAAAATCGGCTGCACATATCGGCCATTGGCTGACCCACACCTCTTAAAATAGGCATCGGCATCAGCTATAGAAAAACCCATATCGGTCGATCTCTACTGACACTCGCTAACTTCTACTTCCTTTCTATCTCTTTTCTTAAAAAAAAATCCATTTAAAATAAATATAAAAAACTTTCTATCCTTAGCTTTGTATACTGAGCTGGGCTTTAACAGACTGGTTTGGTGCACTTATGAATTTTGTTACCATGTGTTGTTATAATTGCTTCCATTGTGTTCCTCATGTGTAAGTCGCTTTGGATAAAAGCGTCTGCTAAATGACTAAATGTAAATGTAAATATCAGTAAAGAAAGTGAGTGACAGGGAAAAAAAAAATGTATCACGCACACGGGTAAGGTCAGAAACGACACACACATCTGAAGTTTTCCCAATGTTGTTTTGTTTTGTTATTATCATTTACATTTGACCCAAAAAAAAAGGGAAATGATGAGTGTTCACACATGTGATTAATAATAAACAAAGATGATGACAACAAACCCATCGCGAAACAACATCATTGATGATTTGTTATATTTTTTTTTAGGTCAACTGTACAAATGACAAGTGATGGAACAAAAACGAGAAGAAAATCAAAAGCATGAACCCATTCCAGCTCTTGTTTTCTCTGGAGTCACATAACGACCCACTTACATCCCTTACTGTTTCTTTTTTATGTCTATTATTTATCTTTTAGATATTCGGTAGGATTTTAACTAACACACAAACATGTATTCTAGTCAACACACAGGCTGCAGGCAGACAAACCTACTCTGTGGTTTGCTTGAATCATTTTATCTTTGTGATTTTTTTTTTTGGCTTTATTTATTTGTTAATCATCAAGTTGTTTACTTTGTTTATTTGATAGCGTTGCGAGCTGACATGTTGTTGACGTTGTTGGTTTTCTGAAGTCGCTTCAACATTCATTATCTGGATTCAACTCTGTCTGCATGTGTTTGTGTGCGTGTGTGTGTGTGTGTGCGCGTGCGTGTGTGTGGGTGTGTGTGTGTGTCTGCATTTGCACACATGCATGTGCTGTCAAACTACAGTGTTTCATCTGTTGCTAAAAAGACGCTTCCCAGCCTGCACCTCTCTGACAGCCGTGTTCAACACATACACACACACACAGAAATGCAAACACACACACACATACAGATAAAAAGAGGTGACAGCAATGCAAAATATAACTATTAAAGGAAGAACATGCACAACAACACACACTCACACACACATATAATTTAGATAATACTTACTTTGATATATGATTGAAGCTGGATTGCTAAAAAAATCACATTTTCCTCTATCTTTATACTGGCAGCAATATTGCCTGGCCTGAGAGAGATAAGATCGGTATGATTTACTGTGTGTGAGATACACCACAGTGTGTGTGTGTGCGTGTGTGTGTGTGTGTGTGTGTGTGTGTGGAGAGTGTTCCTGATTAATTCATGTGCTGATCTGTGTGTGTATATATGTCAAGTAGATAAATCTTTGATGCAGCGTGTTTTAAGGTTGTGTGATAGTGTGTTGTGCTTTCGGCTTGTCAATCACAGAGTCTTGACAGTTAGCTCTGATCTGACTGACTGGCCCTGAACCATCACACATCCGTCACATTTACGTACAAGTACATGCACACACCATTTATTCACTGAGAGCATCATAGGACGTGGTGCATGGCTGAATTGCAAGACACATGTTGAAAGAAAATCGAATTATATTTAAAATAAAAATGTCATCGCTCATTCAGTCGTATTTTTTTATAGTTTGAGTTACACGTACACAATATTTTAATGTCACTTTTTATAAAATACAGTCATATCCAGGTAGGTAAAGGTGATTACCCCTTACTGTGTCCCTTGCAAAAACTATACCAACAAAAAACACCTTGAAGAGTAAAATAGGCAGCAGAAATCACTCTCTAATAACATTAAATGATGAAACTGATGAGAATGTTTACTAGAGAGTTCACTTCAGCGGCACAATAAGTTTTTAAATCTATCACTCAGGCAGCCTGTAAGATCACTCTTCTTCCTTCATATCATTACTTTTAAAACTCAGCGCAGTTCTTGAGAGGTACCAGCTCTCGCACCAGATGCGAAATATCAAGCTAGCGTTGCGGCTCTTTCCGTAAATGTCGCAAGGAACGTTTACATAACAGACACCTATGCCTGAATGAAAAAGGCCATTATTTTAACAGACGAATGAAACCGGGAAATTTACATATTCGACGTCTGAAATGGGCTCAAAGTATCGGTCACTTTTGATGTGAAGCAGCTGCAAAGGGCGTGTTTGCTTTAATATTCAGTTCAGTATAACTCCGGCAACACAGCAAAGAATTGTCAGTGCATGAAACAATATGGCTACTAGCTGTTAGATTAAAATGTAACTGTATACAAAGCATCTTTGAGTATCTTGAAAAGCAATCTATAAATAAAATCTAGTTTTAAATTATTTTTTGTTGGAAAGGAAGAACAGGAATACAGGATTGAAACAACACTGCAAACGACGTCTGCTACTGAGATATAGTATAGAGGTATACGGAGAAATTGTTCTTAATCTCTACTCCACGGCATGACCACAACTGTTTAGCCAGTTAGTCCGCCATGACAGTCACACAGCTTGGTTGTGATAATATTGCAGGTCAGTGCAGTTGCTACTTGTTACGATGTCCCCAATAAACTGTGCCATTAGTATAGTTGTCATAGTTTATTGGTAGTTTGTTTAAAATATTCACGTGAGCTCACAAATATCACATGTCAGCTGTTACACTAACAAGGCTTTGTATCACGGTGACTTTATTCCTTGTGCCACTACCCTCTTCTGTTGGGCTGTGACCTTGTACCGTAGTGTGGTATTCTTCTTGTGGAGGAATATGAAACCTGCTTTTATGATCTTGTTAATTGTTTTCTCTCCTCAGAGCCTCCGCACCCCATCGCCCCACCCCAGCTACTTGGCGTCGGCCCTACATATCTGCTGATTCAGCTGAATGCTAACTCCATATTTGGAGATGGCCCTATTATACTGAAAGAGGTATGTTCAGTATGACACTGTGTGGTTTGTAAGCAATGGCCTGTATGTAACAACACAATATGAATCCGCTTTAAATCAGGACATCGCAGTGATGATGTGTTACTTAAATCAGTTTCAATAAATGACCATTACAATGGCCATTTACCCTTTCACTAGAAAGCAGGGAAATATACTGTATGTCAAAGAAATGGTTCAACATTTGGGAAATAGGCTTATTCGCTTTCTTGCAGAGAGTTAGATGAGAAGTTCGATACAACTTTAGTGTCTGTACACTACATTTTAAGCTAGAGCCAGCATGTAGTTAGCTTAGCATAAACACTTGAATTAGGGGGAAATAGCTAGCTCTGTCCAAATTTAATGTATGTCCAGATTAAACAAATGAGATACAACATTTTATTAGTGAAATTTTGATGTTCTGGATTTTTTAAACGTTGCCAAGCTAGCCCTTTAGCCCTGTTTCCAGTCTGTATGCTATACTAAGCTAATTGTCTCCAGGCATGGCTTCACATTTAGTGGGCAGACATGAGCGTGATATTGATCTTCTCTTCTAACTCTTGCCAAGAAAGCAAAAAAGCGTATTACCCAAACTCTATTTCTAACTAAATGTCAAACTATTCCATTAAGATGGATGAGTAATTTTATTTCCCACTAGATGAATAGTATCTGAAAGCTAATCATATTTTTTATTCATAATTTGACATTTACATTGATACTGAGCTTTACTTATTATTAATACTGAATACTTAAATAACTGCACTCTTTAATATTTGATTTTTTTTCCACCTTTAGGTCGAGTACCGTATGACATCAGGCAGCTGGACGGAGACTCACGCTGTGAACTCTCCCAACTATAAGTTATGGCATCTTGACCCAGACACAGAGTACGAGATCAGAGTGTTACTAACCAGACCAGGAGAGGGAGGGACAGGCAAGCCTGGACCACCACTCATTACTCGGACCAAATGTGCAGGTAGGACATGGACACATACACACTGTATCATACTGTTGAACTATTGTAAATTTTCCATTAAACGCCCTTAGATTAACACTATTTCCACACACCTTTTTACTATAATGAATTCCAGGAAGGTGGATCATAAACATGTATGTCCACCCAAAATAAGATAAATTGCTTTCTGCAAGAGAAAGGTAGGTAACTTGACTTTAGTCAGGTCTGCTTGTGCAGACAGCTTTTTCTGCCTGTCTGATTGTTTATCGATCTGTCCATCTATCGTTGTTCTCTTTGTCTTGGTATCTATATTTTAGTTGGTGGAGTGATATTTGTACTATGAGCAGGCAGGGAGAGGTGTAGCGAGGGGGTAGCATAAGAGAAGAAAGGAGGCGAGAGCCTGAGTCAGTCCATGGTTGCTCAGTGATCTGAGGGAAAGAGTGATTAAAATACTGGAGGCTCTCTCAACCTTTCTCACTTTTTATCCCGCTTTTTCTTTTCTTCTGTCACCTCATTCCTGCTTTCTCACTGCTACTCCTCCTTGGTCTCATACCTCCCATTCCGGCATCTATATATCTCTCTTTCTGCTTCGTTCCTTGTCGCTGCCTTTCCCTCTTTCTCCCTGCCTCTCTCTCCCCATCTTTTTCTCTCTCCGTGGATCAATAGACGGAGGGCAGAAACGCTGTCTGACATTTGTAGAAATAAACGACTGAAATATAAACACAGCTAGCCCGAGGGAGAGAGATGGAGCGAGCGAGAGAGAGCTGATATGAGAGAGAAAGAGACAGAAAGAAAAGCAGTGATTTTGAATAAGAAACAAAAATAAAGAAAATAAAGGAGCGATGGAGAGACGATGAAAAACAATAAGGCTGGAAAAGAAAGAGGAGAGAATAGAAGTGTTGGGGGGGGGGGGGGGGGGGAGGGGCAAGAGAATGATGAAACTGGAGAATGAAAATGAAAGAGAGATGAAAACTCATAACCACGGGGCCTGACTGATGTCTTGCAACCTGTGTGTGTATGTGTGAATGAATCTGTGTGTGTGTGTGTGTGTGTGTGTGTGTGTGTGTGTGTGTGTGTGTGCTTATTGACAGAGAGGAAGTCATAGACTTGTTCAGGCGACTCATGTATAGAACACTTTCCTGTTTGACAGGAAGAGGAAATTAATCTTCTTCTCCTCACTCACGCTGGAACACATTTGAGTTCCAACAATAACTCATTGTAATCCACATAATGTGTTGATATCAGACCAAAGCAGGGAAATGTGATTATGAATTTAGAGAATTAAGTCAAATCATTCTGTATATCTGAATAGTTTTTGTCTACTGACTAGAAACTAGTCAGTGTATCATGTGTAAGAGTGATGACATTTGCAGCAAATGTCCTAATGAAAAACTTACATAATTGTATGATTCAGCTTTAAAAATGTATTTGTAAATGAAATGTAAAAATGATGGTGAGACTATTCCACTTAAATTTCGTTGAAACAGGTTTTCTTGACACAATGCAAAAAAAGAAAGATCTCCCCAGATGTACTAAAGCATAGATCTTAGTACAGTAGAATAATCTCACTCGGCTCTCTGTCCTGTTTAACATGCTTAAAGGAGTAGGTTAACATTTTGGGAAATCCACTGAGGACCATTCAGTACCATGAAAATTGCTCACTGAGCGCATACGCCAAAGAAAGCTTCGCAGGCTTCCGCATCATTGGGCCCATGGAGCATGCGCACTAGGGTCCTTCCATGCACGTCCAAGACTTCCGCTGACCGAGCCGACTGACTTCCTATTGGCTCCCTGCACACCTGAATGGTAAAACGTAATTAACACGGCTTTTCTAGACCTTATTCACCGTTTTATAGCTGCTCCTTTTTCAATGATTGTTTATGAGAAAAATACATTTTGGGCTGCCTCACAGCCCAGCTCTGTTGCCGTGGATTTGGGCTGAGCCCAGTAACTTGCTGAGGTCTACGCTGGTTGCCTAGAAACCTCACGGTGACTACCACAGCCAAGAAATAGTCCAGCACATAACATCCCGTGAAACCACAATTTTACATTTTTACACTTCAGTTTTTGTACAGATAATGAAACGAGATATAATGTGTTAAGCTTAGTGAGCTTTAGAGATGCTGGTAGGCAAATTTTGTCACCTCTGGACAGAGCGTAGCTAGCTGTTTTCCCCTGTTTCCAGTCTTTTTGCTACGCTAATCTAACAAGCTGCTGGCTGTAGCTTCATATCTCATATAACCATCGGCAAGAAAGTGAATACGCGCATTTCTCAAAATGTCAAGCAATTCCTTTAAGAAAAAAAAATCAATCATTTTCCTGTGTCATACAGTGTAAAAACACAGTTAAACTTTGACTAATTTGCAGAAATGAGAGTACATAATATCCAAATGCTAAATACGATACTACATGAATTGGACAATTCCTTATATTATAAATACTTTGAATAGACAACATATATAGACATCACTTGGTAATGAAACTAAGTTGTTACTGGGATATTCTTCTGACTTTATTATTATTGTAGTGATATCTTCCTACCGGTCTTTCCCTTCTCTTTGTTTTCAGTGTGACTAAGGTCATTCAGGCCCTAACTCACACATATTTAATAGGACACACACTCACACACACACACACACACACACACACACACACACACACACACACACACTTGTTGAGATGGACTTGTGTATGTTTGTGTTTGTTGAGAGAGAGACGAGAAACAGACAGATAGACACATACACAGGGTACAAATGTTATTTAAATGGTAATGATTCCTTTGCTTTTTCTGTGTGGTTAGGTTTGTCTGATCCCACCACCTGTAGTTTACTGAATATTTAGTTCAACGCAAACTAATGAAAACATGCGCACGCACTCACACAGGGAAATGTGTGCACAAGCGCCAGGCATAAACCCAAGCATGTAACCACACAAAACACGGTTTAATTAAAAAACAATAAAGTTTAGAAGATTCAGAGCAGAAATCACACACACTACAGAGCAATTGATATGATAACAGGAAGGATTCTTCCTCTCCTCTCTTCTTTTCTCTTTTCATCTCTTCCTCTGCACTTTTTATTCCTTTTCTATCTCTTCTTCTTTCCCATGCTCCCTCCGTCTCTCCTCTCCCACTCTTCTCGATTTTTCTTCTGTGGTGATTTATTGCTCTTGTCTGAAGGGTGAAAAATAATCAACTTGAAGTGAGTGTTAGTGAGTGTGTGTTGTGCGCGTGCGTGTGTGTGTGTGCACGCGCTGTGTGTGTGTGTGTATGTGTGTGACAGAAAAAAGTGATGAAGTAGCTTTTAATCCAAATCCTGAATTTTCTGCCGAAAACCTCTTGGTCATGGCAGGTTAGACACACACACACAGACACACACTAACAGACATGAACACACACAGAAGAGAGAAGAGGTATCGAGATGAAGAGAGCTGTACACACACACACACACACAGTTCAGAGGGTCGCAGTATTTCTTGTATGTTGCACAAACTCAGCATCACTTGGATTAAAGGAAGACTGGAATCACAAAACACACATTGCCAGATACACAATCACAACTGTTGTAGGAATCACACAGAATAGAACAGATGTACTTCTTTATATAGGTGAAAACACACACACACACACACACACACACACACACACACACACACACACACACAGACACACACACACACACACAGTCAGAAGTACGACACTTTAAGGGTCAGGCCCTTGAAATAGCAGCCAAGAGATTTACAGACAGAACTGTCCACTGTGTGTGTTTGTGTGGTAGTTTCCGACAATTTTTCATGGTTTTACTAAGGTTCACTCATTTGCGAGGGTCAGATTTGCATGGATAATACAGACTAATAAAATAGATAAAATCTAAGAAAGTGAACCAGAATCGGTATTATGTTTCAGGGATGAGTGTGATCGCACTCTGAAACTGGATTTATAGTTGACACAAAGGGTTAACGGGAGTCTTACCGTAGATCCCTTTGGTGTAGGCTTTGACTTATAGTTCAACGTTTGATTTCATCCAATGATAGCTACACCACAACACTAGACAGATGTATTGTACATGATCAGGCCGTGTTGTGCTTGAATTATATTCCCGACAGTAACTGTTTTTACATTCTTTCTTTTACTTTGTGATATGTGTGCAATGGCCCTTGTTTCATTACTGAATATGGCACTATGATCGCCGTATTTATTTTTTTCCACATGCTTCAGGTTGCATTTACTCTTAATAATTGTGGTTCCCATGTGATATCTCCTTAGCTGCTGCCATGTGCAAATTGGATGAATGTTGCAGTGCAAATTTGCACCTTTCATGTGCTTAAATCTGGCCCAGAGAGACAGAGACATGCAGAGAGAAAATTAGGGTTAGAGACAGAATGAATAACCGGAGTTTCATTTGTCTTCCTCATGACAGTGGAAGGATTACCAGGAACTAATTGGACAGATTAACTTGGATTTAGCTGCATCTCCTGTCAACCTTTTCTGTTTCCCCCCTCCTAGCCTCTCCCCTTTCCTTACCTCTTTTCTTCTCAGCTTTTCTTTAAGCTTCTTTCTCCTGCTCTATGGTCTTTTTACTGTATATTTCTTGGCTCCTTCTAATGCTTCATGTTGGGAGACAGGTTTTTTTTTCGCCCTTAGCGTACTTCTTTTTAATTTAGTTTCATTTCCTTTCCTTTTGTTTTCCGTTCTTTAATTCCAACCTCTGGATTCTACTGATATGAAGCTTGCCGTCCTTGGTGTTATTGTTGGTGTTTATTTGTATTGTTGTTGTTTTCAAAGCTCCATCTGTGGAGAACAAAGCCTTTTAGTTCCAACATGAATCCAGCCGTTTGTCTGTCTACCGGTTGAGGGGAAAGGGACAAGGCAGCCTCTGTGGTTTACCGTTGGACCTGGTCCCGCTTGACTCTGGCCACGTTCCAAACTAGTTATCGTCTCTCCCCGTTCCCCCTCTCGGTCTCTCTCATCTTTCTCTCCCATTTCTCTCTCTGCTCCCTTTATCAGTCCCTCACTCCCTCCAGCCCCTGTTTAATTTTTCCACGCATTGCTTTGGTTTTGCACTCTTCTTTACTCATTTTCTATGCTACTCTCTTTGCCCCCCTCTTTCTTTCTTTCTTTCTTTCTTTCTTTCTTTCTTTCTTTCTTTCTTTCTTTCTTTCTTTCCTCTATTTGGTCATGTTCTCTCATTGTCGCTCCTCCTACCTTACTCTCTACCCTCTTTCACTACCTACAGTCAGGAGACCGAGATAAGCAGCAATGCATTATGGGTCAGGGAGGGAATGGGGTTTTGAAATGCAGGTTAAAGGAGTGTGTGTTTGTGTGTGTGACAGGCAGCAAGTCATATATTTTGTTTTAATTCCATGTTGAAGACCATCTCACTGTGAATCAGTGTTAGCATCAAGAGGTTCTGAAATCAATACAATTTGTTATACTGCTCTAACTGCGCGCACACCTGTGTGTGTGTGTGTGTGTGTGTGTGTGTGTGTGGTGTTGTGGGTGTGCGCGTCCTAATAGCCAGGTTTATGGTGAGGATCACAAGTATGGATTTAAACTGGGAGACAGACAGAGAGGAAGAGACCAAGACAAGTGAGGAAGAGACAGAAACAGAGGGAAAGACAGGCAGAGAAAGCAATAGGTCTCCCTCTCGCGCTATTTAAATGTCAACCATCCAATAACAGGTTGAAGCAAAAATGAAATGCTCTGACCCCTCAGCTATTAACACACACACACACACACACACACACACAGTTGAGCAATAATATTTGCTCAGCAGACAATTACCTGCCCGGGTGTCTTCACAACCCTCTTTCCTCTCTGTCTTTTTTCTTTCTTTCTCATTTTCTCTCATATGTCTGTTTATTAGTGAGCTATTTACATCTAAATTACTTAACAAACCTCAACATGTTTGTATTTCGCTTACAGCTCTGTGTGTGTGAGTGTGTATGAGAGTTGTGTTTGCCCTGGACGATGCATTCTTATTATGAGAAGTTTTATTGAGACGAGCTCACACACATAAACACAAACACACCTATACATGCTCTGCCCGGATTTAATCTTGATTCTGTCACAACCTGAAGCGCATGTGTGTGTGTATTTGGGTAATAACCGAGTGTTAGAGCGCTCGTGCCTGTGAGTTTCTGTGCATGTGAGTGGCAGGCAGATAATGGGTTGTCAGAAGAAGCGACAAGTTTGTGTCCTTGTGTTGTCTCCTCCGAGAGACGAAGACCAAGAGAAAAAACAGAGAGCAAGACAAGGAGGGGTTGGGGAGAAACTTGCATCTCTATTTAAGGTGAGCTGTTTTTATTAAAAACTCCTGGAAGGACATAAGGAAGCAGGTGGGTTACAGGAGATAGACAGGGAAGGGACATAAATTGGTGATAGAATGACTATCACTGTGAATGAGGACAGTTTATGACAAGGGACAATAAATAAAGCTTTTAATTAAATTTTTTTTGGTTGCCAAGTAATATATACCACTTTAGTCTGGGGATGTCCAGAGCCAATCTGCAAGATCAGTATCAGAGTTAATCAAGGCATATTTGGTATTGGCTGTACTGAGCCTGATCAAACAGATTTGTTTGTCATGATAACCTATTGCGTTCTAAGCTGTCAAAAATATCAAATAATCTAGTTTTAACTGAAAAAAAGCTCTCTACTAAACTTTTCTTCAGCTTGGTTTATGTTCTCTTCAATACAGTGGTGGAATGTTCTCAAGTACTGTACAAATTTGTGGTATACTTACTTACTTTAACTAAGTATTTCAATTTCACTTTATACTTCTACTCCACTAGATCTCAGAGAGAATTATTGTACATTTGACCTCACTACAGTTATCTGACAGCTATAGTTGCCAGATACTGTTGCAGGGTCAACATTTTACACACAAAACATATGATCATCTTAATCATGATGCAGTGGTACAGATTCAACTACCTAACAGTATATGAAATAGTTGCTAATAATGCTACTTACACATTAATAATCTGGTAATATGATATATGATATTATAACACCCCGAGGGTCCATTTTACTTTTACTTTTGAGACTTTAAATACATTTATACTGATATTACTTACACATTTGAATGTAAGTAATATTTAAAAGTGTGCATGTAATGGAGAATTTTGGGTCTGAATACTTCTACTATTACTTCTCTAGCAAAAATATGTACCATTAACAGACACATGTAGAAGAAAACACAAGCAGCTCAACCAATTATTTGGTCTTCATTCAGTATCTCTGAAAAGACAGAAAATTACATTTTTGTAGCTCAAAACTGCAGCTCCAGTTTTGAGAAGATGCATAGCAGCTAGCTATGTAACTGCAGCCATATAAACACCCTGACGCAGATGTATACATCACGCTTTAACCCATGTAGATCAAGTGGTAACTGTTGTGTGAGTGGTAGTGATATTTCTTCTGAAGTGAAATCAGCCTTCATGACTGAGAGGCATCTGCTCTTGTGGTAGTTTTCCTACCTAGAGAAATAACTCTTCTCCAACAATTTATAGCTGCTAAAGATTATAGCTTATTACGGCAGCTCACCCAGGTAGATGGGTAGCCACAGCAGCTTAAGGAGTAGCTCTGCTCTGTGAGGTGGTACACCCTTATTGTTGAATGGCTGGGGAAGCACAAGTTGGTAAACAGTCATGTGAATGTAGTGCGTGAAATATAGTGGACTGAGAAGGCAGAAAGCAGATAGGAAAGGTTTTGGTTTTGTGTTTGTGGTCTGGACTGTGAATGTTTGTGTGTGTGTGTGTGTCAGTGTGGAGGTGGGTGGAGTCTGGGGGGTTATTGATCCAGTTAAATGAGCCAGTTAAGGTAATTAAAGACCTGGGTAGGCAGAAGAGAAGGTAGATTATACTGACAATAACAGTTCTGAAAACATATAAAAGATGGAAACCAAAGACGTGCTTTGTGGAAGTTATTGCTTTGAGAAATGGTTGAATGGCAGTGAGGAGCAGAAATAGCAGGGGAAAATGTTGACTCAGCATTCTTGCTCTTTTTTTTTTGGCAACTCAAAGTCCATTTGCCTCTTACACACACAGTGCAACAGAATTGTAAACCTAAGAAACTTAAAAACATTTTCTCCAAAGTTTTTTCACATATTACTGTGTTTCTAATCAAAGAAACACAGTAATATATGGTGATTAGTTTTTAATGGCATATGTATAATCGGATTGCTACAGTTTAACACAGTGCATATGGCAATAATCTGTTGGGTTACTCATGAAAACTCATGATATTGTCGTGATGGAAGGGACACAAGTCAGAAATCTACTCCTCACCATTGTGGTTTACATTCCTTCCCTGTGTTATCATCTGTTTCTCTAATAGAACCTATGCGGACTCCCAAGAGGCTAAAGATCGCCGAGACCAGGTCTCGTCTGATAGCGGTGGACTGGGAATCGTTGGGATACAACATTACCCGCTGTCACACCTTTAACGTCACCATCTGCTACCATTATATGACTGCCAACAACCGCAGTAAAGCTGACTGCTTGGACATGGACCCTAAAGGTAATATTCAGTTTAACTATTAACACGCTTTGTTACCATTACCTATACTGCCGTTTTACTGTTATACATTGAATACTGTATAATAAGAAGTCACTATGATTGAGTAGTCCAGTGGGAGAGTACCAAATGTCTACAGTGGTAGTGTTAGCATGTGAATAATTTTTTCCAGGGTGTTGATTCTCAGTGGGATTAGCAGAAGTATTACGCAGGAACAATAATGGTTAGGTGCAGCTCTAAATGCATTTAAAATGTTATACATTACTGTTTTACAATAAAGGTATGCTTTTTTGTCTCAGCACCTCGCCACCTGGTGGGAAACCTGCCACCTTACACCAACGTCAGTCTGAAGATGATTCTGACCAATCCAGAGGGACGGAAAGAGAGTGATGAGACCATCATACAAACTGATGAAGATGGTGCGATACACAAAGAACACATTTTTTATAAATAAGGGTTAAAGTAAAAAGTAAATGCTTCTAATGTTGTGATGCTTATGTGCAGAGCTTATTTTAAGGTAGTTTGACATTTTAGGTGACACAACAGCTACTGTTGGGAAGTACAAATGCAGCACAAAAAGGATCATGACTCGTGCTAGGATGTTGTGAATAAACAAAGCATGTCACATACTACCTTTGTTGTTGATATTTTTGGGAAAGCCACATTAGATGAAGAAATGTCTTGATCTATAACTTTGGGGTACATGTATTATTTCAACATGGTTCAGGAAAGTCACTGCTGTTTTTACAAGGAGCTCCTTCATTTGGAGGACAGAATTTTACCATTAATTTTATTAGCATTGTATAATTTTGTCTGTGTGTGTGTTAACAGTTCCAGGCACAGTTCCCAGTCAGTCACTAAGAGCAACTCCTTTTGAAGACAGAATTCTTCTTTACTGGAAGGAACCGGCTGAACCTAATGGAGTCATCATACAATATGAGGTATGCTTAGAAGAAGCAGTAGGAAAAGTAATTGTTGTAGGAGCCAAACGATTGCATCACTAGTGCTCGGTGGGAAAAATGTAGAAACCGAGATTCTGTCTCTCTGCCCCACCTCAGATCAGCTACAGTGGCGTGCGTTCATTTGACCCTTCGGTGCCTCTCCAGCGGCCGGGACTCACAGTGTCTCTGCCCTCGAACGCCACCCATCACCTGTTTTCCCAGCTCCACCCCGGTGTCACGTACCAGCTCTCTATACGCGCATCCACCTCCAAAGGGTTCGGTCCTGCAACCACGCTCAATGTGACTACTAATATTTCAGGTAGAAAATAAGCTTTAATATGTTTGATTGTCACAGATTGTTCACATTTAAATAGTTAGCAAGGTGATACATGGACACTAATACAGACTCACACTCTTTCTTCAGCCCCGACAATAGAGGAGTACGATGGATCAGAGGCTTTCCTGAATGAAACTGCAACAACCATCACTGTCCTGCTCAAACCTGCCCAGGCCAAGGGAGCACCTATAAGGTACTGTATGCATGCAAACATATATAATTATACAGTACATACCCAAACCAGTCTTTTGTCTCACCAGCCTGTATTTGGCTAGAGACCATATTTATTACTTTTAGCATGTAAATGTTGTGTATATTGTACATATGTAGTTCTATCCTTAATGTAAAGCATCAATTCAGCCATACAAATAAACAAAACAACATGAAGTAGTTCTTCTTGCAAAGTATATTTGTGGAAAATGCAGTGGTCAAGTTTGAACATGTGCATTACATTACAATCAGTAATTATTATAATTATGCCAACCATGTTATTTTGGAACATTGAATCAGAGGTATTCTTGTCAAAAAACAGGTTGACAAACAGTAATTAAATTAGCAAGGTCACACAAACATGACGTGTAACTATCCGAACTGTTATTAAAATTAGACCTAAGAAATATTTTGTTCACCATGAGTGTATTAGTGAAAAAACAAAAACTCAATTAATAACATATTTACGCTGTCTTCTTGCCTACAGTGCGTACCAGATTGTAGTTGAAGAAGTGAATCCTCAGCGGACTCGTCGTCAGGCTTCCTCTGACTGTTATGAGGTGATTATTATCTGTTTTACATTAATTTTACACTAGATATCCATCATTTGGCTACATAGTCCATTGTACTTTTGGATCCCAACTCTTGTAAAGCAGACTGAATCTGCATTTTTTTTGTGAGCCAGATTTATAGACATATTATTTTCAATGTAAATATATCCTCTTTCCCAGGTCCCAGTTTCCTACCACAGTGCATCTAGCGGTGGATCTCCATATTATTATGCCGCCCAGCTGTCCCCCAGCAACCTGCCTGAGCCGCTCCCCTTCACTGTGGGAGACAATAAGACATATCAGGCAAGCCTTTTTACCTGACTAACATATTCTTTCTTCTTTTTAAAGATTTGGTTTTGTTGGCATTTTGCTTTGCTACGATAGTGATAGCTGGAGAGAGACAGGAAAGGCAGGGGAGAGAGAGGGGATGCCCTGCAGCAAAGGGCAGGTCATCCCTGGGAATCGAACCTGGGCCGCTGTGGTAAGGACTCAGCCTTGACAAATGGTACGCGCTCTACCAGCTGAGCTACTGGGGCCCCCCCAAGCAACATATTCTGTACGTAGTAAAGCAAAAATTTCCCGTGAAAAGATAAATCAAAAACAAAATCATCATTATAGCTTCTAGTGGTATAAGGATGTGCACTTCACTCACAGCAAATAAAGGTAACAGACAGGGGGAAATGAAGTTTGAATACACTTGGGTTACATTTACATTTACATTTAGTCATTTAGCAGACGCTTTTATCCAAAGCGACTTACATTTGAGGAAGACAATGGAAGCAATATAACAACACAAGGTAACAAAAAGCATAAGTGCATCAAAAACGAGTCTGGTTAAAGCCCAGCACAGTATACAAAACTAACGATAGGTAGAAAGGAAGAAGAGTTAGTGATTGTCAGTCAGGTGTTGACGGAAGAGATGCATTTTCAAGTGCTTTTTAAAGGTGGCTACAGAATCTGCTGATCTTGTAGAGGCCGGCAAATCATTCCACCAATGTGGAACAGATCCAGAGAAGGTGCGCGAGAGTGATTTTATTCCTTTTTGGCATGGTACCACCAGGTGTCGTTCTTTTGCAGAGCGCAGGGACCTGGCAGGGTTGTTATAATAGATTGTAATACAAGGGGTTTTATTCTTATCCATGGTTAAACTTACAACCAAACATACTATAGAGCCCAAAGAGAACACATACAGTACATCCACCAAGGCTGCAAAATCCAAATGTTTCAAAATGTGGCGCATTTATCATGTGCTATATGCATGTACCAGAATTTCTTCACTTCAGCAAGCGCAGTAGTTCATGAGAAAGTGGTGAAAGTGCCTTTGCACAAAAGCAATCTCTTTCATGGTCTTGTTCTACCTTTCCATCAGATTGAACTGAAATCTGGAAACGTTCAACATTTTGGGAAATGTGCTGATTTGATTTCTGGCGGAGAGTTAGATAATAAACGCCGCATTGACGTTTTTATGATTTGGATTTTGTGCATGTTAAACAAACGAGATATAATGTGTTAATTTGTAAGCGTTAGAGGTGCAGGCAGGTGGATTTTGTCACCTTTGGAATGTTTGTAATCTGATTTGTAAGTTATCCAGCTGCTGGCTGAACATGTATGTTCATATTTAGCGTACAGACATGAGAGTGGTGTCGATCTTCTCATCTAATTCTTGGCAAGAAAGCGAATAAACGTATTTCTCAGACTATTGAACTTTTCCTTTAACGAGAGCTGAGAGATCCTGCTAACTGACAAACCAATAAGGCAAATATATCCTCCATATGTGAAATCAGTAGCTGACAATCTACATATTCGTAGCCTCACATAAAGTTGATGATCACTTCCTTTTATTCCCCAGGGTTTCTGGAATCCTCCGCTGGCTCCAAGAAAGAACTACAACATCTACCTTCAAGCTGTTAGCAGCACAGAGAGGGTAAATAAATATTTATTCATGTGAAGACACAGTAAACACAGTGAACTTACAGCTGTCACCTGTTAGCTGCTATGATAAAACATACTGTACACATTCAAAGAGACTCACTAATTACACTTTAAATACATTATAGTTTCTACCTGCAAGCAGCTATGACTTCTGAGTATGGCAGTCTAAACAAAACGTAAAGCACATGCAATACACACTATTTAAAACTACAGAATATCTGCAGGCAACGGAACATGCCCCACTTGTTTTTCCTTATACTGTAAATACATATGTACAGTATTTAACATACAAAGTCACTTTCTCTTGGTTGATGCTATAGTGTGCTGTGTGTGTGGACTCAGGTATTTCTTTGATTTTGTCTTTGTTCTTCAGGAAACTAAGACACAGTGTCTGAGGCTGGCTATTAAAGGTAAGAACACACTGTCGCTGTTGATAACACTTTCTGTCAAAAATGACCTTAGATCAGTGTTAATTGGACAATCAGCATGTGGTGCCACTCAGGTGGTAAAAAATGTTTCCAGAATTGGCCCTGAGAAAAAAAAAGGCAGAATCATTTTTGGATATCACTAATGATAGTACAGTACCTATATTTATGTATTTTTGCACTCATCGACTATGCTTATCTTCTGTTGTTAAGTTGCTTACCGTCTCCTTAAATTTTTGTTGTTAATCTGATTTATTATTGTTCCTGCTCATCACGTTTGTTATGACGGATGTTACAGATTGTTTTGATAACTGTGTTAACAATCTGGTTAGTCCCAAACTCCAGTGTGAGGGTGAGTTCAATAGAGAAGGGTATGATTCTGTAATATGAGTATTAGTTGGGACAATATAATGTTTCACATGTTAGAGAGAGATAACACATTTGTGTTATGTGTTTGTGTCCGCATTTAGGCCCTGTATGGACACGCAGTCTAAATGTCATGTTTTTACTGGCAGCCATATGTTCATAGATTATCAGACTGGTTTTAAATGGTGTGGGTTTAATCCCCGGGCAACCACACACAAGTACACACACACACACTGAAACACACACACGTGCACACACACTGTTTTCAGCAAAGATTTTTAGAAATGGATGGATCAGAGTTTAGCTGGTTGGAGTAAGAACAAGGATAAACAGAAAAATACTTTACATGTTTTTGATGAAATTGACAATCCTGGTGGCTGTTAGTGTTGCACTTCAAACAGTTGGGACATTTAAGTATTTTTTGGGCTAGTAACGCAAAACCTGAAGGCAAACAGAGGTGAAAAGATGAATGAAAATAGAATATGCCCACTTTTGCACTAAAACTGTAAGTGCATTCTGGTTATTTTATCTTAGTGTTGGTCTGACAAACATCAGGCAACTGGGCTGCAACTAACAATTATTTTCAACATCAGAAAATAGTGAAAAATGACTAGCACAATCTCTCAGAGCTCGGGGTGGCCGGGGAGGTCTGAGTGAAGCTGAAAGACTTATTTTTGTTTTTTTTAATAAGGCAGAAAGACACACTAATGGACATTGAGGTCAGAAGACTGTCCCTTCCCCTCTCTCTCTCTCTCTCTCTCTCCATCCCTCTGCATGTGTGTGTGCTCTCAACAGTGCATCCGGGAGGAAGGATTAAGTGATGGTGGTCCTATTAGGTCATCTGGGGTATGGTGTATTGTCACTGCTGCCTCAGGGTGTTTTGTGTGTGTGTGTGTGTGTGGGGGGGTGTGTTTGTGGCTGTGTGGGTAAGTTGTGAGTGTTAGTGCACTGACCTGGATAATTTTTACAGACATTAAGAGCTACTGCCGACATTATGAGGTCGAACGCAGAACCTTTCAAAGGTTGTTTAAAAAAATGTTATGTCTTGTTTTGATACCCTTTGCCCATTCATTTCTGGTCTGACAGTCAATGGGAAAAAAGTAACCAAAAATTCCTCAGGAATTTTTCATATTGTAATAATTGCTAAATTATGTGGAGTCATAGAGTACCCTTGTTTAACAGAAAACAATACATTGGTGGTTGAGAAATATTTAAGACAGATTTGACCTAGAATCTTTCAAACAGCATAAGTAACTGCAGCCTGACGGATGTTTGTGGCTGATACCGATACCATTAATGATATATTGGCAGATCTTATTTTCACAAACTTATAACATATATACAATAATTTCCCAATAATAAGTATCCCTTAAAATTTTAAACCAATATTTTGGTCTAACTCTATAAGTAACTTTAGGAGCACATTCAGCAGCTACCTAGAGTATCTTTCATCCAAATTATCACTTGTAACTGTTCTCTAAAAAATCATTTACATTTTATTTCTTTGTCTCCATGCCTAGACAATTTACTGACATCACAAGTTTTACTAATAATCTTTGGTTAATATTGAGTATTTTCCCAATTTCATGAAGCTTGTCCTGTGGTAAAAAGAATCCTTGAAAGAATACCCATGGAATGACCAAAACCTACCATGAATTGAACCTATTAAGTATTGCCTGTGTAGCCAAAGCCTGATATAGTTTATTCTTCTGTGCCGTAGACCTCTATTGTTGTTCAAAAACTATTTAAAATGCATCAATGAGCCACAGTGTTGCACTGGATGACGTGTTGCTGCATTAACATGAACATGGGCACTGTAGTTTATTTGGAATCGATCCCACGTGCACTGTTCTGCTGCCGAAAATGCTCGCTAAATGTGTATTAATCAACAGCTGACAATAGTCCACAAATGCAATATTTGCTTCCGTTTGAGTGAAGTTTGCTAAAAACTACAGTGCCCAGCTGTTTTATAAAATGATTTAGCCTTTTATAAAAACTAAACTATATATTTGTGATTTGTGTTTTTAAAGATTTACATTTAAGTCTTAGGGCTTAAGGCTGAGTGCCAGAACCAAGAGAGGCATTGTTGGTTTTGTTCTTTTCATGGAATTTTCTGACAATAAGAAATATATAGAATAATGCCAACCTCATCCTTTTAAAGCGACATTTTGGCTAACACATCACTGCTCATGCTTCATCTGTCAATTGGCGTCCTGTGTTTTAGTGGAATCTTGTTACATAATGACATGCTCCTGAATGGGGGCATTTCAAAGATTTCAGCGGCAGAAACATTTTATAACAAAATAATATGTTAAGGTCACAAATATTGAGGGAGATAAAGAGAGAGAGAGGGAGATTATGTTTATCTTGTTGATATTTAGAATTAGAGGTGGATTATTGTTTGTTGATGTATTGCATTATATTGAGTTTTGTGCATATGTCTTTGTGTTGGATTATTTGGATTATCATAATGCACGGTAATGTTCTTACGTTGCACTACGAACTATTCTGGTGTTATGGGATCAGATCACTAAGCTTAGGAGCATAAAAACAGATGCTCACTCTCTTGCTGTTGACTTTCTCTCCATGAGCAACAGGGTTGAATCTCCACTACAGCATGCCTGAAACATCATTTGTGAATTATGCTCCAAACAGACGAAATCAGGGAGTTCAGACAAATCTCTGAAGTCATCAGGAACAGAAAGGAGTTTGAGTACGGTGACATTGGCGCTGAAACATTGGACAGCTACAGTCAAATTGCATTTCAAAAGCATTTCCCAATGAGAGCATGATGCCAAGGATAACCTGAAATACACTGAAAAGACACAGTGCAAGACAGTCAATTGAGCATTTCTTTATTTGTGAATTGTAGTCAATGTCTGTTCATTTTTTATGTTTTCTTTAGTGTGGTTGCAGTTTGGAGTAGGAGTAGGAGTGGTGAGTGTGCAGAGAGTTCACTGGTTCAGTACATTTACCGTGAGGTGATACAACAAAGTGAATGAGAAGCTGAAATATGTGTAAGCTGAGTGTTTTTAGTTCAAATGAACCAGCTCCAGAAGATGGTACAGGGCAGGAATAAACATCGTCAGCTTCCACTGATACTGTTACTGCCTTTTCACTAGATTTATCTTCACAGTGTACAATAAAATGTAAAATTGTTAAATGAAGTAATTTCTCATGGATAGTTTTTAGCTAGCTAGCGTCATGGCCCTAGGGATGGCAATGTCAGGAGACTGATCAACCACTTTGGTCCAGATTGAATATATCTCAACTACTAGATGGAGCATGGCATGGCTAATAGACACTTAGTCTGTAGAGTCGTGTTTCTTATTTGGGCTGCTATAGTTATTCCTGCTTTATGGCCAGATGTCTACTATAAAACACATAATCTAAAATTTTCAGATGTTCAGTAGAAGTGACTCTTGTGGGTAGAAACAATCTTTTTTGTTCATTATTACAGAGCAATCATATTAATGAAGAACTAATGTTAATCTCAATATTTCAATCTGTGTGCCAAATAATTTCAAACTAAACTTTTGGCTGTATTTGCATCATGAGTGAGGCAGCATTTGTGCTGGCAGTTGTCTTAATTTGCTTTACAAGGAATATTTAGATAGATAGAATATTTAGAGTCTTGATATTTACGTGATCGTTCGCAAACAGATGATTTAACTGTGCTATTTAAATGGCTCATCAGGATTTGTTTCCTTATCACACTCACCACTTTCCTGATGTGAGGGCATTTTGTAATGACAGCTTGAGAGAAAGCAAACACAATTCCTGAGGCTGTTGGGTGGCATACTTTGCGAGCCTTAGGTGACACAGGGTTGCGTAAATACTTCAAAATAGTGCCAAGATTCTATTACTTGTATAACAGGCTTATAGTCTTATAGAACAACATTCCAGAAATATGGAGACAGTCTATACCACTGAAGATTCAGGGTTCCTGGAAAGCTTATTTGGCTGATGGGTTTTGTTTTATTTGTCAAGTTTGCTGCCACAGCAGATCATTTCACAAGTAAAGGAATTGGGTGGTTTAAATATTGTCACTATTTTACCTTTTCTTTGTCTGATAAACGTAAAAAAAAACATACTCATAGGAAAAACCCAGACGATGAAGCTTTTGAAGATAATTCCAACTGTTAAAGTCTGATTTTCAGTCTTTCAGTTTGTTTGTTTTAAGCTACTGCTGAAAAGACAATCAGTGTTGGAACTTTATGACTTGACTACAAAAAATAATTTCAGTGTCTTACAGTAGTTGTATTGAAAGCTAGAAAAATTAAGGTTGTCAATTAAAAGAAATCTACTGAAAACCTTTGGGAATTTTATACACATATTCCGCAAAACTTAGAGAAACCTCAAGCTTGCACAGCTTTTAGCACTTTAGTGAGTGATATCTCAGATGTTACAGTGTGACGGACATTTGGTTGTTTTGTTTTTTTACTTCTGCTGTCCAGCAAATATTAAACCTGCAGTGTGGAACTTTTGTCTCCCCCTTCTGGCAGCGAGCAATTACACAAACACTGTCTATTGCTTATGACGTATGTGCTCCGCCATACTCCTAGTTGCTGTAGCCTTCTCCGTCTCTACGGTTGCCCCAAACCCCCCCCCCCCCCAATTTATATGTAAAAGTCCCGCACTCCGGTATTGATGTTGTTTTATTGTCGTTATGTTAAAGGTGCTACAGAGGAGCCAGAAGTCATCCCCGACCCCGCTAAACAGACGGATCGGGTGGTGAAGATCGCTGGGATCAGTGCTGGTGTTCTTGTCTTTATACTGCTGGTGCTGGTAGCCATCCTATTGGTCAAGAAGAGGTGAGTGAGCCCCTAACCACGCCCACTAAAACAGCTTTAATGAAGAGTTTCATGACAGGGTGCAAATACTACATGAACAACAGTGCTACACCAACACACATGCAGATGCAAGAACACAGAGACACAAATGTGCACCTCAATCCATTCTCTTGTTGTGTGTTGGTCCAGTATTTGCTGTAGTAACACCATCTTCCATCCATCCACCATAAATGTTGATCTCCCTTCAGAATCAGCTTGATCTCTTCCTGAAGTTTGTTTCTGTTTTAAAGGCAATAAATAGCTGAAGGCTGAAGATCTTTGCGAAAGTATGGTATTTCCAAAATTAGAAACTCCTGCCTCACACTTGTGTGATTTAGTGCAAGAATGATCTGAAGCCATATTTGTTTTTCTTGTACAGTACAGCTGTTGATTTAAACTAGACAAAACAACCACTCAGAAAAAGTGACTCAACTGAGAGTAAGAAAGAGAAACACAGTGAAAGAGATCCTCAAGCAGAGGATATAATAAATATATATGTAATGTAACATAGTATCTAATAAAAACTTAAATGTTGTGTTGTAGAGATACAGGGAGACATAGATGAAGGTCCATTGTGCATTAAAAAAAGGAGATTTTTGGCAAAGTTGAGCAAGGAAAAAGGGCAACAATTTAATGTAATGTGGTGTACTAGATATCACACTTAAAAGTTGTTTGTACAGGTATGATTAAGGCTTTTTTAGACAAAAGAAGAAAAGAAAGGCTATGTAAACATAGAGACTGAAAGAATGATATTATTGTGTCTCATCCTTCACTTCTAGAGTAGCACTGAGAAGGGTCACAGTTGGTCCTGGTGTCACTATAACGTTTTGGGCTGTGGTGTGTTAGTTTGGTGCAGGGCTCCACCATGTGGTGGCTAAACACAATTACAACATGAGAATGCAGCTGCAGTTTTTAGACAGTAGTGAGAAGATAAATCTCATTTATGTCTGTTGCATTTCCTTTAGAAAGCTGGTAGTCTTATTCTGTTGTCCTTTTTCTGTAAGAAGTTAGGATGGCTACTGTGTGTCTAAGAAGCACCACAAGTTGTTTTTCCTCACCAGAAGTCATTTAATTTCCAGCGCCACCTTCAATGAAACATGTTTGAGGTTTATTAACACGACAGCCAAATTATTCATGAACCACTACAGTAATGAGCAATGCTGTGCCATCACAGTGGCATATTTGAAGTCCTATATAGTAGGATACGAACATCATCAGACACTGAAATAGAAAAGTTTTACACTGAATATCCTTATTGTTTCCAGTTATGACACAGTTCGCAATGGCTTAATTGAATTGTGTAATATAATTCTGTCAGCCATCTTTGAAGCTGCTAGGAGAGCCATCTTCATTTCTTTAAACACAACCCCCACCCCAAGCCTAGACAAGTTTTGTTTTTCACATAACCCACTCTATTCATCCAATTTCTGAGTCACTGTGAGGTTACATGAGGTTGAATTATGCCTTTGTACTTTTCAGGGCGTGTGTGTGCATATGTGTATGCACATTTATAAGTCATGTACACACATGAGTGTATGTGTGTAATAATTAAACATGTCGTTCTTCCTGTGACCTTTCAATTAAAATCTGCTGTTCAGGGAACCTGAGTGCCTCATTAAAAGGAGAATAATTAGGACTGCTTTGCATATTCAGGGCAGATACATTCATGTCAAGTGCGTCATGTCACGTCTTTTCTTATTATGGTAGAAAGTATCGACACAAATGCTTGGTTTGCTCACTGATCACGATGTATCTTGAAGGAATGTATGATTAATTATCATCAACTTAAGAAAATGTCTCTTTCAGGAGATACTGTACATGCTCTTTTCTGAACACTAAAGTATTGCATCTTGCCAGAGGCTTTACAGAGCAAGCAGACAGTCTCTCAATTACAGCCAATCATGAGCTCACTCAGCAAATCAAAAACAATTAGAGACATTTAATTACAGTCAGTAATGAACTCTCGTCACTGGAGAACATTGCTCTTGCAACCTCTGACCTCCATATGTTTTTTTCTAATTCTTTGAATGAATTCATGTCATCCAGTATTCGTGCTGCCGCTTTTATGTCAAAGTGTAATTGTAAATGATAACCAAAGAACTTAAAGTTTGAAGTGTAGGGTAGAAATATTCTATTTATCTATTATATTCTGTTACTGTTACATGATACCCAGCGGTGTTTGAAATATACTCACTGTCATCCCATAAACTTGACAGTGTTTGATCCATTGTTTGCACTCAGTGGCCTGATAACTGAATATTATCTGTCCCTTGAGGATTTTAGGCCTTTTGATAATAGAAAATTGGTCCAAATTGAAAGATAATGCATTTTTAGAGGCAACTTTTGTTTACGACTCTGTAATTGCATGTACAGCCTGGAGGAACTGAATTCAGTGTCTGTTGTTGTTTTGAACTGTAACCAGCTCGAGCTGCATTCATGCACTTGGGCTAGAGGAGACTTCAAATAAACTTTAGAACTAGATCACTAGGCGTACAAGGGACTGCGACAGGATGACAGTGTTCCTGTAAAGTAAAACATCATGTTAAAATGTTGATTTCTAACATATTACCATCACGAACAACTGAAAAGGAATGTTATTTTTGGAAACAAGGAATATTTTCAAGTATTATGGATAAGTATTTTTCTAGGTATATACTTGGTGTGGTGGTTTTTGTTTTCATTTTTAGTTACATTATGATTTTGATTCATGAGAACATATGAGATTGTGTAGCAAACAACATTGATCAACACATGACACCAGGTTCTGGTTGAGAAAACCTATTTGCATATCTCTGCATGGGAAAGAAAATTTGAGCTACTTAAAGTGAGTCCTAAAAACTTGCTTTCAGTAATAATTAATGTTTATTTTTAACAATGACATCATTTGTGTTGCTCTGAAAATAAATGTTCATTCTGACATTTTTAGATGGATTTGTAAGTGAACTCTGACAACTGACTAAGAAAATGATTTGAATTTGATGCCACTCTCATGAGTGTGAGGTTATGCTGACAACGTTTAGCAGTTTTCCATAAAGGTTTCTGGGGAGATCAATCTTCATTGTCATTGAACCTTTACAACTTTGAAAAATACTGCATCTTTAAAATGGTGGGACATGATGACATCGCAATGACATCATGCTCGCTTTACAGGAAGCGAGCGTCGTGGTGTTACAGATCGGATAGCTTTGTATTAGTTTTGAAAAAGGGTTTACTATCCTTAGGAGTAAGTAAAGGTGATGGCTGATTAGGGCTTAACATCTCCAATCAGGGCCATCCAGTTATACTGCAGCTTAAAAATATTGCATGAATATTTTAAATATAACTCTTCCAGAAGCAAAGGAGAGAAAGACTGCATGTTAAAAGTAAAATATTGATAGTTCATTGTTATTTTAATAATAGTTTTATGAGTTTCTTAGCTTGTTTTGTAGTATTTAGCAATAAAGATGATTTTTTTTTTTTTAAGAATTAGGGCCCATAGTTATTATAATGACCCCTTGCATGAGCCTCAAGTTGTAGCAATCAAAAGGTGTTTTCTTCTGTTTCTGTTGTTGCTGGTTGGGACAGGACAGTATTGTCCTAATTTGCATATTCATGACCTTGTGTCTCACTCTTTGCTTTCTGATTGGCTCACAACCCCAGGAGGACCTACTATTCATACTCTTATTACCTGTAAGTAAACAACCAATCAACAATCAGCTCACCTAGCTGCTGTTATCTTATTGGGCGAATTATTAGTGGCTAGTTGTTGTTATTTTTAAAGATGCAGTATACTTTTTTCAAGACAAAACACATTTTCAGCTCAGCCAAAGCCATCCTCATTGACGCCTTGCCAGGGTGGGGGTCAATTCACTTTCATGTCAGTCAGGTCAGCACTGTAATATAATATATAATATATATATATAATATATATATTTAAATCCTTACATATTGAAAATGTGTTTTAAGTGAGAGAATGTTGATGGTTTTCTGTCTAAAGATAACAAGAAATAAATAAATGCTGAATTATTAGCAAATGTAGTGTCAGCTTCTTTAAAGGGACTGAACTGACTGTGAATTGATCTCAGCCCTGGTGTCCTCTACATGCTCCCAAGTTGCTCTGAAGCAGGCTTATAAAGGCCAAAGTTGGCCATAAACCAGAACAAAGCAGGCCAAAGTGGGACAACACAGGCCTAAGCGTGTTATTTGAAAAAAGAATGCTGCACTTGTGACTTGTAGCTCTTTGTGTGCATGTAGTCATGTGATCATCCATCGGCCCATCAAGTCACAGGTATCATGGTAACGCTGCTGCACATGCTCAGTGTCTCTTTCCTGGTTCCCATCCTGAAACAGTCAGCTTCCTGTGTCGAGTACATGGCTCTGATTTTGGTAGCGCTTGGTGATTTTTCTCGTGTTGTGGGTACTCCCTTCTCTACTCTTTCTCTCTTTGTCTCTTACTGGCTGTGACCAAAATGGATCCATAATCACTTCGTTTAAAAAGGACTATTTAGTACACAATTTTACTGTAGTAGAATCACAGATTAATAAATAAATATGGACATTTATTCATTACCAGCTTGTGTCTGCATTCACCAGACACATAAACAAAATGTAGCCAACGTTAAGGCACGACAAGTTAGAATCAATCATGTAGCTTAAAGATCCCATGAAATGGTGCCAAAACTTTTTAAGGTGAATTATATCTCTTTGAAACAGTTATGGGTCAATCATAAGTGTAAACTAATGTTTTATCAGTTGTGGATAGAGAGGCGATTTGATGTGATAAGTTGGGCAGAATGATGGGATTGTTCAAAAATGTGTTCTATTGGACATTTTATAGCTACACCCACTAGTGTGGCCACTACTCGCTGTTTACCAGTAGTAGCAGTTTTCTAAGACGCTCAACTGAAATGGCAACACACTTCTCTTCAAAGACATTTATCAGGAACAGCATTTACTGTCAGACTGTCTCTTTTTGTCCTCATACAGACCATCTAACCTTTTAAAAGTATTTTTCACATCTCCTGGCATATTTTACCAACCCACTCTTACAAAGATTAACTTTTTGCAGGAGAGGACATTGCCATGCTTTTACTTTTGTTATTCATTAATAAGAGATTTGCAGGGTTCCTTGGCATACATTTACCATTTTAATGATCAGACATGTCCAGTAGATATTACAGTAAATTTTATAAACACATATTACGCTCAAAATCGATTCACTATTTAATTTTACAATTCAGACCTTACAAATAAATACAACTCAAATAGAAATCCACTGTAGGTCTGGTCACAGCTACCCCCTCTCTCTCTTTCTCTCTGTTTCTCTGTCCATTATATATACAGTACACAGCATATGGTGGTTACTAATATATATATATATCGCCTTCTCTCCTATTTTCACGTTTTCTGTTAGACAGCCAATAAAACACTCAAAAACATCCACACAAACCGCTACACCTGGTCAGGAGTTAAATCAATGTTCCTACTGAGTGTGTGTGTGTGTGTGTGTATTATGATTGTATGTGGTCTTAGAGGTGGAGTTGGTGTGTTTTGGGGTGAAGAGGTAAAATATGCAATAAAACACAGCATGCTTTCTGTCCGTTTACTAGGAAGAAGTCAGAGCCGTACATTGTATCAGTTATGCAACGCTCAAAAATGGATTTCTTCATCAAACCTCTGAGAGAATATGTTAGACATTTATGTTGGAGGGCAAACTGCAAAACAAGTGCGCTACTAACTCATTTAAAGCAGGCCATGGAAAAACATGCTAAATGTTTGTTGACCTGTGCAGATGTTGTCCTAACTGATGTACATCTATGGCTCTGGGTACAAAATGTTCCTGCATGCTCTGTCATGCTCGAAGTATTAAGCCCTCTACAGTTATTTTTCCTGGGATTTTATGGATTGCACACACACACACAATTAAACCTAAAAAGGATACTTTGATGTTTAGATCTTAAGCTGTTATTTTTCTTCACCAGGCCCATAATAAAGAAAGGTTTCTGTTGTTGGCAAACAAAGACAATACCATTTAATTCCCCAATATAAAAAACAGCCTGTGAAGAAAAATAGGAGATTAAAATTGGAAATCAGGTATCTCTAAAAATGTATCTTTCCTAGAAAGTCTGTGTACCGTTCTCTCATATTTCTGGACTGACTATTTATGAAATGACCTCAAGTCCTACTACTGGGATGATAACTGCGGTACTTTAGTCGGTACATCGTTTTCCCTGAGCTTCTATAGATCATAAGTCATTCCCTTACTGTTGTTTTAATGGGATTTTTCCTATCTTGGCTGTCGGATGAAAACCAAATATTTAATACTTGGATCATTTTTTTTGGGTTAGGGGTTCTCACTTTTCTGAAAGCCTACATTCTGATAATGAAGGAAGCTCATGAAATTAGACTACAGCGTTGAGAATAAAGCAAGTTTTTGAAAAGCTTTCATCTGACAGCTTGTCTATGGTATCGGGGTCGATAACAGGGTTTTCCATTGCTACTTGTAGGTCATAGGTCATTTTCCCTGGTCTGTATTAGATACTATTTTCCCTCTGCTCCTATAACTGAGCCTGTTACATGCTGCCATTTACAACAAGCCTTTCCTCTTTCCTCCTCCTTGCCTGTTCTCTCCTCCTCTTTTCTCCTTTTCTCTTCCTTGTTGGTTCTAAGCTCTGCATCTTGAATCAGCAGCCTGCAGCCCCCAGCTGTGCTGTTATTGCCAAAAAAGACATGACACCACCACCTTCAAAAAAAATCATACCATTCTTACAAATTTGAGACTATTCCTTACAAGGCGGTGGTCTGCAGGCTCGTTGATCTTTGTGTATTTGTTTATAAGGTGCCTGACCGTATCTGTCTCTGTCCCTGACAGGAAACTCGCTAAAAAACGTAAAGATGCCATCGGAACGACACGGCAGGAAATGACTCACATGGTGAATGCCATGGATCGCAGCTATGCTGACCAGAGCACTCTGCATGGAGAGGATCCCATGGCTGTGACATTCATGGACTCTCACAACTACAACAACAGATGTAGGTTCATAAACAAGACTATTATTATTATCTTTTTTTTTTTTTTACCATAAACAGTAGTGATAACCACGGGCTGTCTGCAAAACACAAAACCCAACACAATAAGTGTACTTATAATTTAATATTCTATTTTATCCTTTTATATTCTAATACATCTACGTTTCATCTTTCTTCTCTTCTATCCTCACTGCTGAGACTTGAATTTTACAATTGCAACGTTATTCTTACTAACAGCCAGATTACAGTTCACAAACTCAGTTTTCACTACAACATTTGAATGCGGAAACAACTAGAGCTGCAGCTAACGATTATTTTCATTATTCAATAATCTCCCAACTTGTTTTTTGGTGTAATCATTTGTCTTTAAATGTCCGAAAAGAGTGAAAAATGTCCATCGAGGTTTCCCAGATTCTAAAGTGAGTCAGATGTCTTGTTCTGTCCAACCAAAACCCAAAGGTATTTCGTTTACAGTCATATAAAACAGAGAAAATTAGCAAACCCTCACATTAGAGAAGCAGCAACTTTGGTATTTTTGCCTGGAAAATGATTAAAACGATGAATCGGCAATCAAAATAGTTGACAATGTTCTGTCGATCGACTAATCGATTCATTGCTTATTGTTCGGCTGTAGATACAACAACTCAAAACTGATTCAGCCTGGTTAGTTTTACAGTTTAAAAATTGGAAACAAAGAAAGGGTGTTGAAAAGGTGCATGTTTATGAGAGAACTGCTGATCATTTGTTGTAAAGAAATAGTTTTAAATGATTTGATTATTATCTCTCAGGTTAAATTCTTCATGGCTGCACCAGACCACATTGAGCAAAGCAAAAATTGTTGGATGGTTTTGCCAAGATAGATGATCTTTAAGATGTATCTTTTTCACTCATGTGTAAGTAATGACTGGAGACCAGGTAGTCAGTAGCCATTCACAACTCCCCCTTTTTTGTGAGCATTTGAATTTTCCTGATGCCCAAACATTGCTCACTTATAAGACCTCATCTATGTGTGAGTAACCCTGATATTTAGAACATTTCCTCACCATGTTTCCTCCCGCAGTGCCCAACGATCCTCTGGTCCCTACTGCAGTGCTAGGTGAGACTTCTGGCATGGTTGAATATGTCACATTTACCACCAGTTCCCCTTATTGATCATCATCATCTCAAAGCCCCTGTGCTTGTAGCCCCGTCCTGTATGTCTTTGTGTGTCATTACATAGGTCCCAATTTTCTGTCCAAATGCCCAGCTAAAATATCAGACATGGTCAAACTTTCCATTACATCGTGCAGTGTTATGTACTTTGACATCTGTCATGTACTGTATGTTTATGTGGGTTGATCGTTTGACTTGACTGAAGTTTCGGTACCACGATGTTGTCTCATCTACATTTTAGAAGTGCTAGATGTTTAACAAAGGTCTCTAGTATTACCACAGACCCATAAATTCAACAAGAAGTGAACTATTAGAATATATGCTGTGTGTGTATATATATATATAAAAACTGTGTTCATCTTTTATCTTTTTTTTGCCACCTAGTGCCAACTCTCTGTGTAAAACATGGCCAGTACTAAAAACTCCAACAGCCAAGCACTTCATCTGTCGTACTGTTTTCTCCCTAGGTTCAGTCTCTCCCAATCCCAGCCATGGTTTCTGTTTCCTACTGAGAGTTATTGATATTCACAGTAATTACCATCATTCTCCCTTAGAGACCTCATTATTTCCACAGTTTGGAGTTGTTTTAAGGCGTGCCATTTCCTGTCCCAAATACAACAGACTCTGATGCTTAAAACAAGGAAGACTATTTGTCACTTTGCCACTGTAAAACGACTGCAGATTAAATCTGTGACAGTGAACAACTTAGTGCTTACAGCACTGTGTGTTTGGTGGAAGTTTTTCTGTGCACTGGATCTCGGAGTCTGCTTGAGTATCTACCATCTGTGTTATTCCCTAGGCTTGTTTTGTTGCTGATGCCCCAGTCTGAATCGTGAAAGCAGCCGTTTTTGCCAAGTTGGATGTTACTGTAGCTCCAGCGTTGCACTGCAATGTGTTTATCTTTAGTTTGGCCTAGTGTTGATACTGCAGCATGATGTGGAGTTCTAACATACCCATAAGGGCTCCACAATCCACAATGCCACCAAACTGTGGTAATTAACTGTTCCATAGCCTCTAATTTGGAGTGAAGGCTGCAGTTACAATCTGTCTTGGTCGATCACATCACAGAGTGGGAAGAAGTAGCAGGAAGTAACGAATTAAGAGGCAGTGTCGGGTCAAGTTTACTGTTAATTGGCCTGACGTGGGGCTTAACAAACCTTTAACAATCAGTAATGAGCTAACATCTCCTCAGAGCAGAGAAAAGCATCAGTTGGATGAAATAAACAGTGTCAGTTAATAAACAGTGGTGAAGATGAAATCAGTTGGTTGTGCTGCAACCCCAAGCTACTTCATTATAAAACCCGTCAGTCTGTGCATTACTACTGCCAACTCACATTATCCCACACGCACAGAAACGTTCAACTGGAAGTTCTGAAACAATTTGACCCCATAATTACCTGCAAATGAACTACGTTTTCAATGTACAAGCAAAGTTAATCATATCATAGATGCTATACTCACAAGTGATAATTAAACCTATATAGCAGATAATTGCTTATCTGTGGTTTAAATGTATTGTTTTCTTCTCGAATTAACTAACAGCTGCATCATATAGTTTAAGGTGTTTAAATATGTTCATGTGGTGAACCTTGTACATATTGAATAAAACCACTGACATTTTGCCATTACAATGCGAATAGAAGGAATAGAAAGCTTGGAATAGTAGCGTGAAATATATGTTTGAAGCAGCAGTTTTCTGAATAAAGTAAAGGAGTTGTAAATAGCAGTGAGTGATACCATTAGAGGGCATTGCAGTAGACTTTACAGCTCAGTACAAGTTGGTGTGTCCTGCTGTTTATGTTCAACACATTTGATAGATTTGTTATTATCATTTTTTGATCATGCGCCATTGTTTTGTGAGATCATCTGCAATTTATTTGTAGTATAAACCTTTGAGGTATCCTTGTAGCTCAATCAAATTTGTCAAAGTAACCTGTAGTTCATGTTTAGTCTAACTAACAAATCCTCTTGTCCTGCGGTCTGACTAAACCTTTTTGCTCTTTTCTTTTGTTGCTGCTTTGACATGTAGTTCCAATCACAGGTGAGTATAGACCGAGAAAACAAAGTGACTAATGGTTCGGTTTGGTTTGAGGAAAATGCAGTATTTTTTATGCTAATAGTTCAAAGCCAGCAGCTAGTACTGGTTTTTGGAAGAGGAAAAATTCATTGTTTTGGAACTCTTATATAGGTAAAAAGTAAAATTTTCTCTTCAAGCCAGTAATCAGTGAATGTACATGATTTTATACAACCTACCTTAACTTAGAAAGCCTTGGACATGCTTTATTTGTTTTCTACCCTGGACATATAAAATGCTGCTTTTAGTGCCGTTAGTGAAGACAGTGATAAATACAATGAAAACTGAGGTTAATTTGTGATTAAATTGACCAGAAATGTTCTCTTTTCTTGTAGATGAGAACCACAGCGCCTCTGCAGCAGAGAACAGCAGGCTTCTGGATGTTCCTCGGTATCACTGTGAAGGAACTGAATCTCCTTATCAGACAGGACAGCTCCACCCTGCCATCAGAGTCGCTGACCTTCTGCAGCACATCAACTTAATGAAAACATCTGACAGCTACGGCTTTAAGGAGGAGTACGAAGTAAGATATTATTAGCAGTACTTTTATTACTAGTGCTAATAACGATAACAGTAGTATTAGTATTAGTAGCTTTTAGAAGTAGTGATACAAATGTTATTACCTTCAGTATAACCCTGACAAGGATCCTAAATATCGGAAGACAGTGCAGTACATTAAGATATCTGAAATGTACTGTACACATATTTTTTATGTCGTCAGCATGTTTGGAAGACCATAGATTTCCTGTGCCTGGGGGTTAGGTTATGTTTTAGAGCAGCGTCTGCTGTGGATGCGAAGTCCAATCCATGAGAGGCAAACTCGGCCGCAGATGTTACATGTGTAGGCCACCCCGTTAATGTGGTGGTGTCCTGTTGTTGTTGCTTCCTCTTCATTCTCTTTGCTTCTCGGCGTTGAGCCAAGGTGGTTTCAAATGTCAGCAGCCCACTGCAGAGTGCCTGCTGCCACTGAAGACGGTCCTGAGTGGTATCTTCCCTAGTGACAGGGTTTGTGTCGAAGGACTTGAGGTCTTGCTTGCAGACATCTTTATAGCGTAGCTGTGGGTGGCCAGTTTGCCTCTTGCCGGATGACAGTTCCGCTTAGGGAATGTCCTTCGGGATTCATCCGTCGTCCATCAGTCGTACATGGCTCAGCCAGAGGAGACGTGGCTGCCTCAGGAGAGAGTACATACCGGGAAGCTGCGCTCTCTCCAGGACTGCTGTGTGTGTGATCCTGTCCCTCCAGGTGATGCCCAGTATGCGCCTCAGGCAGCACAGGGAAGCTGTTTAGCCTCCGCTCTTGATGTGAGTATCGGGTCCAAGATTCACTAACGTACGGGAATGTGCTGATGACACAGGCTCTGTACACCTGTACCTTTGTGTGGACTGTGAGTTTGCCATTGTCCCATACTCTAGCTGTGCGCTGCCCACAAGTGGAGGGGCTGTTTCAGTGCCGTGTCCCATCGTCTTGGTTTTGTCCAAGCTGATGGTCAGGCTGAAGTCCTGGCATGCTTGGGTGAACCGGTGTATGAGGGTTTGCAGGCGCTCCTGGGAGTGTGCTGCCACTGCTGCGTCATCAGTGAACAGCATGTCCCTGGTCTGACCTTTGTTTTAACAACAACAAAAAGCTTATTATGAAAATCAGTGATGCTTTATTTGATGTTTTGGCTTTACATTAAAATGACTATTAGGGTTGAATTGCCTCTTAATTTGAGAGTATTTTCTTCCTTTTTGACTAAACAATCAAAGAGCGACAAACCCATTCATTGTCACCTTTCTTTTCTATCTAATAAGCATTATGACACCACTTTGTGGAATAAAACCACTAGAGCAAAACAATCATTCAAGTACTTCTTCCTACTCAGACTCATCCAGCAGGAATCCATGACGTGTAATTTTCTTTCCTATTGTTTGTCTGTTGTTGGTGATACAGAGCTTCTTCGAGGGCCAGTCGGCCTCCTGGGATGTGGCCAAGAAGGAGCAGAATCGTACAAAGAACCGCTATGGGAACATTATAGCATGTAAGGAAGCGAGCTTTGTTGTATGTTCACAACAGAAGTTACAACGTATTTTACAGGAGGCAAAAAAGGGGAAAGAGGGGGGTAATTGTGATATTTATGTCAATAAACTAACTAACTAACTAACTAACTAACCGGTCACTGAGCACAACAGCTAGACAAGAGAACTACAAGAGAACCTGCATTTGAAGGACTGAAACAATGATTTTGAGTAATAAAAACATTTAGGTATCTAAATAATTATCCATTAATAGTTTAACATGTAAAAAGTCATTTAATCAGCTTTATCAGGACTGAGAAGGTGTGGTTTGATCAGATTTGATTGACAGTGAAGCTCCCATCAGTCATAGTAAGAAGCCATTTGAGAAGATACATTTTCAGGGACTTAATGTCACTGCCATTTTCTGCCCTAAAACAATTATTCTCTCTTTTTTTTTGCTTTCCTCTCTATCTCACTGTCTCCCTCTTTATTTTTTATCTCTTTCTATTGCTCTCTCCAACACTGTATTCATGTGTCTTTCTTTAGATGACCATTCAAGGGTTATTCTCCAGCCCATTGAAGATGACCCCTCCTCCGACTACATCAACGCCAACTACATCGATGTAAGTGGAAACGCATCGAATGCTACTATTGGCTCCCAACGAAACCAACGAAACCACACTCCCTCGCTCGTATGTCAGGCCTCTATACCTTTATTGCGTCTACCAGTCATCCATCGTACCATTTTATGCATCCAGCCACCCCGAAAGCACGTCATACATACAGTAAATGTGTCTTTCTCAGGTGTCAGTTCTGCTGTCTTACTCCTGTCTCTATCCATGTATTCATGTATCCATCCATTCTGAATTTATCACAGTATCCAAATACAGCCATTTTAAATTTCAATTTAGTCTATATGAGTTACATTAAATACAACAGTAGATTTTTAGTCATCATTTGGATTTAGTAGGACTTACTCGGTTTTACTCAGAGCTATACAAAGAGAGATGTTGTTATTTCTTCATATTCTCTTTTAATGAAGTAGTTGGTTCCACATTTTGGAAAACATGCCTATTTGCTTTCCTTTTGTGCTGGTAGGTGGACTTTGTTACCTATGGCCAGCGCCAGGCTAGCTGTTTTAATGCGTTTCTAGTCTTTTTGCTAAGCTAAGTTGATTAGCCGCTGGTGGTAGCTTCATATTTATTGTGCAGACATGAGAGTGGTACCGATCTTCTCATCTAACCCTAGGAAAGAAAGTGAAACATTTCCTCCAAGTCACTGAATTTAGCCTTCAGTGCATTCATATTTTAACTGGTCCATTAATCCATTCATACATTTTATGTAGATACCCTTCATTTGCATTCGATCGTTTGTCTGTCCTTTCACCTGTCACTCCATAACTCCATCTAAATACACATCCATCCGTTCATCTTTTTCCATCTCCACCTCTCCACTCTGCTGTCACCTTTACAACAATCATCTGCATGTTAGTCTCACACATTATACTTTTTTAAAATGCCAATACTGCTTATAGGATTAACTTCTATATTGCCATTACCTGTCATAATCACATGCATGCTACCACTAACATTAAGCTAGAATTAGAATGAATAGAGTGGACACTCACTGGTGTATCCAACTATTGTTTAGATGGCTGCCACATAAATTGAATTTTACTCGCAAAGCCTTGAGACAAAGAAAGCTTGAATGTCAACAACAATATAACTAATGTTTGTTAAGATGGTAAACAATCAGCTTTCTTAGTCTTTAGGCTGCAGACCTCGATGTGCTTTGGCTGTGAGGTGGTCAAATGGCATCAGGAAGTGTCTTTTCTATTCTGTCTAATCCTAAATTCCAGATCATGGTTTTTCTTCTGCATGTCCTGTTCAAACTCCCATTATGTCAATGCAACTTTTCTTTTTGTGATTGACACTCACTGACATTGTTGTGCTTTCTTTCTTTCTTTCTTTCCTTCTTTCGTCCACTCGTTCTTTCTGCCTGTGGCTTGGGCTATAGATTTGGCTGTACAGGGATGTAAGTATCACTGTGGATTCTTTCATTCATGCCCCCCAACCTTTACACCTATACATCCATTCACGCACTCGTCATTACACACATCGAGTCAAGTTGTCCGTACATTTTGAGTCGCTGGGGCCTCTGCTGCATGAAAGATTTCACTTCATCTTGCCCTCCCGCCAGTCTTCCTTACATCCCACTGTGTGCTGTAAATTTGCTTATGCGTAGTACCTGCTGTTGTCTTCCTGCCACCAGGAAACCCAGATCAGTGAATGTCACAGCTTTTTACATCTGACAGTTGTTATAAAGGTGACAGGCATCAATACTTTGGGCATAATTTTGCAGCTTTGTTTTGATCATTCAGAAATGTCAGAGACAAGAATAAAGAGTAAAAGTTCTCCCACATCCCATCGCCTTGATGAGATGACCAACTTTTCAAACAAATTCTTGAATACAAATAATATGCAGTGCAACATGGAGCCCAAAAATGCCAATTACATTCATTATATTGTCAAATTATTTCTGTTAACTTTACTACAAACTTCTAAGAGATGCTCCATAATGTTTCTATTGTCACAGGTACAGCAACAGGAACAAGCCGACAGATTAGTTTTGACTGTGATAAGAGGCTTTTAACATTTTACAAAGTGACTCATACAGTTTTTATGCATATTGAGTTGTTGTGTTATGGTGTTGTGTTTTCAGGGCTACCAGAGGCCAAGTCACTACATTGCTACTCAGGGTAAGAGACTGCTAGAATACAAATTCTTCCTAACTGCTGTTATACAGGATGAACATTTTCTTCCCTCATAGCAATCATACAAAACACTGAGCATATGTCTTTGCGTATCTGTGTGTAGGTCCTGTCCATGAGACAGTGTATGACTTCTGGAGGATGGTGTGGCAGGAACAGTCAGCCTGCATCGTCATGGTGACCAATCTGGTGGAAGTTGGAAGGGTAAGTTTCTCTTTTCCTCTCTTCTGTACTCTTCTGTTGTGCAGTTTTAGTTTATTAGTATCATACCTGATATATGTCGATCAGCTGACTGGTGCAAAGAAATTAGTGGGCCACCTCTGCTGCGGCATTATAGTTTTTCTGTTAGATAAGATGCTATACCTGCCACTTGATCCAGGTCTTTGAGCATGTTTTATTAAAATCATTATCCTTGTATGTGATCACATACTAATTTTTATATTTTATTTTTAACAGGTTAAGTGCTATAAGTATTGGCCAGATGATGCAGAGGTGTACGGAGACTTCAAGGTGACTTTTGTGGAGGTTGAACCTCTTGCTGAATATGTGGTTCGCACATTTACACTGGAGAGGGTGAGTGATATTTGTCTCTGTGTCCTTTTTGCATTCATTTTGTGTTTAGCATCGCTTACAGAGTTGCAAAATATTTACATCTGTATTTCCCATACCTGATTAAACTAATGATGAAAAATGTGGGGCGTGACTGTGTTGTTTCTCCTGTGTGGAGAGACAACAAACTGGTGCATAAGTTTGAGTCATTTTCATTGATTGAACATATATAATGAAATGTGAACTTGACAGTTACCATGAAATATATCCTAAAGATGTCTTTTGCCTTTACTCAGCGTGGTTTCAACGAGGTGCGGGAAGTCAAGCAGTTCCACTTCACAGGCTGGCCTGATCACGGAGTTCCATATCACGCCACGGGACTACTTTCCTTCATCCGCAGAGTTAAAATCTCCAATCCACCCTCTGCTGGGCCAATTGTGGTCCACTGCAGGTATAAAAATACATGCAGACCTTTATATACTTTACCACATATGATCGATATGCACCATATACATCTAAAATATACATAAAAAGTCATAAATAAATCAGTCAAAAATCACTCAATTATTGAGATAAAAAATGATTTGTCTCTCTGTTTCTCCCTGCAGTGCTGGAGCAGGGCGTACAGGCTGTTTCATAGTCATTGACATCATGTTGGACATGGCGGAGAGAGAAGGAGTGGTTGACATCTACAACTGTGTGAAGGCTCTTCGCTCCAGGAGGATCAACATGGTACAGACTGAGGTGACTGCATTACCCATCCTCCATCTGCATCCACATCTTAGAATATATTCAGTGAACCCTCACTGTAAGACTCAGCCATCAGCATGGTGCAGGCTAAATTGACTACATCGAGTCATCCATTCATAAACATGTCATCTCACTTTATAAACACAGTAAACAAACAATTTATTGTAATATATATTTCTCTGTAAGAATATTAGATTTGAAAATATTGTTCTTTGGCGCCACCCAGTGGTAGGATCAAGAATTACACCGTGGCAGACAGCAATGCATGTTGCACCTAGAATGCGTAAATGTCCCCAGTAAACATTTACTGAATAAAGAAAAGCCCAAGCACATACAGATACAGATACAAACACCTGGATACCTACATGGGAGTAACAGTAGCTGTTTGGTTACTTATTAGGTAAATAAAGTACAGAATGTACAATTAAATATTCATTATTAGCAATCAAGACAATTCCAGGCAAAAGTGACCCTTCTAAATAACCAACTTAGAACTTTCCTAATGTATCCGCTGCTCTTAGAGTTGTTATTTTAATAAGGGAACACAAGCTCCATAGATTCTGTCACGGGCACTTTTTGTCCATGTTATAATCATTATCATCATTTTCAAACACTGTAGTTATTTTTTTACACTTTCAGTGCACACATCTAAAATTGACCAAATATTAGTCTGTAGCAGTGTAACAATCCAACAGTTTATTTCCTCCATCAGATAACAAAGCACATTCACAGCCATTCACCAAAGCAGCCTTCATTTCACCCTCTGTCTGTTCATTGAATTGAAGCTGCAGTCATTTGCTTGAAAGATCCAGAAATACAATTTCCTGAAGTGAAGCAAACCAAAACTCGACAGTCATCATCTCAACTCATTCATAGCTCCATCTCCCATCGGTCATCACTCACTCACAGTGTCAGCACGCTCGCTTTCATTTGGTCTCACAGCTGTTCGTTCGTGTTATCCATGTGACAAGTTGTGTATGTTATATTGTTTGCCAGTGTTTTTATCTAGGAGTGAACGATGTGTATGTGTATGATGAAATGCATGTCTTGAATTATATGTCTTCAGGAGCAGTATATATTCATCCATGATGCCATACTAGAGGCTTGTTTATGTGGAGAAACAGCCATACCAGTCTGCGAGTTCAAAGCGGCTTTTTACGAGCTGATCCGCATCGACTCGCAGACCAACTCGTCACATCTCAAGGATGAGTTCCAGGTAAACCTGATTGAAATCTGTATCTTCAGCTCTTAAAGTGACACTCCCCACAAAATATATCTTGGCTGTACGACGTTTACAATTTTTTTCCCCCGTCAAGAACCGAGTCTTTGGTCAGCTTAAAATTCATATCAGTTACAATGCATTGAGAAGCGGAGTTATTACAGTACAAAAAAAATCTAAATGTCAATAGAAATCTCTCCTGCAGCATAATCCACCTTTCTGCTATTCATCCAGATACTCATTATTTTGCAAATAATAATAGGTTCAACAAAATTTAGCTTCTGAATCCACTCCTGGCCTTTCTCAAATTCTCAACCCTAAAACGTTATCCTTTAGCTCCAACCCAGAAGCAGCAGTCATAAACAACTCAAAGCATCTTTATTAATGCAATTTTTTACATTTACAATAAAGCCTAATCTGTGCAGCTGAACTTAAGGTTTCCGTTCACATTTAGTGGTACTCACCAAAATTTCCTTGAGGCCTGAGAAACATGTTGAATGCATTTCATTCATTATATGACATTTGCAGAGCCACGTTTTTAAGTATTTTAAATCCTGCATTTACTTGCTAACATTCTTCCTCTTCTTTGCCGTTGCTGGCGCATTTCTGTATTTCTTGGCACATTACCGCCACGAACTGCCGATCAGTGGAATAGCGTGACAACAAACAGCAGGACTGATACAAACACGATACAAACAAAACTGAGACCCACTTGTAAAAACATGGCTCCATAGCACTGCTAGCGGTCAAAAACTCCACAACGTACCAGCAACGCAACATTTGTTATGGACACCTTTTTTTCTAGCATGATTTTAGGATATACACTATTTCCATCTTAATGGTACAGGAAGTAGAGCATTTTAGGGACCTAAAAACAAGAACTGCTTATGCACTGACTACATCTCTCCCTTTGTCCAGACATTAAACTCGGTGACTCCTCAGCCTCAGCCTGAAGATTGCAGCATCGCATTGTTGCCTAGAAACCAAGATAAGAACCGCTTTATGGATGGCCTTCCTCCTGATAGATGCCTTCCCTTCCTCATTACAATAGACGGAGAAAGCAGCAACTACATCAATGCTGCTCTGATGGATGTAAGTCTATAACACACTCACATACAATAAGGTTGTGTTATTTTCAACACGTCAAGCAAGAGTAGTTTGGGACATTTGTTCTTTTTTGATGAGTACATGTTCTTAAATATCCTTTTAGACTAGCAGATGTGTTACTTTTAACACAATTTGCAAAAAGTAAAAATAAAAAATGATAGATAAATAACTTATAATGTCTTTTGTCCCAAACTGCAATCACATATTTGTTGAAAATGATACACACTTGTAAAACACACACAAATGATGATAAAGAGAAACACATGTACATGCATATATTTATGCCCATATGTGTATACAGACAAGACTCACTCACTCTCTCACACGCACACACACACACACACACACACACACACACACACACACACACAGACTCCCCTCCCTGTTTGTGTGATGCTGTGTTTGTGGTTTTAGCAGCAGAAGGCTAGAGACAAATCCAGGTTCTGAAAAGACCACTAGCTTCTCTGGCCACTACCAAATCTTTAACAGCCCCATTGTTGCAGGACATTGTAGACATTGTCTCAACATGCTGCCCATGTACCATGACTTGAAAAACAGTCATTAAGTAGGTCGAAATTTAAGGTAAGATAGCAATATCTGGTCATTGTCAGACATAATTACAATTTAATGTTTATTAGCAGGTCTGTCTTCATACATTAGAGAGGGAAAGATAGGGGTGGGCTATAAATACAGTATGTGAGTTTATAATAATGGTTGAAACACAAACTGTAATACATGCATGGTGTGGAAAGAAACCTGGCTTCTCTCCAACAAAAATACTGCAACTGCTGTAAAACTTATGGAATTCAGTCCAATTTTGAAAGTTTCCATTTCAAGTTTAGTTACTTACCTTTGGCCTCTCTCTAACCAAGCTGTCAGAAGAGTTCCAGGTAATGGGATTTTACTTAAAATCTCCAATACTGGATTTGTTTCATGGCTTCAGTGTCGTTCTGCCACCAGGTTTATGTTTAGCAAAGCCATTTATACCCTAAATCCTAAACCTGACCCCGACGCCATCACGTTAGAGTCTCCTCATGATTACAAGTCACCAAAGTCATTCATACCCATGTCACACACGTGGCTGCACATTTTCATTCAGGATGAGATGGGCTCAGTTCACTTTCAGTTCAGTCAGATCATTATGTCAATATAAACTGTGAGTATTTTTGTCGATTTTCTCTTTTATGTTCTGACAAATTTGCCATTAGAGACATTTTAACGTAAACTGAATATGAAGTTAACTGACCCTATTAGGTATAGATGTAGATGTACTGTGTGTAAAGTTTATTTGTATATGCAACGCATGCTCCTCACCCTCACAATTTAACAAGGCCACTGCATGATCATGTGACCCAACATCGCCTGTGTTGCTTGCTGTCCCACAAATGGTGCCACTCTGCTCTGCTGTTTGTGTTTTGATATGTGTATGTTTGAGAGAAGATGTAATATAAACAAAGTTAAAGATATTTAGATGCAGTGAAGGATGTGTATGAAAAGCTCAACTTACTGCTTCATACTGCTGGATTAAAAAAACCAAAACCATTTATGTGGACTAAATGACACCACTTTGTGTATGAAAGCCCTGACATTGTTTTTGTTTGTTTCCTGCAGAGCTACAGACAGCCCGCTGCATTCATCGTTACCCAGCATCCTTTGCCTAACACTGTCAAAGACTTTTGGCGTCTGGTTTATGACTATGGATGTACCAGTTTGGTGATGCTGAATGAGATTGACCTGGCTCAGGTAATTCACTTTTCTGCTGCATTACTGTCTTAATAACTTAATAATTTCAATATGTCAAAGATTTGTTACTGTTTTTTAGTTTCTGAGAGAATGATATTTTGGAGATATAAAGCTTTCATTCAACAACATCAATAAATATAGTAGTATGACTTTTACTAACTTTATTATACTGTAAACATACACCTACAATATACACTACAATATATACCCTTATACACAGACATATGTTACGAAGATACACCTACATTATAATCAACAAAGCTTCATAACCAAGAATAATTGACAGAAGAGGGGCAACAGAGTAGAGTTTCACAAATAAAACAAATGACACCGGTATCATCCTTTAGTATGGGCAAAATGTATAATTTATTGTATGTTTTAATGTTTTACACTGCGCCATTCCTAAAGCTGTCAAGTATAAACTCATGCACACCAAACTGGAATGATTTCTGTGGTCAGCTGTATCAAATCCAAATCCAATTAAACTCCAGTGTGTGAACAGAGAGAAACCTTTATAATACAGAAGAAGATAATCCTGTCTTGCAGTTACTGCAAATTTGCATTAAAAGGCTAATATTGGCTTAAAACGTCAGTCTAGCCTCAATATCAACTTCACACCAAAGTCAGCATATATGAACAGAATACAACTTCACTGTCTACAAAAGGAAGAAAATTGTCCCTTGCTCACCCAGCTCTTAAATAGGCATAAATAATAATAGAAAATAATAGCAAGACAAATGTTTTAAACTTTGAATTTTCCTCTGCCATTCATCTCGGTTTCTATATATTGTATCTAAATACTGTAACTGTTTCTACTCAGGGTTGTCCCCAGTACTGGCCAGAGGAGGGCATGTTGCGTTATGGTCCGGTCCAGGTGGAATGTATGTCCTGCTCCATGGACTGTGATGTTATCAGTAGACTCTTCAGAGTCTGCAACCTCACCAGGGTTAGTACATTCATATTGTGTTTTTATTTTTTGGCTGAGGTCAAGACAAGGCTGCTGTTTTACAAAATCCATTCCTCTAAATGTGTGTGTTGTTTGATCTCTCAGCCTCAGGAAGGCTACCTGATGGTTCGTCAGTTCCAGTACCTGGGCTGGGCGGGACATAGAGAGGTCCCCGCCTCCAAACGCTCCTTCCTCAAATTGATCCTGCAGGTCGACCAGTGGCAGCGCGAGGGAGAGGAGGGAGAGGGTAGAACCATCGTGCACTGCCTGTGAGTGCACACCAGAAATACACTCTCGTACACTTTTCTATCTCCCTCTTCCATTTAGAAAGAGTGTGTTTGTAAAAACAATCAGCAGCTCTGTAAGGAACAAAAGAGCACTTTGTTGACTCAAAAAAGTGACAAAAATATCTGTTAATTTGTTCAAGTAAAGATGGAAAGAATAAAAAAATGTGCCGAACATGTTTGTTTAGACTAGACTAATAAGAAATGATATTCACTTGAGGAATAGTAATTAATACCGGTTATCTTGGCACCATTTGGGGATTATTACAAAAAGTGTTAATTAAACTCACGCAGTGACACAAAATCTACTGACAAGCAGGATGATTTGTACCAAAATCAGTGCCATCACCACTGCGAGAGGTGGCAAATCTACAAATGATATATTAAATTGTGCATTTTGTCACATCTCTCTGTATTATTGTCCGTGTGTTTACAGAAATGGAGGTGGGCGTAGTGGAGTGTTCTGTGCCAGCAGCATCGTGTGCGAGATGGCCAAGAGGCAGAGTGTGGTTGATGTCTTCCACGCCGTAAAGACCCTGAGGAACAGCAAACCTAATATGGTGGATACTCCGGTAAGTTAGAAATAAGGAGAGCGCGTGAGAGCACCACAGGGAGATAAGAACCTAAAGGTTTGGTTTGGTTTGATTTATTGACAACGTTTCAATATATGTATAAAGATACAACATATCAGACTTAGTCAGAGATTGAATGATAAAGTCCTGGACTTGTTTTCTGTTCTCGGCATCATTAAATAGAAGGAGACAGGCATTCAATTAGTGACATTTAGACATATATTGGAAAAAAGGCACAAAAAACTGAATCATATGACTAAACTCTCCTCTGAAAGCAGACCAAAAGAAAAATTATCATAAAAGACAACGGTTGTAAGACAGGTTTAAGATGCAAATATCAGTGGATGAGAAGAAGGATACAAACAAGATCTCCACATTCTATTATCTATTATCTGTCTAGCAGCCCTCACTTTAAAGGCAGGAGGATTTGACTCTTAATCATAGAAGGTAGCTTATTCCTTTCCATTGCACCAGTCTGCTATCATGGCTCTGGTGTTATGACTATGGACATCCCCCACCTTTTTAAAATAGTTGTAAAAGTGGCTGAGAGCACTGCCATGTAAAATCCAACAGTGTTTAATTAAATATGCCAATTTGATTTTTAAATTCATTATTAAGTATGTATAATGGTCATATGTTTCACATGATTATGATTGAAAATGGCTCTAGTTCAAACAGACCTTAAAATACTCTGCACTTCAACTGCTGTGATATTTGCAAAGTAAAACCAAAATGTGACCACCCAGATACGAAGTTCAGTTTCTGTGTCTGTGTCCGTCTACAGGAACAGTATCGGTTCTGCTACGACCTGTCACTGGAGTTCATCGAGTCCTCCTAAACCAGGCGGAGAAGAGGGGGAGGAGAAGAAGAGCAGAACACCCTTTCACGTCCCGTGTGTTTTGATCCTTTGCGTTCGCTTGGTCCCTAGCCCCCCTGTGTGGTGGCCATTCTGTAGCACCCATTTTGCGTCCCTACAAATGGCACAAGCAAAACCGGCTCCTCGTACAGTGTTCAAACAAAAAAAAAAGTTGAGACTTTTAACAGAAGGAGCTGCTGGGAGTGCAGCAGAGGAAGAGATGTTACTCCTTTACGCTTATTGTACAGCTTTCTGAGTGCCAGCGGGCCCCTGTATGTTTTGGGCCCCATTTAAATGTTTAGCGTCTCACCACAGCCCCCTCCCATGGACGTGATGCTTCATGCTGTCTAGATGTATTGCCCCCCCCCCCCCCCCGCAAGCTGAAGCTTTTGAATAACTGCAAGTTCAAGTTTTCTGTGGCCCCACATTCCTTCTCTCATGCTAATTTCTGAGTAACTTAACAATGTTGGGCATCTCATCATAGTGATGTTTGAATATTTGCAGCCAGTACTTTGGTACAAGAACAGGAAACTTAAAAGTTACAGCCTGGCCAAACTCTGTGAATGCTTCTGTTTTCTACTCCATACATCAGCAGCATCTTTATGTTATTTTTCTGCACATTTCAGTCAATGAAGTACCTAATAGTCCCTTTGAAACCATCTTACATTGGTTACATACAGTAGATTGTCAGATAACAGAATACAAGTCAATTGTATTTATATAGGCCAATATCACAAAACACAATTTGCCTCAAGGGGCTTTACAATACATAGACATAGAAAATAACCTACATGTCAATATAGGTTTGCTAAAGTAGCATTTAAGAAACAATACTGACAATGAAGCAAAAACAGACAGTTTACATGGGGAGTTTTAGGCTTTTCGATTTTTTTTCTTCTTTTTTACGATATAATGAAGTGGCAACTTGAAAAATGTGTCGGATTTCACTCAAATGTATACATTCAAAAAAGTGTAATATGTGTCATTGTTTATGTTTTCTGCAGTCATTGTGAGCTGCAGAGTTGATCTTCTCTGACTGCTTTTGTTGCCTCATCTACTGGATAGAAGTTTTGAAGTCTTCTTTGTGTCCCAAATTGTACAAATTAAACACTTTGAACCAACTGTTCAGCCATGTGACATTAGCATAATAATCATGTTTGTTTCAGGGATGGGCCCATTGCACTTTCAATTCAACCAATTCACAAATGGGAGATTTTATTTCAAAACAGATTTTGGGTACGAGGGAATCGGCTTATTAACTGAGAATAAATGCTCAGTCTTTTCTCACATTTAATAAGCAGTTTCCATTTATGGTTTGAATGGAATTGGAAGTGAACTGACCCCAGGCCTCATTTGTTTTGTGCACTGGTGGCCAACACTTTTTTCCTTTGTTTTTATTGTTATTTTGTAGCTGATGTTTATTCATAAGCCAAAGACTTTGTGTAAATATGTCTATATGGATAAAGCACATTGTTTGTATTTATTGTTTGTTTACTTGCATTGCTTGTAAGAACAATCATTCTTCATTCCACGTTTACCACCAGCTTTTCTTAAAACTGTGGGTCGGGACGCAAAATGGGCTACAAGTTTGTTTCCTCTGGCGTATTGAGAGTATTAGTATGATTTAATGAGCCCATAATGGGTCCCGAGGTAAGAGGCTACATCTGCTCAATTTGGGTCCATGAAGAAAAGTTTAAGAACCCCTGATAGAAGCTGTATATTAAAGCATTAGAAGTGGTTTTTCGGTATTTAGGTGGAATTCAGTAGTATTGTCTTGTTTTCACTTAATGAAACTCTCTGTGATGTTACCGTGGTTTATTTGTGTAAAAGCCCCATTGCTCTGTTTGTGGTCAGTAGAACATCAGTGCATTTGTATGCACAAAGTATTTTGGATAATAGCTCCTATCCCTCTTAACGTCTTAGTCGGGATAAGCTGTTTATCTTCATCCTCATATCCTGCTCACCATTATCCCTGAATACACACGGACTCAGTGATGCAAACAGGCTTAGTGAGTGAAACATGCAGGACTGTGAAACAAAAACATTTATTGTGCCTATTTCCTTGTTGATACAAGCATTTTAACAGCATCTTAGATCGCAAACCAGGGCTTCGTTGAATGCGTTCTCATGGACGATCAGTGTTTTGAATACCTTTTGGACCATGATTCAATGTGTTTTATTGATCAGAATACTTCATGAATTGTTTGTCAGGCTTTACAGGCTTACTGAATACCAGATGTGTTTGTGCACAAACTGATTCACAAAAAACAACAACTTTATTGTAAATAAAATGTCAGAGGCTCCACTCGGTTGGAACAAGAGTGGCCCAGGTCTACTGTTAAGGATGTTATTGTAAATAGACTATCATGAGTACTCGAAAAGGCTTTATTGTTTGATGAACAGTAGAGATTTAGTTGATGGATGCAATGTAAGAACATTAGTTCTGCTGTAGATAAAAAGTCTGAGATTGTTCTCCTGGGGGATTCAACTTCAAATTTTGACAGATGTTGTTTGAAGAGCATTGTACTTTCCACAGAATACAGAACTGTATTCTGTAGGTGGAGCATCAGGTTTCAGTTTTTTTTTCTCCAGATTTCTGGTCCGACCCAAAGAAGGGAGGGAATTCAGAGGCCGTAACACCATGATAATACAGCCATATACTGCCTTCAGTGATTATGGGGTTAACCTTTTGGGCAAAACTGACGGCCACATCTATAGCATGCAGAGAGAGAAAAGTGAAGCAGTGTGTAATACAGTATGTGAAGCTTCTTAACTACACACTTAAGGGGAAAACTAAGGAGCAAATTATCTTAAGATGCCCATAATTCCTCCTTAAATCTGACGTAATGGCCCTGAAGAGTAGTGAATGAAGAAGGTGTCTGGATGAGAGGCCGGTCTGAGTATAGAATTGATATTCATGGTTCACAATTATTCTTGTCTGTAACGTTTGGCTTCTTTGCTGTAATAAAGACCACTTCTTTAATTAAAACTGTTTGGCGTGTTCTGTTGTTAGCTTACAATTAAGATGATGTGAAATTAAAAAAGACACAGATGATGGGATGGATGAGGTAGTTTCTGATTCAACGAAGCTGTTCTGATCCAACAACCTGATGCTATTCACACTATTACCCTTAAAGTGCCTACACACCCTTAGTCTGCCCACAGAGGTGTTTACACTTACACTTATAAGCCCTCTTCTCAAGAGTGTGTGTGTGTGTACAAACTGGGCTTGATTGACAGTTCCTTCACACCTTTAAGTTCATACAGTTTGATGACATCACATAATTGCCAGCACCGCCTGACTTGAGGTCTAATTAGCCAGAGGAATGAACACCTGTGTGTTTTGTTGGGTTTTCTTGAAATAAGGAGAGAGATACATTTTGTTGTGTTTGGAAGTTTTCAGTCAGTAGACGTCTGTCCTAGGGTTTTGTTCTGTGAGTTTGTGTCTTATTGTGAAATTGTCTGTTTAGTCTGCGTTTTAGGTCTTGGTTCTGGTGCTTCCTGTTTTATTTTGTAAGCTTGTCGGTTCCCTCAGTGAGTCTGTCTGCTTTACTTCCTGCCCCCTGATGTCTTGATTGTATTCACCTGGGTAATGGGATTCACCTGTGTCTTGTTTGTTCACCTCCCCTGTGGGTATTTAGTCTGTGTGTTTGTCAGTTCGTTGTTGTCCCTTCCACAGTCGAGTCTCCCCGGTGTGTCTCCACGGTCCCCTTCCGCGCATGTTGGCTTTATGTCTATGAGTTCTTGGATTTATTTATATATTTTTTTTAACCCATATTGGGTACCCCTGGATTTTGCCTGCCTGGACATACAATACACTCTCCACTTCCCATCTCAGCGGTCTGTATTTGGGTCCTCCTTCCCTCACCTGCTTCCAACAAGCTATACCACAACACCTATTGTGCCACTGTTTATATTGACAGTATTTTAGAACTGAAGCTTGTTGTGTCATGATCTTCACATCCCACTTTTCCACTGTTTTTAAACTTTAAAAAAAAAAAGGCATGATGAATTCAGCAGTTGTGACAATAAACATATGAATTTAAGCTCCTTCTGTTTAGTAGTTATGACTGCTCCTCTGTTCTACTTGAGTGCACCTGCTTGTTCCACTAAACCTTTTACACAGCAGACATGTTTGACTTGTCAAAGCCGGAATAGCACAGGAGCAACCAATAACATTAACAAAGACTAAAGTTCCACTGAAGTGCCCCAAGAAACAGTACCAGCAAAACTAATCGGACATCGTTAATGTTATCAATCACTCCTGTGCTTTTCTTGCCAAGACACTTAAAAATGTCTGCCATGAGAGGTAACTGGTGGGCAGGGCTGTTACAACAGCACTACTGGGAACACTTGCGTCCAATGCGCCTCAAGCACTATAAGAGGATCCACTTCAGACTCCTCAGTGAAGGTCGCTTCATGTACTGTTTTTGTTTACGTACTTATTATTTTTCTTCCAACAGTCCTCACACATCCATCACACCCACACAACTGACCTTCCCTCACTGCGGCATTATACCTTGTAAACATACCTTCTGTGCCTCTGCACTTTATGACATAGGCTGGGTCTCAGGTGATCTGTTCAAGTCTCCCAGTAAGCTGTGACAGTGAGCCAGCCTGCACAATACCAGGACCATGAAACACCAAGAAGGCCAGAGTCACATCATATACAGCAGTTCATGTTTTTACTTAATAAATGTTCCATCTGCTCTATTACTAATTAGATCACTAAATGTATCTAAATCATCACACTAAGAGCCAATATTGTAATAAGTGTCTATCCATTTATTTTTATACAGACCCGCATAGATGATAAACAGCGCTTTATTTGGGTTTTCGGATTTCCCCATAAAAACCCTGTTTTTGAGCTACAGAGGATTTTTCTACTTTGTCATCATCACTGAACCCTCTCCAAACTCCCGGTACTTAAAGAGGGGCTAAATGAAAGCGCACTCTCTCAACCATGCTGTTTTCTTCAAAAAAGTTTAATTTGCATAATTATTTACAATAGATGGTTGATTGCAGTACTTAGAAGAGGCAAAATATACTGAACCACATTGATAAAGCAGGAAAATAATAAAATGATATAAATTGTTGAAACCATTTCAAAACCTTGCAATTTAGAAAAGAAAGTTTACAATTCATTTATAGATAAACAAATCTCGAAATGAAATATTCAGCTTAAATTAATCTTACAAACACAAACGGATCTGTAGAATGCTGTAATACTGAGCAGCAATGAAACACTAAATAATACATTCATTTTCACTATCCTGCATGCTATCTGAAGATCTTATAAAATAATGTTGACAAAGGAACGTTAAACAACAAAAACATGGTCAAGAGCGGAAAATAGTTCCATTTAAATTAGGCATATATTATATATTTATATATGTATATTTCTGTACAAATACTGAATATTTGGCATTATATTTATCCTCATTATTGATATATCTAACAATTCAAAATAGTTTTAAGCTAACCACAAACCTTTTATGCTATCAAAGTTTTCTCATGTCACATTCAAAAACCCATAAGAGGCCCTTTTTTATTTCTACCCACAGCCACAACACAAGACATTTCTCCACCAAAGGCAAACAAAATTGTGACTGCTCTCTCCCCTCATAAAACAGTGAAACACAAAGAACAGAACAGATATAGAAAAAAACTGTCCTCCCAGTTATACAGTAGCAGGCAATTAAAAAAAAAAATGCAAATGTGCCTGTATATTCTGGTTGAATTGAGATCGTGTGTCCAAGAATTGGTGCAGAAACGAGCAGTGGTGTAAAATAGTACATCATAGTAAATCATAAAATCAACCTAAATGATTTAAGAGGACTTATAGAAATCAAGTATGTGAAAATGTTACATGTAAGCGTCAACGTTGTCCAAAGAAGTTCTCATTTAACGGTATCTAAGCAAAACCTTTGCCTGTTTAAAGGGATCATTTGACTTTTTGGGAAATATGCTTATTTGCTTTCTCGGCGAGATGAGGCGATTGATGCCACTCTCATGTCTGTACAATAAATAAGAACCTGCAGACAGGAGAGGGTTAGCTTATCTTAGCATAAAGACTGCCTGGTAACACAATCGGTCTATCAGCATCTCTAAAGCTCCCTAAACAGATTAGATCTCCTTTGTTTATTCCGTACATTAACCATGGCTAAAGTTCCACTGACGTGTCCCAAGAAGCAATACCAGTGCCCTGAACAATTTGCAGTTTTATGCTGGTCGTCTTGGGGACAGACTAGCTGCTTCCCCTGTTTTCACTCTGTATGGCTAGGCTAAGCTAACCGTCTTTTGGCCGTGGCTTCATATTTAACCGGGGGGAAACAGCTAGTCACTGTGCCTGGCCAAGAAAGAGACCGGTTTATAACCCGCGTAAAAACCACCACTTGTCGTTTTAACACTTTTTTGTATGGCTTAAACAAAAATATAGCCTGTAACCTGTTAACTATGTAGCTTTAGAGGTGTTTCTAGGTGGATTTTGTTACCAGCCATCAGTGTGTGAATGTGTGTGTATGGGTAAATGTGATATGTAGTGTGAAAGCGCTTTGAGTAGTCGGACGACTAGAAAGGCGCTATACAAGTACAGTCCATTTACATTTACCTCTGGACAGAGCCAGGCTAGCTGTTTTACCTTCCTTAAATTCTAAAGCCAGGAGACGTAAGCTTAGCCATTAGTTTCATGGTGCCCGGAAAATATAGAAATAGACCTATAACCCCCCGTTAAAACCACAGATTTTAATTTTCACACTTCAGTGTTTGTAAGGATTAACAAAACCCCAAGATATAACAAATTAATTCCAGGTGCTTTTAGGCAGATTTTGTTACCTTTGGACAGAACCAAACTAACGTTAGCTGTTTCTCCCAGTTTTCAGTCTTTATGCTAAGCTAAGTTACAAAAGCTACACTAAAGCTAGTGTGCATATTTCCCAAAATGTCAAACCTGTTACTGTAAGCAGCTCAACAACCACATAAACAGTACTGTAACATCCCTAAGATTTAGGTTTGTCAGAAGTCTAAAGATCAGGATGAAAAGCCAACCTAAATAACTAAATTAGGTTTATTGCTTGAGGAGCAGATACCCTCTCATACAGCCCAGCATTAATACTACTACTACTACTCACTTGACTGCTGTCTGGTCTATGTCATCAAATGTCACATGATTTATGAGAAGAGAGAGCAAGCAATAGAAAGACATCTTTGCAGTGCAACTGTATCAGAAACAAGGAGAAAAGTGTTCAATGAAAATTTAATGGAGCCTCACTTGAAAAGCCTGTAAAGCGGTCCTCAAGATGCCTATAGGGGAAACTCAGGGCTCTATCTTGAGGATATGACACTGCCTTTGTAGTGTGTATGTGTGTGCGTTCGACGCTTTTGGTGTGTGCTGATTGTCAGAATAAATAAAAATAAAAATTTAGAAAAAGTACAAGGAGAGAAGTTGGTTGATTCAGCACCCATACAGACTTCTCTGAGGTTTATCTTCAGGACAACTATTAAATGACGTTAGTCTAAAATATGGTGCTGCGAACTGTGCTGTGCAAAGCATAAAGATGTCTTGAGTAGTGACTTAACTGGGAAAAGTGACCCTGGCAAAGGAACTCTTAACTTATCACATCCATGTGAATCATTTTAGAGTATTACTGAAAGTTAGCTGACTTTTTCTATACACTAGACATTTTATTTTTTAAATCAACATAAAGTAAATTGTAACTAAGTGATCATGGATGAGCTGTATAGGAGTGAGTGCTGGATGACAATGACAGCACACGTTTTTGCTCCTGTAAGTGTGTAGCACAATGGACGGCGTGCTTTCAGTGCTCTGTAAATGAAAGATGATCTGCACCGCGGCCTGCAAGCTCTGCCGCCCCACAGAACTACTGCTGCATAGTACACAGGCATGACAAAGTGTTCCTGTGGAGATTACAACTACTCCTAACATACCATGTTTGCTAAAAACACTTAACCGTGAGGTAAATAGCTGTAGGTGAGCCTGCCTGTCGTAGTATGAAAACACTATTGCACTTTTTGGCTGGTCAAGTTTTGTCAGTCTCCCGATTCTGTAGATGTGGATGCCAAAACATCACAAGATTACAATATCACAGCTAGGAGGAAAAATAGATAAACACCTTTTTTTAATAAATGATCATTTAAGATTTGCTGAAATGGATGTGGCATGCACTCTGAGCTGTGTCCACCGTGATATCCACTAACGGAAGTCCACTGATTTCCTGCAATTCACTTTGTTTTCAACGGATCTTTATCACCGTGTCATAACACATCACACATCAGTTCAAAAAATCTAACTGCATCGTGGTGAATCATAGCACAACAGCTATGGGATCTGAACCAAATGTTCAAAAGAAAATGAGGAAAACAAACATTAGCAAATCCTCCTTTTGATATCCCTTAGACCATATTGTGCTGAACTTTATTACAGTAGGACGTTTGGATTAGTCAAATATAAATGTAAATTAGTTTTAAATTCTGCAGTTCGACCCAGCCCAGTTTCCAGCCCTTTGTTAATGGTATTACGGGCAAACCTGCACTACAAGAGGTGTTGCAGTCCTTTCCCGTATCTCGACCCAAAACATGCACTCACAGAGTCATGAGAATCAAACTGTAAGGCACCTGAGGATTTGTCATGTACATAATTGCCAAACTCCTAAGCCCCTCATAGCGTGGTGGGTGAAATATGTGACACAGACGCAAAAGAAAGATATTTAGCGTTTCATCAGCGATGCCGTGCTAATGACGAGTGATATACAGCAAGAGGAAAATGGTACCATGATTATAGAATAGCCCCGCATGATACCACAATAACACATTTGCTTAGTATCTATAATTCTATCATCACGTGTATTTCATGTCACACATACTGAAATAGTGTATATCACTCGCAGCAGCTGATGTCCCTGTGCCTTTTGAGGACATCTTTGTGTCTGATATCAGTCTTGCTGATAGGTGATTGGTGCAAAAACAGCTGAAGTGACATCATTTTTCATTCAAGCCAGCGGCGGTGAAGTCAGAAGTCTGATTCCTGTTAATCCTCGCCCCTGTTCCGTCCCTTTTTAACTCTCAACACCACTTGGTTTTCCAAAGACAAGTTGATCAAGCAGGAAACGAAATTTGGCGTTTTCTATGTGCTAAACCAACCTCATTACCTACTACCAACACTTGGACTTTGTATATTTTACTCATGCCCACTTGTTGGAAAGTGAAATTGATTCAAACAAACTTGCAAGGAAATTCCTAACAACAGAAAATACGAACTTGATGCAACAAAAAGACATGTTTGAAAAGTTTTTGTTTGTTTTTTTTTAAAGGCGAGCCTGGATTGATGATGGTGAGTACCAGATCATCAAGTACTACACATGATGGAATCACAGTATGCAGTCTGCAGGAAGTAGACTTGATTTGCATGACTTTCAGTCAGGTGGAAGAGCAGTTGGATTGTAGCCCATCAACTGTTATGTCATAATTCAGAGAGCCTCTTGTTAGTCCCACTCAGGGCAAAACTTGGGGAGGAACCAGTGAAATAAACGAGGACTTTAATATTTCAAAGCTAACAGCGTTCTCCATCGAGCCAAAAGATGAGTGAATATGCTGGTATTTATAGACTTACAAGGGAGATGAAAGCTAGCATGTCAAATATAGTCAACAAAAACAGATGTGTGCTCTTGTCCACCAAAACAGTGGCACTACATATTGAACAGAGAGAACCAAAATCTGTTAAGTTTAATACTCTGGTTAACATCGGCTTAATGACTACCACAGTGCTTACACTTTCGGATAGCTTGGATACTGTGAATCACTGTGTAGCAAAGCCAGGCTTGATTTACTCTTAACTATGTTTAGCTGGATTAGATTTATATTAATATATTATTATCAGTACTCTCTCAGCCTTTCATATAGTATTGTTACACTAAAAGTGAAGGGGCATAATAGATAAATAAACTATTATTTATTAATAATTAATAACGTTAAAAAAAAATTCCCTCCTAGTTGGAGGTATAGTAGGAAGGTTTTCCCTTCCTGTGGGAAAACCACAGGAAGTGTTACTAGTTGACCCCGCAGGGCCAACAGAAGGTCAGCAGGTAAATTCTATGTTGTGGAAAAACTACTGAATGTGTTACCTCCTATGAAAGATGTGATGGAGAATAGATGAAAAAAATACATTTGAAAGAAAAGAAACTCGAGTCTCAAATTTTCACTTGAGAAACATCATCCCAGTTGACATTATATAACTATACCAACTCTATCTCTACACCAAATTGTAATGGAATGAGTGGGCGTCCTTGGTGTTTTGACAAATTTTGAAAGGTGAGAAATAGACTGAAATACTGGCACAGACATTTTTTTAAGCCCTGCAAATTGTTAGGCAATGAATTGCCAACTTGTTCTTCAGAGTGAATTTGAAGAGGAAAAGGCTTAATGCGCTGAAATGACACAAAAGGATTTTGGTTCCTGTTTAAAAAGGGTAATTAAATGGAATCAGCCACAATCTGTTGGATCCTCCTTCTTTGAAATACACTATGAATGGCGTGTTAATGTTCGAGGTAAAGCCCCTTAATGGAAGAAGATTCTGTATTTTTAAACAAATTAGAGAATTCACTGAACTTAAAAGTAAGCCCTTGTCATCTTATCCATTTCTGTAATTATATAATGCACTTGATTTTTAGAGCAAATTATTCTTCCCTTCACTGCCTAGTCCTTCAGTCTATACCGGGGCACACTATATGTACAGTACAGAGATATACAGTTAAACTAAACTAACTCGACTTGAATTTGGTTTAAAGAATGTGAGTTACAAAGGAAGCCGGAAAATGTCTTGTAAATATATATATTGATGTGTATAAATCTAACCTCCAGAAAATGTGTGGATTTACTAATTCTTACAGTTTATAGAACTCTGTGTAACTGTAGCAGGAAATATGTTTCATAGTTTATACCCTGCATGAGGTCCTCCACATAGCCTATTCTTTTATCTGTATTTTAATTAATTTATTGTATTATTTCTTGAAACCTGCATGAATTGATCCTACTAGGACTCTCATTTTTATATGCATTGAAATGAGAGAATCTATTCTGAGAGATCCATGTTTGTGTGCGTGTGTGTGTGTGTGTGTGTGTGTGTGTGTGTGTGTGTGTGTGTGTGTGTGTGTGTGTGTGTGCTTGCTGTGGAAATCTTGGCGAAATCTTTCACGATACAGCGAACCTGAAATCAGTGTGAAATGATGTAGTGCCCTTGGTGAACTGACATGTCGTCTCCTGTTATTTTTGTGCCCTTTTATATGTCATCTTAAAACAAATCAAATAAATTAGAAAAAAAAACTAAGTTAACTGAGTGTAAAAAAACAATAAAATAAAAAGTTAAAGTTTGGGAGTGACTTCTCTCCTGATTTTCCAGCATCTGCTCTTCTCCTGTTTTTTGCATCGTTAGGGGCTCTACATTCATGAGTGTTTTAGTTAAGGCCGTCTGGTAAGGTAAGGGTTTTAGATTTAGCACTGATTTACACATGTCACGACATAAAATACTTCCGCTATTCGTCGGAAAAATGCAAGCAAAGTAAACTGCGTCATAATCCCTCCCGACAAATACGACTCACTGCCTCACACAAGTATTTACAGCACACAGACCGCTTTCCCCTTCTGAGTGCTATTCTAATTACAATAAAATGGGAAACATTAAACACCGTACTGCAGCATAATTCTAGTGTCCTGACATTTGTTTTAATTATCTGGGGTTAGATTGGCAAACGAGGATGAATGGGCATGTATTGCAAAATGTTAGGGAAACATTGTTGGTATTTTATAAAATATGGACAGGTGCAATACAGTATGTTCAGCTAGCTATAGTGTGCAGTGTGCCCTTGGCTCAGGGTGGGCATAATAGATTTAACTTTAAGGTTGGTGGAATGTCAAAGCCTGTAATCTCTCCCGTCTGCTAAATAAATATCCCTGACCTCTTTGCATGTTAGAAAGGAAGTTAAACCATAATACCTTCTCCTCATTCACATCACTGAGGGCAAGAGCATTGCAAAGATGATCTTTTCTAAAGTCACAATCTACCACAAGTCATCGGAGAGACAACGGGCACCATATTAATAAATCTCTGTTTAAAAAGTCCTTGAGTGTGTGTGTGCGTGCACATAGGACTGGGTAAAGGACAACAGTTTTAGAGTAAAAAGCAGCACCATTTACTATAGTAACTGAATATTGTTAAAGTGTCATTTGCACCTGTCTTTCCTAGACTACATGAGCAGATCAAAATAACAACATAAGTGTTTTCATTATGCCCCACTTGGAACAAAAGGTTGGATGCAGTGTGTTATGAGATATGGTTTCTGTTAGCTGAGGAACACCCCTTAATAAGCAAGACAAATGCACTGTCAAATCAACCCACAACTGTTTCAACTCTAAATACGAAATGTATACTGTAGATTGTGATCTTGGTCATATGATAGATACTGTAAGTATAATTAAAAGTGTTAGAATCACAATATTGTAGTTACGAGAGGCCTGAATGCCATCAGAAAGAAATGAAACCAAAACAACACAAGGTGCAGTTTATATGACCTATAGAGTAACATGAAATTCTGTAGTAAATTTTCCATATCTGTCCTTGCAATTCAACTGCAACAATATCACATGAGCTTCATAAACTACATTTCCCTTGGAAATACAAACATGAATATTATAAGGTGCAAAATGCATTGTTTGATACAGTCACCTCTTCCAGGCTGCGCAAAACTGTCTTTTGTTAATAATTCATATTTGTTCTGCAATGAAAATGCATCCAGCAGCAAATAACGTCCATAGCTTAAAAATGTCTAGTCCTAAGAGGGAATGGTATTACATGAGTGAAAATGAATAAATGCTGACGTGATGGTCTAGGATTTGTAGCCTTATTTTCAGATCTCATTCAGCAACACTGGTCAACAGCTGCAGCATGCCTGGTTAAAGATGGATAGATGATACATAGCCAGGTAGATAGTACAGGGACCAGCTGTGCAGCACCTCAGACATGCTGTCGAACATTTTTTAACACCGTGCTATTTTGACTTTTGAGAAATGGATCAACCAAGGTACCGGGTTTTACCCGCATACATAGAAAAAAGGCTGGGTGTGAAGTTTAAACCTCATCAAAAATAATCTGTTTATACTCTTTTCAGCAGTTACACAATAATCTACATATTTTTAAAGGCCTTTTCACATTCCTAAGACACATCACTGCGGGAAACACCAATTTCTGCTGCCGCTGTTTCTTCACACAGGGTGCTTTAGCCCAAGACCATTGTTGCTGGTGAGAAAACGCTAGAAAAGTTGCACTTTGTGTTTCCCTTTGAATGTGGCAAGTATAGCATTACTCTTACTCACAGCGGGTCAATGGCAACAATGGAGAAGACTGGAGTTTTAACAATTATGGCTATGATCAAATCAATCACTTGAATTAATGTTGCTCAAATAAATACCCTTGTGAGTTTAAAGCTACACTAGGCAACTTCACGTTAGTGGCTCATGTTTACGAATCCAGTTGGCCTGTGTTCAGTTTTAACCAGAGAATACCAAAACATCAAGGACGTCAAAAGGTCTAACACTGGTGTATCCAGTTTTCTTAGTTTCAGTTTAAATGTTTTATTTATTACTTTCTGTGGGAAAACGACCATCAGCACCTGACTCAACTGACTCACCTGACTTCTCACTCAGGGAAGATGGGGCGTTCTTCCCTATGGCAGTGCCACAGTGTCATTTAAGCTGATAACAAGGATGCATTTTCATCTGAAATCTTGCCTAGTGTAGCTTCAGTAGGGACCACCCAGAGAATGGCAACAGATGATGATAAAGTGGACGAGCAGTGACAGATGATGACAGCACGAGGAGGCTGGCTGTGACGCAATGAGCAGGTGTTGGGTGGAGGTGGACATGGGGAGTGGAGGATGAATCCATGGACCTCAAAGCCGTGTCTGGGCTTCAGGGATGTAGATCTCGATGCTGTCTGCCCTCTCTGTGGCTGAGTTCTGTCTGAAAGAAGCTGCTCGTTTGGCAGCCATGAGGCGTCTGCGGGCTTCCTGTCGCTGACGGTCCTGAAGGTCCAGAGAGCGCTCTCGCGTCATACCGCCGCGTCCCTTGGCCGGCCGCTTTGGCATAGGTGGTGGCCACTTCCGCTCCTAAAGATAAAGAATGACATGATTAAACATGCTTATTATAACAGCAATGTATCCAACTGAACAAGTTGATTAACAGGAGAGAAATGCAAATCCAACAGTCTATCTAATGGTATGAGTCGCGATGGGTGCAATATACATTTTAGACCAAGCCCTTAAACCTAATGAATTATGAAGAGTCAAAAGACAACCACAATATTTTTTTCATTCTAGTGGTGGTAATTTTATATTGTTTTATTAAGTTTGGTCATTGTATATCATCTCATTATGGAAAAACAAGAGAAACTATTTATTCGGCTCAGTACAAAAACTCATAATTGAGGGTTATGAGGAAAAAAAGCAATATTAACCAGCAGATGAAACACCGCCAGAGTGGCTTTTTATAAGGAATAATTTCATAAAGAAATCGGGCAGAAAATGCTAAATGTTTAATCAGTGCAGATAAATGAAATTCTAATAGGAGTTTTTCTTTGTGGAGTTATTGGATTTGGCTAAATTTGGCTATAAGCCTTGAATGTGAACTCTTGGTATCTTGGGTACATGTGTGAATCATGGACAGACCCAGGCTATTCTGCGTCAACTTTGGTATCAAAGGTCGTGAGAATAGAAATGGCTCAAAGATATTTCCACCAGCAGCGGAGGCCACAATATGAGAATTCATCATCAGAATTCTCCCTATTGCTGAGGCGCTGTATATTTATGCAGCAGAAAGGCATCGTATGAACGAAACCTGCCTTATGGAATCTAGAAGCTGTTTACTCAAACAAAAAGCAACTAGAAACACTACAGAAACTGCTGTTATTGATATACGTAGCCAGAACATTAGCTTGCAAAGCCCGTTTGCAAATGGTACAACATTTACAAGTGAAGGCCATATGACCTACAAATCTGTACACGCTAATCTACAATAACTTTTGAATGCAAGGCAAGCTTTTCTGATTGCTTGGCAAGCTGGTGTTAGTGTAAAACTGTGCCTGCCTTGAAGGAGAGAAGCCCAATGCACAGCATCTGTGTCACTGTTAGGGCTCAGCTTCATGGAGCTTGCAATGTGCCCATTAACTGCTGGAGGTAAAGAACTCCCTTACAACTACAACTGTAGCATGAAGATAATTATCCAAGTGCCCCGAAGGATCTTGTCTATCTCTAAAAACACATTACCATCTAAATGTGCTTCTTACGAATTCAGCTCCCTCATCTATAAGCACCACTCTTACAAATGTGCTTTTATTTCAGCTGTTGGGTATTGGATCTTTTATTTTCTGATCATTAATATTTGTAGATTTCATCTAACAATAATCCAATCATGTTTTTCCTTTTAATTTTGTACAGTGATATACTTTGAAGAATGCCAAGTATGTCAAAAGTTCCTGAACCTTCATGCATAACTGCCTTTTTTGAACATTGAATGTTTCAAGCCAGCAAATAATACAAATAGCCAGTGCAAATGTAGTGTAACAATTAAAGGCAAGGTTTTGTATATTCAAAGTGTATTATCGCTGCAAAGATAGTCCCCTGTGCTTCTACTTTTCTTCACCCATTAGTTAGTCGGTTAACAGGAAATCATCTCAAGCATCAATGTGCACTAGTTTTCCTTACAGTACCACAGATCAAAAGCAGGTGATGAGTTGCGATGACAATATGGATCAGACAGATAAAACAAGTCCCACATTATTCTACAGACACAAATGATGATTTTAACAGGAAAACATTTCAGAGGATGCCACTAGCTGTCTAAGTTGAACTGATGTTGCCTCCTAACATTGTCCCTGCAGTGTTCTGATAAGAATGATTCACCTCCTGCTGGTCACAAGCCTAAAAAAGGAAGGTAAACGTTACTGCAGTTTTCTCAAAGGCTGATGAAGAAGTTCATCTGGAACCCATTAACACTAATTATTATTCAATTCAATTAAATTCAATTCAATTTTATTTATATAGCCCAGTATCACAAATCACATTTGCCTCAAAGGGCTTCACAATCTGTAACATACGACACCCTCGAATCCTCGATTCGATTAAGGAAAAACTACCCAAAAAAACCCTTTTAACAGGGGAAAAAATGATAGAAACCTCAGGAAGAGCAACAGAGGAGGGATCCCTCTCCCAGGACGGACAGGCATGCAATAGATGTCGTAAGTACAGAATAGATTTATAACATCAAAACTATAACATATACAGCCATGATGGCAAAATTGTTGTGTATATATATATATATATATTATTATGTTAGAAATGTTCTTTCTTATGTGTGTGTGGATCCTTGGGCAAACAGCTACCAGTTTTACCTTCTTCTCTGGGCTCTCCACTAGCTGCCACTGGTTGCTCTTGATCTGCTGCAGCTCATCAAACTTGGCAGTGACGTCATCGATGGAAAGCTGCAAGAGGTCCCAGAATCCAGCCAGGTCCTGAGATGTGGGTCTGGGCATGGCACTGGGGTCCTGCAGAGACAGTAGAGTACAAAATGTAGTGGGTGTTTTGTATTTGAGTGAAATGATTTCCCATCTTTGTTATGTGCTGGAACACTAATTACGAATGTAAACAAGAACATATTTTGCTACAACTATCAAATCTACAAACTAAAACTTACTTTCAACTTACTATGCTTCTCATAGCCACCTCCCCATGCCCACCACTGTGTGGCAGTACAGCACCAACATTGGTTCATAACCTCAACTGACAGTCCCTGGGTGACATGCCTTTATTTGCATCTTTTCAACACCAGACCTAGTCGATTGTGTGCTGCAATAATTAAGGATTATCAAAGGTCACATGCAGTGGGGACAGAATGCATGGGTGAATGGAAGAGACATGCTGTTCACAATACTCATTAGTTCAAATCAAGTATCATATGTACTGTATGTGCCCCCTTTTTTTCTTTTCCAACACCATGTGTGTAAGTTGTCAAAATTGTCACTATTTTGTGAAATCTAAATAATAAAATCTGGGGTTCATTGTTGCTGCATTTCTGTGGCGCATTGCTGTTCATGATAGCAAATGTGTCAACTACACATTCACACAATCAGGCAGCCACATACAGCCATGTGCTCATTACCACAGACAGTAAACGCAGTGATGTGATCTCAGACCAAGGAAAGGTCTATAAAGTCAAAATTCAAAGCACAAGATTTATATAGACACATCGTGCAGTTCCTCCTCCGTCCAGCATGGAAACAGAGTCGTTCTCTCATTCAGTACATAGATTCAGACACGTCTGAAAGCTCAGGGCAATCTAAGGCTTGTCACTACCAATGTTAGACTTAATTCATCATCCTATTATCTATGGGGAGAGAGTGAGAGAGCGCGGCCCAAAACCATCTAAAAGAGAGCAACACACCGAGTTAAGACACACACACAAACGCACACAAAAAATAAAACACAAGGCAATGAGAGAGCAGGCAGATTTCAACCATCTCCTCAAGGTTTTACATTTCATTAAAAACATTTACACTTTAGTAAGGTGTGATTAAGTGCCTGCCTGTCTCTTTCACTGTCTCTCTCTACTGTATCTACAGAAACATTCCCACTCATGACACTATCATCTTCTAATATATGCTGACTCTGTGGATAGTTAGCATTAGAAAAGGTATGAGTTTCCAGTCGACGTGACATGAGGGCTAAACAGTGAAACAGTGTGGCAGTCCATTATTCAAACTCTGCGATCCCATTCAAACTGCTGCCTCTGTGCTGTAATGGATCGCCTCAACACAGGTGCTGCTTCCTATTGGAATTCCCCTTTCGTTTCCTCCAGGGTCAATAGTGGCAGAGGGACTGCTTCAGTATTGATCTCTGTGGTCCATTTCTGGAAGGTGCACAAGTGCAGCGTCAGGCTGAACACCTTCAAAACAAGCCTATCAACAATTTTACCCCCTGATCTTTTGTGTTTTTGTATGTAACAGATTAACAGCATTCAATACATTGTTCTTGTTCACAAATGCATACTACTCACCAGATTCTGCTGACAGAGCCAGTAAAACTGCTGAAACTTTTGAGACATTAGTAGCTGAGCACTTCCCACTGCACTCCGGATTTTTCCTAGGACTGATGGACACACACACACACATAGAGAGGAAGAAAGAGAGAGATTCTGGTTTTATCATTGACATTGTCTTTCAGGCAGTCATTCACAAGGATCCAATCTGCTCACAAACGCCTATCACAATTCTGTGTTTTCATAGTCAACATGCCAGCTAAGTTTGGTCAGGTTAAGTGAATCCGTTTAGAAGTTATGCACCTTTTTGTTACAGGCCACTCCCACTGCCACACCCTCTTTTTGCCGATTGGCATGAACAGTTGACCAACCTTTCTACAAAATCTGTACAAACACACATACCCTCACACACACACACTTGACCTCCATGCCAAAGTTCATCCTCCTAGGGCGACAACTGTGGCCGCCAAAGGGTGGAGAACTTTTTGTGGACTGACCGACCGACCGACAGAGAGAGCTATAGAGCTATAGAGCTGCTGGTCGCAGCTACAAAGAATAGAACACAAATTGTGAAAGCATTGACCTCAGACAACAAAAACATCACCTGCTTTGACAAGAATGTAGTTTCCCTCAGAACACTCACTCTCCTCTGACAGGTCATGCTCCTCTGCTTCTCTCTCCATCTCTTTGCACCATCCCTCCAGCCGCTTGGTTTCATTGTGAAGGAGCTGCATAAACCAGCTGCCATCCCTGCGAAGGGGGGACACTCGGCCTGCTTCGGTGCTCTCCAGACTGGGTTCAACCAGCCAGGGTTCAGGCTGCGGGCTGGAGGGCCCACTGGAAGGCCGGTAGTCCTCCCGGTAACTGAACAGGCCCTGTGTGCGCACCGTACGTATGGCCCCATACTGTGTGGGCGTGCTGGGCTCAGAGTGGCGACCAAAGCCACCACCAAACTGCAGGCCCTTGTCCTCCATGGAGGGAAAGCCCTCCAACTCCATGTCTGCTTGTACTGCAGTGGTCACGCTGTTGGAGCGCTTGAACCTCCCATGCCTAAAAATGCATGAGTTATAAGGACAATGCTTAAAAGATGCCACTTTAAAAGTACTAAACTTTGACTATGTACACTGCTTCTTCTGTCTGAGCCACGTACCGTTTTTTATCCTCCACCTGGATCCCTATTGAATGGAACTGAGGAAGGCCTTTACTTTCAGTCTCAGAGTCTGTCACAGTTTCCACCTGGTAAATACAGACAATCATCACTCACGAATGAAATCAGCAGACACACCAAAGTACATACACACTCAAAAGGACAACTTTACATTTAGACATTTCTTACTTATTACTGTACAGAGGATTCTAGTTTCCTTTTTACAATTTCAAACATTTGCTCTGTATTTGTAGACCAATACATAACAACATCAGTTTAAATGTTTCCAATGCGGCATTATTACAGGCCTATATGTGTTAAATAAGCTTTATTTAACAGTAAACAAGAACCAAAAGATGCTCAGCAGAGGGTGGAGAGGTAGTGAACAAATAGCCAAAGCAACTGTAAGAAACCACCACTTTAAGTGTGAATCACAGACAAGACCAATCTGTAATGATACACAATGAATCATGGTCTAGAGGATCAAATTTAGGTTCTCAAAAAAATGTCAAAGTACCAACATGTACAATTGTAGTGTGGCTACTTGCATAGATGTCACCAGAATAGATTCACCCTCATCCAGGATTTTGGTACTAAGCAAACTGAAAATAGAAAGTTGGCAATGGAATCACCAACTAGCTGAAATCTGGGTCAAGACTGGCACACTGTCCTCTCTAAACACTTGCATTTGCAAGAGGACCATCAATTGTTTTGGACACCAAACTCAACATTGCCCACAAGAGACATCTGTAGGCAACATGCAGGTACAACATGGTCCATGCAGACAACCACCTCCAAAGTTGGAGCTAACAACTGAGGACACTTGCCTCCAGGAGATGCAGGGGCTCCTTAAGTTAGTTAGACAGTTAGCACATAAAGCAGAATCGTGCGGTGGATCTACTTGTTCAGGCATGGGTTATTATATGTTCTGGCCAAAGCTATCAGATAGCTCAAGAATAACTCAACAGATTAAACACCCAGATCACAAACTAGAACAAAGAGAGTAAGAGAGATCCTCATAGTGCTTTTCATTAGTGCTGCCTTTGAATAAGCCCTATCCATGTAATTGTACAGCCTGGCGCGTGTAAAGGTCAACAAGACTCCAAAACCTTGTAGAGTACTTCACACAGATTGGTACATTTGGGAATTTGTAATATGCAAAAAAAATGACAAGATTAACTAATTTGCATGTGGGGTTTTATTGCCAGTTTGAAGTGTGCCTGGAGATGTGGAAATGCTGCAATGTAATTGAAACTACCAACAGTATATTAGTAGTGTGCTCTTCTTAGGTAATAAAAAAGTGTATTTGGTTGATTTAAAAGTGATTTTACTGAGAACCCTGAGAGATGGTGTTACTGTGCCTGGATTTTACAGGACAGCTCTCGTACATATTAACACTCTGAATATCAAAATGACAAAAAAGGAATTATCCTTTCAGCCAGGACTAGATAGAAGAAGACAGATGAGATTGGTGTAATTAGCATGAAGGCTGGGTAGTGAGGGTAGTGACTGAAAAGAGAGCTCCAAACTGAGTGACATTGTCAATTATATTGTTACCTGTATCCCAATGGAGGAGCGTGGGGTTTTGAGGTACTCCTCGGCCTTGGACACCAGCACTGCTTTGTCGCATGTCTGGACAGAGCTGTGGCTGCCCAAAGATGTATGCCTTTTGCCTGCTGCTGACTCCATGGCCATGGTGACCGCCTTGGTGCTGTCCAGGCTGTCCGTGGAGCTGTAGATGGGACGGCCAAGGCTATCCGTGGTCCACAGACCGCCCCGTGGATGCCTGCCCTCATGGTAGGCATCTTGGGTGGACTCTGTACTGCTCTGGGCTGTCACAGAGATAAGAGGCTTGGTGGTGGTGCGCGGGGGCACAGGAGGTGGAGTCTTCTTGTAACTGGGAGGGTATGATACCGCTGGATAGCACAAGCAGAATGAGAGGACAAGGACAAGGCAAGACAAGGGTAGAGGATAAAATAAAACATGAGAATGAAAAATGTGGCCAAAAGCTGACAAGGGCCAAGTGCTGCAGTTCACCTGTATCACACAGTGTGTGATAGAAGAGTGTCATTGGATGATGGGAGATTAGGCATCAGGGCACTTTAGCACTTAAAGCAAGTGAAATGTCAGTAAGGTGAAAAGCAACAGCAGCTTTGTAACATGTCGGTGTTTATTGGGGAAGTGCAATAAAGGATAACGGGAGGAATTAGCTCCTTCAAGAGCAAATGTGAATCTAATGGTAATCCATCCAGATGGACATCACAGCAGAGTTGGAAATGTACCAACTTCACTTGTTGGATATTTTTTCAAAGCTATAATAAAACTTAACATGTAGTTGCTTAGCATTCACATTTTCTAAGTTATTTTCACGGATTATTTTTATTTTGTATGTAAATAAGTCTTAGAAAATGTACAACAAAGACTTAATTGTGAAAAAGAACTTGACTGAATGAATACCGTTTAAATCTGATATTAATCCTTTTAAACTAATTTGGCTGAATTTACGAGGAAATGCAAATATTTTTCTTTTAAGAGATTGCAATACAGAAAGTAAGTTTGTTCCATTCATTTTAAAGAAAACAGCATCCGTTTTCATTCCAAACAATATTTCTTCACATCTTGAGCATTTAAATGGCTAATGTCCAACATAATTGGGGAATATCCATAATCCCCATTCAAGAGTTTATTTCAAATGGTACCCTTAAAAAAATCTGCATGAATCACAGAGAGGAATGAGACTGTGAGAAACATAATAGCTCAAACTTTCTTTACAAGTATAAGCCGAGTCAAGACGCACATATAATGGCCCTTATGAGGAGTCCCTCATTCAGCCCCACAGTGCTTCTGATCAGTTAATTTAGTCATCCACTTGTCATGTCTCCTATTCTTTTCCTCATTTATTATTTACATAAATTGATATAGTAAAATGTTCAGCATACTGAAATTATTGCTCAATACAGCAAGCTTGTTGTGCTTTGCCTGCTCAAACACATGCAGCAGGTGCAAGCAGAGCCCCACACACAGCACACACGAACACACACACACACACGAACACACACACACACACACATACACAGATACACACTCACAGGTAATTAAGTGCAATAAGAAATGAGAAACCACAGGGAACTCTGTTAAGCTAAATCCAGTCACAGACTTGACTTCCTTCCAACTTGAAGGGGCTGTAGTTCTGCAAGACACAGTGGGTGGATACCGAAATGAGAAGAGCACAGTGACTCAGGCAGTATGCCGCACCACACATTCTATTTTTACACATTCTACCCATTTGACTTACTTTCAAAACTGAAAATGTTACAGATTGCTTGGCACCAGATACAATTTCAGTTGCATAAACCTCTGTATTTCCCCTACCTCTAGTATCTGTATTCCAATACAACACACTAAAATCAGTTCACTAATTTGATTTTTGTCATAATTATCATGTGTAGGAAAACCATCAACATGTTATTAGTCTATTTCCATGTCCATAGCTTATCCATGACATGCTCACTTATCAGGTTTTTCAATCATTTTAACAAATAACAAATTAGCATGATCTTTTCAATCATCAAGTCATAAAACTGTAGTAGTACTTAGCAGTAACTTAAATGATAGTAACATTAGCTTAAACTCTCACTTCCTCATAATCGTTCCAGGTCGTCTGATAAAATGTATATTACATATACAGTACAGTATATTCATTATGATATTTTCTATAAAGTATGATTGAGTTTCTCCCCCTGGCAGTTCATATGAAAGTGATGAATTGAGTTTCTTGTATGCTTAGGAGCGATGAAACACTGTACAGTAGATGTTACCTACTCTAATTACAAAACCTATCATCTTTTATTATCTGCTGTGGTGGCATGTATAGACCAACTTAATGGCAAGGAAAAGCTAATGCGTCAATGAAAACGTTACAGGAAAGTTTGAACTTTTGTTGGCACAAAATTCATGGGGTCTCCAAACAACAAGGTTTCTCCCCTGGACAGCAAATACTGTGTGTTTACAACCAAAGAGACAGGAGATGTTTCAATTGTCTCAAAACCGCAGGTTTGATAGGAAAGGGTCATAGGGTCTTCCACATTCTCTTGATAGTAGGTATGCACACTGTCTTGCAATAACATTGACTAGACAGCAGATGTCCTCCTATAGACTGTGCATCCTCCCTTTACAGATCTACCTGGGCAGTAGTGGATTTTGTCAGTGTATTAAGATAAGGAACTGTTCAGGGTGTCTTCATGTGTCTATGCCATTTGTGTATGAACATCCTTATATCTATTGTAGTTTATAATACCAGGAGATCAAACTGAAACAGCTGTAAGTGCAGTAAGACTCCACTGAATAGGAACTGTATACCACAAAGTGTCAAAAGTACATTTATTGAAGTTGATTTGAATGTATTGGTTGAATGTATCTCGGTTCATTTACTCAAGCACCATACTTAAGTACAATTTTTTATGTACATTTCTTGTACTTAATACGATTTTATGCTTGTTTATATTGCTACTTCACTACATTTTAGAGGGAAACATTGTACTTTTTGAGTTGGCCACTGTCCAGGGTGTACCCCGCCTAAGGCCCAAAGCCACCGGGATGGGCTCCAGTCACACGCGACCCCTAACGGGAACAAGAGGTAGAAAATGACTGACTGACTGACTGACATTGTACTTTTTACTCTACTACATTTATTTGACAGCTACAGTTCCCAGTGAATTTGCAGATTTAGATTTTACATACAAGACCTATAATCATCTTAATATTTTGCAGGGTTATAGATTAAACTACCAAACATTTTCTAAAGTAGTTCAAAGTGAAGTTCTATATCATAACTAGCTACAATGCTGCTTACACAGTAATATAGCAGTAATAATAGTAATAATAGTGATCCAATTATACTCCCACAAAAATACTCCTGTCCCGTCCCAATCCCAGAAGAATGACTCCTGTCCCATCCCGTAACTGATAAAATAATCAGAAAATAGCATTTTTTCATATTAGAACTGCATATTTATATATAAAAACTGACCTATGATTCCCGGTCCCGCCTGCTCCAGCTGATTTTAGTTTTTTCTGTCCTGTACCAGTCCTGTGATAAAATGTGAAATTGACTCCCATCCCACAGGAATCCCGTGAACCACAGGATTCCCTAAAAGATGTCAGCCTCTGGTAATAATATAAAACTCAGAAGGGCCATTCTGCTGGGCATTTTGCTGATAATTATAGTGTAATTTTACTTCTGTACACATTTGATTTTAGGACCTTTACTTGAAATTGAGTATTTTTAATTAATGGCATTGCTACCTTTAATTTAGTAAATGGTCTTCATCCACTACTGAATTTGAGATCTTCAGCAGAAAGTGTTCTTGTGAAAATTGTCCCAGACAAAAATACATAAATAGCAGTGGTGTGATTTGACAAGTTAGCGAGCTACAGCAAATGTACTGGAACAAATGTCCAACTAAAGTGTCCAGTCACTGTGTACTATGTGACAAAGCTGTGACTGTGCTGAACAAAAAAAACCTGCAGATGTCTTAACTTGTCCTACACAAGTGTTGGGCATGGACTGAGGAGTGTCTCGAGCTTCCAGTAAGAATCAGATTCAAATCAGAGTCAAAACTCTTGTGTAGTACAAATCTTGTGTTTGCCCTAAAGAAAAAAACCTTTCCCAATTCACTTTAACACTGTTTAAACAACAGATAATAGGAATGGGCTTTACATGCCTGGGTCCACGCAAGATATTGTAAAATTATGTTGCGATATATCCAGAACAATTACTATAAGACCTACATGTAACACCCACAGTTTAAGCGCATGCATAAATAATGTTTGGCATAGAGTAGAAGCCCTTAAATACAATAAATTGTTTTAACTGTGGAGATTAAGAAAAGGCTAGTTGAGGAAAAGCGTTTACATCAACAGAGTAAATTTGCAGAGCTACTGTACAAGTTTTCCTTTTTAAGTACTACAGCCTTAGTTGAAAGTTTGGCTTATATAGTCCAGGGAAGCATCGTCTCCTTTGTGTAGTCAGTTGTGCCTGGCTGTGTTTGAATTTGATTGTTTGGCTCAGCACTGCTGCACCGGGCAGTTCAGTAAACAGACCCACACACTGGAGGAGCAGCCAAGACTACGGACCTGAATGTCATGCTATAAAATTGGGTTGCCGCTCTGCTTACATGTATGTGTAGCTCTTACATTTACATTTAGCGGACGCTTTTATCCAAAGCGACTTACATATGAGAACATTCACAAACCGAAGGCGCAGCTTCGGGAGCATTTTGGGCTTCAGTATCTTGCTTAAGGATACTTCGACACATGGCTGAGGGATCGAACCACCAACCTTCCGATTGGTGGGTGACCACTCTGCCACCAAGCCACAGCCGCCCCAGTGTGTTAGCGTTAAAAGCAAACAGTTAGGACCTGGGTAGTTTATGCCTTAAACATTTTTGACATATCATCAGCCCCATGCAGCTCAGAAGCAGGGCTATCCAGTCTAGTTACTTTCTGTTAAACAATTTGTCTAATTCATCGATTGGTTGGTAGTTGGTAATTGATGACGTCTTTGATAATCAATGAAAAGTTTAAGTTAGGCTATCAAGTACAAATTGGATTGGATTAAAATTTGAGGATTTGCATTTCTCTGTTTTATATAACTGTAAATTTAATATATTTGAGTTGTGGACTGTCACTTGGACAAAACAAGACATTTCAAGATGTCACCTTGGGCACTTGTGGTGGGCTATTTTTAAACCATTTTCTGACGTTTCATACATTACACAATAAATTGAGTTAAATCAATTACTCAAAAATAGTCTGGGCAGATTAATCGACTGAAAATAAAACTATTACTCAGAGGTGAAAGTAACAAATTACATTTACCCTCCTTACTGTAACATTGTACTGTTTTTTTTCAGGTACAGGTACTGCACATTTAAACGCTTTGGGGGTGTTTTGGCTGTAAACTAAATTATATGACTGTACTGTTATGAAACACACCAATGCTGGCGTTAATATTGACATTCTTACCAAATGTTATGAAAATCTGCATTTCATGGGTTGAAAATGGCTCAACACGCCATCTACCGTTTTGAATCTGCTGACGTCTAATCTACGTCATGACGTTTATAGGATATTTAAAGAAAAAAAGTGTTAACCTCCTCTAATCAAATGTGCCCCCCCCCCCCCTGCCTTTGAGTGGGAGTCTGTGAAACCCGGAAACTGCGATCATTTTCAAATATAACATCGAGATGCATCATTCAGAAGAGTTTGTGCTAGTTTTAATAATCTTCTACTCGGTGTTGTTCTATTTTGGCGCAATGGTTCGGCCGCAGAAGCGCCACTGGGCTGCACTCTTTCCCCTTGAAATGACCCCGTGATAAACAGCAGGGCTACGGCTATAAGTGCTGACGCTCCCCCACTGACACACGCACTCGGCACCCACCAGAGAGCCTCTCAGGCTCCCCGAGCCGCCAGCGTTTGCTCAGCTACGACACAGGTACCACACAGAAACTTTGACAAAGGGCCACGAAGGTGCGTGTGACGGTGCGCTTTCCCGCGTGGACACGGAGAGTCTGACAGCAGCTGCTCACAGGTGGTTCGCTGTCTGGCTGCCTCTCTTTAAAGTCCCATCCGTCACAGAGTGAGAACAAAAGTCTCGGGAAAAAGTCGCAAAGAACTGAACGTGCAACGTTACACGTTCAGCGGCCCAGTGTGGATGTGGATGTGCGGACGGGGCTCGGCAACAGTGTGAACCGAACAAAAAAAATGCACAACAATGCAACACAATTAAGGATGGCGTCATTGTGGGTTATCTAAAGATTAGCGTCACCTCTGGATAGGTTTGAAAAAAAAGGTGCCTTGATTATTTCACTGATTTATTGTGACCCAAATCAAACACTCCCACGATGTTGCGTGATCAACAGGTGTTTGCTGCGTGTAGCTAAAATACTAATATGGTGACGGTGGATCCTCCAGAAGTGACTAATACACATTTACTGAGACTCCTCTACATTCAGATTGGTGTGTGTGTGTGTACGAGGTCTTTATACTTTCTCTGTTTTTTTGTCTGTTACTCCCGGTCACAGTTGTGGCTGCGGAGCGCTCATGAAGTTTAAAACCTGTTTGAAGTTGAAGAGCGCAGCGGGACGCGAGAGCTGACTCCTTATTTCATGCTCTGAGAGTGAGTGAGCAGTGAGAGGAGTTGAACCTGTGGACTGTGGAGGCAGGTAAGTACAACAACGAACTCCCTGTGATGGATGCAACTCTGTTTATGTTACAAATACACATATTTTCACTATAAATGCAGCGCTTCCGGTGGTGTTTAGCGCTCGCGGCCAACGGTTGCAGACAACAGAACGAAGTAAAAAGGCGCACGTTCAATCTGAAAACGGGCTGCACACTGTTTTGGGCTTTGAGGTATGTTTTCTCCCGTTTGGTGGGTGTGTCAGCGCTGTTTCCCAAAACCCAACGCATAAACACAGCCGTAGTGCGCTCGCCCACCCAGCAGGGTGTTCAAAGCGCCACCATTTCGGTTTAAATAAATGTTTTGCTACGTTTTGTCAGGGCTGAACCGCGTGCCCCAGGTAAGCTAATGTTAGCGGTATAAAAAGGTGTAGCAGGTACATCCATACTAGCGATAATTAATAGCAGCCACAAACAGAAGCTGAATTTTGTTACACTGGGCGAAATATATAAGTGTCTGAAACATGCCGAGCTTAGAAATGGACAGAGAAGTGCCGTTGGAGTGTTTTTTACCAAACAATGTGTTTTGAGTTTCGATACATTAAATTATTTCTAACCATAAAACCTTTTAACCCGAAACTTCGAAAATACCTGGGCTAACATACCTTAGGGACAAACATAAACGGTGTATTTGAGCTCTATTTTGTTTTGTAGAAAATATCAACGTTTGAAATATACTTAAGTTATAGGAACGGACAGAAAAATGTTGCTGACGTGGTTTGAAAAGTTGTATGGTAGTTTTGGAAGGTTAAACTATCATAGGTATCCATTTTTAACAATGACTGACTGCGAATCAAGTTGACAGGTACAACTGCCATCCTAACTCCACAAATGATCAAGCTTGTCATAGCCGCCTTTCAAGCCCATACAGGGTGAGTGATTACTTGTCACAGCATAGCTTTTCGGAACAGCCCATTTTCAGTTAACTTTAATATTTTGAAGGAGGCAATATGAAAAGAAAAGTGAAATGTAAAAAATGTGCCTTTGTGACAAAGCCCTTGCATTAGCTTATTAAAGTTTTGTGTGTATCCCAACTGTTTACCTGGATTAACTTTTATTTACTTTGTTTCTTTCTTTTTTGCCAGAAAAAATAGCAGGACCCACGGCTGTATGACTGCAACTGAAAAGTAGTTTGCGTAGATAAGTGCTAGTATGGAGGAAAGGAGAAGAGATGGAGACAGACGGGTACCTGGAGGTGGCTGAGCGCGATCCACACTGCAGGAAGTAGGGAGACGAAACTGAATCCCTGCAAGGAGCAAGCAACACCAGTTAGAAAGGACAGATGCAGGTATTGAACACACCAATGCACACTTACAGTAATTAACCTAATACAACTAACTCCAAGAGGTCTTAAGCTCATTAAAAAAATTCACAGGGGGTTTTCCCGTTTGTTTATCCAGTTATTAAGTCAATCAGTAACAGGCAAGGAGAGAGAGAAACACAGATCTGCTCTATTTACAATTTACAGTGTTTTTTCCCCAAAATGTTGACTGTGCAGAGCTGTAGGCAGTTGGAGAAAGTGCATTCGGATTTTAATGATTTCATATGGGTTACATTTACAGTTCTATTGTAATAAATACTGCTTGACTACATGAGGAAAAAAAGTCATATCAGGGGAAATGCTGATTTCTGGGTAACACTCCATTATTCAGCATTTGCTGTGTTTCTGTCTCAAAATACAGATGGGCAGTACTCCTAGGCAACAATTCTTCAGGAGGTGCCTCAACCTTGTTTAAGTGTCTGATAACAAGGTTCTTGTTTCCAGGGACATTTGAATATGTTTTGGTCTAGACTTTGTACTTCTTCCCTTTAGCTTCTGTTGCAGCTGCCAGTATTGTCCAAAAACATCTTATTGCATTGTAAAACCAACAGGATCACATTAAAAACTAAGTGGCAAAAAATGATCCAGAATGGACCAAACTATATTGTCTTTAGCAAAAACAAAGGCCTTTGAAGAATTAATGTTTGCCAAGGTTTTTAGGAATTTTGCCCATCTGCGTTTTCCTTATATGTTGGCCACGAATCATGACGTGAAGATCAATCTGTACTTAATCAGGCTTGGCTCAGTTAGTAAGTCAGTAATGCACTAAAACACACAGCATAAGGAAACACGCATCAACTAACTAAAATCAGACAGCTACACCTTTTATCATATTATATATACATATAAGACACAGAGCAGAAATCATTAAAATATAAATATGAAAATAAAGTCATATTTTTAAATTTTATAATAAAACCTATTTAAATTATTCCAATTACCATTAATAAATCTTTGTATATTATATTTAAAAAAATTCAAATAGTAAAGGGAGAGTTCACCCCAAAATCAAATATACAATTTTTCTTCTTGCCGGTATTGCTGTTTATCCATCGAGATTGTTTTGCTGTGAGTTGATGAGTTTTGGAGATATTGGCTGTGGAGTATCTGCATTTTTTTTGTGAATATAATGGGACTATAATGGTCTCAGCCGGAAAAGGGTGGCTTGTCCCCTTCAGGTTGGTGGAGAGCTCCTGCCTCAAGTGGAGGAGTTTAAGTATCTTGGGGTCTTGTTCACGAGTGAAGGAAGGACGGAGCGGGAGATCGACAGGCGGAATCGGTTTATCCTCCGCAGTGATGCGGTTGATATACCGGTCCGTTGTGGTAAAGAAGGAGTTGAGCTGCAAGGCGAAGCTCTCTATTTACCAGTCGATCTATGTTCCTACTCTCACCTATGGTCATGAGCTTTGGGTCATGACGAAAGGACAAGATCGACCGAACAGGCGGCCGAAATGAGTTTCCTCCGTGGGGTGGCTGGGCGCTCCATTAGAGATAGGGCGAGGAGCTCGGTCACTCGGGAGGAGCTCAGAGTAGAGCCGCTGCTCCTCCACATTGAGAGGAGTCAGCTGAGGTGGCTCGGGCATCTGTCTTGGATGCCTCCTGGACGCCTCCCTGGGGAGGTGTTCCGGGCATGTCCAACCGGGAGGAGGCCCCGGGGAAGACCTAGGTCACGCTGGAGGGACTATGTCTCTCGGCTGGGCTGGGAACGCCTCGGTATTCCCCCAGATGAGCTGGAGGAAGTGTCTGGGGAGAGGGCAGTCTGGGCGTCTCTGCTTAGATTGCTGCCCCCGCGACCCGGCCCCGGATAAGCAGAAGAAGACGGATGGATGGACTATAATGGTGCTCAAAGTGCCACAAATACAAACTCAAAATCAACGTCTCTTTCCAGAAACTCAAGATAATCCACAGATTTGTCGTGAGCAATTACATGTAGGAACTATTTTCTTTCCATTGATAGTTCCTTCATGAAACTGCTCTATGGATTATCTTGAGTAACCGGGTCGTGATTTATGCAAAGAGACATTGCTGTTGAGTTTTTGTATTTTTTTTTTTTGGTGCTTTGAGCACCACAAGCCGAGTGCCTTATGGTCCCATTATATTAAAAAAGGCAGAAAGCTCTACAGCAAATATCTCCAAAACCTGGCAACTCACACCAAAACAATCTAGATGGATAAATAGCACTACAGGCAAGAGGAAAATATGTATTTTTGATTTTGGGGTTAACTGTTCCTTTTAAACTTGGTTTATTAGCAGTACAGTGTGTCTCATGAGAGAGGCAGAGAACATTGCAATTTTTGGAGAATAAGGTAAAAAAAAATGTCATATACAGACAAAGACTTCATTAAAATCAACTGCACTTCACAACTGTAGGAAAATGGCACAAGCATGAGCTTGAATTGGAAAATTTCAGTCTCTGTCAAGGGGCATTTTTGTAGAGCTAACAGAAATAAGGTTTAGGCATTAGGGAAACAAAGGAAATCAGACAATGTTCTGAGAAACCCAGACAAAGAACATGTCACAACTAAAAAGAAAGACAGTCTATTTTTTTCTCTCTTTTCTTAAATTTCTGCACTGCCTCTGGTGAGGCAACAAGATAGTATATTGCAAAGCGTTGCATGCTATTCTGCAGCATGTGGAGCTTCTTGAAGTTTCGCTTTTCATATACCCATTTTCCAAATTTTCTACTGAATGGGTATGGCCACCCCACTTATTTCTCTTACCTGTTTACTGCATTTAAATCCCTTTGTAGTGAGTTGCATGAGTTTAAGCCATACTTTACATGAAGTGCAAGTTCATGGCTGGGTAATTACTTAAAATTAAATTGTAATCACTTATCGTGTTTACACATTGCCGTATTCATCTGAGATTCCAGATTGATTATGTAGGTACTATTAAAACTTATGGTACTTACATTGACTTTATGTAAAGTGTGACCTCGTTTCATAGTAGTTTTGGTGCAGAGAATATGTAACAGACCTTCTCTCGTGCGTTTTCAACAAGGCCCCTCAAACCTTTTGCTCCTTTGTGGTCAACTCTTAAATTTCAGAAAAGTTCTGACAGCATCTTCTCTCCGGCCGACTCCCACCATTTGTGCCAGAAGCCGTTCTTGCCATAGTTGTGGACTCAGACTGGCAAAGAGGCTGGTGATATGCTGTTCTTACTCAGATCAGGGTAGATTGTGGCTTAATGACGTGCAATGACTGACGAGTTGCGTACACGAGCATGGGGGCTGAAAATGTAATGAAGTGACTGTGAAGTCTCTCAGGTCTTAATGTAACACTATGTTTTGTTTGACTCCAGATTGTATTAACCGTGGAAACGTAGTTACTATCTAGTGTCACTCCATTTTAGTAAAAGTACAGAAAAAAAAACATGTATTTATTTTATCGGAACAATTATATTGCAAAATCATTATAGTCTAAAAATCACAGCCAACAGCTTTATCTAGTTAATCATAATCATTATCTCTCTCTTTAACAATTTTCTGTACTGCCTGTCTAGGCTGTGAGTGCGTAGTGTATATGGACAAACAAGTTGAAAGAATTTCTTCTATTTTACATAAATGTAGCATGTAGCCTACTCCAACTTTCTTTCATGAAGCCAATGTAGCTTACTTAATGTAAAAATAACTGAGAAAGAACATGTACACTAGATGGTTTTGTAGATATTACACTGCATTGGTAAAAATGTAAAGGATTAAAAACTTGTAAATCTTGCTTTAATACTAATATAATAAAATGGCCTTTTATTATGACAATCTTTTGTTCAAAGAAATCCCTCCTGTAATATAGTATTTTCCTGCTCACCTAAGTGATATATCTTTAGTGTGTGCATAAAACACACACATTGCCACAGGCAAAATAAATGACTGTGTTTAGTAAAAAGAACACTGTGCTTTGCAAAAAAGAGTATTGACTAAGAGGAATTTATTCATTTGTTCAATTTTGCGATACCTGACCCAACCATTCTGAAGATATTTCCTCTGGCCTAGGATCGAGCTTCAGTATGGCACTGATGGTTTGCAAAGATGGATAAGTGGATGGATTGATGAATGAATGGATGGACTTTTTGACATAGGACGACTAGCAGGACTTAAGGGTGTGTATAGGTCAGTAATTCCAACTGATTCTGCTGGAAAATTTTAAAAGTAGGTTTGTGTAGCCCTTTTTTAAAGAGCTATACAATAAAACAAGCATGTTGTTCATAGCCACATACATATATACATACAGTGGTGATGCCCCCATGGATGCAAGGTGGATTAACCTTTTATGTATGATATATCACAACAAACCAATACAAATCAATGGCCTGGAAGTATCATTTCAACATAATGTCTTTTTAATGCCTTTTGCCCCAGTAAAGAAGAAGTGGTTAGCGTCCCAAATAAATCTGCAAAAAGATGAACCTTTTCCAGCCTTCAGATTCAAAAAAATAAAAGTTAAAGTAACTTAAAAAAAACCCTACTAGCATAGTAGGAGCTGTAAATTTCATTGTACCCTATAATCACAAATGTTGGACAAAACAAAGACCATATTTACCATTTTGCTGTTGTTAGAGCCATACCAGTACTTGGGTTAAAAAGATAAGTTTGTCTTGAATGTCACAATAGGCACTATAAGAAAAGCTAGTCATTCAAATGACACAAGGGTTCTCCCTCTTGAGGAATTGAACCTGCTGAGCAAATTTGAGTGTAAGCTGCCTGTTAGATATATTTTGTGTTTGAACAGTTCATTCAATTGTATCAATTTCAGGGAACTTTGGCCTGATGGTGGCACTAGTGGAAAGGTCATGGGTTCACCAAAAACTTTCACATTCATCGTTTAGAAATCTGAATCTCAAATCTTTAACATGTTTCTTTGAACCAAGGTAGTGGGTAGACAAAACAACTGACAGACAATTGGATATCACCATTCATGGGCTCTGCTGGTAGTGGTGCTGGTGGGTTTCATATGGTACAGCAGTGGCAGCTGAATGTTAACTTTGCCACTAAATATAAACATTTCATTATAAACAGACCCATTTTTTAAATATAATTTTAGCCCACGCAAAGTAATGTAGTTTTTGAGAAAATTTAATGTTCAAGACAATCTGTGTAAGACCTCTCATGAAACCAGTATCCAATACCATATATAATACTGTACTTTATGTATAATTTTGTGTAGACTGCATGAAAAGTTTCACTTTTCAGTGACTTTAAACAAAGAGATTACTCTTTCCAGTATGCCAGAAACTGTAACTATGTAATAATTTTGAATACTAAATCATCACCCACCACCTTTAAAATTACATTTGAGTATTAGTAGTATCTGTCCTTCCCTTAAAACTAATATAAGCTAAATTAAAAATTGAATCAGTTTCAAACACAACTAGTTAAAGACTGACTTGAATACAGCTCTGAATATGCCTGTTTATATCAACAACTGTAGCTTGTCCACAATTTGAGTGTGAAAACTCTTTTGATGATATCAGCTAAAAGCAGCATTGATTTGTGGTGGTTTGTAGAACAAAGCTGTTATGTTGGTCATAACCTGCCTTGCTGCGTGCCAGGACATTTAAAATAAAGACACACTTCTGTGTGCTGATTTTATTCCCCTGTTCGCTTAAAGAAAATGTATACAATGGTTAAATCAAGAGGGTGAATCACTGCTAATACCAATGAATTTGAACAGAATTGTACTATTAAAACATAAATTAAAATAAACAAAAAAAAAAGAATTTAATGGACTGTGTAAAAAGCTTCATGCACATCTAGGGTAAGGTAAGTTCCAATTGTGCAGAAGAGATTTTAAGTGGAACAGTTATTCTTTTGTCTCACTCTGTTCAAATGCAGTAGATATTGTACAAAAAATGCCAGTGTGCTAACACAAGGCCAACATGTGGGACAGTAGCAGTTTTGTTCCTTTTGTTTGTTGAACTTTATCCAGTACTAGTACATAATCTGGAAAATTCCACTGGATTCAATGTGGAAACAGATGAAAACATTTAAATGTATAATACATACTTAGTGAGTATGACGGCATTTTCAACTTATGATATCTTATTTTTGTGAAAAATGTTAATGAGTCAGACAAAATGTATGAAAACTGTATTAACAACAGATAAAAAAAGAGATAATAAAGCATTTCCCTACCAGACCTACCGTACTCTCTACGCCCCCCAGCTAAGCTACGGGCGCCTAAAATGGGGGGTGGGGGTGGGGAAAGAAAAAGGAAAAGAAAACAAACAAAAAGATGATAGCTTAGTAGAAAAGCAATGCATATTGAGAGGGTCAAAGTAAAAGACACTGTGCCTGGCCCATGCTGTGTATTTGTGGTGTTAAAGTGTGTAGATGACTCACTATGGAAAAATAGTATTTATGCTATAAAAATCAGGTTCATCTTTGGATGCTATTGTAAAGCTATGACCCCCATTTTGCCATTTAAATTATCATAAACATCATAAACATTTGAATTCATTGTTTTATATCAATTTATGAAAAATACATAAGGCCAATAAAAAATTATAAATGAAAATTCACAAGAAACACCACAATAATCAAAAAAGAAAACAAAAGTATCACATACTGGTTTCATTTGTTTAACAAAATAAGCATAAGCTAACAAATGCAGGCTAAAGGTTTTCAAAAGGATGCTTTATAACTTTGACAAAATCTGATTCACTAAACAATGCAGTCTGAGATCCCTGAAAATTGCAACATGATGGATGCAAAACAGAGTAGCATGTTTTCTCCAAGAAACCTTGAATAAATGCAGGAAGAGAACACAGGGGTAGAAAAGGATTTATATTCAAGCAGTGTTACAGGTTCAGGTGAGATCAGATTCCATCCAAAAATCGCTGGACATCACAGAGTTGGCACAGTTGTTGCATCAGATCTCTGGATGACAACAAAATGTAAACAAAAACTGATGGGGTAATTGACTACATACTGTAACATATTAGACAATTCAGAATTTCTTACAAATAATTATTATATTTCATTACACAAAATATGGTTGCATGGTTAGAAAATAATTGTAAATACCCTTTATCTATTTCATCTTCAATCTCTGTTAAATGTTCATTTTTCAACTATATTTTTAAAATAATATTTAGATCTATCTGTATTTTTGCTACATTTCAACTTGTTTTAAGGGAAAGGTAATTTCTTTGGGCTAAATCACGAAATGATGATGAAACACTGGATTAAACCTATTTATAGCATCGAGGGGTTCCCTGGCATCAATCAGTCACCAGTTTGCAGTTCAGTTGGATATAAATTTAGAAGAATGTTGGGCATTTCTACAGCATTTCCAATTATATTACCACAGGCTTCGTTTTCTAATTTTGCTGTTGTCCGTTAATAATTTGTCAGTGTGTTTTGTCAGTGTCTTTTGATTATTTATTTTGTATAAGATGGCACAAAGCACACGGACGCTACCACTAAGCAGGAATCTTACCAACAAAGTCTTTGATTCTAGTTCACATATGAGCTAAAATTGGCAAAATGTGAATGGAACAACTGTTTTGCAGGACACACAAAATAAACCATTAGCTTGGCCCGTGGCTCATGCAATAATAACTAATTAAAATTGTATGTGTGTATATATATATATTTTTTTTTTAAAGAGCCACCAGTCAACCAGTATTTTCTGAAAACATCATTCCATTCCTAGCATTGATGAACTGCATGGAGGGTTAACATAAACACTTAATATCTATAATCGCAAATATTTAGATGACATATAAATACAACGAAGAACAAAGGACTTGCATAGAATGAATGAATGTAGATTGGAGACATCGTGATTGGCCAGTCTTCAGCACCTTTTTAAAATTAGTTTGCATTCCCCAAACAAAGGGAAAATATGTAAGGAATGCCGCTGCAATCACTCTCAATCATTCAAAAGGCAAAAAGATGAATACAACACTTTCCAAAGTTTTACTTTTTTTTAAATATATATATATATTCTATATTATGTATATATTAAAATGGTTATAGGCCAAAAGTTGTCACAGTCATATGCCTTTCACTGAAATAATTTATGATGTATGCTAACCCTGCCTTTGGCCGGTTTGTAATAAAAAAACTCAAAATTCTTTTGTTTAGATTCATAACAACAGTAAATAAGCTTTTTTAAATTCTGATTTTGTATTGCAAATAGTTGAGAATAGCAACAATACATTTTAACTTACTCCTCACCTACTTTTCTTTGTACCAAAACGTAAAATTTCGAGTTATGGAATTGCTGCTAAAGATTTCCTGCAAAACATGCCTTATTGTATAATGTTCCTCTGTAACACATAATAGATTATCAAGGCAAATTAATAATTTAGCTGGCCATTTAAGATCAGGTTTAGTGAGTTACTATAACAGGTATGTGGGGTGAAGCTACTACAATAACTCAATGTCTGCCTTGTTTTCTTTTTGTGGCTTGAACTTTAATTTTGATCTTACCTCTAACACAACCTTTGTATAAATATCATTTTTTCAAAATGCCACTTTTTGCAAGTATTGTCTTTTGGTCGTGCAAAGAAGATCCACTCTCGTTTTAAAGTGAAAGATGATTCCTCTCTTTAAGTCCTTGTGAAAGGTTCACATTTCAGTCAGGGGTCTGATACATACAGGCTTCCCATGGTCCTGTGCTGCAGAAGTCTTCAAAAGATAAATGCTGTCAAGCTTGGAGATGTGTGTGGTTGGCATCAATTCCGTGGGCCTCAGTGTTGAATTTGGTACGCAATGTTGGTACAATGGGACAATGGAGCAGATGAGTGGTCGAGGGGAATGCCAGTGGCAAATGAGCAACTATTGTTTTATGAGTAACAGAAAAAAATTGCAATTTGCCAAATATAGCAGATGATTCAGGGCTCCCACCCATTAAGGTTTGACAGGAGCCCAGCTAAGCCATCACTAGTGAGGCGGTGTTAGTACATTGAGTGGTACTATACTGCACCTCTGGGGACATGTTGGAGAGGTAGAGGCCCTCAGCGGTTCTGATTGTCTACTTATAGGGACCAATGCTTCTCTGTTATCTTTCAGCAGTGATGAACTACCAGCATGAAAAACTTCACCATTACTAGAGAAATGTGGCATTTAAAAAAGGTGAATATGGTAGAATCTAGTCCAAATCTCTGAACATAATTTACCAAAACAATAAATCCAATTCAGTATTTCTTGGACCCTTTCCCCTAAAATAAGACACTTAACCAAACATTTTAAGACCCTCCAGTGCACCACTGCACAAAAAGCAATAGGCTAGAAACTATTAACTTCCTTATGAGGTGCACAAACAGCTGGATGATGAACATGATGAAATAAATGGAAACAGACCTCGAAGACTGGAAAAAGTGCTGTGTTTGGTTTAGAACCACAATTACTACTATACCCCCTCTCAGCGCTGTCAGAAACCAGTATGTTTATAACTGCAAACAGTACAAGTACAAGTTTCTCTATATACAAAATGGTACATTTATATACATATAGAGTTTGAATATGAATGCAGTTTGTGCAGGATTGAACTGAAACCAATACATTCATACTTCATGATCACCGTGAATCTCCATTTCTGTTTTTCTCTCCGCAAGCTGTTAGACTTAGAAGTCAGTCGCAAATGATTCATCGTAAACAATTTCAGCCAGGGACTAAGTCCACAAAGCCTTGAGACAGTGTCATCCATACAGTTTTCCAGAGAATTAGACTTTTGCAAATTTTACAGGAGTTATTAGTTGTTGTCAGCACTATCTACTGCTTTATAAAATAATTACAGTTACTACTTTATGCTGTGTGGTTCACCAGTTTGCCATTGAGAAAACTTTTGTAAGTTGTACATTTTCAAAATGCCCATTTCAACTGGAACTGGCTACAAAATGGATGAAGGCCATGGCAAGGGAATGCTTTGATTAGAATAACTAATAAGTAAATCATATATCAATATATTCATAAATAATATATTCATCTTTAATACATTGATTAAAAAACTAGGGTTTATAAAGTTATTCACAGTATTTTTTTCAGAATACTCAGGTGCTTAAGAGAATGTTTCTACATGAAGAGAAACTGGAATGAACATGAGCTTTTCAGATACATTTGCAGAAGCAAACTTACACCTCACCTCATAATGGCTGAGTTTTGAGTTTTATTCTTAAATGACCCTCAGATTTCCCATCATGTTGACTCGAATTTACTTTTTTTCTCTGAAGGTTGGGTATATAAGACAGCAGAGGGAAGATGATGCTGCACTTGTTGGCACTTGAGGATCTGAACATCAGCCACATTCTCTCTCTCTCTCTCACATTCTTGTCACCTCATTCAGGATTAAAACAAAATCATTCTCTTTTATTCCATGGCTAAGCAAGACACTTGTTAAAAGATTGCTTGAACAACATTGTAACCTGTTCAAGAGATGACAGACTCTGTGTCTGCATAGAGTAAAGGGACATCTAACAACAGCACTGCCCTGCCTTTCTTGGTAAATGTCAGGTTTTTACCCTGGCTTCCTCATCTCATTTTACAGTATGCGTAGAATGGGAATGATTAGAATGACATAGACAGATATGACACAGGCCCACTGGTGTACTTCCTGCTCCACAGTTCTAGACTGGCGCTTCTGTGACCACCTGTGTGGCCACCTATGTCTGGCTGCTTATGAGCCTTTTGCTTTTTGTTGATCTCCCATGGGAAGTCCTCTATTGGAAGTGGGCTGGCAGGACTGCCTGACCCCTCTGGCGTGCTCTCAGGGGTTCCCTCTATAATTTCAATTCTGGGTGGGTCCATCAAATCCATAATGCTGAAGGGTGCTGGCTCTGGTTGGCACATCACTGACTTGTCCTCTGTATTCTGTCGAACAGACCAACTTGAGCCTGCTTGAATTCCTATAGACACTCGGTCATCTGTTTGTGTGGTGCTGTCGCTGCAAGGCTCCCGGCACAAAGTCCACATGTTGTAGCACTGAGTGAAGTTAAAGAAGTTGCTGTTGAAAGTCTTCAATTCCCCACAGACGTCTCTACGCAGCTCCGCCAGCTCATAGCGCATTGCCGAGATTTCATCCTTCCACTGCATGTTGAAGGCAGCAACCATGTTAGCAGACTCTTTAAAGGCCTGAATGGCCTGAGGGACTGGTGGATCAGAAGTGGCTATGGGTGAGGCAGAAGGGACCCTGTATGAAGGTGGGGATGCCGGTGGAACAGAGATGGCTGTTACGGTGGAGCTAGTACTGTGGTGGCTGCGAGCTGCAGCAGTCTCTCTCTCCAGCCTCTCCAGCTCCGCATAGGCAGAGGAGCTAGCACCGTCATCATCCTCTATCATGTCGTCATTTAGTAAAGAGGTCCCATCCACAACATCATATCCCTCTGGAAGAAAGATTTGAATATGCAAACAGAAGGACATTCAAAGTGAAAGGAACAGCTGGAGTGTGATTTGATTTGGATTCTGAACTACAAAATAAACACATATCTATGGAAAACATACAGTATGTGAGTGGCAAGTAATTCCAAAGACATACAAGATCAGACCCAATGATTTCCCATTTGGTTCTATAGAGTTATGGGTTAAATCAGGGATGAGCACCCACCATAGACTGGTGTCCTGTTCCATTGCGACTATCTTTGCAATAGAGTTGTACAAAACCAGGAGGTAACTGAGTAGTGTCTTAAAATCACAAAATTACAAATGTGAAGCAACCATATCTCCATTTTTTTTAAATTTCTCCGTATCTATGTATATTGTTGGTGGAATTCATAACGACATGTTTTTGGAAGTTGCTCATCAGTAAAAGTTTCTGATAAATTCCTATATATCTTTACTTTAATATCTGTGGTGTTGAAGTATAGGTTTTTATGAAAAAATGGCGTAGAGGATCAGCTCCAAGTAATAGAGCTACTTTCTGCCAGAGCCGGTACAGAATATACAGCACTTTAAAAACATTTTTTAAAAGGGTGCCTTAACTAAGACAATAATGAATGTCATTAAACTCACACACTGTAGGCTTTTCACAATGTTTTTACACTGCCTTCTCAGTCATCTCAAGGCTTCTTTCCATCTTTTCACTGCACAGCACAGCAAAGAGTGGAATTAAACATGAAATACATCAATCATTATCAAATCATGAATCCATTTTTTAGAAACCCTTTTCTCAAAACATATTAAAATGTTTCTCAGTGACTTGAAATTTGTGCCATTTTGTGCAAAAGAAAAGATGTAAAGGGAGTAGAAGAATCAAAACCCACTGGGCCAAGAAGCAGATATGAACCCTATTGAACATATCAGGTCCAAAGTGGCTGATTAGACCATGTGGAGTAAGTAACCCAGTGAGGGGAGGGATCACTCCCCCCTTCAGGGCTGCACCAGGGAGAGGCTGCAATCCCACAGTCAAAGACAGCTGACAGACTCAATGCCAAGGGTTAGACTTTGCCACACCTGGCCTATTTTTTAAAAGTCAGATTTTCAGGGAAAGAAAAAATAAAGTTCACACATGTACAGCAGACAGATGCTGCTCTTACAAATGATTGGAGACAGTGGCAATGCGATAACATTCAGTGCTATTTTATGTTTACGATATGAAAACATTCTGAAAAGTTTGGGAAGTACATCTCTCATACATTTACACTTACAATGTGGTCTAAGTACACTTAAAATAAAGACATGGTCAACAACTCACAAAAGCCAGCATCACATTCATCACTGTAATTAAGTTTCAGAGGTATCAAGGTTTAAATAAGAAATCAAAGTGTCTGAGGTTTTGTGAGTTGTTTGGAACTGTGTTTGCTACTTAGGATAACATAATGAGATATATCTAACAACTATATATTTATATATATATATATATATATATATATATATATATAAACTCTATGTATCTATTAGTTTTACTGAGAAGGCAGTGTAAAAACACACATATACATAGATATATGTATGCGTGTCAACATTAAAATACCTGCAACAATCATCACTGATGCCTCCAGTTGTTCTTTCCCTCTGGTTATCCTTCAAGAGATGGATGGTCAAATGGAGAGGGGTTTGCTGCTGGTCTGCCCTATGGAGCATCATGGGATCCCTTCCCCACTCAGGGGCCCACTAGCCTCACATGGGGTTGGGTTCATAAGCCACTTACAATTCAATCATAAACTAGTACTGAATACTACCATAAAAACATGATTCCAGGAATCAATGTTCTTCTTAACCAAGATAGCCTGGATAAGATACTTTTATTACATTTTAGGCCACTATTCCCTTAGAATAGTGCACCAAAGGCTTAACTGGGAGGTGACAGTACATAACCATTCAGGGAACCCTTCCTCTGGGTTGCTATAACCTTATCTGATTTTATAATTTATGCATCATGCCAGTCTTCAAAATACAACTTCACAACATATTGTACAGTCAACTGCTTGTTTTAGTCCATATAGAGCTGACAGATTTGGAGCAGAGAGCTAAATGAATAGAGTTCAGCAAATAAGACAGTGGGATTGGAGAACACTCTTTTATCCTCAGTACTTCTGTCACATCGAAGAAATCGTGGATGGAAACCCAATTGAAGATAAAAGGATTCCAAAAACAAAAGTCCAGATTGCACAAGAAAACAAAGCCCCCAAAATGAGTAGAAGTGCAAATGTCTCCAGTATTAAATTGACAGAAAACTGTACAAAAACAATAAAAATCCAGGTCATAATATTTAAAAATGCACGTAATTAAAGAAAAATGTTTCAATAGGGTTCATAGCTTTACTCTTGCAGGTAAACACCAAATGCACTTAGTTAGGGAGTTACTGCAAATACTCTGCTTGCACAAAGAACATGAAATGCTAATTTTAGATATGTATTGCTTGCACTGTGTTGCACAAAACCTTGAAATCCTTGTATGTTGTATTAAAAAAGCAGCATGTAGTACAAATATGCGAGAGTCCATAAACAAAATGCGCTGTTTTCAGAAAATCACTTTCAAAACGTGGAGTTTGAGTCAGTTTTCATATAGTAACAATGAAATATGTTAAAATTAAGTTTGCGCAATTGGAAACTTGAAGCTGAAGATGGCAGTGATTAAGAGACTTTATAAACTTAAAATACCATTCATTAGTTATTTTGTCTGAGACTGCTGCTCAAAGGTTTGTGTTTCATGCAACACAATACAACAATACTACAAATAATCGAAGGTTGTACTCAAACGCAATGAGTATACCATCAGTTGACAGTTCCTTTGTGCAACCAGCACGTGTGTTTGCGTGTGTGTGTGTGCGTGCACGTGGTCTAGTCTCTAGAGGTTGTTGACTTACCTTAAAATTGGTTACAAGATTGTTTTTTTTAATTTTATGAGGTCAATTATAAGGCCGATTACAAAGCATATGCTAATGTGTTGGTGCAACAGAGCAGGGGGAGGACAGGTGGAAGGCTTGTCCAGTGTATCCTCTCACTACAAATATGACAACAACCTACTGCTCCCCTACCCCTGGCCTGTTTTGGTTTTCACCCCTCCCTAAGTAACTCACACGCTTCGTACAACACATATATAACACCACAGTTGAACATGCTTAGGGTAGGGCCTGTTCCTCTTAGGCATGCCATGTGATGTGGCTGTGCTGTGTTGTGATATTGTGTACCATGAGCGCGTGTTGCCATCAGAGTGTAAATGTGACCCTCCCACCCATATCCTAGTATACAGCTTGGCAACACCACAAGTGACCAACTAGAAGCTTGGCTAATGAGGCATGAATCGTGCAAGGTAACACACAAGCAAATCCATCTAAACAATTGGGAGTATGCAGAGGCAAAAACAAACACACGCACACCATAGCTTCCAAAGAAAATAACTAGAATCATTCAGCCCGGCATCTCTGAAGCTCAAGGGTTCCCCACTGTACATATGTAGGTATGTCAAGTTTGTGCGCATGTATAGGATGTATGAGGATATGTAGTCTAAGCCCTCTCTCATTAAGGGGGGGAATTGTTTTACCTGTTGTGGATCTGAGAGTTGAAGTGACAGTGGAGGATGTCATTGAAGGCAAGCAGTCGTCATCTTGGGAATAACCAGCCTGAATAGCACGGAGGTAACTGTGGCTTCGAGTGCGGAACGAACCAGGCAGGTCCAAGGCCTCCATGGCCTGGGATTCTACTTCACTAAAAACGGACTCGCAAACTGACTCAAACTGGCCATTGACCTCAGTCTCACTCACCTGAGAGACAAAAACAGGAATAGCAGTCCTTAATTTTTCCTCTTCCTTTCTCTTTCTCACTTTGATTCTTCCCCTTTGTACAGCAAATATAAAGGAGTGTTAGCATAAGGAAATGCCACTGTCAATTCCAACCTTAAACTGAATAAATGTCAAGGTCAAATGAAAAACAAAAAGAAGATAACAACAAAAAACAATCAGAAAAACATTCAGTTTGTGTTATAAAGCATTCCATCACCACACACCCAAAAAAAAATTATGTACTGTAGCCTACTGTATACTGTATGTAACTTCATGGAAAATAGGAAAAACACACTGCAGTCTCAATTTATCTTTATCTTGTAGCTCTAGCAAGTCTCTTATAAATATTCTAAATTCCTCTGACACAAGATGAATTAACTTGTTGATGTCAAGATCATGCAACAAAATCATGTCACTATAAAAAGGAGCTATCTGTCCAATTATCTTCTATCCTGTCATGGCTCCTCCTGTCCTCTGTCCACATAATCTTTCCTTTGTCTTATTTATTCAGTGTTTAACATATTGAATTTATATCACACTAGAGAGCTGAGTTTCAAGAACTTTTTCTATAATTATTATTATTTATTTATTTTTATTTTTAACATTTTTATACAATGAAACGTAAATAGCATCTTTTTTTGACAGTTTGTGCGGTTAATCCACAAATATAATAACAAAAAGCTTGCATGTAATGTGCAAGGTTATTTTCCCATTTGCCCAAAAAGTGGGAAGATGAAAACTTTTTTAATCCCACCCCCATTTCACATAAATCATATAACATAACATAATGAGCTTCCTTTTGTTTTCATTAAAAAATACTTCATATTATTACACTTGAGGGCAATAAGTTACTGTTGTAGCTTTGGTAACTTAATAATTACATTGCAATAATAATTATAAGATACCAACAATGGTAAGGAAATTTTACAGATACCAACACTGGTAACGGACAGCACATACCAACAATGGTAAGAAAAATGACAAGCACAAACCAGCACTGCAGAATGGAGTATTAAGATCATGTTAAGACCCATTCTCTATATATTGTGACCAGACCTTATGTTTGTATTGCATCTTGAATGTATTGATATTTTGGCGTTGTTTGCAGTGTATATCCAGACTGTTCCAAAGTTTCACACCACGTATAGACGCACAAAAGCTTTACGAGTGGTTCGGACATTGGGTAATTTAAAGTCTCCATATCCTCTTAAATTATGAGTTCTCATTTTGATTGTAAACAAGCCTTGCAAATTGCTTGGTAATACATTTTTAAATGCTTTAAATAAAATGATTAGTGTGTAATATTTTATAAGGTCAGGAAATTTTAAGAGCTTGGAGTCAAGAAATAGATTATGAGTGTGTTCAAGAAAACCAACTTTATGGATTATTCGCACATCACGTTTCTCTAAAATAACTATTGGATTAACTGTGGATTGGTAAGTATTTCCCCACACCTTAACACAATATGTGAGGTAAGGGAGTACTAGGGAACAGTAAAATGTACGTGGTGAGTTTTGATCAAGGTCATATTTCACTTTGTTTATTATTGATAGGCATTTTGAGATTTTAGTCTTTATATGTATAATGTGGGCTTTCCATGATAATTTATTGTCCATTACAACTCCCAAGAATTTGTTTTCATTTACTTTCTCGATTTGGACACCTTCAACCATAATTGGTAACTCGGAGTTCATTTTTAAGCCAAACATCATGGCTTTGGTCTTACTTAAATGAAGCGACAATTTGTTAGCATCCATCCACTTCTTTATATTATCTAACTCTCTATATACAGTACTTACAAGTTCATTATAATTATAAAAACTATAAAATATATTAGTGTCATCTGTGAATCATATAAGTTTCAGTGACTGAGATACCTTAAAAATATAATTTATGTATAAATTGAACAGCTTTGGCCCCAACACCGAGCCCTGGGGGACACCACAGACAATACCAAGTTTATTAGAGGTATGCGTTCCCATTTGTACAAAATGAACTCTTCCTGTAAAATAGCTTCTTAACCAGTTCCCAGCAACCCCTCTGATACCGTACTGTTCAAGGTTTTGGAATAAAATAGCATGATTGATTGTGTCAAAAGCTTTCTTCAGATCGATAAAAATACCCACGGCATGTTTCTTTTTATCAAATGCATGTGTGATTTCCTCTATTGCATCAACTATTGCCATGGAAGTTGTTCTTTTTATCCTGAAACCGTATTGTCCTTCATCAATTATTTGATGCTTGTCAAGAAACTTTTCTAGATGCGACTCGAAGAGTTTTTCAAGAATTTTCGACTGAGGCAGTAGGGAAATTGGTCGATAAATTGTAAAACAGTATTTATTCTCACTTTTAAATATAGGTATTACATATAGGTTTTGCTATGTTGTTGATTACCCTTATGACAAATACCATGTCAATGTCGTGACAATCTCTAGATGACTTACTTTTACACTGGAGAACAGTGTTTGTCACCTCTTGTACATTTGTTGCTGAATATGGATTTTTTTCAATACTTGTATTTCTTTGAGAAACTCCTTTATCGAAAATTTTTGCCGCCAACTCAGGACCAACATTTACAAAACAACTATTGAAGGAATTAGCTATATCATTCATATTGTGAATGTCACATTTATTTTCATTGAAATAGTCAGGATACGTTGCCTTTGTATCTCCTTGTCTGATTAGTCTATTTAATATATCCCATGTTCCTTTCATATTATTTCTATTTTCATGTAATACTTTCCTATGATATAGTTGTTTACTTGTTCTAGTTATATCTATTAATTTATTTTTATATTTCTTATATTTTTGTTCAGCATCTTCAGTTTTTAACTTAATGAATTTTCTATACAGATTATTTTTCTTTTTACAAACATTTAGTATTCCCTTTGTTAGCCAAGGGCTGTATTTTTTCTATTTATTCTGAGTTATTTAATAGGACAGTGTTTGTTGTACAGGGACATAAATACATCTAAAAAGTTGTTATATGCCTCGTCAACATCTGTTCCTATATAGACTGTGCTCCAACCTTGAAGCATTAGGCTATTGTTGAGGGCATTTATAGATTCTTCACTTTTTATCCGTTTGTAGATTAATTTGCTATCTTTCTTACTTTTCTTTTTAAAATTATGATCAAAGACATAGGTAAATGGTCAGTTATGTCAAAGAGGCCACTGGTAGTTTTGATGTCAGTAAAAATATTGTCAATAATTGTAGCGCTATGTGATGTAATTTTACTTGGTTTAATTATTGTTGGATAGAGAGACATAGGGAACATTGTATCTAAGAAGTCATTTGACTTATGTTTAGTAATTATTATTATTATTATTATTATTATTAAACTGTATATTAGCACCCGCAAGAGGAAGCTGATTATACAACCCTTCTTTTGGACGAAATCTCTCCTCCTCTTGTTACTCCTTCTCCATATGGAGGCTTTCTTGCTGTGTCACAGTCTTTTATAGCAACCACGTCTTGTGCCACCATGGAGGTCCAAAACAGACTTGAACAACTGATCCAACTGTAGATTCATAGCAGTGCATGAAAAAGGGAGAACCCTGAAAAGGTTGGTGTGTGATGTTAGGTTAGACATTAAGTTGCTGTGTCTCTAGCCTTAAGTCTCTACTTCTACAATAGTAGTTGTAGTTTGAGAAAAATAACTAAATCAAAACAAACTGCAGCTTTTGGCATTGTTAGCTAGCTAATTAGCTGACATGCCACAACAACAGGAGAGTGATAAATCGTTTATTAGTGGCCTACTCCAGACGTCCTTGAGCAATGTCAGGATACAGGCCCTCTGAGGTGAAACTGATGTCTTAGTTTCTCAATTATGTAAAATTTGATGTTTATTTATGGCACTAGAAACTTCAAAAAGTTTAAACTGTAAACAAAGTTAGACTGTATCTGGAGATGATTCAGAGGTAGCTATCGGTTAGAGCATCAATTCCTAGTCCAAAACAGCACAAAATTAGTTATGCCTCTGTAAAACAATCAGCTGTGGACCTCCAATATGGACACCTGTGGATGTCTGTAATGCCCTCTACACAAAGCTACTACATATAACAACATAACATAAGCTCTAATTCATGTCTCCCGGTGTTGCCTCTGTGCCATGCATGTGTTTGAGACTCACCTGGCTGACGCAGCTAGCCTGACTGAGGGTGCTGACGGCGCGCATGTAGCTCTGGTTGCGAGAGCGGAAGGGTGGGGGATGAAAGGTGGCAGGGTCCAGCGTGACACTAGGGTGGGGCCGCATATCTCTTGTGGTTTGCAAGTGGTAGCCCTGGCTGAACAAGAACAGGGGGTAGGGATAGATACGATTGCACAGTTCAAAAGCCAAACATGGACCATTACTGGATGATAACAAATCTGGACTGGCTAGCATCTATAGGCTTTTTGTCTTCTGTTTGGTATAATTCGGAATTGTGTATTTCTTTCCAAAATGAATATGAGCCACTTGAATGACTCATCAACAGTTTCTGAACTGTTGGGATCAAGACTGACCTATTTTTAATGACTTGAGTTGTTAGCGTCTAGTCTAGCTACAAGTATCCTATGAGAAAACAGTATGCCTTCCATCCCAAAACTATAGAGCATGTGTACGGCTTGTCTCTGGTTCTTATTAGAGAAACAATGAGAGCTAGGAGCTGCAATAATAAGAGATTATTACATTCTCCACCAGAGGCGAAAAAATGAGAGGGGTGATTTGTTTGTGGACAAAAGCTGAAGTGATCAGAACCCTGCTGAGATGATGGTAACAAAAATAGCACAGAGCACTGAGTGGCAGTAGGGATGACAGATGCATGTCGCCTCCCCAGGTTCACAGAATTTGGCTATATCTGAAAGCTACACTGCCTGAAAACAAACAGTCACAGAGAACAATAAGCTGAGTAAAAACAAGATGAGCAACAATAAGCTTAGTAGGAGTGTGAAGGTGAAGCAATAGCATCCTCTGGGTTACAAATACACTTCATGGAATATTAGATAGTTTATGCTGGTTTACTAGGCAACAGATACATGTCACCACAGAGATATGATTAGGGAATGATTATAGAGTAACTTAACACCTGAAAATCTTTGCTGACCTTCAGTGGTTCAACTTTTCACCTTGCTGCAGTGAAGTACAAGTGCACTGCACAAACCTCTGACATTACTGTTGTGTGTAGTTACAGGTTCAACAGAGCACACTAGGTGAAGTGGGCAGATAAACACTGATTTTTAGCCTAATGTTTTGTAACTCTTTAAAGGTAGTGCACAAGAAGTCTAATTTGTTTTGAAAAACAGGTTCTGTTGATCTACAATGTGGTGGCCACCAACTGTATATTGTGACACTGTATTTAAGGCTTCTGAATAATGAATCCCTATTGTTTCACACTATACTTGACCAGTGCAGAGACTCTTGCAACACATTATTAACACAGATTATTATTGATAATATACGCCTCATTTATATCAATAAGTGTAGAGTAAATATCAGCCTCACAAACTACAGCCACCAAAACGACCATAACATTGAATCAACACCTCTCTTAAACAGTTTCAACAAAAATTTAACAGTGTAACCTTCATAAAAGTAAGATTTATTGCAAGGCTGTTGTATTAAATATCATTGTTTTTAGTTAGATGTACCTAATAAACTGGCAACTGGGTTTATTTCCATGATTGTCATAATAATGCAAACAAAAACATTTATTTCTGGGAATAAGAAATATATTCAACACGTTGCTGTATTATTGGTCTCTCCTACCTTAAGCAGTATATATTGTACATACTGTATATTCTCCCATATCCACCTACCTCCATGTATACACAGTAAAGCAACCTGTTACAGTAATTTATACATTATTTTTATTTCAGCACTATTTGCATTCTGCACCATTGGACTAATTGTCTTACTGTTTACAGGTTTCACTGTTGTTGCTTTGTTTTTTATTGATACTTGTACAAAAAAATTGCACCTTGTACCTAAATGGGCACATAGTATCTTAACGTTTGTCTTCCTTATTGAGCTTGTTGTGTGTGTTCTTAGCCACACATGTCTACTTCTGTGTATGTACATAGAGAGCAATCAAAAACTGGAGTCAAATTGTATATGTACGCATTCCTGGCCAATAAACCTGATTCTGATTCCTCATTATACAGTATGTAGTACCTTAACACCATAGTCAGTAACTTTGACATATGCCCTTCCGTGTGTCAACAATTTCCCCATCCAGTAAACCCAGGCACATTTAAGCCTGCGCTTTTGACTCTGACATTGTATAAATGTGACAGTTTTACTACAGACTTGTCAACAACACTGTGATACAATGAGGCACATTGCCTGTGTAAGATGTTGAGCAAATATTGGAACTAGCAGACGACAAAGGTCACAAACACAAAACCCATTTGATACTGCAACGTTCAGCAGTGCACTACATTACCTGATCTCATGAAACAGTTGTGGATCGAATATTAAGCCAAAAACACTCAAGAGCAAGTTAATAATGTGGTTATAAAACAAGCCAACCAGTAAGTACAGCCCAGTTCCAAATAGCAGCTTAATACAGTACATGTCCAGGCATGCATAAAATGCTGTAAGAAACAATAACAAAAACTCCTCCTCTCATGGTTGTTGCCAGATAACTTCACTTGGAATCACCAAATAATGTAAAACATCTTTAAATCTCTCAGGAACAGCGGACACCATATAGATAAAGCAGTGTGTCGGTGTTAGATGGTTCAGATTTATCAAAAAAAAAAAGTCTACGGCCGTGATTAAAACATTTATTGAAAGCAAGGTCAACAACTTATACAAACCAATTTGATTCTTGGAACCCCCTATTTAAACACTCAATGTGTTTTTACCACAGTTTTTGTTTCAGAGCTTGTAGTTAGCAGTTTAAGTGCAAGTCAGTGCATGAAACTCGTTTATTTCTCTTAAGTTCGCGTTTCGGTCATTGCCCTAAAGTTATTATCTATTCCTTAAAACACTACAGCTGCAGAAGTGTGTGGAGTAGTTTGCAAACAATGCTGAAAGAGGTTTTGTTGCAGTACTGAGATGCATTATCATTGCTCAACTATAATTAAGGGTGCTGATCAAAGAAAATATTGATGTAGCAGTGGTGAAGTAACTTACATGTTTCCAACAGTATTAAAGCTTGAGGAAGCCAGCACCTCCGCCACCATAATTGTGTGAGTGTGTTTGTGTGCGTGCGTAAATGTGCGATACTGTGAAGCCTAACCCTAACCATTTGAACTCATCTCACGTTACAGTCTATGTACCATCTACCACTATCTTTGTAGTTTACTGGAGTCAAAAGTCCAGTTACTGCCTCTTCAGAGTTGAGAAGACACACACTGCAACACAATCCAAGCCCTTGCATGTAATAATTAATAATACCCTAAAGCAACCACCAATTCCTGAGCTATTCCTTTTGATAATAATATAATTTAAAGAATGCCAGTTTCATGAGGTAAATTTCTAAAACATTGAGTGTGAAGTGCAATGCATCCTTTTACCTTGGTTTCAGCATAGCCTTTGATCATCCTTTAATCCTTAAATGGTTTTATGAAAAGAATTGGAATACATTGAAATCAACACAGCTTTGTTATAGACATATTGGGCTAGGCAGCCAGGCCTACCTTTGGGAGTCTAAATGGGGTCTCTGCATGGCTGATTTGAGGACGAGAGCATCAGGACGAATGGCCTTCTGTGGGGAGGTCTTAGGGCTGGTGTCAGAGTCACCACTTTCATCATCCACCTCTCCCATTGCTTTGACGTAGCTACTGCTGCGCATCCGCCGACATGGGATCTCGTCATCCTTTTCGCCTGGGTATCCACTCCACTCATCCTGGGGCACCTGTGGGAGATAACACACCATGTATTGAATACTTAATACACATTCATATCCATAAGGTTTTAATACTCTTAAGATATTACTTGTTTACTTGAGTCAGTATCTGTACTCCACCACCACGTAAATCATGGTGGTGGAGTACAGATATAACAGTGGGTTGCCTTGCTCACAGACAACCAATCAGGCTAGTACAGTGAACTACAGCAAAGATATTATTTGCAAGTACAAAGGGGCCCAATTAGCCAAACGAGTGTAAGAACTGTATCAGACAAGTAGTCGGATAAGCTCTGGCTATTTTTTTTCCTAAACAAAAAATTAAGTTGATTCACATCCCTGGTTTAAAGCTCCACCTCCATTTAATTCCCCTCTGAGCTCTCAAATGAAATCTCAATGCCCATACTCCACCCATAAGAATTAGATCAAGTGGATTTATCTAAGCTACGTTCCTATGTACAACCATGAACAGGCACAGTAGTTAATGTTTTTCATACTTATGAACTATGGACCTTGACAACTAAAGAGCCACAACTCGTATGGACCTCAAGTTTTGGAAGTAAAGCATTACAAAGTGTTACTGTTTTTAAATGGCTTTTTCCAGAAATGCAAATTTTCAAATATTTGAATAACCTGCATATAATAAAAAAAGAAAGCCAATGCCGCACAACTTGAGACAACAGGTTAAGTCTTGCACTTTTGGCTAGTTCTCCATGGCACAATTACATAACTCTGAGTTGTGTCTGGCTCTTTCGCTGAATGATGGTCTTTCCTCTGGCTTTAAAGACAACCATTTTAAGGTTATCTTTCCATTCTTTTCACAACCATACTGTATATCTGCATGATTGTCTTAAACTGTGTTCCTGCAATACACCAGCAATATGCATTTTAATAACATAATATGTTAATTAATCGATACGTTGCAATATAATAATTTGTCTCGCACAGAATCTCAACACACATAACACACATTGTAAGATTACAGTAACACATACACAATCATTTAAATACTGAACAGATATTAACTGAGAAAAGTCTTAAGTGCAAGAAGGCAGAACACTTAAAAGTGCAAATTTGTCCAGTAAATGAAGGACCCAGATTTTAATTAAACTAGGATTGGGTAATTGTTTCTATTTTCATATCGTCCAATTTTGAGATCGCCGATGCGATCGCTAGGAGGCAGCTGCAGTATGAGGGGTGGGGGGAGTTATGTCACAACACACCAGTGAAATGCCAGCATTGGACGACTTAGTGCCTTAGTGTCAAAGAAAAACATAACCTCTTGTATTTTGGGATATTCTGGGTTTAACCTAGATGACAAAGTTGAGCTGAAGGATATTACCAGCCTATCTGCAAGCAATGTAAAAGATGGTGCCAGTGAAGGACCCTTTTAAAAGTCTGTGTGTTTGTGCCTGGTGCGACAATATCACAGCATAATATTCCTTTTTACATTATTATCTTATCTTTATTATTATCATTACCATCACAATCCAAATCATACACATGACGTGAACTACTCATATGGAGCGCAGAGCAACGTTTTGGTGAGCAGGCATATTGTTAGCCTTTGCTGCTCAGCTTCCAAACCATAGTCGAGAAGCACAGGGGAGATGTTTGTTTTCCTGCAGGGCCGATGTACATTTTTACTTTAGGGCTAACCTCCTCCACTTCTCCAGCAGTTGGGTAGCAACAGACGAGACTTTTCATGGTCTTGAGAAGGTGCAGCATTTATTAACTGACACACTGTAACCTATACTCTACATTTACTGGCAGATAGACAACTTACTGCTAATCTTTTCCTCTCCGCTGCTCACATCCACCGTCACTTTTCTGCCAATGATTCTCTCTCATTGCTCAACCACACACTCGCTATGCACACACCTGCTCTATTTCTTAAAGGAGCTAAGCTGCTCTTATAACAATATGAAGAACGAAGATGCGGGGTGTCAGATCCATGGAAAAGAGACGGCAAACTGGTTTGTAATTAAGGATTTAAAATTCACGCGTCACTTGATTAATGGGGCTGAGTGGGCTGACATGCTGCTCCACCAGAAACATCTCTAAATGTATAGTAGGGCGCAGATTTTATAGATTATTTTACATCTTAGCTCTGAAAGTAAGTTCATATCAGCTTAGGAAAAACCAGTCCTCGATCATCCCTGCAATCATATACGATCCGATCGCCAATTGGCGAGTCTATTTTAAACTTTTATTTGACTTTTTTTTAATATTACATATTTTTCCGTTGCCTGAATAAAAGTCATTCGTATGTTAAGACCCAATTGACTTATTGTGGGCATGACGTGAAAACTAAAAGAAGAATTGTGCAAATGTGGGTTCCCTTTACTTTAAGAAGAGCTGACTTAAATTTGCACTTGACTTGTCAATGTTCATATGCAGTGCATTCTGGAACAAATTTGAAGTCTCTTAAGGGGGAAAAAAAGAGTATAAGAATCGCTGGTAGATATTTTTGGCCTTGTTCAGACTGCCAGCCCAAATCTGTTTTTTGGCATATCTAGATTGTATCCAGATTGATTTTAGAAAGTCAGGACAGCAAAAAAAAACACATGAAATGCGATTTTTGTCAGTCGGATCCAAGCCACATTTGGAGGTGGTCTGAAATGCGATTACAGTCAGATGTCTACATATTCGTCTCAATCTGCAACCTCTGGACGCTCAAATAAAATTTCAAAGTGTCTTTTGCGTCACTTGCAACGCGAAACACAAAAACGACGTCAAATCCAGAGTCACAGAAGTGCAGAGTGCCTGAGCAGAATCCATGCTGTTACTAGCAGAGCGGTATGGAGGACAACACAGACCGCACCGCCACTTGACAGCACGATTATTTGGAGGGCGAGATGATGGATCACCATTTCTCATGCTACTGCGCTGGAAAGCCGTGTCAGGTCAGAACTGCAGTCTGAACAAAGTCTAAGTTAGACTGTGCAATATCTTCATGTGACAGTGATTCAAGCGAGCCCCAGATAATTAGAGATGGTAAATTTTCTGTTCTAAACGCGTTTTTTTTATCTAGGTCTTTCTCTGTAAAATCCTCTGCTACACTAAGAGCAGTGGGTTGTACACTTCCGACAGCAGCAACAGCAGTTTGTCTGGAATATACACAAAAACTGGCTGGAAGTGTGTGGGGGAGTGTAAGTGAAGGCTCTGTCCCATCTGTATTCATTCAACTAGTGGGTGGTAATAACAAGGAGCACTGCATCCTGTGAGGGATTTGGTCATGCACTGTGGATTTAATATACACAGAGAGATACAGTACATTGATAGTGGTGTGGATTATAAGCAGGACCTTAGCAGCAAGGCATATGTACTATGTTGTATTCATGTTTATGCTTTTTGCATGTTTCCCCCAGATGTTCAGATTTCTTTGAAAATTCCAAATATCTTGGTACTTGTCAAAGTAGACCCACTGGCGGAGCCATCATTTAAATTCATTGTAGTAGGTAAAAAGTCAGTAAGTGTAGTAAGTCATAGAACATTTATTAAATTCTAATCAGTGTCAAGGTGTCTAGTTTAACCAATTGTGGTATGTCAGCAGTGTGTCAGCATTTCAACAACTATCCAACTTTTATAATATCCACATTCTATCCTTCCATTCATTAATTTTAATACAAACCATGTTTGTGTTTTGGAAGAAAATTAATCTGAAGTACCAGGTGAGATTCATCAGCACATTTCTAGAAGGAGCTCAAATACTACTTTACATCTGCAGGATCATCAAACCAGTTGAATTGGAAAGGTAAAACAACCTTAGAGAATAGCACTTATATTGCAAATGAAAACATGGGCATACTTAATTCAAGGAGTTGTAGAAAAAGATTAATAGAATTTGCCTCATACTCTTGGCGATGATGCAGTTTGTGTAGTTTTATGCTTGCACAGCAAAGGCTGCTAATCATACCCCTGAGGCTAGAGCTTTAACTTTTAAATCAGCACACTGTCATTGATGGCACAGCATCACTGCTAATACAAAAAACATATGAGCTCTACAATTAGCTTTGACTAATTGAGATGTGCTGACAGCACAGCATATGTTTTTTACATACTGTGGCATAAAATCAATTTGTACAGAGAATGTGATCAAAAACTACACAAATCGTCAACATTTAAATACATATGGTCACTGCCATGACTGGGCCTGTCACAATTATTAGATCATCGTGATTATTTGAGCTGACCGCAATCATTTTGCATAATTGTTAGAATCGTTTCCATTCACCTGTATTTAAACAGCTGAATGAAACTAACAGAAATGTAGTATCACTATTTCTACATAATTTTCCACCATTTGAGGTTTGACTGGCGCTCTTTTAATGACGTCATCTTGTTGGGCCCCCTTCTTCAAATATGGTTTAATGGCTCCTGAGTGGCGCACCACCAACAGCTTTTTTTTTTTGGTGCAAATAACGGGTCTCTTTCATCATTAGCTATATATTGTGGTAGTTTTGATTAATTTAGCTTTTCTGATTAAATTATTTGTATTTAAATGCTTCGATGCTTGCATATTAACTTCTGAAAATACAATTAAGCGTCCTTGTATAATAATTAACTGTCTTGAACCAGCTCTTCTTTTTCAAAATGTGTGTGTGTGTGTGTGTGTGTGTGTGTGTGTGTGTGTGTGTGTGTATATTGCAATTATTTGTATGACAATTATTTGTCAACTAAACTTTCCTGATCATGACAGCCATGACATCATGTAGCATTCATAGCTTTTTGTGTTTATAATCTCAATAACTGTAAACAGTGACTGTTCTTAGCGTTGCAGGATCAGGATTAACATAGTGATTAAGTGATTGTGTGCTAATTACTGTATACTGTGTGGTGTTTTGCCATAAATCTCTACACAAAACCAAGAACTCATGTACTGAAAACCAGTAGGTTTTGACTAGATTTTGATGGGATAGAAACCAAGAGGAGAGTAAATCCAGTTTGACTCTTCAAAAGCAATTACCCTTAATATTGTTGATTGTCTTATTGAATACACCATTCACATTTTAGCTCACCTGATTTTACTGAGATTGAACTGTGATTAATATTGACAAGTCAAATTAATCATGGGATCAAAACCAATGTCACTCACAGACACAATAAAGTTTTGTGTTCGTGAAGATGGCGATTCATGATACTGTAGCAATGTGTCACACACTTCATGCTCTGGCACAATATTGATCAGGCATGTGCTAAGTACAAGAGCTTCTCTACAGCTGTGTGGTACAGCTGTAGAGACGGTCTCAGGTCACAGGGCAGCTGTTAAAACAACCGCCCCAGACGCACTTGAGTTACTCACTTTAGCCAATCATAAAACTGTTACTCTGCCACAATCGCTGAACTGTTCTCACAGAAAGAGTGGCTGAAATCCCCTTCTTTTTGCGCCTAGAGGTAGATTAATGCTTTCTCTACCACTTCTGTTCTCACTATCTGTTCTTTTTGGCCATCTGTCCCCTCTCAGTCTTTCCTTTAATACCCAATATCTTCTCTGACTTGAAGGCCCAAATCAGCAGGGCAGACAGGTGAAGGACTAAACAGCATAAGGCACTTACATGAAAATGATGAACATTTTTCTCCTCTATGGGAGGTGGCAAATGGGAAAATATTTAGAGATGAAAATAATAGCACCCATTGCTTTACGCCATCATTAATCTAGTATATTTTACTTCGCTTTTCCCCCACAAATGTTTTTGTAGTCAAGATGAAAAGGGTTGTGAAGCATTTAGACCATATGCTACTAGAACTTTCCTTTGAATCCAAAACAAATGAACTTCTTTTTGGCAGCATGGCTCACTGCCTCACCACTGAACACCAGATTTCAGTATGCAAAAGCAGAGTAGGAAAATTAATTATTATCATTGACTTTGCTAATGTTGCAATATTAGGCACCGACTTTGTGTGTCATATGCTTAAAAAAGTCCTTTTCAACCCTGCCTAACTTGGGAAGGTAGCATTCAATTCAATTTTATTTATATAGCCCAATATCACAAACCACATTTTTGCCTCAAAGGGCTGTACAATCTGTATAACATGCGGAACTACCCAAATCCCTGAATCCTCAGGGAGAGCAACAGAGGAGGGATCCCTCTCCCAGGACGGACAGACAGGAAATAGATGTGTGTACAGAATAGATTCACAACAGAAGATGAAGGTTGTGAAACAAAAGTGTAGAGGACAGATCCAGAAATCATAGTACATACAATTATAATGAAAATTATGAAATTGTAGTATATATATAATTAAACTGTATATATAATTCTGTCTTCCTTCAAAGACCTATCAGTAAAATTATCACACACACTAATCTGCTATGCATACATTTATCCTCTCCCAAATGAGTAGAATAAAATACAGCAAATGTCTGAAAACTAAGTTAATCAGGCTTAAAGACAGCAATCAAGTAAAATAATCATTTTCCTCTTAATGCATGACCATTGATCGTCTGGGGCTGTGGTTAACAAGGCAGCCATCACTCATGGAAGCATTGTGCTAGCCCATTAGCGTTACTTTATTTCTGTGCTACACCTGAAAGCATACTCAGCTGTGCCTCTGAGGCAGCTAGGCCAGCAAGCTGCTTTACACCGTCATTAGTTACTACTAAACACTGAGAATACTTTTTATAAAGATAACCTTGGGATAAAGCATCTTCTGATTGCAGAGAGTGATTTTGTAAGACCATATAGTAGACATTAAGCACAAAAAACACTGATCTGTAAGAACCGGCATAACGCTTTGTAGTTCGTAAGTGAATGAGTCTGTCTTCCCACAGTATGTTGGTTAGTTGTTGATTTTTGGTAAGATTTCATTTGTGACACTGAATGCAGTCTACGGAATTCTGAAGTAAGGTTTTGACAGCTTAGTCACCTACTTGCTGTAACTGCAGTACGTAAGTGCAGGATGTCAAACTCCCTTTGACAGGACTGCAGAGTGCAGACTATCACCCATATCTGTCTCCATAATCTTACCTGGAGCATGCACTCAAAGGTAAATGTGCTGTTGGTTTATTTAGGCATACAGTACCACACTGTATGTATCACACTAAATGCAGGGTGCCCCAAGAGACATCATTTGTTGCAATGGCCACTGTCTATCATAGGGAGGACACCAGCTCAACCTTTAGGGATGTTATAGTACATAATCTAATAGAGACATCAAGAAGAGACAAAGTTCCTCCCCAGATAATCTTTTCAAATCACCTGCCATTTGCTGAGAGATTTCATTATTACACTAAAGGCACTGAAAGCACTGCACTGGCTACATTTCAGACAAGAAAGGGCAAGAACATGTGATTGAGTGAAGCTAGATGATTTCTGTACTGCAGAAACCTTGTACAGTTTGCCTTTACTGCACACTCAGTATGGTTTCTCACGTTCAAAACATGCCTCAAGACCATGGGACCTGGCCAAACCATTATTTATTTACACTTTTTTTTACACAGTTTAATCCTGTTCAAATGAAGTATTTCTCTTACACAGGAGCCAAGTTAGTGCTAGAAGACATCTCATAATTACTAAAAGTCAGCCTAAGAAATGTTGAATAAAATTTGAAGTAATACAAATAAAGAAAGTAGAAAGAAAATGTTTGTGTGCACTCCCCATAGCATCAAAGTGCATACACTGGGCAAAGATTCAACGTCTTCTCCTTCTCCAAGCATGAAAAGGAATGCATATAGAACTTAAGAGAGGGTTTAAATGAGTGCAGCACCATTCAAATCCACTGTCATTAGGCAGGTTTGGGAAAGCTTACTAGAAAATATGACGGGTTGGGGTGGGGTGGGTTAAAAAGTTACAAAACAGTATTCCGAGTAAGTTATTAATAACTTACAGAAACATTGAAACAATAGTTCACCTTGGAGGGGTCACCCTCCTAGCAGCAGGATCAGCAACTTGAATAGCGCTCTGTCTTGACAAGTGTGCAACTATAATGCATAAAGTTGGTGGTTTGCAGGTTGGGTTTGGGTGGTTGATTAACGCATGTTTTTGCAGGTTGTGCGGTGCGTAACTTTACCAGTTTGGGAACATTTTGTCTTTCAACCAAATGAAAATGGAGAGCCAGCCAAATCTGCCAAAGCCAAAGGAACAATAATAATAATAGTCTAACAATAAAGCTTATTTATTTAGCACCAAAAAGGATAAATTAAGTCATTTGCAAGCCACCCTAAATCACTGGATGAGAGCATTTGTGCTGAATATTAAAATTGAAAAGAAATTGAATCATAGATAGCCGGAAACCCCGAACACTTGGCTTTTGACTGTTTTAATGTGTCAGTGGGATAGCAAAGATAGGGGCCTAAAAAGCTCTCTATAACATGTCTATTTTAGTGTGTAACCTCCTACATTAGCTCTGACTGAACAATATCTATTTTTTGTTAAGATGCCAAACCTGTGTTTTCTCTACATTGCAGTCTAGCTCAGGTAGCCCTTTATTCTCAGTGTCGTCCACCATGACATTGATTCGCTCAATTGATCTCTACATCTTGATAGACAATAGCTCCCTGAGGTGACTGACTACACAAAGGGGAATCCTGGTTAAATATATTGGCTTCTCACACTGGACACTGTAATTGCCCTCAGACAAGTAACAGAAATAAGGGTGGAATCCTAAAGGCCTCCCTGGCAGGATTTCTGATCAATACATCAATCACTGCATTTTACTCAGAAGGGCCTCTGTGTGGATGGGTGGATATTGATCTCCATTATTGTTTGTTATATTTTCAGATAGGTGTACAGGGTTTCTATGCATTTACTGCCCTTTCAAAAAACCTTCAAATTCAGCCTTGAAATACTGTTTTTGTTAGCCCTTTCTAAAGTGATAGATATTCAACAATCACAAAAAGGCCAGTGATTGGCATGGAAGAAGGCTACATATTTTAACTTTTGAACAAAAAGCAGCAACCTTACTGTATGTTATGTTGCACTGACGATTAAGTGCACATATTAACTGCAATAAATCAAAGCTCCAAAGTCCGTCTTTCATTTCTTAAACTGCTTAAATGTTCATAAATGAAACCACTTTTTGTACGCAAGATTTTTATACCTAGTTATTATATTAACTTATTATTATATATTACTGCTTTGTTTGATTTTATGATTTCTTGGAACTGTGCCTTTGAGTGCTCGGAAAGGCACCTCTAAATAAAATGTATTATTATTATTACGTGGACTCTTTAGCTCAGTGATATCCCCATTGACAGTAAATATGATTGACAGGCACTCCCTCTTAAATTAAATATAGAAGAATAACATCAAACTGTTAATTTTTTTACCAAAATCCTAATTTAGTGTGAAATATATAACCAGTGTTTATTTATGGGGATATATACCAGCAGTATCATACACACAGATGCACGCACAGACATTCATTTCAGTAGCTCCAGACACTAAACCTACCATCCACATACAGTATAACATATTAAGCTTTTTATATATTAATATTTTAATATTAGATCTGTCTTTTCTGTTTTTTTTTCCCATTTGTATCCATTTAAAACATAAATTCATTAAAGTACCACTCACCTGCAGGTAGTGACATGTCCGCAATGAAGGCTTGAGGTCGGTGTGCATCATGGGTTTCTCTAGATTAAGCGATGACTTCCTGTATGCCTCCTTTGCCTGGCTGACTGTTAGTGTCGACCAGGAGCTCCTCTTCATGAATTTGCCCTCGGGCGCCATGGCCATGCTCTCACAGGCCGAGCACTTGACATCATTGTTACTCTTAGAGGTCTTGAGTGACAGGTCTCCAAAGTGGTGGCTGTGCATGGAATCTGGGTAGCAGTGGCTGACATGTTCCCCGTGGTGCCGCGACATGACACTGGGTGTGCGGTAGGTGCTGTCACTATCCAGGTTGTCGTCGGAGCTCCACCAGCCACCAGAGCGGTGCTTACGTTCTTTGCTCTTGCTCCTCTTGCTACCATGTTTGGTGGAGTGGTGGCTATGATGGTGATAACCTCCTCCTCCTCCACCTCCTACAATATCACCTTTTGTGCCATTCATCTTGGATGATCCCTCCAGGGAGTGGGACTTGGTGAAGAGCTTCTGGACAGAATGAACAAGGTGTCTGATGCGGCCAGGACTCTCGCTGCGTTGCTCAGTGGTGGTGGAGGTGCGCTGGTATTGTAACGTGTGGAAGCCATCGCGGTGAAGTGGCAGTTGTTTTTCAAACTGGTCTAGTAGGTTAGCAGGAAGGCGGTTGCTCTTGGTGCCAGCGAGATGGGAGGAGGCGGCCGCCGCGGCTGCAGCAGCAGCAACAGCTGGGGAGGTGGCAGAGGCTGTGATGGCAGCACAGTCGTCCCGTGTGGCTGAGTCATAATACTGAGAGCTGTAGTGCATTCTGGGGAAGGTGCTGCTGGAGATGTGGTCAGGTGCAGCAGCTGGGGGCATCATGACAGGGGACATCATCATGCAGTCAGAGTGGATGGAGCTGCGCGGCGAGTAGCGGTGGTGGAAGTCCATGGGGCAGCTCTCTGTGGGGCTGAGCAGGTAGGACGAGTGGCGGGATTCAGAGCCATGGTGAGCGTGGAGGTCATGGACGTGGGGGTCATAGTCCAAGCCATAGGGTAAAGGGATCTGGTGCTGGGAGTGGCTGCCCGATAAGCCCTTCATGTTCCTGGCCGGAGGGAGGCGTCTGCCTTCATTGAACTTTCGAGAAGGGGACCAAGGTGAAAACTTCTGGTCTGTTTCATAGAAGGGGAAAGAAAGAAGAAAAGAAAGAAATAAGACACAAGCGAGTTGGAGAGAGAATTGCTCTAAACAATCTTGAGGCGTTATTCTGTTTCCAGTCCAAATCCCCACAAGTAGAAATTGCTATTGTGGTTCTCCTTAAAACTACAAGCAAGAACATGACAGATAAATACTCCCATAGGATATTCTTCGCATTCATCTGTCATTCTCAGTGACAAGAAATCTCTTTATCTCAGAAACACTGACATTATATGTGCATATACCTGAGTGTATGACAATATTTCATCCTCCCACTTTATGCTGTTTCAAACACAGTATACACTAAAGGACCTATATTTCAAGTGAACACTCTTGCAAACGAGAGACCTTAGTAAGTGTAACGTTATTACTGTACACATGGAAGTATAGTGATTTCTAACTAAGAATGACAATTCCTAATTCCTAAATTAACTTAAGTTGTTAACCTCTTTTAATGAAGTCGGAAATGTGATTTAACCTGAAGAAGCATGACAACAATCACTTTACTGCTTTTAATATAGTACAGAGGCACAGATATATTTCTCAAGAGAGATATTTCTCTTTTAGGTCAGGTAGAAATCTTTTCTCTTCTACAAGCAAAGGGTTTGAACTTGTATTACACTGTCAAATCTCATCTCATCTGAAAATAAGTAGTTCTACCCTCGGTACAGCTTGGATTTGGTTTTAAAGCTCAATGAGAGGGATCTTACTTCTAATGTATAATTTGTCATAGATTACCGATTATCTCCTTCAAGCTACTTGAATAATCTTTTGGAATATTTTTTGCACACAACTGATTTTACTGTTTTCCTTAAGGGTAGATGTCTGCTTGAGAGTTTCATCTCTATATGCATGGGCCAATAAAGAGAATACTAAACAGGAGAAAATACAGGAAGACAACAGGTATATACTGTAGATATTTATTAGTAACACACTGATGAGCAAGAAATGAAAATTGCTATTAATATTAGCATGTTGATTGCCATAGTTTAGATAGATTGTCGATAACAAAGAGGAACAGGACTGAGTTGACAAAATGATCAAAGTAGATTTGAATATTGAGTCAGTTGCTAAAAATGGCTGTTGCTCAATACAGTATGACCATTTGAAGTAATATCTCAAGATTGCTCCAAACTACAGTAGCACTGAAGATGGAGGCTGGATGAATTTGCTTCTGAGTACAGAAGCAAGGCTGCATCAAAATTCTTTACCTCGATGACTTTAATAATCAATTTTTCTGGCAGCAAAACGCCAGCAAAGTTGCCAAATTACAGAACATAGGAGTCTCACCTGGAGCCCACAAACACTGTGCCAAGTAGTTGTGTTGGACCAGTCACAATCATTAGGCTGCCTCTTTAAAAGGCAAAACTCCAATTTGCTTTAATTCATCTAAAATATTTCTTCATAGGAAGAGCAGGTTCCTAAACCTATCCCACAGCAATCTTGTAAGTAGGGAGCTGATTCTCTCAACAAATTGAGCTAACTTCTCTGGAATCTGTGATAAAAGTATTATTTCTCAAGCCCTGCGGTGGTGAACCAGTTATTAGCTGTATGCCTAATTATTTTGAGAAGAGCTGTGCACATCACTGGGCGGTGATCACAAATAGCAACACATTTTGTACTACTTCAAAGAGACTTCAAGATGAGAGAATTTAGTAGCTTCTATTTGAGGGGTTAAAAAGTTCAGCATAAACTTAAATCCTTTTGCTCTGCCAGTCTCTGGAAGGCGCTCAATGGTGAATGCTGTTCAGGCTCGCATGAGTTTTTCTATATTATGTTCATAAAATGCTGAAACAATATGCACATAAAAACCTCATCATTTGTTATTTACAGCATTTATTATACTGAACATTAAAAATAAGAAAATAATATGTTAAAAATGCATACACTTATATCTAATTCCCTTCCATTCATTCCACTCACCATGATATTATGATTGCATCATTTCTGATTGTGTTGCCACTAAAGAAGAAGACTATATAGTTCAACAGACTGGGAGTACAATTCTCCAATTTCTCTGATTAATACTGTGGGCACTATAATCTGTAACAGATAAATGAACAGACCTGCACTTCCAGTTACAAAGCTTTGAGGACACAGTGTCTGCATGTTTTATAATTAATATTTGAGAGATACTGTGAGTCAATAGGATAATTTCTTTGTTTCTGCTTCACCTCATTGGTGATGTTCTGAAACTCAGAAACTACTAAAGAATAAGTACGCTCATTGGAATGTTTTGTTGAATACAAGCAAAATCTGTCTTTATTTTTAATTTACAGATTTACTGAAGTTAGCACCGCATGTGCTGTATTTGTTAACCACAGGAAACCACTCTATTGGATTTAGTGACATTCTCAAAAACAGGGGTTAAAGATGTTTCCAATTTGAAGTACAGAAAAAGATTACTTCCAAAAACGAAATACACAAAAAAATACACAAGTTTTTTCTAAACTAGATATTATTGAAATTGAATTGTGTAATCAAGTGAAAATTATCTTTGACTATACTTGAATAATCAAATGCCCTTATCCAACAAGTGATTAGCTACTTTAAATCCCAACTTGATGCCACAGTTGCCAGTTAGTCCTATAATCCCGTTAAAGTGAACTCATTATTCCCCAGCCCTGTTTAAAAAAATTTAATTTACCATAGTCAAAGGCACTACCAATATTTATTATTATTTTCCATTTTACCCCCTCTCTGACTGATGCAAAAATCAAGATACAAGAAAGCATCTAAAACAGACAGAACTTTTCAACAAAATGTGTCAAAACGATCAGCGTTATTAAAAGCATCTGTCATCATGCTTATCCTCCTGCAAACAATTACAGCCTACATCTTGCCAGTATGTGATAAAAGCTATAAGGTAAACAGGGAGACAATGCTGAAGCGCCTTGAGTGTTTGCCATTCCCCAGTAATTAATTACTTTAAGTTCTATGCAGCAGAAAACCCCAGTTTGGAACAGTGCACATCGTCTTACATAACATTTGGGATCTCTGATCTCACACACCATTTCAAAGGAGCCAGAAATAAAATGCACAGTTGTCATGGCAACCACTGCTGAAAACCCAGGAACTGTAATAGGATTTTCAAGGTTGTTTGGGGTGGATCCCGGTCTCAAAAAAACGGGAGAAAAAGACACATACAGTATGCATTTTCTAGAGTTCAAACGAATGATGAATTTAAGCAACGGCTTGGAGACACACAGCCAAATCTTAACTGCACATTTGATCACTTTAAATATGTCTCACATACTCACCAGACCTCCCTTTTGAAATTAATACAAATTGCCCTAAAAAAAACCTCTCGAATCACAAACCCCTTAGATCCAGCATCAGTGGGATTTGTTGTGCTACGGGTTTTTACCTACCGCTTTCTTTGAACATCACTGAGTGAGTGTAATTGTTGTTTTCACTTGATTTATGTCCTTGCCCTGCTTAAATCTTTGGTTTAACTACAGTAGAACATTAAAACCCACTATTACTCATTATAGAGGGTGTGATCAACGATATTATGTGATTCACATTTTCACATTTAATTTCTGCCTTTATTTTATCAGAGGTTGTACACTTATGCTTAATTTTAAAACACTGTGTGTGACTGTAGGAAGCCCCAAATGTAGTGTTGTAGAGCTTCATTTTAATAATAACTGTACAGTGAATATAGTACTATCCTTCTGTGTAACTCTCTTTATCTCATTTCTATCATCATAGTTTCTGTTGTCTCCCCACGTCCCTTCTCTCTATTTCTCAAATTCACCACACTGAAGTAGATGGCACTGAGCGGTTGCTTAGGCAAAAAAATTTGTCAATTTAAAGGTAACAAAATAGTAATAATGCATGTGTGTGTATATACACACACACATGATGCTCTGTAATGTGCAGTATAATGTAGTCCAAACATGTACTTCTACTCGTACAGTGATTCAGTCATCAGACAATGTGTCAGTATGCTTGTGGAAACATACAATATATAGGCTGCATCCACTGGTGCAGCTGAGCATCCATCAACATATTGTTCAAATGCAGTTTCACTGATACAGTGAGGTCTTAACCAATTAAAAAAGGTATCATGTTGCAAGAACTAGAGTTGGCCATCCAAAACATTTTATGTTTAGCATTTTGCATTATCTGGTTGGATCAAGCAGTAAGACATTAAAGACATCAGCTTTAAACCCTGGTTTTCCGGTTAGAGGATGCTCTTAATATTTCAATACCTGTCTGAAACCCATTATTTTTTCTCTCAAGAAAATTATCTGTTTTTCCTCACTCTATATTACATAATTTGGGTAGTACTAGATGTTACTGGTTTAGAGAATTGTAATTGAAAGTGGTTGTTCGAGCGAGTCTTCACACAGTCTTCTCCAGCAGTTTCATCTGAATGCCGTGGCCTGCTCAGTATTCTTGCAACCATCATGGTATATCTGGTTCCACTAGTCTTACAAATACCTCCTAATTAGCAACCCCTTTGGTATGAGAAATGTTTCCATGCATGAATAAATAAAAATCTTACCAAACAAAAAACACCGAAAATGATAGAAATGATAGATAGCTAGATTATATGATAAATAGAAAATGTAACGTCTAATGTAATCCAATACAATAATCCGGAAATAAATACAGTATCACCCTTTTGTGAAGCATGTTTAACTTTTGGAAACTTTCAAAGGTGATGGTGTGGAAAGTTTTGAGGCCGTAGAGAATAACCTTGCACTACATTGTACAGATGCTCACCATATAGTGTTTACATGTTTATACCATTCGGAATCAGACAAACGCAGCAGTCGCGTATCACTACATGGCAACATGAATATTATTGAATCGGAAGTACACATTCAGAAGACACAAAACATCTGTGTGCTCCCACAGAGTAGTGTCTGTATCACTGTCAGCCTGATCTGCATTTTCTCTACAATCACCACAGCATTCTGATTACATACACTCTCTTGAGGTGGTTTGATTACCCCATAATCAGCTGTTTAGAGACTAATCTTTCAACCCAGATTGGTCTCTTTAGCTATCAACCAATTCATTTCAAGTAGAGTCAATTTGTCATAAATCATTTACCAGAGAGAGACAGGGAAGAAAATAAACTACCAAGAAGGTGCTAAAATGTTTTTCACTTTATGAATCAACCATTAAACAGAGGTAGATTATGGCTGCAGTGTAATTATCTATGGTTATTTTAGCATTGCAGATACACCCAGCCCACACAATGAAGTTGTGGGAAAAAGTAGTGGAAGCTAGGCTAAGGGCAGAGGTGAGCATTTGTGAGCAGCAATATGGTTTCATGCCTAGAAAGAGTACAACAGATGCGGTATTTGCTTTGAGGATGCTGATGGAGAAGTACAGAGAAGGTCATAAGGAGTTGCATTGTGTCTTTGTAGATTTAGAGAAAGCGTATGACAGGGTGCCGAGAGAGGAGCTGTGGTATTGTATGAGGAAGTCTGGAGCGGCAGAGAAGTATGTTAGAGTGGTGCAGGACATGTATGAGAGCTGTAAGACCATGGTGAGGTGTGCTGTAGGTGTGACAGAGGAGTTCAAGGTGGAGGTGGGTCTGCATCAAGGATCGGCTCTGAGCCCCTTCTTGTTTGCTCTGGTGATGGACAGGCTGACGGATGAGGTTAGACAGGAATCTCCATGGACTATGATGTTTGCGGATGACATTGTGATTTGTAGTGAGAGCAGGGAACAGGTGGAGGAGAATCTAGAGAGATGGCGGTCTGCTCTGGAAAACAGAGGAATGAAGCTTAGCCGCAGTAAGACAGAATACATGTGTGTCAATGAGAGGGACCCAGGTGGAACGGTGAGGTTACAGGGAGCAGAGGTGAAACAGGTGCAGGACTTTAAATACTTAGGGTCAACGGTTCAGAGCAATGGAGACTGTGGAAAAGAGGTGAAGAGGCGAGTGCAAGCAGGTTGGAACGGGTGGAGAAAAGTGTCAGGTGTGTTGTGTGATAAAAGAGTATCAGCAAGAATGAAAGGAAAGGTGTTCAAGACGGTGGTGAGACCAGCGATGTTGTACAGCTTAGAGACAGTGGCACTGAAGAAAAGACAAGAGGCAGAGCTGGAGGTGGCAGAGCTTAAGATGCTGAGGTTCTCTTTGGGAGTGACGAGGATGGACAGGATCAGGAACGAGTACATCAGAGGGCCAGCTCGTGTTAGATGTTTCGGAGATAAAGCCAGAGAGGCCAGATTGAAGTGGTTTGGACACGTTCAGAGGAGAGACTGTGAATATATTGGTAGAAGGATGCTGAGGTTGGAGCTGCCAGGCAGGAGGTCTAGAGGAAGACCAAAGAGGAGATTTATGTATATGGTGTGAGAGGACATGGAGTTAACTGGTGTGAGTGAAGAGGATGCAGAGGACGGGGTTAGATGGAGGCACATGATTCGCTGTGGCGACCCCTGAAAGGAAACAGCCAAAAGGAAAAGAAGAAGAAGAAGAAGATACACCCAGCCACCAAAAATTGCAAAGAAAATGACTTTATTACTTATCTTTAGTATCATATATATTTGGTATTATTAGAATTAAAACAATGATTTTGTAACTATTTTGCCTCATGAACACAATTTTAAAAACCAGCACAACTAACTTCAAGGAAAACAAAAAATGTACACTTAGGTTTCTTTCACCAACGATCACCAAAACATAATCTGGGTTTGGGTTGTTTGGATGTACTTAAATTATATGGAAAGTTTGTCTCTGTGTTTTCACATGGTGAATACAAAGGGCAAGGTGAAGGGAGATGAATATAGTAGAAGGTGAGCACATCTAAAACACTTTTACAGGTGCTTATTCAAACAACTCAAGCTAAAGGCACAAACCAGACAAAGGATCTATATACTGTGATAATAGCACGCAATACATTTGGAACAACATTTCGAGATCTTAATGAGGCTTTGGCAAGATTTGGCAAATTGATGCTTTATATCTGAGAACATTCTGACTAGCAACATTTTACGATCACTTAACCTCTGCGGGCTGTTTCATCCCCGAGGTGAATGTGAATGAGCCTGAATTGAGTAGACAACTCCTCTGTAGTCTGAAATCTCTGCATTGTAGAACAAAAATGTGCACCATAAAATGTTGGGTTTAAACTCAATATCAAGACACGCCACTTTAAACTGTATTGAACACTACTCTTCATATTAAATGTTCGTGAAATGAAGTAGCATGTAGCAGGAGGCCAGTGAAACCTGTCACCAATCCATAGTGATGATGTGAAGGTGGTGGAGTCAAGTTATGGGAGTTCATATCATAACAACTCGGTCTGGTATGACACACTGAGTGTCTGCCCGAGGAGGCTTGTGTCATCCAATATTTGCAAGAGACTGCTCTGCAACTTCTAGTAATACATAGTGGCCAGTGCACTGTTCTCTGTGTGCGGGGGAGGTGACATCAAGGCAGGGGATGCCGGCAGGCACAACAAACAGGTCAAAAAAAAGCTGTCATAGGACTGAGTCTGGATACCCTGCAGGCAATAGCAGAGGGGAGGATGAGTTCCTTAGCTCTATCTTGGACAATACCACCCACTCTCCCTACGATGAGCTGATGCAACCATAGAGCACCTTTAGCCTCCAGCTCATGTGCCTGAGGTAAACCATTGAGTGTTTCAAGTGCTTATTTGAACAGACTTACATGTGGCCACACAACTCTTATATCTGTTTCTACAATAGCACCACTTTCAGTCAGCAGGGGTGTGTTGAAACCTGGTCACCAGCAAAACTCTGAGCTTACCTAGACTTGACTAATCTGCACATCTTCTGTCAGCCAGTAGTTTTGAACACATTTCTGCACTGATTCCAGACGTAAATTTGCAGGTACGCCAGTTCAAACCCTGAAGGAATAAGTCTGTCACTATCACCACTGAGGTGCCCTTGAGCAAACCCCAAACTGCTCAGTGGCCAACAGGTGTGTGAATGCAGAGCAGGGTATTTGTGGAAAAAAGCAGTTGTGCTCAGATTAACATAGTTTAATAAAAAAAGGTAATCATGCACATCTGTGAGCACGTGCATCTACTGACAATTTAATCTGATTAACTTGCAAGATGAGAGGAGAGCTAAAACCAGAAGCGAAGGAAAAAAAGAGGTGCTGTGGAATGGGAGAGATTGATGGACCTCAGAGGGGAGAGAATTAAGCTCCTGAAAGGCTTTTGAGAAAAGCAAGCAAGCTTGTTTCCATTCTAGGGTGCAGGGAACATTTCAGAAGATTACATTTATAGTTAAGAAGATTACATGCAGCCATGGTGTGAATGTAAATCAAACTGTGTAAGTTGACGTACTGTAGGCAAAAATGAAAGATTTTACAAAACCTTTTTATTAAGGTGACAATCAGTGCTGTAGCTAATATATACTGAAAGCTTTTAGTTGCCATGATTGAATTTTATTTTTTATTTAATTATTCTTCAACCATACAATAGGTTCTATGAATGCAAATACTCCCTCTTGGCTCTGTAAGACCTCAAATTCCAAGTCCATAAAACATTGATGGGAGCTTTCCTGTATCGCAGCTTATGCAACAGCTATTGTGCTGCACGATCAACAGGCTGTTTCCTCTCTAGCTTAAATGTGCTTCTGTCAGCACCTGATGCAGCCTGTAAATCCTTTTTTTTTTCCCTGACAAAGATGCCGCACACTGAAGAGGGAGAGATTAGGGCTAGTGCGGAAGAGAAAAAAGGACAGAGGGGAAAGCCTCTCTGCTTGCTCTGCTCTCTGGGAAACCAGTGTGCTGCTGGCTGCTAAGTTAAAGCTCTGCCGCTATGCTACAGTCAGCGCCTGGCCAGCATTTCCCAAGATGGTTGCATAACTTGGAATAAATGAGGCCTTCCTCCTCCACACCAATGCACAGCTAGGTAAAGCCACAAGGAACAACAGAGCAACAGGCAGCCAAACTGTAGAGCATGAATCACACTGTTGAAAAGTAACATCCTTGAGATAATTTATTGATCACCGTTGAGCAAAAACATCCGTTCTTAATCAATCGTTACTTACTCGCCCATATTGTTTTCTAGCCCTGACCTCTAAACTAAAAACTGAACTCCGATGTTTGGTGCGGAATCAAGCCACCCTCCACTACAAACCAAATCGCATCAGGTCAGTTACAGAGTGGTCAGATGATTCACATTCAAACTGTCTAAATGTTTACAATGATACTGGAGGGCCAAAACAAGCAGGGAGCTGATATGAATATCATGAGCAGGGACTGCCAGCTTTTATCATCCTCAGTCTCTCACATTCTTGAAAAGTATAACCAAGCGAAGTAATTTTGTGTTGAATTTGTACTGAGCAAAGCAAGCAGTGGCCAGGAATTTAGTGTATCTCAACTGCAAGTGTTATGATTGATGGCTAAATCAGAACTGGTGATAAACCAACCTCATGGAAATGTGAAGGGAGCCTTAGGGTTACTAGCCAACCACCTTAATAGACCAAAAAGAATTTACAACAATGGAGAAGTGAAACACAGATGCTGTGTAGTATTAACAATGTTGGCTACCTTTACAAGCACAGAGTAACACTGCTGTTGGCCATACTCCATTTAAGGTCTTATCTTACATTAAGCTGTTTACATGTTCTTTTCAAAGCCTGTGATTTGGTCCCCCTGTTGCCATAAATAAACCTAATTAACAGAATATTCCTGTATACCTGAGGTGTCCTGCCCACGGCTATAACAACCTGCCAAAAATAAAAGCATTATCATGAAAGCATTCAACACCCCCTTCTTTTTTGTCAAATTAATAGTTTTCAGCAATTTTCTTTGCCCACAAATTGCTAGTCATATCCCAGCGTGCACTGGTTGAGAGGCAGACAGACACTTTTGGGCAGGTAGCCTGTGCATTGATACAGTCACTCACTGACATTTAAACCTGTAGTCAATTTGGAGTGTATGGAGTGTATGGGAGGAAACTGCCTGTGTTGAAGACTGAATTGACGAAGCCTCTTAGATGAGTGGTGATATACAGCATCGTCTAAAAAAAACCCCAGAAAATCAGGTTGCCTTCAGCTTCGTAGATATAACTTCTAGATATGAGAAGGAACTGACGATCCCAGCAGGAATGACATAACTACATTTACATTTACATTTAGTCATTTAGCAGACGCTTTTATCCAAAGCGACTTACATATGAGAACATTTACAAACCGAAGGCGCAGACATCATACCGCCCCTCACATTTCACCTTAATGACTTTGAAGTTCATTCATTCATTGACATGATTGTGTTTACTTTTGTTTGGGCTAAGAGGTTGCCTGTGGCTCTGGGATATTCTGAATACTATTATGTTTGGGGATTTAGATTTTAGAAGGTAATGTTTTTACGTGACCTTCGAACACAGGTGATGTAGTATAAACAGCAGGAAAATTCTGAGGGACGAGGTCGGTGTGGTGGGTTGGGTTAAACACAGGACTTTCACCCCGGAGACCACTATTTGTTTTTAATAGTCAACAGTGATTTCTTTTTAACTAACGTACTTATTTGAACCCAAACCATGATCTTTTCCTAATCATAACCAAGCGGTTTGGGTGCAAAAAACTACCCAAACTGTGACTGTTTTGCAATGATAACCATGTGCTTATTACTGGTAGGTGCAGTTTGCACCATCTGAAGCATTCTAATGGTAGTGATCAGGGCCTGAAATTAATACCCGACCACGCGCCAAATGCGGCTGAATTTTGCATTTGGTGGGTAACACTGTCCATCCACCTGCCACATTGGCGGGTAGCCAATGAGAATTGAGTGATTTTTTTTTCAACAAACATTTTAACAAAGTCCGCTATTTCGTTGGATTTCAGCATGTACAGATGTGTGATTAGGAATGCCCGGTACCCGGTAACTTTACCATTAGTAATAATAATATTTTAGTTCTGCTTAACGCTTCCTGCTGTAACTAACAGCCGCCAGGACCTGTGTACGTGACTAATGCTGCCTTCACGTGCTATCGGAATTATCATAAATACGAGCCCTCTGATATCGTGTTTAACACTGGGAAGTTCGGAAATAATTGATACCCAAATTCCCGAGATGGGCGTGCCATTAACTTTAAACATGGTGGTGGAAAGAAATATTTTTTTGTGGACTCAGATTAGCAGCAGTCAGTATATGAAAGCAATTAATAAAAAGATTTTAAAAATGTATATTCTAAGAATTATTATTACTTATATTGATTTAGTTAATAACATGACAGCACTTAAATGTGTATTCTTATAAGTTAAAGATCAATGTTTGTGCAATTCCTGTTTTTCACCTTTATGAGGCAAAAAAAACAACTGTCTGTTAAAAAGTCATTGTGGCAGGTGGAATTTTAAATCCACCGGCCACAGTGGCAGGTGGTCAAAAAAGTTAACTTCAGGCCCTGGTAGTGATAACAACTGATTACAAGTGATACATAAATAAGTGCATGAGTATCCTGGCTATGATCAGGTTTTTGGAATACACTGGCATTGGGTTGCACATGTAAACGCCAAATCCTGCTTTTGAGAAACCTGAACATGCTAGCTGGAGTACTCCGCTAGAAACTGGGCATGCCTTGATTGGGCAGGTGTGTGAAGGTTAGAAACTAGCCACGCTTTGATCTTCTCTCAAGCTTTTCACGCAACTACTTCCATCACTTTTAATGGTAAAACACCATAAATGCCTTCAAGGAAAGATGGTCTGAAAGTGTGCACCATTATCTCTGTTTGAATAATTGTTACATCGCCCCCCTCTCTACGATGTCAGGCTCTTCGCCCAATGTTTGAGCATTACTGTAAACATAGACAGCAGTGAACATTATATAAGTGGATATCATGTTAGACCTTGCAACTGAGACAAAACCATATTCAATTGGATGTAGCTTTGCACCGAGGCTGCATTTCACCTTTTGATATATCCGCCCACTCCCTCCCACTGCTGCTGCTCTCGCCTCGGCAGGCAGACACTGGCTGATGTTGTAGTGATGCCACACACCCTGGACAGCCTCAGTCTCTTCTCTACGCCCTTGAGTGGAAGAAAATGCCAAATAGGGAGCTTATGGTCCATCACTGATCAATGTGCAGCAGCCTGTAAATCCTCCCACACTACATTGATTTAAGACAAAAGTTAAGGTCCTATAGTTGTAACATACGATGCCCTCACGGTTTATGTATAAATGTGTATACATATTGCACATGTAATGTGTACGTTAAATTGCAGAACATTAAAAAAAGAGCATAATTATCAACTTGGGTCTAAAATAAGTTATAAGGACCTCAGGTCAGATGCACAGACAATGCCCCCCTTTTGAGTCTGAGCTCCAGTTTAAATCAAAGTCAGCATTGTGAGATGACCAGAAATTGTATAATCCCTTCCACATTAAGTCTGCCCCTTTTCTTCAAGTACTAATCCTAACCTTCCTGTAGTTTCAGGCAATATACCAAAATATATCACTGCTGATGATTACAATATGGAAGAAACAAAAGCTAAAACCCAAGTGTAGGAGGCTTAGGTTTGGCATCTTGCCTCTCCTCATTCAGGTCTTGCAGCAAATGTTGACACGTCTCCATGGAAACAGCTCATATGTACAGTATTTAGCCATTGCAGAAGTCTCACTTTACACAGCCTGTGTGAGTTTTCTTATTGAGACATCGGGAACACTTTAACCTTCTTAGTTGAGTAGGATGTTAAGCTTCTGCCTACAAAATGTTTACCTCAACATATTGTGCTGAAACATGACATGCGTTGTATTGTATGTGTTTATACCATGGCTACTATGAACTGTAACAGACAGTATAACTACTGACCCAGGTGCTTGTTTGGTGTTCAAAGTATTTAGCTGTAGGTAAAAAAGGCTGAGTTTGTGTTGTAGACATTTAGTTTGTGTATTTAAAAAAAGTAGACACATATCCTAATTACACACATTTAATTGCAAGCCTCAGGGAACGGGGAAACTGTCCACTTTTCGTCAGGTGGTTTTTTGCCTCTACATTATGTATTTCAGTCATTGAGTATATCTGCAGTTATAGCAAACCAAATACACAAAGACATACAGTCCAGACTCCATGGTTCACCAGAGTTGGCAGGTTTAAAATTCAGCTGGTAGTAGCTGTAGCTTGCAATATACTTACGTCACTTTTAAATCTGCAAAATGCATCTATGCAATTTCTCAATAATATAGTCAATACATTGCACGTATTTCTGCATTATCAGTCTGTGTCTGAATTGCCCAGCTTGCATAAAACTGTTCTGGCTTTCAGGACGTTTCAGAGAATATACCATCTGTTGTGGCTAGAGAGACTAGCTCAGATGTGGATATCAAGTGCAGGGAAGTCGCACTGTGGCAACAACAACACTGACAGAAAACAGCCAGTAAAGCAAAAACAGTCAAGATAGATGTGTGTCCGACAAGACACATTAAAAACTGAAGTTGGGAAACAGCATTGCTATTTGCATTATTGTTGTGTTTGATGTTGTCCGTACAGCATAACAAATGTTTCCTCACACATTTAGAAGTGTTGCTAATGCTGAACAACAACTGATGGGAAACAATGGCTGCAAAAATGTAACACTGGTGTTTGGCTGTGTTATTAAGTGTTATTAAATCTGTATTTATTGACTAATACTATTTGAGCAGACTGACTGTAATAATGTTTTCATTATGCCATTGATCTCTAGTTATTACATTAAAAGGGATGTAGCATCTTTCTGGGCACAGGAAAAAGGAAATCACATAAAAGCAAAGCTCATTCTAAATGTATTGTACTATTTGATGATTTTTTTAGTATGAGGAAACAATATGAAATGAAAAATAAGCTTCTTCCAAAAAATGTCCTGATATCCGCACCTCATATCTGCAATAACTGCAATATTAAAGCACAAGCCAGGCTTTCATTCTCATCATGTTTTAACAGATGTTTAATTCAGAATCCCTGCATTGATCCGATACTTCAGGCTTCATAACAGTATTAGAAAAGCCATGCTCTTGCAATATATCTCATACATACACCTTAACTAAGAATCTGTTAAAGTGATACACAACATATGGAAAGGCATCAGCATGGTGCAGTTTGCCCTGGCCTGCAGCGAGTACCTCTGCACAAAAACACACTTGGCCTTTAAAGCCACACACACGGGCAACGGAGAAACAACTCCCTGAAAGCCTTTCACATTTATTCTAGCAGCAATATCATAGCTGACAATGATTGACAGCTTTCAGCATCCTTAAACAAAGTCAGTCCAGTCTTCCCACTCACAAGGCACATACACACAACGTTAACTATTATTTTTGTCATTGTTATATTTTAACCCCTAATTAACAATATTTATAGATGGTATTACAGTATCTAACAATTCTGTTTGCTTGAATCTAATTGTATCATTAGATCCCTACAGAAAGACATATTATTACTTTGATAAATGATCATCCCACAGTTATTACATTATTAGTTTTTTTAGTAGTATTTAATTTGACCATAATGCATTTCTGTTGCATGTCTTACAAAACATCTGCTTAGTGGTTGTGTCTACGGAACTACTTCACTATATTTGAGGCTTCCTCCTCTCTACTTATTTTTCTTCACTATTTAGTGGACACAGGCATTAGTGGCTAACACATACAGTACAGGGCATACTACAAAATACACAGAGGGGTATTTAAATATAAGTTTCATGCAGCATTGCATAGAGCGCTTTCTTACTACATCTCAGGTATTAGTGCTGTGAGAGTAATAGTATGTGTACACTAGCATTTGGTGTTTTCATCTGCAGTAACTGGAGGCAGCCAACCAATATAAACACTGAAGATATTATTAGGTTATTGGGTTTAAAGTGTCCTCCAGATGGTTTAATATTTGTCTGTGTGAATATTTATGTAAAGAAAACACAGACCTATTTAAAGCTTTTGAGCTGCTGACTTTTGGCATCGTAAATTACACAAAATGCTTACTAGAGATAGAAAATGTAGCAGAGCAGCTCCAGATGGGATGTGTTACATCAAGCGATGGTAAGTACTAGCTATACCAAGTATTTAAAAAAAACCTTATCTTTTCACTTAATAATTTGATTGATTTATTTATTTATTCATTTATTGATTGCACACTGGTGTAGGGCTGCAACTTATTACTATTTTCATTAACGACTAGGCTCACAAATATTTTTTATTTAAATTTATTTTATTTATATTTTAGATTAATTGATTAATCATTTGGTGTATAAAATACTGTGTACCTCAATATTCCAGAGCCAAAGGGGACATCTTCATATTGCTTAATTTGTCTGACCAAAAGCCCAGAGAGATCCAATTTACTATAATGCAAGACAAGGAAAAGCTGCAAAACCTCACATTTGTGGAAGCTGGATGATCCTATATTTGGCATTCTTGCATTAAATCTGATGATGAATTGACTTATTGCTAATAGTTGCAAATTAAATTTGTTGATTGACTAATCAGTCAACTAATTGTTACCGCTCTAACTGCATACCTTATTTCAGTTGCAAAACTGAAGGTGTACATTATATCTAGTGAAGTCAAAGTGAGCAGTTGTTTAATCCATTAACTAAAGTACCAGGAGCTGTATTTGTTTTCCAAGCTGCCCAAATAAGCCATATATCTTCAGAGGGGACCTTCATGTCAAGGATAGACTACAACTTCTCTTGGTGTGAAGGTCTAACAATATGCCATTTTTTGATCCATGTCTAAATCATCTTCAGCTCGTAAATGTACTAAGCCTTGTAGCTTATTATTTTCCATTCATTTTCATGTTGTCATTCCGCGTTGACTGCAGGTGATGTGCCATAGAAACCGCACATTTTGATGGCGGATTTGTTACACGCTCTTTTGCAAGTCTTCCAGTTAGTAGTGAAAGGGCGCTAGCACTTTGAGGACAAAGATGGATGATGCAAATTGAAAAATGTACTTTCTTCTTTCCTTGCTGCCAACATGTTCTGTCATGGTACTGGAGAGTGTTTCCACGTGTGGGAATTGAGAGGTGCACCACTCTCTTAATTAGGTTGTTTTGTCATGTACCGCTCCATCTGTCTTGAGCCTGCTGCAGCAGAGAGAGGGAGAGAGACAGAGAATGGATGAAGGGTGGGGTGGGGAACAACTCCTCCCTCAATACCTGTACAGCCTGCACCAGATTGTCAAAAGGCCAGTGTGAAAAGTTGAGTTTTAATGATGGCTAACCAAATGCGAAGCACATGAAATATAGAGGACAGGCCCTCCTCCTGATGGCTGCGCTGAAGACAGATTAAAAGATCCTGCAAGTTGCTCAAGCAGAGGCAGAGGGACTCTGCCATGAGTCTATATAAATAAGCTATAAAAAAGTGGGTAATACTTGGCAGCAAACCTAAACATCAGAATTGCCCCACCCAGCAATGTTTGTTAAGGTAAACAATAGAAAAGGAGTCTACTGATATTCAAAATAATTTCCTAAAAGGAAAGCATGGAAACAGGAGAGTAAGATTAGCATCTACATTTACTGTAATACCACAAGTTCCAGTGGTTAAACTAGTTAAAAAACACTGTTGTGGTAATGTGTTCCTGTGAAGCTTGTAGCACTTCACAGGCAGTGGTGGAATGTAACTAAGAAGATTTACTCAAGTACTGTACAAATTTCTGCTTATACTTTGCTTTAGTCTTTTCTTTTCATCCCACTTTCTAATTCACTACATTTCTGAGGAAATAATGTGCTTTTTACTCAATTATTAAAGCTCTTTGACAGCTATAGTTACTAGTTATTTTACAAATTCAGATTTTTACATATAAAACATGAAGAGTTTAGAAAGTAACAGACAGGGAATAAAGTGGCAACAATGGCACTTCTCAAATGTAAGGATGTTCTGCTTTTTCTTTTAATCGTTCTTATTATTATTACTATTTTTACTTTTAATACGTTAAGTACATTTTTACTGATTATACCTAAATCATTTTATTTAAGTAACATTTTCAATGCAGGGCTTTAATTGTACCAGAGTATTTTTACAGTGTGGTATTAGTACTTCTACTTCTAAGTAAAGGATCTAAATACTTCCTCCACCACTGTTCACAGGTATCATTAATAAAAGTGTATAATGTGTGCCCTCACACTAGGCTTAATTTAGTTAAAATGCTTTGTTCTTATTAGTGTAAATTATTTAGAATCATTGAGGTCGCCGCAGGGCGTTGTTTCTGATGATGTTGATGTCCAGGCCAACTCACACCATTTGTCTAAGACTCAAGAGATAGTATAGGGTAAAGGATTGTTGCTGTGGCAACCACCTGTCTCTTGACACATGGATGAAAGGCTGCTTTGTGAAGACAAACGCAGTGACGAAAAAAAAAAGAAGAATTTCAACATCTTAACATGACAAATTAAGTTCAAAGCTTCATTGTAAGTGTAATCTTAGAGTATTTCTTTTCATTTCATTTAAGAGTCTGTCAGGGATCATGCCCACTAATCAACAGAAAGAAACTGTCAAGAATCCAGGCTAATTCTCATCTGTAAAGGCTGACTAAATCATTTCTGAAAGAAAGAAAAAATTCCCTGGATCAGTTTTGACCCGCATTTGTGTTTTGTTGTTTTTGTCGTCTGTCTGTCATATGCAATATCAGCTATCATCGATGAGACACATTTTTGACACAGCTTGGGAGAATGATGCATCTCGCTGCGTGTTGTTGAATGAGTCTTGTCAGTTGTGTCGTGAGAGTTGTCTTATTTTCAAATGCTTGATTTCATTTCTGGCTAAAGTGTTCTATATTTTTGCAGATTTTGGTTTGCTAAGCTCCCAAGAGAAAAAAGGAATTAACGTGGAGTGTATTGGTCATGTATTGGACAATCAGTAAATGCGAATTGACACGTTTGTTGATCACTGAACACTGATCTGTTCATTGACTCTGATTGCTGTACACACCAGTTAATGCCTGTGTACTATGGCAGACTGGATCTAGGTCGCAAAAGCGTGGCGTGGCTAAGCTTTATAAAAAGAGCAGTGATGAAAAAAGAGGTAATCACTGTGCCAAAATAATTTCATGCAAGGCAACTCTGTCTTACATGAAGATGCTTTTCCTGCAGCTTGGTATAAGAGTGCATGCAGGTTTTTGATGTCTGCTGTTAGAATTCTTCAAAATTTTAATAAAGTATTAAACAGAAAACATTCAAGTGATGCATGGCAAACTTAGAGAATATTTATATTTTTTATTTATTACATTATTTTATAACCAAAACCAGTAAATAACCATAATGTCCAAGCTTAATTTATTTGTTTTTTATTTCAGTTTGACTTCTTACGCAAATAAAATTCTAGTAATGAAAATTGATAAGCACAATTTGAATCTGAATCAGAACTGAAAAAATCTGAATTATTCCCAACCCTAATGAAGCCCCAGCTCTCTATTTCTTTGATGCTCAAAGAAAGAAGCTGATATCATGAGGTATCTCAGCACAGCTTTGACTCACAGAGCACCACGAAGTGACAGTACAGACTTGTCAGAGAATCGGCTGAGGGGAACCTGTGACCACCAGTTCCCAGGATTCATTACTGATGCTGTGATGAGACCTTCAAAGTTGTACCTCAATGTACAGACATAAACACAGAAACCAACACATCACATATCTTTGGTTGATGTTGCCCTGAAGGAAGAGGTGAGAAAGGAAACATCAGGACAACCATATAGGCTAAAGAGCAAGACCCAGTTGGGGCACCATCTGCTCTTTAAAACACATACATTCAACACGAGCATGTAGCCTTTAGATGCACTTCTTGTAATCGCTGCAAAATCGCTTTTTACAAGTCAATGAGAAAGACTCAGCTTATCGACATTTAAGTCGATATTTATTTTACACCAAAACGGAAGGACTTCATAGCTCACTTGTCAGTTTTTAATGTGCGTCTTGAAGGGTAATGTGTAGGGATTAGTGTTATTTCCATAATATATTACTTTAGGTAGATATTTAGGCTTAACAACAGGTATGTTTGGGGGTTTGTCTGCAGATTGACAGGTCTCTCAGGGTTCGAAAGGGTTTGATTGTTCCACCTCAGCTCTTTTCTTGTTGCCCAAATTTGCTCCCAACAGCTGAGAAGATGGCAGCAAGAGGTAAACCCCCCCCCAAAAAACAGGGAAAAAATAACCACCACTTGCTATACTTAAGTCTCTCAGTATCCAGTAAACAATAGAAACTCCAGGTCTCTTGATGCAAACTGTGCCAAGCAGCAAGAAAATTAACTGTTCCGTGTTGTTGTTGTCTATTAATTTATTTAGTCTGTTAAATTATTCACATATTCATTCACTGATTTAATCATAGATTCACATTTAATGTGGGGTTGAAATATGAGCTCAGTCGAACAGTCAAGTAGGTAAACGTCTTTTCCGGGTATTTTTATTTAACAGTACACTTCCCTATGGTAATATTACATTACACCTTGTGCCCAGCAAGCCAAATATCTCTGCTACTGTCAGTGTCTGCAGTCCTTAGCATCATTGTGCGCCGCCTGCCAGTAGAGAATCTCATTTATTGATTGGCAGTGTCGTCTTAAGTCAGGCTGCGGTATAAATATGCGTTCTCTGCAGGAGGCAGAGCTCATACATTGATTGAATTTACCCGGGATCTAAACAAAAATACAGGCTACAGTCCAGAGCCCACTTCAAAGAGGTAACTGGGTTCATGTCCATGAAGAGGGATTTTTGATGTGGTGTCATTTGTCAATCAAACAGTAATGTGACATTCTCTTGATAAAGGATGATATTCCACTTTTCAAACTAATTTATAACTTTATAGCTTTAAATTAGTATTATGTTAGTTAGTGATTGACAGTTGTGAAACCTAATTGACAAACCAATCTAAATGTCTGCATGAGACCAACTCACCTAAAAGTCCAAGCCTAAAAAAGAAAGAAAATCCTCAACCTGCAATCCAAAGATGTCCATCCATGTGTCACAAAATCTCTCACATCGAGTTCAAGTTTAACCTAGAGTCTCCTTAAACTTGACAATATTTCCAGAAAATGTCACTGCAGATTAATTACATCCTATTTAGTAATTAATGAGGGTTTAGAAGAACATTAATTATGACAAACTCCAGTATAGCTGAAGTCTCAACCTGCCAGTGGCAAGAGAAAAAACACTGAAATACTGAAAATCCCCTTTGGACTTTCTTATTTTGACTACAGCAACACCTGCATGACTGTCAGCATGGTGCCCTTAAATCTTCGGTGTTGCCCATTCCACTTGAAGGAGCAGACAGCTGTTTTCTGCATTAGACAAGTACGCAGTACATGTTAACTTCTACCATCTGAATGTAAAAGAGTATTGCAGATGAGTCATGCTGTAACTATAGAGTACTTTACCTTACAGTTTATAATAAAAACGTCTGTCTTATGGCAGACACTTTAGTAACTGAAAAATAAACACAATAAATGGTAACTGTCTACGTATAGCGATTTAAACCAAAGTGCAAGCTTTTCGCCGCTCATTCACCCATTCACACCCCGATGGTAGCGAGCTACCACGGAGAGTGCTGGCCAACCATCGGTTCAGTGCCCAAGGTCACTTCGACATGTGGACAGGAGGAGGTGGTGATCGAATCACCAACCAGTGGACGACCCGCTCTACCTCCTGAGCCCAATCAGCAGATTAATCAATAATGGAAGTCAGTTAGTTGCAGCCCTTAAATAGATTTACACAAGGTAATGAAATTTGCAAAAATCAGTGTTTATGTTAATCAAACCACAAACTGAAGCTTGTACTTTAAAATGCACTCAAAAATAGGCAAGATATGGGAACAATAGAACCATTTGGTATGGAAAATGTCCAAACTTGTGCAAAAGCAAAATAATCTGGTGGTAGCACCACATCCATTATTGATTTTTTTCTTCTTCTTTGCAGTTGCTTTCCAGTAAGCTTACAAAGAAAGCTTGTAGATTATTTATTAGCATTGTCTATTTGTCATGAAACTATTCCCAGTTGTGTGAAAAGATAAAGGCGACAGGAATACCGCAAAGAAAAGCTCTTAGAGGGGGGGCGTCACTCTCAGTTCACTCAGTTCGTTTGATCACACTTTGTCTTTTTTTTTTCTCTGTGTCGACTTCTCAAGGCTGTGAGTGACGCAAGAGACTGGGAAAGCATTTTTTTTGTTAGTGGGGGGGGGGTTTAAAACATGTCCTCATGTTGCTAAAGTGATGCTGCATAGTGTGATGTTGAGATGTTGGGAATTTCCCCTGGATAACAGTTTCACCACTATGGTGCAGTTGAGTCAACAAGAGCAGATCCTTGAGGAGAAACATGCACCGGGGGACAATGTTTCATTAGCAGACTACTGCGTGTGGCATGTACTTTAAATGTTTATTATTGGTTGGTTATTAATTTATGCATAAATTAGCAAGTATTTCTGTCATCATGCTAATTGTCACATAACACATGGGCAGTAATAATAAAAACTACTTACAACTATCCTAAAGGATAAAGGAGTTACAGAAGGGTAGGGTTTTTTATATTTGCATAATTTTCATTAATCAAGGCACATGGAGAAAAATGCACAAATCTCAGTACACACTGGGCGTGGCAGCGCACTATTTGCATATCAAATAAGCACCTGGACTATAAATTTAGTCCTCACCACCACAGTGTCCTGACAGCTTTGTGATGGAGAGAAAAGTGTAGTTGCTTCTCCTAAAAGTTCCTTTACACTGTGCGATTTTGGGCTATCGTAGACAAAAAGTCACAAATATGAGAGAAACGTGAAATATTTGGTCATCTGTCAAAAACGGTGGTCCTACATCGACTGTGAGACAAGTTCACCGTCAGCCAAGTGTCAGAAATTTAGAACCAAAAACCAGCAATGTGACTGCTGCTTCAATCCATGTTTACAAAGCGACATGGAATGACACAGACTACACTGGCGGGCTAGAGTAATATTTAATTCAATTCAATTTTATTTATATAGCACAAGATCACAAATCACAATTTGCCTCAAAGGGCTTTACAGTCTGTACAACATATGACACCCTCTGTCCTTAAGGTGTGATCACATCGGACGCGAATCGCTTCATTCGCGTGAGTGATTTACATGTTAAGTCAATGCAAAGACGCGAATTGACATTTTGTGGCGCAAATGACGCCAATTGAGTGTTTGACGTGAGTTGAAAAATCTGAACTTTGGCGGTTAACCAATCAGGAGCTTGCTCGAGTAGTGACGTGATTAGGAGCGAGGCAGAAATCCGAACAACAATGGAGGCTAAAATAATAGTTGCAGACCCCGGTACAGTAGGTGGCGGCATGCATGTGAAAAAGTTGGTTGGACCCGCCATAAAAACCAGAGAGAGAGAAAGAGCGAGAGGATAAAATAATTGTGGCTGTGTGGATACTCGGAGCTGTACGATACGTCCTCGTATCATTATAGAAACAGGAAACTTTTGGACAAAGTGGGTGAGGAGGTCGGACAATCTGGTAATTTGAAAAAAACGTTCTTTACTCAATGGGACTGGCTCACCGCTGAGCCCTTTCCATGACGCGAATTCGCGTCTGGTGTGTAGAAATGTTCAAGTGTCCAACTTAACGTGAATAGCGCGATGTATTCGTGTCATTCGCATGCTGTGTGAACACAACATTAGGGCATCGATTCAAAAATCCCTTTTAACAGGGGGGAAAAAAATAGAAGAAACTTCAGGATATGCTATACTCAATATTTGACCTCAAACTCAGATTTGGCATTCCATATGGCGCCCTTTTCCCTGGCCACGACCGGATCCTCAGTGCAATGTGCCAAAGCTATAGCCAAAACGTATATTGTTTTGCGACCTTTTTCAAACATGAAAATGGGTTGATGACATGTTTCTGCTTTGTAGCGCTATAATTCAACAGCCAATAATCACACCGTCTCACATGCCTCAAAATTGATATCACATAGGCTGAAACAGACTTTATTAGACCCATCTCACACAGTGTGACATGCAGTGAACTTGTAAGATATTGTTGATAGTTATTGCACAGTGTGGCACCATAAGAGAGAATAAATGTTCTTGTTCAGCAAAGTTAAAGATGAAAGGCACCACAACTATTTCACCATGGGCAATTTATGTCCCTTTATTAGTTGAATTCATGGTTTTAGAGATGCACAATCATCATCCGTGCAATTACAGTTACTAACTTTCCATTAATTCCTGGTACTTAACTATTGTAAAATAAATGGTAAGCTCACCAAAATCAACAAAAGGCATTTTCCCACATAACCATAGCGGTATCTAACAATGCAAACATTCGAGTTTCATGTACAGAGATTTTGAGATTTTCGTCAGCCACCACGTCAATATAATGGAGATGGAGAGATGGATGGAATGGAATCAGTGTGTCCAGAAACAATGCCCAGGTTCCCAAGGAAACCCTTTTTATTGAAACTATTTTTCATCGATGAAATCTTGCAAAAAAAGCATCTGAAGCAGTATTGAAATCTTGTCAAATTGCCGCTTTAAACTTTCTCAGGTGTAATGGCATTTTCTTGTTTAATTACAACAGAAAATAGTTTCAATTCCCCTGATGGTTCCTTGCACCTATAGTCTCACATGCAGACCTAAGTCAGCTACAATCTCATGTTCTGTTTAATGATTAATTGATGCTATAGTGTGAGGTTAGGACTAACTTACAGAAATAAACAAACAACCTGTAATCTCTTATGCATTATTGATACTGTGCATATCAGGCTTTGAGAGGGAAAACACACCTGCTATATCTGGGGCATTATCTGGGTTTGTTTTGACTGAAGTGTTGTGTGTGCCACACATTGATTTTACCGCAGGGAAAGTGATTTATCAGAATTACTCAAGGATGCTGGACACCATGTGCATAAATTATAAGGCCGCACAGGCCTCATTTAATCTGGTAGATCTCCTCTCTTTGCCTTGAAGACTGCAGATACACTCACTCATTTACAGACAAGTATCAGTAAGTGATTCCTCTCGTGTCCTCCCCTCTTGTCCCTTCACTTTTTTCTTTCACACACATATAGCTTCTACTCTAGGGATGAGTGGATTTGCTACAACCCATTTGTGATAAAGAACTCTGGAAATAAAACAGAAGGAAGAGAGGAACAAGATGGCTGAAAAAAAACTGAGACTGATGCCATACAGTACCTGCAGAATGCACAACATCCTCAGAGGAAACTAAATGTAGAAAAATAGAGCAGTAAGAAAAAACGCACTAGGTTCTTTACAATCTTTCATTTTTTGAAGAAAAAACCCGTAATGGTTTCATAATTAAGACAAGTTAGTTCTCTGCACTGGCAAACCCAGCTCACTAAGTTCAAGTCCAAAAGAGTGTCAACCATTCCTCCATAATTACGCCATTAGATAAACAATGCCCCTGCAAATGGTGAGTTTTACAGGATGTAAAAGGTAATGAGCTGCTGGAAAAATTCAAAATGAATCCACACATTTTAAAAATTGAGCCACCTTGAATTTAGTCCAAGTTTGTTTTCTTTCATGCCCTTATAATTAAGCTGCTAATTGAGTGGGATGTTGCACACGTTTCATTGGTATTTAGCTTGTTTCGAGACCAAGGTAGTGATTCACAATGGCAACATTAGCTGACATTATATACAGTATTTTCTCTTGCCGGTCGATGGATGAGATTCTACCAAAAACCTCAGATTTAGGGATTCCCATATCTTGCCTTTTAGTATATTCCTCCAGAGAAGGGACGCACAACAGTTTTCACAATTCTTTCACTATTTCAGTTGTTGTGCTTTTCCACAATAAGCTGGACATTTTTCTCCAAGAGAGTTGGGACAGTTCCAGAGTCTTATTAATTTCTTCTCATTTGGCTGTCTCACAGTTAGCGCACAACGGCGGCAGGCAGCTAATGAAATTAAAAGCAGGATGTGGAGATAATTACAGTTACAGGCACATCAGCTGCTGTTCTAAATCCATTACCATATCATTTGGCTGTGATGGTGACTTTTTGCAAATTTTCCATATGACAAACAATGAAGTTATCAATATGGCAGCCATATGTTATCCACAGTGAGAATGCTGCAGGTGTTCTAACTTTAATTGCACAAAATAGTTTAAAACAATGACTGTGAGTCAATGGGCCCCTGGTAGTGACCCAATATAAACAAATGATAATATAATATAACTCTGTTTCCTAAAGACTGGTGTCAAACAGTTTTCTGTGATGAGTGCTGAATGACTTCCATAAAATTAAAGATTAAATAAATAAATAGGACTTAGGACGCTACTTTGTTTAAAAAGAATATATGTTTTTGAATTGTTTAACCCACTTTAACCTACTCAATACAGGATTATTGTTTGTACTAACTTTTATGTGATGTACTGTCTAATGTATCATCTCTATATCATCTAGCAAAACATGCAACATCTTGAAAGATGGACTTCAACTTTGGCAATATGTCAGCTGATATTAGCTTATCACAGATATATCAATATCGGCGTGTGTGTCATCAGATCTGTGTGTCAATGTGTCAATAGATTGCATGTCAGATTTGAATTAATTCAGGAGCAGTGTTTCCATTACAATTTGTCCATTAGAGAGCACTGGCGAGTTGATTTGTTTTTTGTTAAAAGTTCTGTATACGAGATTCTGAACATTAATATAGCAGCAGACAACTATTTGCTATGTAAAGATATGGTGGAGTAATGGCGTCCTGAGCAGAGCACGAAGTCACACCCCCTCTGTGTGTGTTGAGCTTCTCTGTTCTTTGTTTAGCCGGTCCGGCTGCTTGCATGTTAGCACATGTGAGTCCCTCCGTGTGAAACTTTTGGCTTTGAGAAGAACGATATAAAGGCTGTTTCTTTTCTCATCTAATGCGGTAATTTAAGGATTTATTTTGACCAAACTATAGTTGATGATTCTTGGAATGGTGGAAAGACTAACAAAGACGGTTTTGGTGAGTTTTATTTTGTTTCTGTCCAGTTTGAACAAAGTGTTTTTAACGATGATCTGCGAGGTAAAACTATAGGGTTTTTTTCGATGCAGGTAGAGCGATATTACGGCTGTTTCTGGTTAAACAAAAAGGATCGTACTGTTTAACAAAAAGGTCTATCTCTATGGGGATCATTTCCATAATGTTGTCAGACACTTAGAATAACAATCTGAGCCTGTCAGTGGCAAAAACGAGCAGTTTTAGTGGACGTACTTTGACGGGTGCATTTGTCCCCAGCAGCCGTTGGAGCACATTTTGCGGCTGCCGGCTGAGGCGTAGAGCCAGAATATTTTGGTTAATTAAGGGTTTATTTTGACCAAACCAGAGTTGTTGGTTGTTGAAACAGTGGAAAGACTAACAAAGATGGTTTTGGTAAGTTTTATTTTGTTTCTGTCCAGTTTGAATGAAGTGTGTTTTAGAATGTTCCTCAAGGTAAAATTACTGTTTTTCTCAACGGAGTCTGGTGGGCCGCAGCGCCCGTTTGTTTTGGTCTGAGATTTTGGTTCATTTAGTGGCAGTGAATGTTGCATACAGCTCCTGTAAGGGATACTTGTCAAAAATGTTATGTGTTATGTTATGTATAAAATAATAATAATAGGATATGGTCCTACACATTTGTAACTCTGAAATATCAATGTCGTTATCAGTCACCCTAAAGTAAACTCTTTGTGAGATTCATTTCCGTTAAAGGTTATTTAAATTGTAATGTTCAAGTCATTTTAGGGAGTTTGACTGACAAGAATGGCAGGAGAGGGAGTGAGTCACAGGAAACCAATAATTAAATATGTGTAATTTATTTTGTCACAACTACAATGTCTGGATGCAATAACTACAGTGCATAGAGAAAAAAGTACCTGTGTGCTATGTGCTTTCAGCATACTTTAGAGGTAAAACATGAATCCTGTGTTCTAACCTGCAGCGATTCCAACAAGCTTTTGCAAGCAACAATGCAAGCCAAGACAGCAAATGACCTTTCAGTTACACAGCATCCATTTGATTCCATTTAACTATGCACTCTATTTTCAAGCCACCCTCAAGGCATTGCAGCCTATTGATCTCACACACAAAGTTTAACTATAACGCTAACTGTGTGTAATCTCTTGCTGTACTTCTGCTTTGTGTCTGCAGCCAATGAGAAAGAAAGTTTGCAGCGTTCTTGGAAACTCCGGGGCCGGGAAGAATACTGGTGTTTGGTAAGAAAAATAATGTATTCAGTATTCAAACACCCACAGTAGGAGTTCAAGGAACTTAGCCTCCACCGTGCCTTTTTTTGAATACGGGCATAAGGGTATCCTTGACAAAAATGCTAAGTGGTTGCCAGGCAACACCAGATATGCCAATGGGAGATGGTTTACTAGGTACGGCTCACTTACAAGAGAACGATGCACCCATAAATTAAGAGAAGAGTGATAAATACAACTTAAAGCATATTAGAACAATACATTGTGGTTGAAATCAAAAGTTCTGAGGCAAAGTCATCAGAGTTTCTATAGACCTTTATTAAAATCAATAAAGACCTGAATCGGTTTGCAAAGCGAGTGAATCACACAAGCATACAGTTTAGTATTTGTGCATCTTGTCATAGAGGGTTGTTGTAACCTCACGCACCAAATACAGCAGATCCTGAACGCACACCTCTTCACCTTCTATTTTGATGTCACCGCGTGGCCAGCCTTGGTCTGTGCGTCACATTCTAACTAAGAGCACAAACACTGGACTCTAGACTTCGCAACGTCGTCCCCAAGGATTACTTGATGAGTCTAAACTTCGGAATGTCGAAATGTCAGACTCACGGCTTGCTTATCTTTACCTAGCAAGTCTTTAGGACACAGTGCTCTGTTTCAAGGTGCATGGTCATCATATGCTGCATCACACAAAACCCAAGAATATCATTGCACATGAACAAAGGTGATATTATAATGATATATATTATTATGAACATAAAACATAAGTATTAACTATTAACTATGAGTTTCCACTACAACATTAACTGTAAATTTTACTAGCTTGCAAATACAAAATATATCCAGCAAGAAGAGCACATGTCCAAATCAGTCATCTTGACAGATTATCCTGTTCCTCCTGATAATTAAACCACATGCTGCTGCAGTGTTCACTGAGCCGTCTGGCACATTAATGAGCCATAAGAAGAAGCTAAATGCGCCATAAAGGGTGACACAGACGTTTATGATCAAACACTGTACATCATATCTTCATTCATTCTTACCACTGTCTTAATTATTTGACTTTCACATTTCATGCATGCTGTCCAACCTGGTATTAGGATTTGCCAGAAGAACCGAGAATTACATCGTTTTTCCCCAAACATCAAACAGCATCTCCTTTGGATTTAAAGTTTGGGATTGGATTGTCGGTACCTCAAAGGACAAAGACAGTGTGTCTTTTTGCTCTCGCTGTAAGTTGCTCTACAGGCCTCCTCTTCATGATTTTTAAAAGTACAAGCCTGTCACAGCATCAGCCCAGATAAAAACAAGTGCGATGACCTCGGCTGTCAGCTGAGCAGCGCTCCTCTCCCCCAAGAAGGGAAAAATAGACACTGTGGAAGCTCGCAGACAGCAGCAATGGACACTGGGATAACTCACAGCCCTATCTAAACAATGTAGATGTAATGCAGCTGTTTGCTAAGGTGACACCAATTGTTTATTAGACAGGACAGTGAGGAGAAAAAAGAGAGAGGAGAAGTGGAAAGGGATGACATGTTTGTGTGGGCCTGGAGTATCAATACAGCAATGTGCGTGACTGCCTAAAAAAAAACTCAAGTGTCTCTGCTTCTAGAGTATAAAATGTGCCTTCGGGCACTGTGTTATGTGAGACTTTTACTCCAGGCAGTAAATAAATCAAAACACACACACACACAGTCTCACATATATACAGACTGTACATGCGGCCACAGGCCTGTACGCTCGCTCATAAATGCAAGAATACACAACCACATAGTAAAACACATAGTAGTTTGCTCCAAAACAAATCTCGTAGTGATCGGAAGTCATCTTTCGAGGTCACATTCAGATGTCTCATGACAACATTTCTGCCATTTGAGAGCGAAACTAAAACACAATCTGCGCCTACTACCCCTAATTCTCCTGTCTATACTGGCTTTTTAACTGCTCACCCATGACTAAGTGACCACCATCACAACACAGCTGCAATGGCTAATAATTCAAGCAAAAGCGACTGTCAAAGCACTTTTATTATTCCTGTATTTAGCATGGTGATATATTACCTTTTCAGTGGTTTCTGTTGGCTCTCTGCTGTAATTAGCTACCTTACTCATCTCTATTGTGCAAATGTGACTTGACTTTATTGTTAATGTCGAGCACAGGACACTGTAGCTGAAGAGAATGGGAGCAGAGGGAGAGGCTTTTTCAGAGAGTAGTCCAGGAGGAGTGATGTTCTGCCAGCGCTGTCGCAATTCCCACAGGTCTAATAAGAAAGAAAAGAGGTAGCTAGATTATATAATATTCCTCCAAACTGTCCTTCTTTGAATAACATTCAAGGCTTAATTGCACCTCCAGTGTGTCAAGGCAGAATCCCTGTGTGACCAATCAGCTAAACCTGTGTAAACATAATGTGATATGAATCAATCAATCAGTGCAACATTATGTGGCATTTTAAGCCATGCTGGTAGGAGAGTAGCATCATGATTTTAAAATATAAAATGAGATGTGGAGCACCTCACACTACCCATCTGCAGTGTAACTTCTTCAACGATGGTGGCAGTTTGCAATGAAGGTTTTTGGCTTTTGTGTGTGAGGAAAATGAAAAATGGATGTGTAACAGGCTTTACTTTTTTGAAAACCAGCACAGCTCTGCCTAACATGACAGTGTCACAAATGTCAGACTTTACTTCCGTCACATTGAAAATGGCTAAATATTTATTTTTAAGTCTACTGGAGACTGAGCCATCAACTGTGCCTTATTAACATCACATCTAGTCTGCTCCATCTCTTGTTCTCTGTGCCGCACACTTCCTAATCAGGCAGAAACCAGTTGAAATGCTTTTTTAGCAACGAAAATGTATGACGATAGCCATTCTAGCAGCCAAATCTACAGTAGATTCAGCATAGGCAAGGCATCACTGACTCACCACAGTGTTTCTCCAGAACTAATGGACAGCTGGCAGCAAGAGTCCATGTCATGCAGACAGGCCCAGCCAGTCCGGCCTCCCCCCAAGGTTGCAGCCAGTCTCTCGCAGAGCACTGGCACCAGAGCAGCAGATGGAGATGAAACGATGGCCTATCATTACTGATCCAGCTGAGAAGATGGCTGTCCTTTGTCAAAAAAGTGTTGCGGGAATTCAGCTATTTGCTAGTGTAAGTTTTTTCATGGAAATGTTTCCATGATCAAATACTTTTTTGTTGCTGCAGAGGTGTTTTCCCTAAGTTAGTTTGAGGATGCACTTCTTGTGAAGGTGTCAAGGCCTTTCACAATGCAGAGTGAAAGGCTTAGTAATTAAAACGTGGCAAGTTGAACTTAGGAGTCTAAACTCGGGCTGCAGCTAACTATTATTTTTATTCTTGATTAATCTGCCAGTTATTTTCTTGATAATTCGATTAATTGTTTAATCTCAAAAACATCGCTGAAAATTGTCCATCACAGATTTCCTAGAGTCCAAAGTGGAAGTCTTCAAAAGTCTTATTTTGCCCACTGAAAGTCCAGTTCAGCAAATCCTCACATTTTAGAGTCTCAGACATGAGGATTTGTCTTTTGCTTAAAAAAATGATGAATGATCAAAATTGTTAATAAATAATATTCTGTCGATTGACCAATCGATTAATTGACTTAACATTTCAGGATACAGTATGCTCAAGTCGCATTTGAGACAACACCTGTTGTGTGAAATAATCTACAGGTCCACTTAACCTTGACTGTGAGATGTGATCAACAGATACACTTCTTCGTTTTAATTTGTATATATTTTTACTGAAGTATGGCAAGAAATGTATATGGTGCCAAAAGTACACGGCGGCAGTACTATTGTACTATTGTACAACTACCCAATAAAAAACATATATAAACAACAAATATTAGATTTTCAACTGTGAAACCAAGGTGTATCTTCCAAAAGGAATTATACCTTTTGTTTAAATTGCCTTGCTGATGAGACGTCAGTCCCACCGATAAATTACCAGAGGGCTTGCCAAGATAAGCCTGTTCTCCCCAGGATGACCATGGACGCTGACGCCTTGACTGGCTGGTCTTGCCCGACTAGCAGGTCCTCACATCTTCGAAAATGTCGTAGTAAAATTTTCAAGTACTATTATTTTTATAAATAGACTACATATTTCAAACAGTTAATTTGCTGCCTAAAAAAACAAAAACTGAAAAACTGAAAAACTCAGTTTGGTGAAACTGTAACCGCTGTAGAACGAAAATCATATCATCCGCCATCACCACTGGTTGGTTAAATTGGCAGAGCAGGAACAGCTCCTTTGAACCATACTTGGCTAAATGCAAACGGAGAAACGTAACAGTACTTGGGTGTGTGACCGAAGTCCACGAGAGCACAAGTACAGACAAGGTCCCAGATTAAGAACTCCCCTCAGAGTAAAAGGCCCTTTTCTGTTGTCATACATCGCAGATTTTCAAGACTCCATCTTCATGCTGATGAACAAGGCTATCAGACCCCCTTCATGCAGTTTGAAGGCACAAAAAAGTTTCCGTGTTAAGAACTTTATTGCCATAGCAACCAGTGGACTGAATTTGGCTATTTTGGGCTAAAAACAGAATGGAGATGCACTTAATGCATCTGTTACAGAAGCAGAGGCTTAGTCACCACCTCCCTCCCTAGTGCGCACACACACACACACTGAGACAAACATAGTGACCTGCATCACAGCAGGCGATCGGAGTTCCCTTTCTAGCTGTGGGACGTCTGTGCGAAGGAAGGGCGGAAGGAGAACAAGAGAAGTGCAGAAGAGGAGGTGTGTGAAGGGTTAATGAGTTTGTTGCTAGTGGATATTTTGCATCCTCAAAGTGCTAATATTATGTACAAAGATGAGGCATAACAAGTTTAAGCAACAGCACCCCGGGGCGCGTTCAAGAAAATTATGTAGTGAGAGAATCTCCTTTTTTAACAGACTGGACAGTGAGTGTGTGCTGTATGGAGTTGTTAAATGTTTAAAGCTTTTAGATCTAATGTGTTTGAGGCAGATGCTTATAGAGAATTTAATTTTAAAAAAAAGTTAAGATTATTTATTTTTCATTTATTCATTGTTTTTTTTTGGGGGGGGGGGACTTACTGACTCCAAAAGTGAACAGCAGCTAGCCCAAAACACTTTTGCTCTGATTGACTCAAACGGTCCAGAGGGTCTTGGTGACAGAGACAGCAAGACTTGGCTGAGTGTTTTCTCTGCTGTCTCCCTGTATCTAGGCAACAGCAAATCACCACGATTGTTACATCATCTGGCAGAGTGGGCCTCCCATGTATAAATCTCAAAGCAACACTTAGCTGAGCTTAGTGAGCAGTGAGCGAGAGCAAAGGGTGCTTCACATGTAGAGAGGGAAGGATGGAGAACAGGGCAGAGGGTTGTGGCACGAGAAGGTTTGTGTGCGTGTGTGTGTGTGTGTGTGTGTGTGCATTTGTGTGTTGAGGCCATCCACATCTTCATCTGAGGTATTTCACACAGTAGCACAAGGGAGACTGTATATTATACGTCACAGTAGTGTCGGAAACAATACAACTTCAATGGTTTATGACCTCTACCGGGGACCTGTAGTAACTGCAACAACATTGGCCAAACTGGGTGGAGTGGGTTTTTTTTCCAAAACACAGTATAAGCCAGGGAGTGGGTTATGAACGCAAGAGATCTCCGTACCAGGTATGTAACCGTTGAGTCAGTGGTGCAGATCAACATCTTCAAGAGTTATTTTTGTGCTATGTGGCAGTGGCACTCTTACTCACCACCCCTTCAAAGCAAAAGAGACTATGTATATTTTTCAACAAATGTAATTAAAAGACCAAAATCAACAATGTATTGCCTGCGTAAAATAGCTTATTCCTTTGTGCCTTAGACCTCATTGTTTTCCAAGAAATACTACAAACACATAAATAGGCCACACTGTTGCACTGGGTGACACGTTCCTTCATTACCATGAACACTGTAGTTTATTTTGACTCAATCCCACATACGCAATCCTGCTGCCATAAATACTCACTAGACCACCAAATGTGTATAAATCCGGACCTGAAAAATGTCCCTCAAAAAGGCACTATTTACTCAGGTTTGAGTACTGTAAAACTACAGTACACGATTGTTTAAAGGAATTACAAAGCTTATTCTTAATGGAATATATGATATATTGATGAACAGTTTTGAAGGAATCTTGTGACCTGTTGTTAAAGAATCATGTCTTCAGTAGGAATGAATGAGCTTGGGGCTGAGTGCCACAGACATTGTAGATGTAGATGGAAAAGCATATTGTTGGTTTTGGTCTTTTCATGGGATTTGTTGAATACAGAATAATACCATATATTATATGACAAAACAGCTTCAAAAAAGCAAAATGTTTAGGGACCGGTTCTGTAGCAAAATTGTGTGCAAACAAACAGAATGCTATACTCTCTCCTCCTACTTGCTTGCACCCACCAACCACACGGTATGAATAATACATTTAATGCATCAAACAGGCTAATAACTAATATAGTTTGTCGTGCCACCAAATGACTATTAGCTGTATTTACTGACTTCTTAATCAGTTTCCAGAAACAAGTGTCTTATCATGCGCACAAGATGTCTTCTTCAGTCATCCTTGGCCTCTTGATGTAACCAGATGCCCTCCATTCTGTAGCCAATCAGTTCTCAAGTTTTAAAGTGTGTCTGTATGCCTGTATGTGTGGCTATTGTTTAAGCCCACATGGAGCTTTTGGCCATGGAGTTTTATTTGTACTGAAACCAGTCATGCTGATATTCACTAGGTATCACAACGTGATTCTGAGCTGCTGTGAGTCATTCACCTTAGCTGCCGTATTAGTGGGAAAATGAAAGAAAAGTAATATATATTCTACAAAACATGTAATAGACATACTGTAGGTTTGTAAGTCATGTGATTTTCCTGTACAGCGTTCCAGTTCTGCATTTTACTGAACTCTGTCCGCCTCAACCTTTAAAAGGGAGGAAGGAAGATTTGTGCTGTCCTGTATTGCTGTGGAGGGTTGGATTATTATGGGATTACTGATAAATACCAATGATTTAGTGGTAACATGGCCAGGTGCTGAGATTTGTAGCTTTCAAAACTCAATTTCTGGCTCATACTCTGTGTTGATTACTCAACAAAAGCTGCAACAAAAGCTCTTTATCTTTATTAAGCTTATGAAAATATTGTGGTTTTGGTGTTTAAATGTTTCATTTTTGAAAAGCTGTTTCTCATGCTTCAAGTAACTTTTGACTTTTGCAATATTAAACCAAAACCACCATCTTTCCTTAACCTTAACCAAGTGTCAAGAGTGCCTAAACATAACCATAAAAACTTTAATCATGCTTTAGTGGCTACAAGTGGATACTATAGTTTATATTTCTAAAGGTTGTAGATTATTGAATGACCCTTTTCTCACAAGGTTGCAGTGAATAAATGTGGTTTTATAGTCAAGATTCTTATCAGAAACTCAGCAAAGAAATTCAAACTGTAGTTTTGCCTTCACAAAATATTATATTATTTTCTTTTTCTGTCAAAACTGAGTTGTTGTTTTTTTTACATATTTCCAGACTGCACAGGCTGAATTCTGCAGCCAGGTGACTGACAGACTGTTACCTGTTTTGTTTTCAGCTTGGTATGGCTGCTGGCTACATCTCAGTATTTCCAACACTGTATACTACAGATTCCCGGGTAGGAACCTGTAACTGAGAGAGAAGGTGCTTTGTCATTCAGGACGCTGAGCTTTGAAATGTCCTGCTTGTTGATTGTTTGTCTGTAATGCGATATTGTTCACAGAATCCTTTATAGGCCAAAACACTGTTTTTCCTGATATAAACATTGAGAGTTCTCATTTACATTTAGTTTAAAGTTTTTAACGGCTTGACCACGTTTATTTTCTATTGCTTGGTTCTTTGATTTGTGACCATTTTGATGTCCTGCAGAGTTGTTACCGTCAGCTGTGTTTTGCTGCACACAAGCAGCAGTGTGGCTCTCGCACTCGAGTGTGATTCGTCAAAGCAGTCTGACATTCAAGAGAAGCTGTCTCTTCTTAAGACACCGAGAGCACACTGCAGTGACAGAATATTTTAATAAAGATGCTGCTGAGGGAGATTACACGAGCACAAACTGGGTATTTCACACAGCAATATTTCTTATTATGCCCATCTGCTCTCACAATAGCAAGCTTTTGTCCTGGTTTTTAGAGCGCCTTGGGTGGTAGCGTTGCTGTTGTGAAGGGTTTTGTGTGGGGATAACGGCCGGAATGGATAGCAGGTCTAGAGGCACACATGATTGAACTAAAAACTAATCAGAACCCTTGAGGGCATTAAGTGATTGATGTAAATTATTTTTTTGCAAGTTCAAGATACAAACTATTTGGTAATGTGATTTTCAGTAAAAGCATGCAAGGTAATTCAACAGGGCTGGCTGAAATTTTATTTTATTTTTTCATGTGCGGCAAATTCAACAGCAGCTCATATGAGAGATCCAGATAAGATTTTATTAAGATCACTTGCTCAAGCATTTCCCTTTTACAAATAAATAATAGAAATTGAGCTTTAAATGTGGACCACAAAAAGCGGAAGAGTATCTGACATCGATACAGTATGTCTACACATACAACTGTACCTTAATTGTGTTTCTAGGGGAGCAATAACAAGCACTCAGACAACACCTACCTCCACCATGGCTGAGCAAACCTTCAGATGTCATGCTGATTGGCTGATCTTTTAATAATATTCAAATTCTGTCTACGCGTATTGAGACTTTGTTAAGGAGGTATTGTATATGTAATTGCAGCATCAGCTGGAGTCTATACATGCATGTTTTGACTAAATTTGGTTTGCACAGTGCATTAAAGGGTTAAGGAAGCGTATCTCAAAAAGGCCGTTCCACATTATATCATCAATCATTCGTAATAACATGGTATGTGCCGCATTTTATGAAACTTGGATGGAGCTTATAGGAGAAATTGCAAAACATATTTATTCCAAACACTTAAATGGAAAATGATCTCAATTTTGCTTCAATGCCTATCTGTTCAGGAGTAATGTGTATAAACATGGAGTGCTTTGTAAATGGTAGAGATGCACTGATCGGGTATTGGAAAAGTAGGATCGGTCAGGGTATCTGCTGCTACTGAGTTCTCAAGTGCTCTCTTTTCCTAAATTTTAAAGTCTGTGTACATCATTCGAATGATTTTGTGTTACCTTATGTACTATAAAGTAACACACAAGGTTTGTGGCGCTAAAACAACCAAAAGAAAATTTATTTAAAGTGGTCGCCGCATGTCCGATACCGTATCCATCAGCACCAGCCCTAAGATCAAATGACAGCGTATCAGATGGGTGTATATTTAATAAATGACTGCATGGTGGCAACCTCCACACCAAAAACATAGCTAGTAATAGGAGATAATAAACTGGATGTTTTCAAACTGGCTGGCTGTGTGTGACACTTCCCGACTCGACATGTTACACTTGAGAATCCTGAATGGGATCGTGGGATATTGGTACTCTGCACAGAAACACCTATAGTTGATTTAAAAGGGTAGAGAGCTTTGATTTTTGGTTTTAATGGACTGGCAGAATAATAGCTTGGACAGGAGAGGTGCGGGCTTTTACTGGTCTCTCCCTCTTTTCAGCACACAGCATGACACACAGCACACACATGCCCGGTCTCTAAAGTGGTCAATCTAAAAGCCCTGTAGACAGACAAATACTCTCTATGGCTAAATCAACACTGTTTCCTCAGGATTATGGGGGAATTTATTGTAAGATTTGACAAGGAAAGTGGTAAAGTTGCCCTCTGGTGGCAGCTCTCTTACCTTAGAGAAAAAGGCTTAAAGTCTCTGTTTTATTTCATAAAAGAGGTCTCTGGCTACACTGCAGTATTAAAGCAGCAATGCCACTTTGATTTGAGTTCACTGATTCTGGTCAGCTACGCACAAAACTTAACTTTTTACTTGTTATGGTGGAGGTACAAGAAATGACAACATGCCGTCACAGATCTTGCTGACAATCTCTACTGTGTCGGCAATTTCTATTTTAAAATCTGGTCAGTGACGTTATGAACCACTGAAAGGCGTATGTCAACGTTTTTCACCTGATGCAGACTCCTTGGAAACCAAGACAAGCTCCAGAATTTTCCATAATTAGTTTTGAATTAAACTGTCACCACCAGCGGGATGCCAGACTGTGTTTTCACTGCTTTCACCTCCGTGTGCCATGACACATCTATCTAATCCCACGCAATTAGAACGATTAGCGAATGCTTAGGCTGCTAAAAGGCCTCAAACTAAGCAATTGGATTTCATTCATGTGCCAGAACACATTGGGAATTTTAGTTTGGGTATTTCAAACTAAAATGTACATTGCCACATTGCTGTAAAGTCAATTTTACCAAACCTCATGATTATTCAAATAGTTTTCTTTTAAAAGGATAACGATTTGAAAATTAACCAAACTGCTAAATTGACTCAAAAGCGAACTCAAGACCATCCATGAGAGGCTCGATGGATCCCTATTGAGTGGAATATCAAACATTATTAATATTCCACTTCCATGCTCAAGTTGTGCTGATGAGCCAAGGGTTTGCTGTTCAGGCCAGGCTGAGTGTGCTATATGCCAGCAGCCTGCTAGAGTTAAGTAAAAATCTCTTACACAGGCTGTTTCCAAGTGGGAAGAGCCTCCTGATTAGAGGATAGTTAGGGATTTGCCAAAGTGATTTGAAAGTTGAAAGAATGGTTGAAGAGTGGAAAGTCGTCTGTTGTTTGAAATCAAATATAAAAGAAGTTGGAAACACTGTTTATGCAAGGCTGCTCTGTCCTTACTGTCAACCCAGGACAGCAACCTAGAATAAAGCTCCACTTTATCACTGAAGTGATAAAGTTTGGACAACAAAATACAGTTGTGGATGAAAGCGAATGTCAAACCAGTTGTTGTTTCTTCGTTACAAACACCTGCATTTCCCAGGTGTTTTGACTGAACACCTGCAAAGTGCTTTTCTGAAGACTTTCTATCTGCCGCTGTGCATGTGTGTTCGCATGTGTACGTACATGATACAGAGCATGTGAGCTTTCAGCTGAGTAAACCAGCTAAGCGGTGCCCCCTGCCATGCCCTGCTGGTGTTTGATCCTGTCATCCCCTCTTTTTTTTTTTTGCCTGACTGGACGCTGGTTTAGCACATTAGTATTAGCACTCTGAATTCCCTGTGTGGACATGTACCACCTGGCAGGCATCGCCACCCTGCGTGAGTCAGAACACCCTGGCCATTAACGCACGGCAGGTAGCATGGCACTGGCAAAGGATCAAGCCCATGTGGTGATGTTAACCTTAGTGTCCACACACACATGCGCACACAAACACAGCTTCTCTCCGGACCCGACTCGTACTGATCCTATAAGCACTCCCCAGAGTGCGATAGACTGAGATGACTGCTACCACCCAGCTTCTTTACAGGCTAACACTGCACACAGTATATCCTATTATCAGCTATGGAGATGTTCACTATGGATGCTGCCAGGGACAACACACACGCACACACTCAGATCAATTTCACGCATGATGTCATACGGATTAAAACTACACAGGTGATGAAGCTGATTCTAAACTCTTTTTTCTTATGGTATGAATTTCAAATGTAAATCAAAAACCAAATCAAGAACATATTTGTTTCATGTATCCATTTTCTGTTTTAATCCCATACCTGCTTTTAGATTTGCTTGACCACGATTTTAGAAATACTGAGGTCATAAGTCCAAATTCACCCTAAAATTACTTTTAACTAGCCACCTACCAAACTCTGTCAAATTTTCTGAATTTATATAATCAATTTGACACATTCTGAAATTAAAGTTGCTATAATTTATATTTTTATAATAACAATGTAGCAAATATCAAACAATGTGAAAACAATGTAACATGTGAAATGGGCCGCTCGTAGTGATGAACTTATCACTACGAGAATTATCACTTGAACCTGCAGCTCCGCTTGGCTTTACGGAGCATAATAGCATTTTTCAGCTCATTGTTTATCTGTCCTGTCCAAAAATGTAATGTTTGGTTCACTCTCACCGCTCTCGTGGCATCATTTTCTGTCGCAGCAGCCAACTGTTTTCTGCGAAAAAGCTCTTGAACACCCACTGTACACTACCTGCACAGCACCAAATGTCAGACAGACATAGTTAGTGAATAAGCTGATGAACATAGTGGAGCATTTAGCAGCTGAAGAGCCAGATATTTCCCTCAGGAGTTAGTTGAGACCAAAAACTGAGCTAAAAGGAGAGTGAATATACAGTAGGACTTACATTCACCGGGTGGACACAAACACAACTCCAAATGAAATGCTAATATTGCGCTGTGTCTGATGGATGTGTAAATAGGCAACTGTTTGCTAGCATGTAGAGCTGAAACATCAATTAGTTGAGCGGCAGAAAATTAATCAGAAACAATTTTGATTTGGTTAATTTTTTTAAGCAAAAATGCCAAACATTCACTGGCTCGAACTTCGACTATGTGAATATTTTAGGTTCTCTTAGTCCTCTGCGGTGGTAAACTGATTATCTTTGGGTTTTAGCAGCAGTTTGGACAAGCAATTTAAGTAAGTAACCAATTTAAAGTTCTTTTGAAGAGTTTATACAGGGAATAGTTTAATTACCATGCCCATCTGACAAAATCAGGCAGCAACACCCAAAAAACTACCAGATACGGTCGATGAATCAAAGGGCGGATCTTCCCTTCAAACAGATGCAGGCTGCATATTGACAGGGCAGAGCTTCAGGATGAGAAACGATGTTGCTACAGGGATTGCCCTGGCCTTCATGCAGCAGGGACCCTCTGTTCAGGTCTGATGCACTACATCATTCTGCCCAGACAGAAAGATCCTTTTCGCTGCTATTTTCGACACGCTCCGTCCCCGTGGTGGCCTCTTTTGTCTGGCCAGAAATCACTAGTCACCTTTGTCACCTTGTAAGCAAGAACCACTAAAACCTGAGTTTCTGGCTTTACAGACCTAATGGGGTACACATGCAGTAACCACACGTAAAACGGCACACACGTGGCTCTCAGAATGCAGCCGGAGGTTTTTTCAATGAGATTACGTTGTTCACAGTTTACAGTCAATCATCATTTTGTACATTCGGTAGATCATCATGTCTTTTCACCTTCTGTTTATTCTATTTCTAACCTCTCTCACTCTGCTGATATCACTCTATCTGTAACTGTGACTCACTATCTCACGTACACAACATGCACACACGCACACTCACACACACACACACACACACACACACAAACATGGACACACACATACTCTGTCAATGACCACTCAGAGTATCACGCACGCCTGATAATTCAGCCTCCCTAACACACTATGACATACGCGAACACGTTCACACTTGGACATTTGCTACGGCAGAGCTTCAGGATTAGCAGCTACTACTAGCATGACACACCAGGAGAGAGAGTACAACACACACCAACACACTGTGCAAGCACACTTATGGAGATATTGAGCTGCAACACACACACTTGCTCATTCACATACAGCAGTAGAGCAGCTTAATACTACCACAATAGCATAAGCATATCCGTCAATGGCACGATACGTGTTTGTGTGCCTGTTAGCACACCATTATATCTCTCACACACACACATGCACGGCCTGGCCCAGATCCCTCTCATGAAGCATGTTTGGGAAAATGTACAGCAGAAGGGGGGGGGGGTGTTAACGCTACAGCTCCTGAGTATCTCCATGGAAACAAGCTGGAGTGCAGCATATTCCACTCGGCGTACTGTCAGAGACTGAGGATGAATCCAGTCCTCATTAGGGAAGCCACACCACACACCAGGCGGTGGATTCCATTATTAATTGCAACAACCCCCCCCCACCCCCCACAATCCAACAAAAAAACACACACCTGGATGAGGGGTTTCCTCATGCTCAAAGTAGTCAATACACTCCGACTAGCTTATTGGACATTGACAAGTGATTCTCTCCTTAGGCTGATCAATGCAGATTGTATGATTTCCATGCACGCTAATGTACTCTTGTCCTTGCTTGTCATCAATTTAACTGCAAACACCTCACATTTACTATTTCACCTCCTGGATTTTGTATAGTAACTGACAGCTTACATGAAAACTTTAAATTGAGTCAGAAGCGTTGATGACGCACTGATAAAATTACACAAAAGCAGGAGACTCAATTTAAATAAACTCTGAATTTCTAAGAATTAGTTGTTGATGCTGCTTCAAAATCCCACAGAGCTAAAAAGCTTGAGCGTAGGCCACAGTGGCTCTCACTGTAGGTCATGTGCTTTCAAGATTTAGTGTAGTGCGGAGACCCCTTTCACTGTTTCAAACGGATAGTTAGTGACAATGAGAGAGCTCACACTTGCCATGAAATTAACAGTGCAGAGAGAAATTCAAGGTTGACGCTCACTTACAGACAGTGTGGGGTACCAAGCATTCCTGCTATCGCTGCTTTTCTGTCATACCAACATCATGTCTCGTCATGTGGCCAATATACATGTTTACTCAAAATATTTCTGAGTCTTTCTTATATCCTCCAAAACATTCAACTACTTCTTCTGACATTTATGTAATTCACAGTGATCAACTTAGGTAAAATGTGAACAGGAGAGTACTTGTTTCTACATGTTCTTAGTCCAAAACAATAAATTGTATATAAATCGTGCTTTCTGCTGCCAATATCAGGCTCACCCCTCTGAATGCTCTCTATATTCAAACTCATATTCACTCTTCCACTCACCCATACACCCACACAGCTTCACTCGCTACCTAACATGGTATTGTACCAAGCGCCACAAGGAGGGATTAAAACAGGGAACTAGGATTCTGGTTATTTCCATCCAGTTTCTATTAGTTTTTTGCTTCAGGTGCCCAGGAAACATTAAGATAACAGAAGGGGAGATGAAAGTTTAATGATTCCTCTGGGGGGTCTCGGGTCACTGCAGCACCAAAAGAATAAGGGAATATACTGTAGACAATAATACAACAGATGAAATATACTGCTGAGTTAAGACAGGATGTCTGATTAAATCCCTTTTCAAGCAAAAGTGCCAGATATCCTGTGGTTTTAGCTTCTCAAATGTGAAAATATGTGGTGCTTTTCTCTGTTCTTGGGTTTTGGACCATCGACTGGACGAAGACATGACATTTTTCACAATATACTGACATTTTATAGACCAATTGATAAATCATGAATTGAGAAAATAATCTGGCAATAAATTGATAATGAAAAGTGAACACAAATGAAAATAACAGCCCAAACAACATCAGTTTACAGTACATTCGTGTGTGGTATGCAAATATTGGCTATACAGAGAAGATGTGCGCAGAGAAGTGTGCATTGTTAAAGTGCTGGATATAATGTCTGTCACTGACATGAAGCAGAAGAACATGCCAAGGTGTCACTAGCAAAATGCAAGATGGTGACAAGACAGAGAAAAGATGTGTAAGTTGTAACAGTTTGAGATCTAAATAGGTAAGCTGCGAGTCATTAAAATGTAGGTAGTTGCAGGAAAGTGTCATTCCCTGAGGTGGTTGTCATCAACACCCTCACTTTTTATTATCATAGAAAAACTGATTTATTTCCATTGTTGAAAGCAAGTAAAAGTCAGGGGGGAAACAGCAGCTTTGGGCAGCACAGTTGACACTCATGTAATCTGCCAAATTATAAATGTTTTATGTTTGCGGTTTGGAATCAATGCTAGGTTCTGTGTTTAACATGCACAGTCATCACCGCCATGAATGAAGAGACAAAGAAAACGGTGCCACCCACAGAAAATCAAGCTTCTTCAACAGAAAATACAAGTACGAAGTCATTCCAGCAGTGCCAGTTTGACTTTCAGGTGATGTTTTGATCATGCAGTACAGCTGCACCACAGCAATGACTCTTCAACGGCATGGATAAGACAACATAAAAGCTATATTAAAAATGATTCTGTGGATTATCACTTAAAATTCAACAGAATTCACTAGTATTTCTATCGTTGTCCTCCTCTGCAACCAGCAATGAATCAGCGCGTCAGTTAATGGCTGGTTAATCATTCCAGCCTGACCTCCAAACCCCCGCAGCAAACAAAGAGAAAAGATGCCATCAACAGCCTGATGTACCGCAGCTTTTAATCCTAAAAACAAACACACTCTTTGAGAAAAACTAAGAGAGTATATAAACAAATTAGCCATTTTATAAACTGTGTCAAATGACTAATTTGCCCATTCTCAAAGTAGGACACAAAAAGCATGTCCTACATGGCATCTAAAATATTTTCCATCAAGCAGGATTGATTCATCGAAACTGAATCACAGACAAATCCACTGCCAAGTGTCAGCAATGAAGGAGAAGTCCAGTTATTTGGTCCAGATCTCAGCAACTACCGGCTAGATTGCCAGATTTGGTTTGGATATTCATGGACCTCAGAGGACGACCCCATTACCATTGGTTAAGCACCAGCATTCTCTTCTCCAACACTTTCAAACTTATAGAAGACAAAAGTTTCTCAAAATGTAATTACTAAATTTCCTTTAAATTTACTGTAAAGTAGATATTAATGTGCTGCAGAGGATGAATCTCAATGTTTTTGACCATTTGACCTTTCTTCTTCTGTTATTCTCAGGCACAAGCTTTGCATCAATTTAGGATATCTCATAATCTAACAGGCAGATTACCATGAAATTTGATAAACACGTTCATGCTCCCAAAGGAATAAACCATTTTAAAGTCATTGACCAGATTGTCAGTCACTTGACTGGCCATGTCATGTTTTTAAAGGAATAACAAATAACAACAACAACATAATTGACATTTGGGGGAAATTAGCTTAGCTTAGCAGAAAGACTGGAAACGGGGAAACAGCTAGCCTGGCTCTGTCCAAAGGTAACAAAATCCGCCTACTAGCACCTCTAAAACTTACTAATTAGCACGTTATATCGTTTGTTTAATCTGTAAAAAAAACACTAAAGTGTTGCCAGGCAACCAGCAAAGACCCCTGGGAGGTCGCTGGTCCTGGCCAAGATATAGGCACATAACCCCCTGTAAAACGGCAAGTTGTCATTTTTACATTTGGTTCCAGTCTTCGTGCTAAGCTAAGTAAACCGGCTGCTGGTCAGTCCCTCCAGGATTTCGCGATGTCGCGATCGCAACTATTAACGCAACTTCAACAAATCCCCGGGAATTCAGTGCGACTCGCAATTTTGACCAATCACCGCAACTTTTCTGCAACTTTGACCAATCATCGCGGTCTCCTGCTAAGCGGCGTCATACGTCAGCAAACTCATTTCCTTGTTTTGCTCAGAAGATGCTGCAAACATGTGTGCGACCAACATCTCACATTTACCCACAAAAATAACAGCAAAGTACGTGAAAAACAGTATCCAGATGTTCTTTACGAAACGGGGGTAAACTGTTTTGCAAGATGTGCACAGTGTTGGGCAAGCTACTTGGAAAGTGTAGCGAGCTAAGCTACCAGTTACGTTACTCCACATTAAATTAAGCTTTTACTCCTTTTCTGCCAACAGAGAGTAAAGAAATAGTAGCTAGCTAACAGTTAGCTGTTGACAAGTTGCTGGCTGGTGTTTGCAGACTGTAATGACTTGTGATGACTGGCTAAGTTAACGTTTTCGCTGGTTGTTAGCTTATTCTGGAATCACCTGAATGTGTAAACTCAAGCTCGCGTGTCTGTAACGTTATTCCACTGCAGCCGAGACGTCGTAGGTCTCAGCCCGAGGATCGGTACGTGATGTCACCATCATACGAAAGTGCCTCTGTCGGCTACACGTCCGCGTAGACGGTGGCGTCACTTACCGATCCTTAGCAGTTTTATTTCAGACCGCAGCAGAACTTTTAGCTGCGTTTTAGCTTCAGAAATGCTCAAGTTTACTCAAAAAGCACATTTGCCTCTGAAGTAAAGGCTGGACTACAATAGAGCAGATGGTGAACAGTGTTTTCTGTGCGACATGGTAAGTCCCTGTGGGGGGCACTTTGGGGTTTTCCCCTTTGTAAAACTATAACATGCACAAAAAAAGATATTAAAACACAATAAAGGACAAAAATCGATCCTTTGCTGTTTTAACCAAGAAAAACAAATGCCGAAACATCGCAAGTTTCATCGCAACTTTTAAGAAAAGCGGTCGCAACATCATGCATTTTAGGCCGCAACAATCACGAAAAAGGCCCACGAAATCCTGGAGGGACTGGTGTGTTCCATCTACATATTTACTGTACAGACAGGAGAGTGGCATAAATCTTCTCATTAAACTCTTGGCAAGAAAGCGAGTATATTTCCCAAAATGATGAACTATTCTTTAACCACTGTAGCAGTAAGCCTCCAACAAAATCAGTACCAAAATCAGTCAGTACCATGTCCATTTCGCACATTTCTATGTTGTTGTGTGTAATAAACATTGCAGCCTCTAGGGGCTGCTGGTGGGGTTTCCACTCTTATTCCTGTTGGGAGCGCCAAGCTTTTTGCGGTGAACCGCTTAAATTTGGCATTTCAGGATGCCAGTATATCTGCTGGAGGATCAGAGCAGTACAAAAAGCTGCCTGGGAGATGCAAGGAGCTGAGACTCTGCTCCTCTGAGACCCTCCTCTGCATCCTAATGCCACATATGATAAACGACCACCTCAGCCAGACACCTAGCTACACATGAAAGCAGACTGATTCAGTCCACACAGCTGTACTAGTCTGCCTATATGGATGTATGAATATAGGTGTGCCTTTAGCTCACTGTAGTGTATGTACAGTGAATTAGGAGATGGAGCTTGTTGCAAGGGCAAACGCTGTATGTACAGTTTGTGTGTGTGCCTGCATGTGTCAAGACACGAGGATTAATTCTTCTAGTGATAAATAGTATCTGTCAATCCTCTGCTGTATCACAGTTATAAAAGAGCCTAGCCTACTATCTGATCTGTTTGCAAATGTAAATGAACGTGAATGTACGTAAAATCTTAAGCCAAAACAGGTTTATGGTGGTGTTTTTTCTTTTTTTTCTTTTTTCAGGTCATAACCAACACATTTGTGCTTTTTTGGGCAAACAAATACAGGAGCTAAAAGGAGCGTAAGACACTGTCAGAGGTTTCAACTCACACACACACATGAAAAAGCCCTGAAGCCCTGTCAAACAGCAGAATGCAGGATTTGAATATTGCTGCAGCACCAGCTAGTCTCTATCTCTTATTAAGGCATTAGGAAGGGTGTGTGTGTGTGTGTGTGTGTGTGTACGTACGGTGAAAGTGATGAGCACTCATTAGGTCACCTACAGGTTCAGGCTTTGAGGGCTTCAGAACCAACATGTGATTGAGAGATTGAAGGGTTTAAGAGGGTTCGCAGCCCTCAGCTGTTTGCCAGCAGGTTATACAAAATCACAGAGCGATGGAGTAAGTTCTCCTAGAATCCCCCTCCTCATGCCCCTGTCCCCATCTACCTGCTGGCGTTATTCTTATCTCCACCTCTGTTTCCTCTCTTCATCTTGATTTCCTTCTTATCTATGACAAATACGGCATGAAGACAAATAGATAAATTGGCAAGAAGAGGGGTTTTTTTTCTCTCTACAACCAAACTGAATCGATCAAAATTATTACATAATGATTAACTATTGGTACCATTAAAGAAGACAGCCTGCCAGTTATTTTGAAGCCAGAGATTCTGTCGACGCTAGTGGCCATACGAAGATCGATGGAAGGCTGTTTGGTCACATTGTCAAAATGAAAATCCCCTTGTTACCCATCGAGAAGCCTGGCGAGGAGCAATCCCTCCCACCCTGCCGGATTCTGTTACACACATACATATGAACACACACACACCTGCACGGATCGCTGTGGTTGAGGGGGAGAATCACATCTCTCTTCGGTTTGAAGAGAGATGTATTTTGTCATGTCTCTATCTCTGAGAGCTTTTTTCAATTTCTGTCCATTGCGAAGAATACTAATTATCTAATCTGCTGTGGCAACTTCTCATCTACCTGTTAAATTCACACACATAAGGCTGTAACAGTTCCACAGAAAATGTCTCAAGAGAAAAGCAAAAAAAAGCCAAATACTAGAAACGTTTTTCTAGATAAATCCAAGTCTTCTTACCTTGCAGCGAGTCTATGTTCCGGAGACATTGGAGCACATATGCGGTATGTCTTCACACGATGACAGGGAAGTGGCGGACAGTCATGCAGAGGTGTTTCACATCTGAGAACGGAGGGGGAAAGCAGGATTTCTCCTCTGTTTTTCTATTCCTTTCTTGTAATTTTTTTCAAAGCCCTCAGAGGAATGGAGCACTGACAGAGGAGGAAGAGGAGGAGGTGGAGGAGGAGAAGGAGGAGGAGGAGGAGGAGGAGGAGAGGGAAGGCTAAGGAGGGAGCAGTCTGCCGGGCTGGGCTGCTGTGGATCACCTGGAGCAGTGATGGGCTCCGCATTTACTCCTCCACTGCAGCAGTGCGAGGCAGCGGCGCGAGCTGCATGTTGCTCCCACAGATCACCGCAAAACAAGGACACGGAGTCTCCATCTGCTGGATTCAGGATTCTGCAGCTCTGTAGCTCCACACGCTCCTATCCCCATCAGCATGCACACTCATGCTGTCCCTCTTCTCTTTTGGGTTTCTATCTGCATCGCTTGTCTCTCTGTGTGCCTTCGCCTCACACTCCTTTTCCCTCTCAGGAGGGTTTATAACAAGTCACAAACGTGTTCCCATATTATTTGGCGCTCACTTTTCCTGGTCGTGTGTCCTCGTACTGACCTGTGCATGTGGTCATGCGTCTGGCGCTCTTGGTAATAAAACGTCAAGCTCAATAAAGCCTCAGCCAACGTCACGCTCTCCCTGCGATGACATCACTCCAATCGAACGAAAAAGGAGGGAGTTGTTTCCTGGTCTTGTCGGGACCCTGCTGACGTCACCCAGATCAGACACGTTTCTCAGGCCATGTGCAGGTGTTTAAATGGCATACAATCCATAAAGAAAGTTACACAAAACTGAACAGAGACGCACGCCAAAAGCGATGGTTCCACTTCAGGTACATAACCATAATCCATGCAAATTACATCACAACACAGTTCCTGTCTCTCAAAGTCCTGGGACTACCTCTTACCCAAACTAGAACCGCAAACTCCACCAACCAGCAGAACAGTTGATCTCCAAGTCCGATCGCCCTCACATTCCTCCCACGTCCTCCCTCCTTCACCAGCCTCTTCTCTGTCCTACAGCACAGCAGAGCTCCTAAGGTTGAGAGACAATCTGAGAGAGGAATAAATACAGATTTGGAAAGGATCATATTGATTTTAGGTCTAATGTAAGAGTTATTGGTATTCTGAAGGAGAAGAGGGGCTACTCAAGAGAAATATGAGTGCACCTTGACTAGATGAAATAGACATATCAGCAATAGCTGATCCAGATTGAAAAGAAGGGCCGCTTAAATAAGGACACAGAAACACAAAGATTTAAAACCTTGTGTGTATAAAGAGCTCAGATCTAGATGATGCCTTGAAAAGTGGAAAAATATTGTTTTCTTGTTTTGTGGGAGTCATTACGTGTGTAGACAATGCCGCAAGAATATGAGGACCAGGTGTGCCCTAAAGAACAATCTTAGTGATGCAAAAGTGAGAAAGACCAAAACTCCACACTGATCCACACTTTGAGCTTTTACCCTCAGGGAGACGCTATAGACACGTAAAAGCTACCAAAAGATTTACAGCAAGACACTCTTGCTGAATGCAATTAGAATACTGAATGCAGCCTCCTTATATGATTTGACAAACACTTTCATTTTAAGAGCATAAACTTAAAAATGAAAATGAGAAGATATTGCATTCTATAGTGGGAATAATACTTCTCCTGTAGTTATTTCACCTAATAGCCATCATGAATAATGAGACTGTAGGGACAAAACAAGAGCTGCTACTCTATTTAAATGTATTATGATAGTTTGCATATAACTATAAAAAGATTTCTCATATAAAGCCTTTCATTTTATTGAGGACATTTCCAACAGCGGAGAGACACAATACAATCTTTGTGCTAAAGTGATTCCTTTGCATTTAGTCCGAAAGAAATGTACCATTTCACTGCTGCTGACACAAACTGTCACACAGAAACCCAACTAAGAAAATACATTTTGCAAAGTAACAGCACACAATCTGTAGTGGATTCTCAAATGGCCAATTTTTGAAATACACCAGCGTCATAGCAACATTTCAATGTTACCAAGTAAACAGTCCCACCTAGTGGTGCAATACTGATCTGCAATGCTTTAGGAAATATGAAGGATTTACACACTTGTGCTATAATCCTGTTCTAGTTTAAAAACCATAGAAACAACCGAAATGACAAATTGTCATCATGCTTATTTTTAAAGCTTAAGCTCTTGCACATAAAGTCATAAACAGCATCACTGCTCCTGCTGTGTGGCCTGCTTGCTATATATTCCTTAAAATTATCCAGTGCACACAGTCATTAACATTCTGCCTCAACCTTGAGAAAGTGATGAGTAAGGTATGATCAAGAGCAAGTTCTGCAGATGGCTGATAAAGAAAGAAGAGGAAAAAAAAACTCGAACAATTCTTTAGGTTATGCACATCAAACAAGCAGAGATGTTCCCGTATCCACATTCACTTCATCTGGAGCCTTTGTGCTGACAAAGCCTGTAAAAGCACAGTAGGGCCCTACACACGATTAACTCGCAGATTATCTCTGAAGTGAGGTTGTGCTGAAACTCTACTGTCAGCCCATTCGTAGAGCTTAAAAAGACATTCTCAGAATGCAATTAACACATATATGACCGTTGGAGCACAGAAAATGCTGTCAAACTTGAGTTTAGTCAGTCTATGGTGTTATGATTTAGAGCGATACTGCAACATTCTAGGCACAAGCTACATATTAGTGTTGGACTGAATGTACAAAATGTAGTTGATATATTAAAGGGCAGAACCAAAAGGTGAAGCCTCTGCGTAGAAAGAGCCAAACCTGACCTCAAAATGTTTGTTCATTGGCGAATTATATACCAACAAGTCATGGGAATCATGAGAATCATCATACTTGCTTTTGCGTCAGTCTGTGGTATTTATAAACCAAGTGACTTAAAATTCACAAAATAAAAATTGAAGCCTACTCTTTCATGATTTCGTCCTGGCCTTTGGCTTCAAAAGCAATCATAGTGATAGTGATAGTATTTGAGGTTTGTGCTGATGCGAGCCAGCGTTTGATCATCTACGATGCCCAAAAAATGCCAAGAGAAAGGCAGCGGACCCCTGCAGTGCTTTTTCCTTGGATGATTCTTGGTGCCCTGACCTCCGCTGAGAGACGGAGTCCTGCAGAGTTTAACTAATTAACGACTCTCTCCTTTATGTTCTGTGCCCAAATTCAACAGCCAACACCTCAGCTTCACTCTGTGAGGTTGATCTGCTGTCTTTACCTGCCGGGTCTGTCTTTTTAAGGGTCTCGGTACAGGGTCAACCCTTTCCCATCATGCACTAGGCAGATGGTAGGGAAACACTCATCTCTCAGATCACATGTAACAGGAACTTACACGGAAAGGAAAGCAGGAGTCGTTCTTTGTCACTGTAAGGGGACAGTGCTAACAAATGGACTTATCCAAAGGCCAGCTGAATTGCACTAATTTAACAATGGATGAAATGACTATGTGCACGTGAAAGGTGTTTGTTTTGGTTCTGACCCACTGCTCTTTAAATCAGCGTAGTTTCCAGCCTCAATAGGCAGCAGTTTACAGTGAAAGAAAGCTCTGATAGACCCGCTGTACACTTCCTGCACAGCACCAAACGGCAGGTTAGCAACTAGCTAGTCAACATAGTGAAGAATTTAGCAACTGAAGAGCCAGATGTTTCTCTCAGGAGTTGGTGGAGAGAAAAACTAAAATTAGCAAAAAGGAGAGTGAATGTTGAACATTCAACAGGTGGACACAAACATGATTCCTAAAGAATGCTAACATTTCTCCATGTCTGCTGAATGTGTAGATTACAGAGGCAACTGTCTGCTAACATGTTCGCCATATCAACTTCAAAAGGTGATAATATGTCAGTGTTTACAGCTTGTTGTGCTGCTGTCCCCAAGTGGCCAACGAAAGCTATTAAAGCAGGTTAAGGTTTCAGTTTGAAACACACCTGAAGTAATAATCAGGCTGGCATTATTTTATATTTTTCTTATTGTTGACAAGTCCCATGAAAAGACCAAAACTAGCAGTGTTTCTTAATAAGTTCAGACTTCCCAAGGCCATTGGTTCCTAATGAAGAAGTATATCTTTAAAAAGAACGGGTCACAAATATATAGTTAAATTTTTTTAAAGGCTAAATTATTTCCTAAAACACAGGGCACTGTAGTGTTTAGCAGAGGTGGGGGACTCCAGTGCAAATTTGAGGACTTGAGACTTGCTTGACCAACACTGATAAAAGACTCCACTTGACTTTGACTTGGTATTCATGACTTGAGACTTGACTTAGACTTGACACAGATGACTCCGTTTTGAAACATGACTGGGTGACTTTAGTCCTGGTGTCAAGCTGGAGAAATCAATGCAAGACCGCATCGAGCTGAAAGCATGCTGGAAAGGATTCTCCCATGACTGGGCTGCCTTATATTAGCAGACCGTTTCTGATTCAGACAAGACAGCTGATTAATGAACAGGTTTTCACAACAGAGTGTCATAATTCTGCTCGCGGTCCCTCACTAGTTCAAAGTCAGTGTAAATCAACCATTTCCCCTCTCTCTTATCAGAGCTGTGTGACGAATGCAATCCTGCTAGATCAGGGAAATAAAATTGTACTTTTCCTTGAGGATTAAAATTTCAGGGCTATAAATTAATGGATGTAGGCTATTAGTCCACACAATCCACAGCAGAAAATAATAATAAGAGTGATAGTTATCCCCAGCTAGCAACAGTAGCAAAGCGCACATTTTTTCTCATATGCACTCCGGACAATGGAAATGCTTTGTTTGGTTTAGGCGAGGGGTGACGCCTGGGTGGAGGGTGCCGTGCAGGAGGAGTCCGTTATGACTGTTTTTGCACTGATATCAAGTCTCAACATGACCGTAATCCACAAAACTAACTGTGATGGAAACGGAGGGCAGCCTGGCGGAGCAGGGCTGCAGCGAGGCTCTCCGCTCCGCTGATGACTGCGCCGTCTGCGAGTTCATAACTGAACTATGAGCAGGTCACACACCTTTACTTTCTCAGACTGTGTTGATATCGATACTGGGCCTTCTGTATTTGGACGTATCCACAATGTCAACAAAACTATTTTGTTAAATATTTTTGCCTAAACTAATATAAAAGCAGTACTGATCATTTTTAACAAATGTTTTAACATGTATTTTGCACCAAAAAGAGCACTGATAAGTAATGGGATCGATAAGCACTATCAATAGTGGTATTGGTATTCATAAAATACTAACCATTCCATACCCATCCCTAGTTGCAGAACTATTCAAATAAATCCTCATTCAGCATTTTCCCAGAAGGCTAAGTGGTCTTAGAACTTGGGATATTGTCAAAGTTCACTATACATATCATATACAGAGCCAGTGTTTATGGTAAGGAACATGTCCCCCAGTGCAACTCTGTAGCTTATTAATATGTTTTTAATCACTTTCTTTAACAGAAATTGAGGTCTATGGCAGATAGCAATAAGGAATACAGTATCAGGCCTTGGCTACAAAGGGAAAACTTAGTATGATTAGTTTGGTTTGACAACAAAAAAATTATAGGATATCACCATCTCTTGTGGTTTCTGAATAAAGTTTACACTATTGCCAAACAACCAACTATGCAAACATGGTCAACAGGCCAAAATGGTCTGATCCTACTCGTGAAAACTCATCACTTTAAAAGAAGAAGGAAGCTGCCACCACTAACAACGTCATTCCTTTAGATCCCTGCTAAAGCTGATATACAGTACATATATATGTATATATATATATGTGTGTGTGTGTGTGTGTAAAACAACTTCCTATTAGCTGAATGACTTCCCCTCATTAAGTTTGACTTAATCACCCCTCCCACCTCTTACCTGAGTCCTTCTCAAAGAAAAGACAGCAGTGAGTCTGTAGTAGCCATGGTAACACCTGTGACACATGAAAAGATGGATGACAGATATACACTAGTACAATACAGCTGAGTCACTCCAGACACACACACACACACACACACACACAGATATTGACTGAATGGAGGGCAGCAGCACAATGAGAACATGTTGGCATTTACAGACAGAAGAAACTTGAGGAAGAAGCTGTGGGTCCCCTCCATTCGCAATGGCTTTTCACCATGGGAAAGAAAAGAATACACCCCACCCTCCCA
>CM022481.1:19392596-19438262 GCA_011952105.1 Coreoperca whiteheadi | reverse complement strand
CCACACCCACCCACACCCACACACACACACACACACACACACATACTTTCAAACACATGTAATCTAATTCTCACCTCACCCACACATCATGCATCATTCAGTGTAACCGATTGATGGGCGCAGGAAACACCCCGACAGGTGAAAAATCATTCAGGGAGTGACTCATTCGTGCTCCGCAGAACTTCTGGCAGTTTCTGACATTTAACACTTTTCACTGTGACCAGGTGCGATGCGCTGGCTCCAGCCGGTCAAGCCTCCACCACACCTCATGTAGGTGCACCTGAGATATAACAGTCAATAACAAATAACAGGCTTCGCTGCAGACTCGGTCCATAGGCTACACAAGCACGACACTGTGCATCCTTCCTCCCAGTTCCTACCTTTTTCAGCGCTGACATCTTCCTCCTCAGAGCAGGTCACTTCTTCTTCGATAGTAAACGGGCGATAAATATGAGAAAAGCGATCATGTCCCCTGGTTTCCGTGAAAACGTTCATTGCGTTGTTCGTTAGTAACATCTGCAGCAAAGCGGCCGTAGTTTCCCATGATGACGGCGGCTTGTGTGTGTTTTCTTGTCCAACGCAAGTCCTGATGCGGCGGCAGACTCCATTCTCTGGAGATGATTTATAATGCACTGATGCTGTTGTGGTCACTGATAGCACAGCTCCTCTTATGAAGGCAGCCAATATCAGACGCCATTTTCACAAAGTCCGCACCGCCAGTAGCCTACTTGTATTGATATAATCTAACAGAAATAACGTAACTTCTCAACACCCTAACACGCCAACTTAAACAGAAGAAAAATTGTTAAAACGTAAAAACGTTCCCTTTCATTGATGCTGGTTTACACTAGATAATGATGACGTAGGCTACACAATTCGAAGTGAAAATACACAAATAAAGGACAGTTATGTCAATTTATCTATGTTTCCCAATATCACAAACAATTATCAGTTATGTGTGGTTGAATTACTGGTGAATAATAATAAACGTGGCTTTTACAATAAAAAACAAAACACCAAGCTTTATCTAAGCTATTCGATAAGCCACATTTAGTGAATATTACATCGCTGCACAAGTATTCCCTCAATCCAGAGCTTCGTACGTGAGCTAAACTTGAAAAACAGACAAAAATAATTAGTAACGTAAGAGTAACAAAGCTTTCAATTATCATATCCTTTGTTTTTTTGTCAGTTTATTTCATTTTCCTTGTTATTCAGTATTGATTATAACAACTTTGTTTACATTGCACTTTTCATAAACAGAGTTACAAAGTGCTTTACAGTAAAACAAGGACTAACAAGTAAATGAAATAAGATTAAAACAATAATTAAAACAATTATAATAATTTACAATTAGTTAAGAAAAAGCTATAAGATCAAAAATTTGTTTTAAGAAGGGATTTAGAGGCGGATGCTGACTTTGCTTGTGTAGCCTGATGATTAAAATAACAGAAGATGTGACTGTGAACCTCTGACTGAAATAACCTTGTATTTGAAGGATGCGAATGGGTGAAAAACACTGTGCTCTCCTGGCCAAGCCAGTTCACTCCAGCAGAGCTTCATGACAGGCCAGTGTTGGTGGACTGCTGTGTCTCTGGGCAGCTCCTGCAGGGTTTGGTGTCAGCAGTGTTGGCAAAGCACACGCTCAGCATATATTTCCTCAAAAAGAGTCCTCATAATTGACATCCAGGATGGAAGTTACAACTAAGCGGCACCTTTACAGCCGGTCTCCTCCAACACACCCTAATCTACTGCACCTCTCTTTTTGTCTTTTATTTGCACACACCTCTGAGAGGAGTAAGACATCGGCCCAGAGCTCCTTCCCTTTGCCCTCCCTAATCTCAATAATTATAAACAAATAAATGTTTTTGCGAAGGTCTCTACTTGTGAAACACAGTTTGCAACTAGTTTTGTTTTAAAGAGCCTTAAGCTTTGGAGACAAAGTTTATGAAAATAAAAGTGAGTGGGATTATTGTGAAGAAACATGGCAAGATTGATTTCTAATGCTAGGATTTTGCAGCATGGTGTGTAGGTCACTGATAAATTATGTGGGTAGAGTGCATAAAACAGCCAGAAGCTGAAAACATCTCTTAACCTTTGCTCACTCTGCAGGGACAAAGATATTTTACAATTCAATCTGCACTTACAGTATTACCAAACAATAACATCACCTTGGCAACAATAAAACACACATGCACACACACACACACACACACACACACACACACACACAGTGTTCACTGTTATTGATGACTTCAGTCGAAAAATGTCATGTTTCTGCAAATGATATCTGTCTGGAAGGTAAAAGAAACAACGTCAAAAATCTGCAGCACTGAAAAACAATAATAATACATGTTTTGTATAAATGGAGAAAAAAACTCACCAAAACACTGATGTTGTGCATGAAGTTTACAAAACTCACACGTATTTGGGATTTTGAAGTTTTACTGTATGCAGTATTAAAACTGCCAACGACACAACTCCCCGTATAGACCCACAGAGAATAGTGTCAAAGTGTTAAGAAAAATGTTCAGACTCACACCTTTTTGAAGCCCCACGATGCACACTCATACTATATCACTTCAGCCGTCAAACAAGTTACTTCACTAAATGTTATGCAATAAACCAAATGTTTCAAATCAGTTTTGGCAAGAATTAAGGAATGTATTTTACAAAACTCCTCTTAGTTTTATTTAACATAAAATTTTGATTTTTGGGTCTTGTATTTTACATAAATAATGAAACAGACAGACTTAAGAATAAATCATTAAAACATTATTGCCTCTTGCATTATCCCTGTCAGTACTGAGTTTGGTCACTGGAGGGCGCCAGAGACAATCTTCTTCACTGTGCTCTGACCATGGTGCTGAAACAGGTCATCTACATTCTAATTAAACACTACATAATAATAATAATAATAATAATAATAATAATAATGCACAACAATCTACGGTCTCACTCTGTCTCTCTCCATGATGCTGAAACAGTCTAGACTCCAAGTGTTGAAACACACTCATATAGTGTTAGTAGTTGTTTTCACTGCACCCTTTTCATTTGTTTTTATTCAAATTGTATTGGTCAGAATATGAAAAATAAGCCAACCTTATCTGAATATCTTTATGTTATTTTTACTGTGCTTCCTTGGCAACATACAGTACACTTCTATCATCTCTCTACTATTACAGTTTTCCCCACATAGTTTTACTCCATCCGCTTTATCCGCGTCCTGATGCTTTTTCATTTGATGACCCATCCAGCAGTTACGCTGCCACTACTATGCTGTCGTCAACTTGTACAGTGCGCATTTGACTTAACTGAGTGATACGTCACAAGACAAATAAAAGGAAAATACGGCTAAGGAAAGATTTTAACTTATATATTTCTTCACACCAATGCCTCTTAAAGTGCATTCAATATGTGTTCCCTATGTATTTAAATATTCTTAATGAAGGGTCATTTGCACTGCTGAAAGGCAGGCCCCTATGGGAGTGCCCTAAAGGGGTAAAGGCCCACTTGTCAGTCTCATCTGTAATGTCGATCAATTCCTTTGAATTGCAGCTTTAAAAGTACCCAACTCTTTATACAGTTTATGATAAATGAACACCAATGCTAGACTCCTGTGTGTCTCATTGTGTGAATTTATTAGTTTAAAGTTTGGTATACCTGCTTGTTTAATTTTGCTGCCTGTATTTGGATTTCCATTTCAGGTATCACTATGAAATTCTATGACTAAATAATTCTCAGCGATGTTGGCTCTGGCTGTGCCAAATGAGAAAACAGAGAGGACATCTCTGTTTTGAATCGAGGGTCTGAGGACAGAGGGTGTCACATGTTACAGATTGTAAAGCCCTTTGAGGCAAAATTGTGATTTGTAATATTAGGCTATATGAATAAACTTGAAGTGAAAAATTGAATTGAATATCTGTTAGTCTTAGTGATGCTCTTCAGCCTGTGAAACCTGTGAGGGCAAATGATAATAAGTGCGCTGTTTCTTGGTGCAGTTCTTCTGACCAGGACAATACAGGTGGAGCCACCGGAACCTCTTCAATGACACTTGGAAATCCCAGACTCAAACCTTTGAACCTGCTTACCTGGATTTAGTAAAGTTATGTCTCCTAAAGATTACATGGGTTGTTTAGCTTTTTTTCACATCTTGTGAGCTATGACAGGTGCAATGTGACGTTATGCATCTCTAGACCTTGTGAAGCCGTAACCTGTTACCTGCGTCGTGCCACCACACCTGCATTTAAAGATAATTAACTTCCAGCCGGTCTAACTGCTTCCTCGCGCTGCTTTTCCATCAGCAGCGCAGCATTTTATTCAATAGACTGCACACTATTTCGTCTTTTGAATCGTTACTTTGTGTGAAAACATTTCCAAACGTTGCTCTAAATAATGTCATTAACATCATTCATGTCGTCGATTCAACGTGCAGCTGCTACGCAATCAGTGTGTTTCTGCCTCCTTCTCTGTTTTTTGTCGCATTGGATTTAAAGGCGAAGCAGAGTTGGATATTATTGGGAATTGGACCCAAGTTATAGATGGTGGCTGGCTTTCTACAGCTGTGTGGTGAACATGGGATATCGGGAAAACATGACTGTCAGTGACACGAAAAGTGTCCTCCGGTGAATTTGGGAAAACGGGACGCGGAAAACCCAGACTGCGAGGTCGAGACACCCGGAGAAGAAACCTGCCGGACGGCCGGGGACGAAACTGGAAGGCGTCCAGCTGGCAAGCTGAGCAGGTAGGATGAATGAAACTGGAGGGTAACTGTGTGTGCGGGGTCGTTCGTTGGATGCAACGCATGTCACAGCCAAAATAATGGCACAAAATAACATCAAGTGCCCCGATACGGATTGTTCTTTTTGAGCAAACGTGACCCCAAACTTCATTCACCAACCTAGCAGTTTAATGTTGCGTGGCTCCTTTGGAAATGGGACTGTGTAGCTCAGCAGATTTTCAAGACAGGTCAGAAATTGATAGAAAGGGCTCGTTGATACGGCATGCAATTCACTAAGCAATAGCTTGATTTAGTAATAGTTTTGGTTTTAGAGTTAGTTCTCCTCGTAGCCTAATCCCACTCCCTATAATGATCTGCCGAGGCCAGTAGTATGTAAAAAAAAAAAAAAAAAAATTAAAATATAAATTTAGTTCTTCATAGGAAATCATATGAATCATGCCGAATATCCCTGGGGAAACTCCCAATGTCTTATTGAGGTTATTTATGATGTGTAATGTAGAAGTATTTTCTCAGTTACCATGGAAACCTTAAATCGCAAGATTATTCAATGGAATTTGGTTAATTCTTCATAGAGAATCGGGCATGTGTTACACACGACGTAACTCCACAACACTGCAGAGGAGCCTGTGTATACCTCGTTAGAAAGGATTTTGTAATTTTAACACATCTGTGGCTCTTTGTTTTTCAACACACATTTACATTACTCTATGTGAAATGTATGGAATAGCTGTATGACTGTCAGTTCTTAATTCCTGAGGCCTTATCAGACAGCTATTGTGAGCTGGGTAAAACTGCAGACAGGTGAGACACTTGTCTTTTGTACTGTCCAAAAGCCATTGGTAGTAGTATGTTCTATTATGAGAAACAACAATCTTATTAATCCCCATTGTCATGTAAGGGATAATGTTTTGGCTCCAACCTCCAAGTTTAGAAGATTCTGCACTAAACATTTCCTGAGCTAAAGTCTTGTAAGGCTCTTATGTTGACATGTTGCACTTGGCAGTGAGTCATACTTCATTAAAAGATTTATATTTATTCCCTTCCATCCAGACAGCATTGGGCCTCATAATACAGAGGAAGCAGTAAAGGACACTGAAGTAGCCTATCCAGACACCCAACCCTGCTGGATCATGGGTAACCATACTGGCAAAGAACGCCATGGCACTACAGGTACCTGAGGCCAAAGGCAAACAATGATTTTGTTTTGAAATACTCTGTAAAATGGCTTCTTTCTTTTTTACGACTATGTATTCATTTATTTTTTACTGTTTTCAAAGTAAAGGTGATTGAGAACAGTACTTTTAAGTTGCTGCACTGCACATGGCCAGTTTTCACACATGCTTGAATTGACACCTCATTATACTGTAAGACTGACTATTGTTTTCCTGGTTCCAAGACAGAAAGTGTCATGTGTTTTTTGTTTCAGTGTCCCCCCAGTCCCCTTGTAATCCAGGTGAAAATAAACTTGTTTGCACTCAAAACACAAAAACTGGTCATCTGAAGTTTTTATTCTTTTGTGCTGCAGAGGATTAACAGGAGCCTTTACCTCCAAGGAAGGCATCAGCTTTGTGCTTGTTACTTTTCTGCATTAAAAGAGAATAAAAATGCAGATTACATACATACAGAAAATGAGAAGAGGACTACTGTGGGAACCAGTTTATCCACAGTTGGAATAGCAGATATTGCTGGTTTTAACACACCAGGTAAACAAGGATGAGCTTGTAACTACTAGAAAATGTAAAGACCATTCATCATATCCTATTGTTTACCCAAAGCACACTGATATAGTGCAAAAGCAGCACATAGCATGTTCTGAGCCAAAGTATGCCACTAAACCAGGAATAAGAAAAGACGGATATAACAAAGCCAAAATGTTTCATTCAACAAAGTCTCTTTACAAGATTTTTGTGGAAATGTATACCTGTATGAGGCTAATTGACGAAGTGAGACTGCTGTAGAGGTGAGCATCACATTTCCACTGACACTCTATAGATGTACTCAGTTTGTCTAAATGAATTTCTGGTGGGAGAAAATGTCTTGGCACATGGGAAGTGATGAATGAAACGTTTTCAGTGAGATACAAACTGGATCCCAGAGGATTTGGTGAAAGTTGGATTTAGCAACGTCAGATCTTTTAGCCTTTCTCATGTCTTCAGTATCCTCCAGTTCAAAGCCAGCTGTCATTTGGCTCGGCTAATGTGGGAAATTGCCCCGTGCCGCCTTTCATGTCTTGTTTTCTAATTGGAGAAATTCATCCGGCCGTTTGCTCAGTTTAATTCTCACTTACAGCTCTTTAAAATGCTGCTCGTCGTTTCCCTCTCTTGGCTGTCAGTATGCAGGAAGTAGGCTCAGGCTAGAGGATGAGAATAACTCCCCTACTGTAGCTGAGCAGACTACATCATGCTGCTGCTAGTGAAATGATGAGCCTGCAGAATCCTGCAGTACAACACAAGGACAAGGAGGGGAAGCAGGAAAACATTTGAGTCGAAGCAGGCGGAGATCTCTGTAGCCTGCCAAAATCTGCATGAGTTTATAACCAATACACACCGTAAACAGCATACAATCACATAGCGCTAACATTATTTCTCGGTGACATTTTAGACAATGTTTCATGATACAGAATCAAAGATAAACTGCTGAAAAAAAATCAACCTTTTCCTTGAAAAATGTTTTTCAGAGGTGCATGGTTTATGCAGAATGCCAGCAGCATTAATGATGGATGTAATCGCAGTGAGAGCAGCTGTTAGATAGTAGATCAGGGTAAAATCATCTCTCTTCCTGGATCTTGCCACATGGGGGAACAGTGTGTAAGTGTTTGCCTGCCAAGACATTGGCAGGAGAGGCTTTTTGCTGCATCAGTCAGCCCAGGACAGTAAATAAGGGAGCGACACTGGGTGCTTACATCTGCATTGATGAAGGGAAGACTGGGGCTTTGCATTCAGCACACTTTTCATCTTAGGCGAATCTTAAGGCTCAGGACAGTTCTCTGATGTTCTTTCTTTTGCTCCCTTTCTGTTTTACAATTTATTTCCCCCTTTTTAGGTTCTCCTTTAGATTTCTTCCACACGCCTCCTACCACGCCCTCAGAGGCAGATCTGACTGCCATGGCCTTGTCCTCCTCAGATTCCTCTAATAAGGCACAGACGCCATCACCAGCCGGCAGCACCACCCCCTCCACCACCTCTCCAATCCCATACTGGACACAGAAGCTGTCTGCTCCCTCAGAATGGGCTGTGATAAGCATAGACAGCATCAACTACTCGGAGACAAACGTGAGCGATGCAGCAGCGAGGCACGGGCAAGAGGAGGGCAGCCCGGCGTCCCTGCCTTCAGAGCAGAGCTGGCAGGAGCGGGATAGTGGACTGGAGCCGCAGGCTGCAGCAGAGAGAGCCGGAGAGGAGATGACCCTGGTTTTAATCAGTCTGATGGAGCATTACAGGGCCTCACTAGGCCTGGCCCCCAACACTGATGTTACCACAGGAGCAGTAGGTAGGTCCTTGTTTTGTTTTCTTAAAGACACCAAGTAAACTGTTGTCAACCTCTGTTGGAGATCAGACAAAAACTGCAAGATTACTTACAGATTATTGATAATTTACTTAAACTGTAACTGTGAATCTTTGGATTTACTAAAATTCATCTGATTGCAATTTAGTAATGTGAAAAGGATGCTTTTTAAGATAGTTTTGCACAACTGAATTACTTAAGCATATGGATAATGTAAATGGACAAGGAAGGAGGTGAAAAGAGGTACTTCAGTGATTTAGTATGTTGCTTTGCAAAAGACAAGTTAAAGAAAGATTGGTCAAAATTGAAACAGTAGAGAGATCCTGATTTTTAGTCACTGGTGTAGGTCAAGCTCCAAAAACACTGGATCCTACATTCCCCATAATGAAACTCAACAGCATCTTTTGTTATACCACCCCTGCCTGGTAAATGCCTATGTCTTTCCAGCTCAATACCTAATCCAGGATTTCTGTTAAATATTCATTGTCTTCAAACCCATACCAAGATAACGCTGATTACATCACTATGACATCATAAGGGTTACTTTATCAGACTTTAGAAAGCTCCTCCAGAGCCACAGACTGAGTGCCGCTTTAAGCACAAAAAAATCATAATTTAACTAGCAAGTAAATTATTAATTTTCCTTTACTATAAAGTCAAGACTGTTCTCACAGCAGACATTTTTACTTTTCAAAGACATGCAAGTAATAATACTAACAATGGCCGCATACATTTCAATTATACAAGTGCCAAGGCCCTTGTGTAAAACATACTGGCTCACTGAGATCGCAAAATGCAACAGAGCCACCATTAATATTATGAGTTTTGTCCTTTTCCTGTTTTGTGAAACATTTTATGAAATTGTGCTATTTTGCTGTCAAGTAAATACTGAATGAATTACCCATCCTGATTGCAGTTGTCAGACTTTTAAATCTATTTTCACTCAGTCTTGTGTTTTTGTTTTTTTTGCTTTTTTTTTGTTCAACTCGTCGGTCAGAGCTGCTCAGGCGCTTGATAACAGAGAAAGATGAGCTGGTTGAGGAGGTGGACACACTGAGGGAGACACTAAGGGTGAGTTGTAACTACAGGTCCCATGCCACCCTAAGGCCATAAAAATGTCCTGGAGCTCACAAACATTATTATATAATTTGGGGGGGGATTAATAGTCTTGAAAATCTTTTTCTTTGGCATTTTAGTATTATGACTATTATGTCATTTGCCATCACCGCAGCATATGTATTCCAATAGCCCAGGTTGAAAAGTTATATCAATTACTTGCCTTAGAGTAATGAATTTATCCAAATATTTATATAGTAAGAGATCAGAGGCAGCAGTAATGTCCAGGACTCCAGAGAACACTAAGAGCCTTATGGAGAATACAATTACACCATTTCTTTTCCATTTTGTCCTTTTTCTTTTGTCCTCCATGGCAGACCGAGAGGTTAGAGTGGCATCAGTTCCAGTGTGACCTGCAGGTCGCGGTGTCTGTGGCCGACCGGCTGCGGGTCGAGTCGGAGCAGGCTCTGGGTTCGCTCCAGGAGAGCCACAGGGCTGTGGAGGAGCAGTTGGCTCAGTCCCTCAGCAGACAGAAGGAGAAGGACGGGGAGCTGGAGAGTCTGAGAACCGAGCACAGAGATGTCTGCCTCAAACTAACTGAACTCACCCTGCAGCAGCAGCAGGAGCGGGCTGAGCTGGACGCTCTGAGGAACGCATGCAGGGTGAAAGACGTAACAGATTGTGATGAAAAGGCAGAGAGACAAGTCTCTGAGGAGGGGCAGGGGCAGGAAATACAGGAAGTTGTGGAGGAAAAACCCAGGGAAGTTGAGGCCGACACTGAAGCTAAAATTATTGAAAAGCAAAAGGAGGAGAATGACACAAATAAAGAGGTGGATGCTGAAGTTGTGGGTCATGATCCTGAGGAGGCAAATGACTCAGGGAGCATGCAGCTGACAGGAAAAGGGGTGGCGGAGGGATACCTTCGCAGTTTGGCAGTCCTGGAGAAAAAGAAAGAAGGGGGTCGTGGGCAGAGAGATCCAAGGACGATTGTGATGCTGTCTGAAAGATCTTGGTGAGTCTACATGAACGCTCACAATAATTTAATATTAGTATAGTATTAATAGAAGACGGTATTATAAAACATGCAAAAAACATGTCTTGTAGGAGTCTCTCTCGTCTCCCACTTCCAATTGACTCCTCCAGTGAAAATGGGACCTCAAAAAACACGAGCACAACATTGCCGCTATGCAAGGTATTAATAACACTTGTTGACTTGATATCAAATGTTCTTTAAACTATCATGATTGTACACAAGAATATAAGAATAATTAGGGAGGTGGAAAACACTTTGTATTGGCATTTGTAGAATCAGTGCATGGTGTCATCTCTGAACCTTTCCAGAAAGAAGAGCCACCAAAACGGAGAAGGCTGGACCGTATTTTTCAGCGGCAAGACAGCTGGTCCAGCTTTTATACAGGTGAGCTTAAATCTGCAGTACTAAACCACCTTTATGTTCTTTTAGACAGCGTGGTAAGTATACAGTTGTATGATGGAAGCTGCATTTGTGCCTTGCAGGAAAACAGGATGAGGACCAAAGCTCAGATTCTATCAAGTAAGTAACTATTAGGCGCTTTTCTTGGTTGATACCGACCTCTCAACCGACACTGAAGTCGGTGTGTAAAAGACAGAGAAGCTGATAAATGTTTAGCAAGAATTAGTCATTTTCAAATCAACTATGAAGTCACAATCTCTAGTTGAAGATTTTGCACACTTGAATCTCCCAAAACAATGCTCTTCTTGCTGTTCCCAAGTCTAGATTTGACACAAACTGTGGACAATTTGCATGACGGCTTCTGTATTTTCTTTTAAAAATCAGCTAAAATCGCAACAGTTGGACTTCAAACTGACTATCATGCTTTTTTTTAATCTAATAATTGTATTACTGTCTCTAATGTTCTTTTGTTAAAGCATTGTGTAACTATGTTAAGGAAATTGCAATAAGTTATTCTTAAAACTGTGATGAAATGTTTTCTTGCCTTCCTCAGACCTCAGGATGGTTTCAGTGCTCTGCTGAGGCGTCATGGCGGCTCCAGGAGAAACTCCCTGCTGCGCTGGTGTCAGAGTCGTACCCAAGGTTATAAGGTTAGAGAGGAGACTGTCACTATTATTTAAAATACTAAAATTAAGAGGAATTCAGGGTGGTCATCAAAAATACCTTTTTTACCAGTTACATATCTTGTCTTCATCGAGTATGTTTTGTGGCAGAATATCGAACTCACAAACTTCAGCAGCAGCTGGGAGGACGGCTTGGCGTTCTGCGCTGTTTATCACACATACTTACCGACTCACATCCCGTACGACACCCTCAACCCAGCAGACAAGGTAAAACTGTTGAGCTATTGATTCTCAAAACAAAAGAAACGCATGCAATAAGCAGATTATGTAATCGCCACAATGAAATTCAAATTATTTCAAAAGCCTTTACGGAGACAGAAAAGAATAAAATTATCAGCTATCCAGTCCCAATCATTGATAACCTGTTTTTATGACTTGAGATTAACTGTCAAGTCCACTGAGAATTCATGACTCAATGCAAGATTCTTGCACACTGTCGATCTCTTGTACTCTCTTTATTAAAAAAGTTTTGGTCCTCAGACTGAATTTAACCTGATGAAGGTCTGAGGACCAAACATCGTTAACAGAGTCAGTTTGAGTGAATGGGATTTTTTGGCTATTTTAAAAGAATCCAAGGTATGTCTGTAAAAATGTGAACTTGAGTATAAAAGCTGCTTCTGACTGGAATGTTTTTACAGAAGGAAAATCTGGACCTTGCTTTTAGGACAGGCGAGAGTGTGGGAATCACAGCCACGCTGGTGAGACATTTTACACAGTTCACTTATGTTTGATACAGGTTATTAAAAAACATATTTGGAAAGTTACTTAAAACTAGCGTCCACTGTTCTTATAGTCTTATCTTTACATGTTGGGACAGACAGCGGAGGAGATGCTGAAGGCAGACGGGCCAGACTGGCAGAAGGTCCTGGGTTATGTCGAAAGCATTTTCCGTCACTTTGAGATGTGAAGTTGTTTTCTCTTGTCTTGCTCTTCTGCCTGGTTTTCTTCCATTGTTGTGACTGGAGCTGAAGGACTGAAACACTGGTCACCACAAGAGGAAGCTCTAGTCACAATGAACTCGCCAGGCAGGATTTAAAATGTGTCTGCAATATTAGACTTTATGACATGAATTTATGTATCAATTCAATGTCCGTCACACAAACGGTTGTTGGCTGAGACTTAGATGGAAGAAAGTAAACCTTGGAGTATTTTTCTACTTACTACCTATTCAGATCCAAATAGCTGAGTGATAATGCACAAGACACAAAAAGAATCATTACTGCACCTAATACAGAATATAAACACCTGCTAAATAATTACTTTCACATTTGTTACTGGGTGGTGGTTTGCCTTTTAAATAAATAATGAGCACTTTGATTAAACTTGTATTGTATTTGTCAAGTGGATAGTTTCAGAATCTGGGGCACTTTAAATTTATTTATCGCAACTAATACTTATTTTTATCATGAACCTCTCCTGCCATGATAGTGTTATCATGTCTGCATGCACCCAAATCTAAAATCCACATAACAAAAGAAGGGCGCAGACATGAGTTTATGTTGGAATAGTGTAGTTTTAACCTTAAACACTAGTGTCTGTTTAGGGAAAGTTGCCTTTGAGGAAATGTGTGTGTGTGTGTGTGTATATATAAGTAAATGTATGTAAGCGCTTCAGTATTTTTCAAAACACAGTAAACACATGAAGATGTTGTTGCTAAAACCTTATTGCAATAATAAAGTTATGTATATCTAAGTTATTATTTTTTCCCCTCCAACTTTTTCTACATTAATAATACCACAAATTCACAGAAAACACTTTAATATAATAAAATGACATTTGATTCATCTGACAGCATAGAAAAATGGTATAATTAAAACAAAAGATGGCATTAAAGGAAATGTTTAAGGTTCAATGAAATATGAAAATGGTCATAGTGTAACATGAAACAAATAAATACTGAATCATTTAAAAAGCAATAATTTACGCGTTTTTGCAAGTATGCTTTAAATTAAACCATAATGTAGATACGATTTGAATTTCATCTTTGTTGGAACATTTTTTTCCATGATTTCTCAAGAAAGGAAATTACAGTATGTTCATGTTGCTCCAAAGCATTAGATGAAAGTAACCTTGCAGTTGACCGATTACTGTAAATCCCTCCTATGAAGCTGGAATGCCGCCTCCTATAGGTGGTGTTGACAGTGGTGGCAGGAGGAGAGACTTCAGTTTAACTGACATGGCTGCAATTTCAGGGTCCTGGGTTTCATACATCTTCACCAATCTGGCAAATTTTAGGACACCTGAAAGTGAAGCAGAGTCAAGAACAATGTGATGATATGTGTCATCAACCCTGAAGCACATGCCGTCTTTGTGAGTAGTAGAGTATGGCAATTCTGACAAAATACAGTACCTTAATATATATATTGATATAATATGACAGTATTGTGGGGTTGACTTGTCACATTCAGATGATATTCAGACACAATAACATCTAGAGAAATTAAATGATTAGGGATGTGTTTATTTCACTCAGCTTAAACAGAAGTTTGGAAATGTATCATTTAACTGTACTGCAAAATGTAAGACTAACATATCCCTTTAAAATAACCAAATCTCAGACGATATTACATTTCAAATCATGACAGTGTTATATCAATATGGCCCAGGCCTTGTGAATACCATGATGAATTCTGGTTTGAAGAGTTTAAAAAATTAAATAGTTAAATCCTGTGGCGTCCTTTACAGGACGGTACTTTGGCTCTGAATTTATGCATGATCTTGTTTGGTGGCAGAGTTTACAGGTCCAATGCACACAGAGTACATCTGTTTGGTTCTCACCAGTAAAATCCAGGAAACTGTCGACTACATGCATATACAGTGTATTTGTGCTAAAAGGTCCTTTCTGCATGTCACATCAGCACCTAGTCAAAGAACTTAGTTAGTTTCACAGAGGAATAAACTAAATCTAGGGCTAGAAAATGGTGCCTTATGCTCACCCTCTCCTTCATTGTTGAAGCCATAGGCTTTGATAACCTCTTGTTGAATCAAGGTGGCCACAGGGAGAACAAGCTGCAGCATCTTGCCCATGTCGTTGCAGGCACTTTCACGAGCCTCCTCCATCCTCGCAGCGTTTTCTGGTACCGAGAAGGCCTGGATCACTTCACTCAGTACCACTGTGAAAGAAACAAACATAACCTCAGTAGATGCTCTGTTACTACAGCATGTATATGTATATAAAAATAAATAAAAAACCCTATATACAATCTAAATATGCTTTTCCTTATAATACATGTGTCAAACATGTACAGACCCAAAAAAGCAAACATACAATAACCCAGAGGAAATGGAAAAGTTTCCGGCATGCGTTTGAACGTGGACACAGATGTGACAGATCTCAGGTCATCAGGTAGCGTGACGTGCTGGAAGTGTTTGTCCGCTATTTATTCCGCAATAATGATGTAGGGCAACTAAAGAAATACCAGAAAAGCTAGAAAATATAAACTTCATAGAATACAAGCTGTTCCTCTCACCTCTGGTCTGCTCAACAGTGAGGGTGGGCTGTTGTGCTGGAGCTGAGGCCATGTCTGGAGAGGAAACCGAGAACACACTGTACTTGAACATTTACAGTGAACAAAGCAAACAGGAAAGAAAGAAACTAGATGACTTAAAAAGAAGGCAGTTATACTATTCTAGACAATTAAATGCTTTAAGTAACTATAACAATGCCATCTCCTTTGATAATTGTTTCAGTCAGTGTTTTAACCTAATTTCCCAATATTTACCAGCGAGTGATTATTTTTAGTTATACATGATTGTAAAGTCAATATATTTGGGTTTTGGGGCTGTTGGTCGGCAATACAAGCAATCTGAAGACGTCTGAGAAATTGTAATACATATTTCAAGAGTTTTTTTAAAGAGTTTTCTAAATCAAATGATTAATGATAATGAAACTGATTTATTTTAGCCCTACTTGGTTGTTTTATAGACGAGATTGAAAACGAGCTGATAAACATCAAGGCGTTTATCCTGACGTAACACAAATGTGACCACATACCAATAACGTTAGATCTGTTGCCTATGACGTAAGACGGTGAGGTAACTTTAGGTGTTGGCATAATGGCCCTAAACTTAAATACAATAAGTTAACCTACATTCAGCTGCTGTAAGATGATGCTTTCTTTATCGTTAAAGTCTCACTAAAGTTAGTGAACCTAACGTTCACTAGTCTTCCACACTGACACGCCGAAATTAAAGAACACTGGACGTCGACCGTTGGGCTTCTCTCTATCGATAGCTTAGAAGGTAACGTTAGCTTGGGAGAAGGTTGCCAGTAGCAACCACAGCTAAAACACATACATTCACGAGCATGAACATTAAACTGTAGATGCTGAAAAACTCACCACAAATGAAAACACCCTAGCTCGTAGCAGAAATGTGAAAAAAAATTGCCAAAAAACGACCCCTTTTACGACAATTGAAAGCTTTTTTACGACATGACTTCCGTCTTTCAGATAGACGCGGAAAAAGGTAAAAGGTAAACAAACGTCATGCTAAGCTAGTAGTATGGTGACATCTGTAAAATGCAGTTAAAGTGGACGTTAAAGTGAATCATAGTCAGTATAGTTGATTTGGATGTTGGATGAAGCTTTATTGAAACAAAGCCGAGAACAACAAGTTTTGAATGAGTTGTCCTAGCAGCCGTTTTTACAGCTAACAACGTTAGTGTAAAGGAACCGGTTGCGTGTTTCGATGGAGCAGAAGCTTGCAGACTTCAGAGCCAGACGACAGGCTGCAAATGCTGTTAAAAAGGATGAGAGTGCTGGCCCGCAGTGCAGAGCACACACAGTGGCGGACACAGCCGCGCAGACTGACCCAGCATCAGCGGCCGAGGAGAGGACGGAGACAAGCGGAGATTCAAGTCCGAAGTCTGGGAAGAAGGTGAGACATCACGTGAGCAGCTGCGGCGACAGCTGGATGTCCGTTTCGACTATGAATCAGGTCAGAAATTCATTAACTAATGTGGTTTCATGTTGTTTATGGGTCCGCACAGCACCCTAAATCCAAGAGATAACCTACGTGAAACTCACGTCCCTAATATGTTGAAAGACTTGACACAAAACATGTAACAAAGGCTGCAACTAACTAACGAATATTTTCATTATCGAGGCCATCTGTCCATTTTTTGTCAGATGCCAAATGTCGGAAAATAGTGACAAACGCCCATCATAATCACCCAGAACCCAAAGTGATATCTTCACACTCTTTGTTTTGTCTGACCAACACACCAAAAGCCACATGTATTAGGTTTACAGAAATATAACACACAAAAAAGCAGAAAATCCTCACGTTTGAGAAGCTGTGGATGTTTGGCATTTTTGCTTGATAAATGACTGAAACGATGAATCGATTATTGATTTGACTGTCGATTATAAGTATATATGTTGCGAACAATTCATAAATTCAGTACCTAATTGTTTCAGCTCTACATGTAACGAGGTTAACCAAAAAAAACTTTAAATGCCAATTTATATCACTACTAACTAAACCAGAAAATAAATATCCAAAATAAATCCACATTGAAATACAACAAAGTATACCACCAGTATAAAAAAAACGTAGCATCCAGCTCCAGTATTTACAGACTGCAGCTTTTCTAAATACTAGTCAGTTTATAATGGGTGTCATTTGAAATGTATCAAACTACAGTACTCCAGCAAGTAACAAGGCATCTGCTCTTAACTGAAAACGCCTACATTCTCCTATCATGTGGACACCCAGAAGAGAGAGGCTATTTTGTGCCCAGACACACCGTACGCTGTATACATGCTGGAACTGAAAATGCACTGAAGCTTTTGATCCTCGCGCTGTGTCTTCTCTGCAGGACTGTAGCGAGTGGCTGATGGACAGCGCGCTGGGAAGATGGCTGGCTTCAAGACAATTTGCCTTCTCAAACCTTACTTTGCTTAAAGTGCTGCTGTGGCTGGTGCTGCTGGGGCTGTTTGTTGAACTGGAGTTTGGCCTGCCTTTCTTCGTCCTCTCCCTCTTCTACTGGCTCTATGAAGGACTCCGTAGCCCAGCTGCCCGCGAGCCTGGAGAACTGAGCGCTTATTCCGTCTTCAATCACGACTGTCAGCCGCTGCTGGGCGCTCTCACTGCAGAGCAGCTGGAGAGAGAGATGGGCTACAGACCTCTGGCTAACAGATGAATTGCACATTTATATTGAATAATCAGATCTCTTTGTCCGATCAAAAATGCTGATTTTATTCAGGAATATGTAGGGATACAATAGTAAATTCAATTTAATATTTCTGTAGAACACATTAAATTGAGGTTGGTCTAATTACAGTTTCATTCCGGTTTCTCTCTCTTCTTTGAAGCAGTTTAATGGTGTCACATATACTGGCATATCGAATCATCGTCACCATTACTTAGTGCACAATATAATGGCTGACAAATTCCTTATATTGGATTACAGATTTTAACATCTGTCTTTCATTTTGAACCTTTACCTTCCACTTCCTGTATGGATCAAGGTGGGTGTGGTGGAAAATGTGGGGATGATATTTAGGAGTGACATGGGGATAAACAAAGGGGCAAGCTGCTTTTAATTTATATGAAAATGTTGTTTACTCTAAATAAATGGTTAGAGCAGTTCAAGCAGCATTGTGTCTGGGCCTTGACATTAGGAAGCGTTGCAATACAGGATGCATTACACACTTTGTTTTGCTGGGATTTTTTAGCGAAATCTTTCATGAAAAGAAGTTGGATTTAAGATTTTTTTTAAATGTTCAAGTAAAACTGGCAAAGAGACTTTTAAAAAAAAAGTAATGAGATTTGAGCGCAAGAGGAAAGCTTTTTCCCTCGTATGACACCGGGCGGGCGCTTGGACCCGTCACATGACTTTTACCAAAGCGACAATGTTCACGCCCAACTACTTCCGCATTTGCTTAACAGACGTTGAACCAGTCAAAGGCAGATGTGATCGTTTCTGTGTTTAGCTAACGTTAGGTCCAAAAGGCTGACACATCCGCGTTTTTTTATTTTACATCACTACTATATTCAAGCCGGTGGTGGCGTCCTCCCTATACGTGTGAAACGTATCATTAGTTAGCAGTTGCTTCGGGAATGCCATGACAAGCTATCTTGCTAGCTACGGTAGCTCCCAGTATTAGTCTCTTGGGTTGCCAGGTAACTATCTTGACAAGCCTTTGGCGCTAAGGTCTTGCGCTTCCTGTATCTCCCAGCCTTGAAACAGTTTCGTGGCGACCTGTCGGTGCTCGCAACAGTAAGTATAAACTCGACATCACCACCACCGCTACTACTACTACTACTGTATTTAACTAGATATTCTTGGATTAATATCTCTGGCGTAGCTAGCTTTCAACAGTAGCATGTTAGCTAATTAGCCGGACTTGCAGAGGTTCAACGTTACTGCTTATTCTGACTGTTTACACGCTGTTTGTAGTTGAGGTTCCTTAACGTTAGCTAACTTCATCGCTCTAACAAAAATAATAAGACCATAAAAGACGTCGGGTATGAAAGTAGAAACAATTATGTTAGCGTAGGAGAACACTAGCGCCGAGATCGAAAAGTGGCTGATGGTATGCCACAAGTGGTTCAGTCGCTGGACTGGTCGCCGCGCCTGCCGTTAGGAAGGGACCGGCTAATGCCGCTGAACCTCTGTGGCAACCCACCGGGCACTTGGCGACAATGAGAAGGGGCTGCATATCAATTTTTGGATGATGTCTTCAGCATTTTGGACATAGTGTATGATCATCATCTCCGCTTCATCCTTAACTCTAGAGGCTGTAGATTTAGGGATAGGTCGTGATTTTGAATGTGTCCGCTAACAAAGATGCGCTGTCTGCTCTGTCCATCAGCGATGTCTGGAAGTCCTGCTGTGGTCATGCGGCTGGTGGCCTCTGCCCACGCTGTGGCTGAAAAGGCCGGGGCCATTGTGAGGAAGGTCCTTCACAGTGGTGAACTTGGCATTGTGGAAAAAGTGGGGCCAATTTATTTTTGGTTTCTAAATCCCAGAACAAGTGCAAAAGCTATGAACTTGTCACAGGTGGACAAGGGAATAGACTGAGATGCATTTGTTTTCATCTTTTCTGCTTCCTCCATGTACCCCTGCACAGACCGGAGCAAATGATCTGCAGACGCTGGCAGACAGACTGGCACAGCAGAGCATTTGCGCATCGCTGTCCAGATGTTTCCCCAAAATCACCATCATTGGAGAGGAGGTGAGCACTTTGTTTCGTGTGTTGGTAAAGTGAGGTCCATGGACACCCACCCCTACATGATTATTCTAGTATTATAATTTATAGAAGAAGAGTGAAAGGCTTATGATCATGTGTATCGCTTGTTTTTTCAGGAGCTTCCAGAGGAGGAGATAAGGGAAGATCTCATTGAGAGTGGCCACTCAGAGGAAATCCTTCAGAAGACATGTCCTTCAGAATACAGGGGGCTGAAAGAGGAGGAGGTGACCGCCAATAGCATCTGACATACAATTAATAGTTATTAGGTTTAGCAATAGACTAAAATACTATTTGTCATAATTGTTAAATAGACTTGCAGTACAGTTGTATCAATACATAAATGTGTTGAGTGATCAGACACTGTTTACCCTTTGCACATATTTCCTCTGAGTGTTTCTTTCTGATTCTCAGCTAGTTGTGTGGGTTGATCCCCTCGATGGCACAAAGGAGTATACTGAAGGTAGGGTCTTCAGATAAGCATATTTTAAAATCTGCCTCCACGTGTGTATGTGTGTGTGTGAGAGAAATGGTGTGCACTACAAATGCTTTTTGCCTTCAGTGCAATGCAGGCTGAGAGATTTATTGTGAGCTATCCAGTTCTTGGTCAAGAAACTCACTTAAACAAATACATTTATCGGTAAAGTGACTCCACCTGCTTGTATTGAAGGCACATGCAGTAGCTAACTGCACCCTGACCGTTTTTTATTAACCTTTAAATGTTTCAAGTCAAAATAAGTGTATGATGTAACTTACCTGGTAATACCTGTCAAAATGTAAACCATTTCAATAAGTTTAATTAAACCTATTATCATAGATTACTAGATAGTAAAGGCACAGTATCACATCTCTATTTTGGTAGGAGTTACTGGAGTATTAGTCACTATTACCTTAAGTGTTGTGACATTTTTATAACTGACTTAGTAGTAATTATATTAACCTATAGTGCAATACCATTATTACATTCTTTGCATCAGTTCAAGCTATTTTATTATTCGTTGTTATTGGTAATCATAAGTTATGATACCTCATGAAAATCATCAGTCCCTCATGAAATAATGATTATCAGTTAATGTGAGTAAGTACCCATGCACAAAAAGGGTGCCATTGTAAAGAATGAGGTTGAGCCTTTGAGTGTATTATTACAGTAATATTATGCTACAAACGCAAGGACAATTTTTTTGTTATTTAAATCCATAGTTATGATGAGTTAAGTAGTGAGGTACTGTGTTACGTGTTGTTTCTATGGTGACAGTTTCAGATTTACTAGGGATGCCATACTGACCTTATTAAGCAGATGAGGTATCAGCACATTAAATACAGTTACTTTATCAGTGTCAATATAAAAGTCTGTGTTTCTGCTATCAGCCACAACAATCCCTCACCCCAGGTTACTTTTACATAAAGTACAAGTATAGTTCTTGTTTTATCTTTATATTTTCTACTGACAGTTTATTGTTTTGCACCAAAATACCAAATCGAATTCCTTGTATGTGTAAACCTACTTGGCAATAAACCTGATTCTGATAAGAAAGAATTATCATGAGTTTCACGCAATGTGTTACAGATTTTAAATTTGTGAAAAAAAGATCAACGGTATCCGATCAGCACTCTGTATCGGCAGGTAGGCTGAGTCGAGGTAATGGAGTGTGATTGGTCCATCTCTAATTGTTATCGATCCATTCTAATTAACAATAGTGGTTAAACCTTTGACCTAAAGGTCCACGAGTTCACGTTCACCGTAGTTTCTCCTACACGCTTGGAAGGGGAAGGGGAGGGTGAGGCGAGTAGTATTCAAATGGTTGCAAACTGCAATTTTACCACTAGATGCCACTGAATCCTACACACTGGACCTTAAAACAATGTTTGTTCCTGAAATCAAAGTTTACAGGCAGCTGCTAAACAAGCTGAAACAAGCATTTTCTGTGGCCATTGTAGAATGTGATAATTTCATTTTATTAACAGGTTTAGCAAACTTTTCTAAGTTATTTTTACTACCTGGTAGTAAACATGAACCCTGTTGCTATAATTGAAGTCTGTTTTTATTTTATTAATTTCTTCTTCCTTATTTGGCTGTAAAATGCTTTCTGTGCACCACTTTGTTGGGTTGCTTTCTGGCTCTTGGCTCTCGTAGCTTCACCATCACTTTTCTCCCTTTTTCCCTTTTTCTTTTCCTTCCCTGCTTTCTACCGGTCTCTCACTCTATCTGCTGACCCCAGCCTCAAGGTGTCTCCGTCACCAAACTGAGGCCCAGATACCACACAAAGGGTCGGACACCTCTCAGCCTCACAGCACAGCTCTCTGTATGGGAAGGCAACAGCAGGAAACCGATAGAAATAATAACTTTGGCAGTAAATAATACTAATTATTCTGCAACACAGAAGCAATCTTTCTTTAAAAAAAAATACTCAATAACTTACTGTCCTTTTCTTTCTGTCCAGCATGTGATTGCCATAGTGACACTTACACATCACAAATATTTGCTTATGAGTTAAGGTGCAGTAAAACCGACAGCTTAATGTGGCCTCTAGCTAACATCCTGCTGTTTTCTGATTTAAGGGCTCCTGGATAATGTGACGGTGCTTATTGGTGTTGCATATGGAGGTAGAGCTATTGCAGGTATCATCAACCAGCCCTTCTACAACTACCAGGTACAGACCAAACTAAATGATCTTGTTCCCTTAAAAGCTGTCACTGTGGTTAATTCAAGCTTTTTCTACGTCAGCTCGGAGCAGGAGCAGATTTAGGAAGAACCATGTGGGGAATGCCAGGATTGGGCGCCTTTGGGTTTCAGCTGCAGGAAGTTCCAGGTGATAGGCGTATCATCACCACCACACGTTCCCATAGCAACAAGCTGGTAACGGACTGTGTAGACGCCATGGAGCCTCATGAAGTTATAAGAGTGGGTGGCGCTGGAAACAAGGTGAGATGGATTTAGAGTTAACACACTGAGATTTTTAAAATGTAAACTGGGATTTTACTTCTTCTGTACAGTCCTGTGTAGAGATGACTTGTACATAAAACACCAGGCCTTGCCATGGTTTCTGATCCTGATCTGAAATGATTAAATGCTAACTTTAAGATGGAATTTGAACTTTTACTACTCCAAACATCTTGCCCTCACAGGTCTCTGAAAGCTTTAGATCAGTATGTGCGGTAATGTAAGACCCTGTGGGGTTGTTGTTTTTGGCAACAAACATTTTCTTCGTTTGACATAAATCAGTGCAGTATGCTGATTTATGCTGCCAAATTTGGCCCATACAAAGTCGAATGCAGCGTAGAGGCAGGCAGATGCTGCCAATCATCTCCTTGATGTTCTTTTTGTGTTCATAGTAACCATGGCATCTTAATGCCTCAAAATCAATGTGGTGATGGTGTAAAATGTCACTTGTAGCTCTTAGATGACTGAAAAAAATAGCTTTAGTGTGTCATCATTCTTATTCCCTCAGCGATTAACATTAGTTAGACAAACACAAAGCACGTAAGCCACCTAAACAGTTTTGTCTCACTGACCAAGAACCTACACCAAAGTTACCTTTGTCGTATGGCTGCAAATGCCTAGCTAGCTAGGGGACTTAGTGCTGTCATTGACTCCAAACTGAATGGGGAGTCAGCCAAAGTGGGCTGGGAATCTGGACTGCTTGACAAGAAATAAAGATGTTTTAGCTATGACACTACTAGCTGTCAGATCCGGGTAAACCCCCGTACAGGAGGTACTGGACCAGCTCTCCGTTTCAAGACTCTTAGACTTAGACTCTCAACTTCTTCAGAAGTCCAAAATCACAGTGTGAGCAAAGGAACATCAGTCCAAATTTGTGACTCTCTGTCACCAGGGTAATGGTTCATCCTTTTCGTGCTCAATCCCTCTGACAGTAACAGTCACTTTGTTATCAAAACGTTCTCATTTACATTTCTTTTTGATTAATGTTGGTTATATTCACAAAATAGTGGAGCATACAGTTTTAACATAATTTCATGTGTTACACAATTCGCTTCAGGATTTTAGATCCTTTTCCTGAAGAGCAGGTCTAGGCCGTGCGCTTTATGATATTATTTTGATCTCAACTCATTTGACAAAGCACATCAGTAAAGATCCTGTTGATGTTTAAAGAGCGTTTGTTTTTCGTATCATCTCTCTGCAGATAATCCAGCTTGTCGAAGGAAAAGCTTCTGCTTATGTCTTCGCTAGTCCAGGGTGCAAGAAGTGGGACACCTGCGCTTCTGAAGCCATTCTGCATGCTGTTGGAGGTAAAACCATCAATTCTGTAGCCGCAGAGGATGTTTGGAGTATTAAATTGCAAAATATGTGTCTCCCTTCTCAGGTTGAAAACCAAACTAGTAGTATATTTTATAGCCATGCATCTGTAGGTTAAAACTTAAATTTTACATTTAACAACATGCATAGTTTTCTAGTCTTTGGATCAGTGCCTAAAATGTTTAATTTTTTTACCCATATTACTTTTCTTGTGCAGGTAAACTGACTGACATGCATGGGAATGCATACTGCTATAATGCCAATGTAAAGCACATGAATTCTGCTGGTGTTCTTGCTACACTACGCAACCACGAGTACTACGTCAGAAGAGTACCACAGTCGGTGCTGCAAGCCCTCAAGTCAGATTGAGGTCTGTCTGCATCGGACTTAACACTAATGTCCCTCTGTGGTTCAGAGATTTAACACTTAAAGTCCATACAGAGAAGAGTTCCTGGACTGACGTGCAGTAACCTTCTGTGGGAAAATGTCATAAAATCTATGTTGTACTTTTTTAAAAGTACAGTCACATTGGACATACTTGAACCAACGTGGTTTTTGTGTCATTTTGTATCACTCAACACTAAATGAACCAGAAACAAACAGAGAGCAGGCTCAACAGCACTTCCATTTATTTCAGTCGTTTGAAACCAACTTGTACAAATCTCAAAACGCCTTAACATACTGTTTCCAACTTGAAGACCAATAGATTTACAAGGCAAAAGGCAAGATTGAAATAAAAATACATCAGTTAAATGTTCATTAGTAAATTGGAAATGATTTACTTCTTTCAATAACCACTAAGTGGGAACAATGTAATATAACTAGCTAATGCCTACAACAAACAAAATGACATTGTCTGGACTTGATGATTTTGACCTCGTTACAATGTCATGCGATGGCTGAAAGTGCAACGATGTTCAGTGTGGGAGGTCGACATCTACTGCTGTGAACAATAAACAGCTTTTCGAGCTGCAGCAACTTAAAAAAAAAAGAATATACTGATAACACATTTTTAAACGTGTATTGTATTTCCGTTTCTGCCGTGTTCTTCACATTTGCGTCTCTACTTTTCTACACATCTACTGTACTTGCCAGACTAATGGACACAAACTCCCAAGTGCTCACTGAGGTTTGGTTCCCGCATTTTCCACATACACTGAATTTACATCAGAACTGAAAATGAACTTTTACCCTATTGCATTACTCAAAGGAAATTCTGCTCTTTAACAAACACAAACGTGCCTTCAGTGATGGGAGGGATTAGAAAGTTTCAGAGTATGGTGTTTGCATCTAATGTATATCAATGCCCTAGTAAAGTTACAGCATAGCTTGGCTGTGTCCTCTTTGAAAGTTCAAATAGGCTTTAATGGCCTTTAAAATGTTTATGCTTGCATATGACGAGATTTAAGCAATCATTAGGAGAAAAACATCAAAGTCAGCAATGTCTAACAGGCGATTCTTAAACTAAAAATTCAACATTTTGGTAAATGACTTTCTTGCCGAGAGTTGTATGTGAAGTTACATTCTTCATGTCTGTCTATTAAATATGATGTTACAGCCAGCAGTCTGCTAACTTAGCTTATCCTTAAGACTGGAAACAGGAAATGGTTAACCTGGCTCTGTCCAAAGATAACAAAATCCACCTACCAGAACATCTAAAGCTCACTAATTAACACGTTTATTAACCTAGTTTGTTTAATCCATACAAAAGACAAAGTGTAAAAACAGTTTTACAGAGGTGATGTGGCCTGACTATTTTGTGTTTGGGACCACTGACTTCCTGGAGTTTCTGCAGGTTGCCTGGCAACGGGTCCATACCAAAATAACTGTCGGAACATATAAACCAATTTAAAATGTAGTTTACTTTTTTTACACTTGATTTATTTATTTTTTTTTACTGATTAAGTCAACTCGATACAATGTATTAATTAAATGGATGGATTTTGTCACCGTTTAACCAGGCTAGCTGTTTCTGTTTCCAGTCTTTTATGCTAAGCTAGGTTAGCTGGCTGCTGGTGGTAGTTTCATATTTGACAGACATGAGTGGTATTATTATCCAACTATTCATTTAAGCAGTGTACTATTTCAGCCAATACGGAAGGGGGCAATGGCAGTAATTAGGTTAATTACATAAACATTAGACAAATCAAGGTGAGACAGAAACAATTGGTCCTGTTGTCTGGGAGAATTTATTGATATTACATTGGCTAAAGCAAAGAACCTGTCTCAATCTCAGAAACGTGCATGCATTCACAGAATCACTATGGAAATTGTTAATCTGAAGGCAGGGAAGCATCTTTTCTTAACATCTTGCCCATGCCACAAGAGTTTGGTTTTAATATTAGTAGAAGTGAGGGCTGAGTTAATACACACAATGGCATTAAAAAAAAATGGAAAAAATACCACTCACATATTCATAAAAATACCCACAGAACAAGCAAAAAACACTCCTGTAGTTTTTGTTTACACATGAACAAGCTGACTGAGAGAAGGCTGGAGTGTTTGAGGCAGCCTGCAGGGACGTGGGCCAGTGACCAGCAGGGTGGGGGGAGGAGCAGGAGAGTCAGGGCCAGCCGCTCACCTCTTTTTCGGTGCCTGAGTGGTGCGAGGCGGGGTGACCGGGCGTCCTGCATTCACCCCTCCGTACTGGTACTTTGCTTTTTTTTCTGACGGCTTCAGGATCTGAAAGAAAGGATGGCCGCGATAAACACGTTAAAAGCACAAAAATCAGGATTCATGTTACGCCACAACAACAACTTTGTTTAAGTTCTCCACCTGAAAGGAGCACATAAGGGACTCGTCCACACTCATCATGCCACCTGCGTTGTCAAACTCCCCGCAGTAGTTGGGGGCGGAGAACAGCGTCACCAGCTGTCGTTTGGCAAAGAACTCATAGCCGTCTTCAACAACCTGTAAGGTAGCAGGATTAGAGTTGAAGCAGTTAGTCGAACATTATTTGACAGCAACTTCGATAACTGATTAATCGTTGAAGTAATTTTTTAAGCTAAATTGCCAAACATTCACAGATTCTAGTCGTCTATTATAGTATACTGAATATTTTAGAGGTTTGGACTGATGGTCAGATTAAATAAGCAATTTAAATATGTCAACTTGGGCTCTGGTCAATTTCGATTTTTTTTCTGACATATTACAGATCAAACAATGAATTGATAAATCAAGAAACTAATCAGCAGATTAATTAATAGTCTTAAAAATAATAGTCAGAAAACTGCCTTCACTTTTATGCTGTAATTGATGAAGCTAAAAAAACAGTACACATCCATTCTTCACATGAAATCAGTATTTTCTATAAATATTTTAAACTGAACTCAATGATAATATTGATTTATTAACACTTTTGTTTCAGTTTCTATATTTGCCAAAATGTATTCTGACATTTTAAACATTATCTGCACAGTCCTCTGGATTTATAAAGTACAGTTGTTTCAATATGTTTGCTTTAATAAAGTTTAATTCTCCCTGGTAATATTTTGACTGTAGCCCTTAATCACAAAGCAGCATAAGTGTTAACCTGATGTGCCCGGCAGATGAGATCCAGGTCGTGACGGTTGAGAAACTTGCTGACCACATCGGCCCCAAAGGTGAAGGACACTCCCCGATCATTCTCCCCCCAGCCCTGGACGTCTTTGTCTGGGTCTGACCACAGCAGGTCACACAGCAAGCCTTGTTCAGAAACACAAGCAGTCATTCACCGATAAAAGTGTATTAAGACCGTCTTCTGGTAATACTCATAAACCCACTTATGAACCTGCTACATGCCAAAGTACCCTGGTAGGGAATAGTGTGCGGATTTCTCTCTGAGCAGCTCTGCCCAAGTTTGTTCCCCCTTAATTCTTAAAGATGTCCTTTTCATTTATTTTACACTGTAGGTCTTGTGAAGCCCTGAGACTACAGTATGGGCAAGGACTACAGACAAAACAAATGTATTAAAAATATGTCTGAATTACCAGCTGTAACAGTTTAGGTCTAGAAAAATGATTGATTTTATTTTTGCCTAAACTAACAGCATTATTTCTATTCCGCTGCAAAATTTTAACATGAAACAGTAAACTGATTATTTAAGTATGGTTCACTCCGATAATTAATTGGCACATTTAGTTTTTCCCATTAGCACTAATTATAAAAAGTTAATTTTCAATCAGCAATATACTATAATTGAGCACTGCAGAAATACAGTACATGTACAAACATCTAGTGCTTTCCCGAAGACACAATAACGTATCAAGCTTTTGTCTTATTTTAGTTCAGTAACACAAACATAATGTGGGACAGCAGACCTGTGTCTGGGACATCAGTGGGTCTCATAATGCGGCGAATTTGTTCCATGGACTGTAGATCAGGTGAGAGCCCTGAGGAGAACAGATGGCTGTATTATAAGTGACACACTACAGGAAAAAATGTGTGAATCAGAATGTAAATGAAAAAAAAAATTCTATTTGACTTTTATTCATCCTGAAGCAAAATGACAATGTGTTGACTGACAGGTAATGTTACTAATGTAATACAATTGTCCTGAATTGATTGAAAAGTACATTTTCAATAGAACCACAATGTAATTAAGGATTTTACATTTACGCAATTAACACCTGTTGTTACTTAACCTATATTTTAACTAATTATTTAATGTTATAGAAATATAGAGATTACATTCTAACCATTCCCTTGAAATCTTACGCCATTCAATATGGTTATTACATAAAATATCACACCCTTCATTAAATACTAAATGCTGAAAAAATTTATAATTTCTATATTACAAAGTCAGATATTTTAAACCCACGTACAAGCACACTTAAATTTCAAAGCGACAAGTGTATTATTCACATCATTCAGTGGTACATGACTGGCTGCTACAGAACTAGAGATGCTTCACAAACCTCCATGGCAGCAGAAAATCTTCTCATCAATAATTGCAGCGATGGGCAGACAATTAAAACAGTCTGTGAAGGTCTTCCAGAGCTTTATGTTGAACCTGCGCTTGCCTGAGGAAAAATAAAGAAATGTGGCAAAGAGCAAATCAGACAAGGAAGAATTGTAAATTATAAATAATACTAGATTGCTACATTATCTGCTTTGTTAAAGAGAAACTTCTTCTTCTTTTCCTTTCGGCTGCTCCCTTTCAGGGGTCGCCACAGCGAATCATGTGCCTCCATAAAGAGAAACTAAAGGCTATAAATATAAATCATAAGAGTCTTGAATCTCAGTTTTATAACTTAGGAAGAATTGTTCATGTTCACGAACGCTCTCTTTGGCCAAATACAAAACATACAGTAGGCTAACTCACAATTAGCACAACATACAGTGACCATTATGCACATGCAGCCAGTGCACAACAAACAGGTGTGTTTTCCAACTTACACTCATCATAGAAGCCGTAGATGCGGTTGATGGAGGCACACTCGTGGTTCCCCCTGAGCAAGAAGAAGTTTTCTGGGTATTTGATCTTGTAGGCGAGCAGCAGGCAGATGGTCTCCAGCGACTGTTTCCCTCTGTCCACGTAATCCCCAAGAAACAGATAGTTGGCCTCCGGAGGAAAGCCTCCATACTCGAATAGCCTCAGCAAGTCTGTATACTGTCCATGGATATCACCTGGAAGGAAATGTTCATCTCATTTTTCATTGGTATCACAATATCGCAAATCATAACATTAATTATTTGGTGGAAACATTTACCCTAAGTGCCTTACAGTACAGTGATTGTCTGTGCTTTTATGATGTAGAAAAATGGTGAACCCCAGCCAAGAGTAAGGGACATATCCTGGTGGCCTCGCAGGGCTAAAGAAACCATGTACACATGATAGCTCAAGGTTGGCTCTAGCCATCAACATTATGTGTTTACTCATCACCTTCCATTGTGAACAATAACTAAGTCACACAGGTGTATATATAAACAAAAAGAAAGGGATGGCTGTTGATAGTTGCTGTTCTCACCGCAGATTTTGAGTGGAGCCTCCAGTTCCAGCAGGATCGGCTGACTGAGGAAAATCTCCCTGGACTTGATGCAGAGCCCCCGCACCTCAGCCTCTGTCATCTGTACGACCTTCCCTGGACGACATCCTCGCACTGCGTGTCAAAAGTACAAAGAGGCCACCAGTCAACATGGGCTGATCCTTAAACAGGGATGAGTAAGTATTAGACACAGCAGACATTTGAACAATTAAACATTTAAGTAACTTGACAGAGTGATCAGAACTAATATGCATCAAACTAAACATAATGATAATGGGCCGGGTAGCTACATTTTCAAATTGTAGGCTAAATCTGCACTATTCTGTCCATAAAAAATTGTCAGCACACTCAAATATATGATTAAAGAGTCTGGGTTATAGCTATAATAAGCATTTTCTGTGTTTCAGGCCTGTTTCAAACTGATGTTTACAAAAAAAATGTATTTTTAAAAATCTCAAAATCTTACAAAGACTTAGTTTTAAAATGCTTACAAATTACTCTAAGAGTGATAGCATGTTTCAATCACATGTTTTTCTTTCGGGCAGTGGGGTTAGCTACCTTTTTATTCACAATTGCATCTCGGTGCCCCATTAAGAGACAGCTGACCATTGTGTTTGCTTTGCTACTGGCCAGACATGCCATTTACTCCAGTCAACACAGGTTGTTATGACCTGGCAAGTACAGGAATGAACAGCTTGTTGGGTCAGCTGGACGCGTGTGAGTGAGTGAGTAAGGGTGGTGTGGTCCACGCAGGACAAAGAGTCTCGAGAACAGCTTCATGTATAAAGAATAAACATGTTTGTTTAGTAATGTCTTAGCGTTGGCTCTAACTGCATGTTGGTAGCTAAAGTAGCTTAGTTTTTTTTAGACACAATAATGCAGCATCACCATGGCAGACCTTTGACATGTGTATGAGTAGCAAAACAACAACAAAACATAAACATTCAAGAACAAAATTATACATTTCGTAGAAGTAAATGAAATAAACGAATAATAACAATATATAAATAAAATAATAAAATAAACAACAGCAAATTGGTCTGGCGATGTCAGTATTTATTTAAGAACACACTTTAGTTCCCAAACTGAATCGTAGTCTAAGAAATTCGCCGGCTGGGAATATATTATAGATGAATCTGAAATACGTGAGGGGGGTGTGTCCGGGGAGGTAGCCGACTTGCTAGCTACCTACCTTGCCAACGAGAACACTTAACGTTACTTAACAACCACATAATTCCACGGTTCTTTCTCGTTCCACTCCATTCCGTGAGAAAACGTACTTTCCCGTACTTGGCTAGTTTAGCTGTTATCACGTTCAAGTTACATCAATAGGTAACTTAACACAGGTAACGTTAGCTCTCTATGTGGCCTGATTTTTCCCCTTTTACATGGACCAACGTTAACTAACAATCCAACATTAGCGAATAGTTAGCTACTAGGGACTGTGACATCATAATAACGTCTAACGGTTACATCACTCCCGGAGCAGAGCGCTTTTAACGCAACGGTTAGCTTACGGGTTGCCGACGAACAACACAGATAGCTAAGGCTGCAGGGTGCTAAAATATATTTTTTTAACATATCGTTAAGTTAATGGTTACAAACAAGAACGTGCAAGTCAGTCATTTTCCTGGTAAAGGACGCAGAAAGACAAAATATCACGATGCTAACCTACCTTCCAGTAACCGAGAGATGATGCTGTCAACGTTCAACTCGCTTTCCGCCATGTTTCTGATGCTCACAGAGACAGTGTTCCGGGTAAAATCGGCCCTGAGTACTGACTTGTAGGCTTAAAACAGGCATTCACACACGGTGACATTATGCATGGGATCACCCAATTCATCAGCAGTGGTGGAATCTAACTGAGTACATTTACTCAGACATTGTACTTAAATACAATTTGGATGTGATGATTTTTATAGGAATGCTTCAATTTTATGTTACTTATACTTCTACTCTACTACATTTCAGAGGAATATATTGTAGGTAGTTATAGTAACTAATTACTTGTACTGATATAGTCAGGTCTCCATTCAGTAGACTCATTATTATTATTAGGGGCTATGCACAACAACCAAAGACATTTCAAAGTAGCAATAAGTATTGAAGACTTATTTTTTCAGACATTTTTGCCATAATTTAATATATATATCTATAGATATAGATATATAAATAGATATCTAGATATCTAGCCAGTACTTCCAAGACCTGTTAACCGGTGTTACCAGTTGTCCTACACCAGAACCTATCATGTCAGTGTAAATTAGATGCAAGCACAGACTGACCATTGAAAAGTATATGTGTGAATTGTGGGGGAGGCTGTTTGACAGGACTGAAGGAAACAGCATTAAGTCTCCTCTGGTTATATCTATACTTCATCTTTTTTTTAAAGGATCTGTAGCCTTCGTCTTCCATAGAAGGTGACTTAAACCTGTATGGATTCTCTGGACCTACAAAGCCTGGACCTGTTCAGAAAGAAATGGAGGAACTTTGTGGTGCAGGAGGTGGTTAATTGGAAATGTTAGTCTTCATATATGTTGAATTGTGCTTGCATGTTGACAAATGTCACATTTAAGATTTAATGTTAATTCTTGGCATTGAAAACAGCATTGGGGACTAAATGTTGCCTTAAAACGTTAGGATTAATTCTCCGCAGGAAACAGTAGTTGACGAAACATTCCCACCATTATGGTGGATTTAGCAGCTGTTTTCACAAGAGAAGTCATTAAAATGCTCAGAAAAATGGACCCTCTAGGTCTTTAAAGGACTTTCTAGGTTACACTATTCTAACTAGTTATTTTAAGGAAACTTCTAGGAAATTAGTAGGACATTTCGGACATCTATTCATTTTCTATTTTATTCTAGTGTATTCAGTCATACTTTATCTTACTGTCCGTGATTTACAGATACGTTTACTATTTTGTAATTTTGTAATTTGGTAATAATTATATGGAAATTGTTACAGTGTGTAATTATTACTTCCAGTTTATGAATTCCAATTAATTACTGTCACCTAGAGAGTCTTTTCATTAGCGCACAACAGGCCAGCTCAACATGGAAAAATGTGAAATTTGTTTACAGGCAAGCATACCATTCAGCATATGGAGGCATTAACTTCTATTCTATTTTGTGGGAAGGCAAAGTATGGATGCAGCAGATGAAGATCATGGAAGATGCCACCAATAGACTGTGTTTTCCCTGGAGGGCAACAGCATGGACAGCTGTCTTCGAGAAAGGCCAGATGCGCGGATTTACTGCACACACCTCCCTGCTTGCATGTTGCCCCATGGAGTGAAGGCCAAACGAATCAAGGTAACTTAATTGGAAGGGTTTAACTTATAGTGTTGTAACTGCTACTACAGTGCTAGTACTTTCTAATTGCTAGTGTGACATCCCCGGCCTCCTAATTTCAGGGCTGGGATGTCATACTAGGAGTTGAAAAATACTAGCAATTGCTTATGTACACAGATAATAATTGCTTACTATTTGTGGTTACAACACAGGTATCTTGTGGTGACAACACAAGATACCCGTTAACCAAGCAAGCAGGTTCCCAAACATAGCTCTATTTAAGCCTTATGTTTTTAAAATAGCAGTATATAAATGAGAAGAATAATGCAACCGCAGGGGGGCACAAGCCAGTGTCTTCATGTGCCAGTCCCAAGTCTGGATAAATGCAGAGGGTTGTGTCAGGAAGGGCATCCGACGTAAAACACATGCCAAATTAAAAATGCGAATCACGACAATGACTTCCATACCGGATCGGTCGGGGCCCGGGTTAACAACGACCGCCACCGGTGCTGTTGACCTACAGGGTACCGGTGGAAATTGGACTACTGTTGGTCGAAGTCAAAGAAGGAGAGGAGGAAGGTGTGTTCGTAGGCAGAGAGAGAAGAGGAAAGCTAAGAATGTAGGACTGACAGTAGGGACTTTGAATGTTGGGACTATGACAGGGAAGGCTAGAGAGTTGATTGACATGATGCAGAGAAGGAAGGTGGACATACTGTGTGTCCAGGAGACCAGGTGGAAAGGTAGCAAGGCTAGAAGCTTAGGAGCAGGGTTCAAGTTGTTCTACCATGGGTCGGATAGGAAGAGAAACGGAGTACGAGTTATCCTGAAAGAGGAGTTTGTGAGGAATGTTCTTGAGGAGAAAAGAGTGTCAGACAGGTTGATGAGCCTAAAGCTGGAAATTGAAGGGGTGATGTTCAATGTTGTGAGTGGTTATGCCCCACAGGTAGGATGTGAGTTAGAAGAGAAGGAGAAATTCTGGAGTGAGTTAGATGAAGTGATGCAGAGCATCCCCAGAGGTGAGAGAGTGGTGATTGGTGCAGATTTCAACGGGCATGTAGGTGAAGGGAACAGAGGTGATGAGAATGTGATGGGCAGGTTTGGTCTTCAGGACAGGAACGCAGAAGGACAGATGGTGGTAGACTTTGCAAAGAGGATGGAAATGGCTGTAGTGAACACTTTCTTCCAGAAGAGGCAGGAACATAGGGTGACATATAAGAGCGGAGGGAGAAGCACTCAGGTGGACTACATCTTGTGTAGACGTTGTAATCTGAAAGAGACGTGACTGTAAAGTAGTGGTAGGGGAGAGTGTAGCCAGACAACACAGGATGCTAGTGTGTAAAATGACTCTGGTGGTGAGGAAGATGAAGAGGACAAAGGCAGAGCAGAGGACAAAGTGGTGGAAGTTTAAAAAGGAAGAATGTTGTTTAGTTTTCAGGGAGGAGCTGAGACAGACTCTGGGTGGTCAGGAAGTGCTCCCAGATGACTGGACCACTACAGCTAATGTGATCAGGGAGACAGGTAGGAGGGTACTCGGTGTGTCATCTGGAAAGAGGAAAGTGGACAAGGAGACTTGGTGGTGGAACCAGGAAGTTCAGGAGTGTATACAGAGAAAGAGGTTAGCAAAGAAGAAGTGGGACACTGAGAGGACTGAAGAGAGTAGACAGGAGTACAGGGAGATGCAGCGTAAGGTGAAGGTAGAGGTGGCAAAGGCCAAACAAAGAGCATATGAGGACTTGTATGCTAGGTTGGACACTAAAGAGGGAGAGGTGGATTTGTACAGGTTGGCCAGACAAAGAGATAGAGATGGGAAGGATGTGCAGCAGGTTAGGGTGATTAAAGATAAGGATGGAAATGTATTGACAGGTGCCAGGAGTGTGATGGGAAGATGGAAGGAGTACTTTGAAGAGTTGGTGAATGAGGAAAATGAAAGGGAACGAAGAGTAGAAGAGGTGACTGGTGTGGAGCAGGAAGTAGCAAAGATTAGCAAGAGTGAAGTGAGGAGGACGTTGAAGAGGATGAAGAGTGGAAAGGCAGTTGGTCCTGATGACATACCTGTGGAGGTATGGAAGTGTCTAGGAGAGGTGGCAGTAGAGTTTCTGACTAGTTTGTTTAACAAGATCTTGGAGAGTGAGAGGATGCCCGAGGAATGGAGGAGGAGTGTACTGGTGCCAATTTTCAAGAACAAGGGAGATGTGCAGAGCTGTGGCAACTACAGAGGAATAAAGCTGATGAGTCATACAATGAAGTTGTGGGAAAGAGTAGTGGAAGCTAGGCTAAAGGCAGAGGTGAGCATTTGTGAGCAGCAATATGGTTTCATGCCTAGAAAGAGCACAACAGATGCAGTATTTGCTTTGAGGATGCTGATGGAGAAGTACAGAGAAGGTCATAAGGAGTTGCATTGCGTCTTTGTAGATTTAGAGAAAGCGTATGACAGGGTGCCGAGAGAGGAGCTGTGGTATTGTATGAGGAAGTCTGGAGTGGCAGAGAAGTATGTTAGAGTGGTGCAGGACATGTATGTGAGCTGTAAGACCGTGGTGAGGTGTGCTGTAGGAGCGACAGAGGAGTTCAAGGTGGAGGTGGGTCTGCATCAAGGATCGGCTCTGAGCCCCTTCTTGTTTGCTCTGGTGATGGACAGGCTGACAGATGAGGTTAGACAGGAATCTCCATGGACTATGATGTTTGTGGATGACATTGTTTTTTGTAGTGAGAGCAGGGAGCAGGTGGAGGAGAATCTAGAGAGATGGAGGTCTGCTCTGGAAAACAGAGGAATGAAGCTTAGCCGCAGTAAGACAGGATACATGTGTGTCAATGAGAGGGACCCAGGTGGAACGGTGAGGTTACAGGGAGCAGAGGTGAAGAAGGTGCAGGACTTTAAGTACTTAGGGTCAACGGTTCAGAGCAATGGAGACTGTGGAAAAGAGGTGAAGAGGCGAGTGCAAGCAGGTTGGAACGGGTGGAGAAAAGTGTCAGGTGTGTTGTGTGATAAAAGAGTATCAGCAAGAATGAAAGGAAAGGTGTTCAAGACGGTGGTGAGACCAGCGATGTTGTACAGCTTAGAGACAGTGGCACTGAAGAAAAGACAAGAGGCAGAGCTGGAGGTGGCAGAGCTTAAGATGTTGAGGTTCTCTTTGGGAGTGACGAGGATGGACAGGATCAGGAACGAGTACATCAGAGGGCCAGCTCATGTTAGATGTTTCGGAGATAAAGCCAGAGAGGCCAGATTGAGGTGGTTTGGACATGTTCAGAGGAGAGACTGTGAATATATTGGTAGAAGGATGCTGAGGTTGGAGCTGCCAGGCAGGAGGTCTAGAGGAAGACCAAAGAGGAGATTTATGTATATGGTGTGAGAGGACATGGAGTTAACTGGTGTGAGTGAAGAGGATGCAGAGGACAGGGTTAGATGGAGGCGCATGATTCGCTGTGGCGACCCCTGAAAGGGAACAGCCGAAAGGAAAAGAAGAAGATAAATGAGAAGAAATGAAACTAATTACTGGGATTGTTTGCAAAGTACATCAACAATGACTCGAATATTGTATCAATTTTATTTTATCAATAAATAAAGTAAAGAGAAATGTACAAAACTTCTGGATTTATCGAGGTCAGTCAATTATATATGGAATATTTCACTATTTCTGTGTAGTATAAAAATTACACAGATTTCCATACTTGTAGCACCATTAAGTAATAAGTAAGTAATAAGAGTAATACGTAATTGATACTAACATTTAATCACCTTAGTCTCTAAATGTGAACAGGCTGCTAGTACTGCCACTCCAAATGACAATCTACATCTCAGTCTGCAGCTCTATGCAGCTGTCAGCTCATTGTTTTGTTTTTTTGGTCCTAGAGCTACATGATTTTGTCAAGAGTTGAGTTTCAATAGCTCACACTGACACACTTCAAATAAAATAGTGATCAGCTGCTGTTTACAACCGCTTACTTACTGTTTACTACCTGCCTCAAGTGAAACAGCAGAAAGTCAAACATCTCACAAAACAAACCAGGGCTTAACCAGGTTTAACCAGGATTAACCATGGCTCCAGTGCAATTGAATATTGGACTTGCAATCAACAGGTGGCAAGAAAGAGGACTGTAATGTCATATCATTGTTGCTGTTTCTTCTGGAGTCAACTTTATGCCCGCTAGTGGTCAAAAATAGCTTGATATGACTTTAAGACTTAAATATACCGTTGACAGTAAACAAAGCTTGATAAGAACAACGGCATTAAAAACCAGTTCCTTTCATTTCTACTGCTTTCTCCACTTTGTTTTTCCGACGCTGACTGCAAGAGAGAATTAGCCAGGCCACAGTAATGCCAGCCAATAAACTGAGGATTCCCACTATCCCTGGCACCCACACGGGTATAGAGGAGGGACACTTGGGCACAGGGATGGTTGGCGCAGCACTGGAGCTGGTGGTAGTAGTGGTGGTGTATGTGACTGTGTTGATGGTGGAGCCTGAGACAGGTGCACCAGTCGTGGTGGTCTCTGGTGGACTCGGTAGGCTGTTGATCTTAGTGAAGATGAAGGGATTGGCCTATAGGAAACATAAAATAGCTCAGCGCAGAAATTTAAGAAATGAAGAACTTAATAGACCCACACTTCAATTCAGGGATTATGGGTTGAAGTGAGTAATATGGAGACCTAAAATGTTCAATATTAAATAAGTAAGACATTATGAAATAGATAATCATATGAATAAAAATAGACATTATATAAAACCATAAAATTGTGGAATAATCCAATACATTTTAAAAATAAAGCTCATTATTATAAAATGTCATTTCATCTGGCTTTTTTCCTCAATAACAGAGTAACGTAATTTTTATTTCACTTCAAGTCTTTCTTTTCAAGCCACTTTCCCCAATGACTTTTCGCAATTCCACCTTTCTTTGTCAAAACTGTAAGAACTGCTGAAATGAAATAAAAATGACCTTCTATAAACTCTGATACTGTGAATAGAAGCAGGATGAAGTAGTCACAATATCGTAGAATGGTTTGGTTTTATTCTAGCATAAAACAACGTGCACATCAGGCACTTTTCCACATATTCACCAAACAAAAGCATACAGATTCAATCCAACATAAAACATAGAATCGCAGGAACACAAGACAAACAAACTACAAACAGCATAAAAATGTATGTTATGCATAAGCATGACACATGATAAACTAAAATAACTTATTTCCATAATGGTCCTATTATATGTTTCATAATATTTCATCTTTTTTTTTTTTTTAAATGTATTGGATTATTTTACAAATTAATGGTTATATTATATTTCGTAGGTATATTAGTATTTATTTCAGAATGTCTTTTGATCTTTATTTTATATTGAACACTTTTGGTGACTGAACGATAGTTAAAATTAAACTTTCACTGATAAATAAATAGATCTCGTTTGGTGATACAATAATAACAGAAGTTGTGAGCAGTGGGACTTCTCTCCAGACTTAAGAAATCTCCACACATACCTCAGAGGGACAGTGAATCTTAGAGCGGTCATATGTGAAGTTGTTATAGGCCTGCTTTCTGCCTACGGGCTCCAACTGTCAACACAGAATTGGAAATTCTGTAAAACCTAAAGACACGTGGAAACACTGGTTATTCTGCTTTAGTTTGGTCCATTACTGCTCCGTGCTCACCATGTTATTCCACACTGCAATGGCCATCTCAGCATGCGCTCGCTCACTGATGTGGAAACAGTCCAAAGAGAAGAAACTCGGGTCAGCCTCACCCACCTGGTGAAAAGATTAGATTTTCACCTTTGGTACATTTCATTAATTGTGTGCCTGTTTGGATAAATGTGTATGTCTAATATATATATGTCTCTCTAACTTACTCCAATACGAGGGATGAAGGAATTGTGTAAAAAGGGTTGAAGGACAACAGCAAAGTCATCTCTTCCGTCATAGCGATTTCCAGAAATAAGATGCTGGATCTCAACCTGGGAGAAAAAAAGAGAATTTGGAGTGACAGAGGGAACCCTGTTTTTTGTAAATATTTAAATGGTTAAAAGAGCTCTTTGCTTTTACCTGATACTCGTGATTGATTCGTTTAATCTCTTCAAGCTCTGGGGAGTTTTCCGCTGGGTTGATAACACAGGGGCAGCTGGTCCTGTAAAAAACAGATTGCCGTTTATTCTCCTTTAGCTAAAATGAGGAAGGAGCTGATCCCAAACCAAAGAATCTTTGCACTGATTCTTTGATTTGGGATCAGCTCCTTCCTTTTCCATGCCAAAATCCTTGCATTCCAAATTAAATCCTTGACTGATCAAGGGAAAATAGATTGTTCTTGAGGTTTGCAGTAGTAAGGACTCAAGGGAGTAATTGTCTATGCACCAAGATAACTGAATCGTGTGTATATGTAAACATCTCAAATGTTCCCAGAAACACGGGGGGACGTCTGCTTAATGTAAAGCTGTTGTGGTAGCTTCAAGTGGAAATGAAAAATAGGCTATGATATTGTGTTAATTCCAAAATAACAACATGTCTGAGTCCCAAGAGATCAACACAAATAAGGCTGAATAATCTAATCTGTAACACTTTACTAACTTCCGTTTTTCCAATTTGGAAAGCTTGGCTCTTTTAATTCTCACATCTGGTTGAAAAAAATATTCATATTTCTAACATGTTGAATGAAAAACCTTTGTCTTGACTGGATTTTAATCTTTATGGGGAAACTACACCACTGGAATAACCAATCTTAATTTTTGGAGGTTTAAACCTGGATCCAGTGAATTCTTTTGCCACTTAGGGGCAGCGTAAACAAGCTTACAATACAGCTCTGACACCTTTTAAGTCGATACTGCAAACCTGTTAACAGTTGCTTGTTTAAACATCTAGCAGACACAGACCAACATTATAATTCATTTGGAGTCATGCCTCTGTCAACTCATCAAATATAAATCCATTCACTCTCCTTTTGGCTCTGTTTTGGTCTCAACTAACTCCTGATATAAATATCTGGTTCTTTAGCTGCTAAATGCTCTACGTTCACCAGCTAGTAGCTAACTTTGTCTGTCAGCTGTTTGGTGCTGAACAGTTAACATACGATGGGTTTTTGGAGCTTGTTCACTAAAAGCAGTTGCCTTCTGCGGCTGAAAACAACACTGATGGAAGCAGAGTGAAGCAAAACAGAAAAGATTCAGGCCAAAAAAACAAAACAATGAGCTGAAAGACGCTAAAATGGTCTGTAGAGCTGAGGGGAACTGCGGAGTGTGGTGATAATTCCAGCAACACCTTTTACATTACATGTAGTCTTGTGATTTTTAATATGAAAATATTGATTATAGGCACTTTAAAATCATGTTCTACATGACATATGAGAGGATGATGAAACAGACAGAAAAACGGGCTAGAAACGACAAAACAAACCTCTGCAAGAGGGAACAGCCAAGCGTGTTCCTCTTAACTGATTTCAGTGGATCTATCTGCAGGAGCTTCACAACATTAATCAACAGCCTTGGTACCTAAAGATACAAAAAGGGAGAAGAGAGGGCAGAAAAAACATGACCCACTTGTACTCACGAGGACAGCAGATGACAATAACTTGTAGCTTTTATTATCTCACCTCTCTGTAAAACATGTCCAAACTCAGCATAAGATTGTGGCTATAGTTCTTGGGTGACAGATTATTCTGCAGAGATATGCAAAGCATGGCCTTTACTACACTTCCATAACATACACAAATGTGTGGTTATTCATGTATAATGCATGAATTTTAAGGAACACTTACTTGGTCTATGCAGTAATTGCAAAGATCATATACCCCGACAAATATTGTCACAAGTTTCCAGTCCTTTTCAAAATTCACCTCCTGCGTAGCATATGTACAGAACATAAGCATGAAAGAGGTGGACACTATTAGAGCCATCTTATAAATTACTTATTTTTTGGGAAGTATTACCTTATTTTCTCTCATGGCCTTGATGAGAGCCTGGACTTGCCCCGGGATATCTCTGTAACAGAACAAATACAGGCAGTAGACGTTAGAAAGATGACAATGGGTTGTTAAAAAGTTTTACTCAGGTGGAGGTACTAAACAAATATGCACATACGCGGTCTTAGCTCCAGCTACAGCCATGTTAAAGCCCTTCTGTCTTGAGCCCTGGCCTCTGGAGAAGCCCTTTAAGGAGGGGTTGAACCTCTTCAAGATGTCTGAGAAGATGCAGAAGGAAAGTTATTGAGTACCGGCTGAAGAAGTGCACTGCTGGTTTATTTCACTCTAGCAGCTGGGTACAAAAGTGAATGAGTAAAAGCCTGTTACATTATAGCTCTTCAACTGGTCAACTGACAACCAGTGAAGGCTGTGGTTATAAGCGCTCTCAGTTAGATATGTCACACTGTATGTGTGTCTAAGAAACACCGATATTGGTACTCATGCAAAAACATTTTATATTCTTATCTTAAACTTTTGCTTGTACAAGTGTTCCAAGTCAGTTCACCAAACTCTCTTTACTACACAAACTTTTTAAAAAATAATCGCTTGTTTCAACCTGATGAATGCCACTTGAACATGAGTATGTGCAGCGTTTGTGAGATTTAAGCATTATAAAATCAGCGCCCCCAAATTGCTTTATAAGGCTACCTTTGTGGGCAAGTGTCATTTATGAAAGTGTCACCTAAGAGCTGAGCTTTAAATCCTGATGTCATAAATCAGCAGCTGAAAGAAGAGATGTAGCAGTATCAGTATAGTCTTATTAGAGGACCCGAAACTATTGGAAAATATAAATAATTAACAGCTGCAAAACGGTTGTGTCATCAGACATTAAGCTATTTAAACTCTAAATTGATTCAGATTAAGGCATTATAATTCTTAAATCCAACAAGTGTTTTCCCCCCGTGGAGAAAGGCAGACAGATCTGTACATGACTTGTATGACAGATCTGGACCTAAAAGAAAATCTTATATATGAGGAAATTGGTGAATACTAAAAGGAATGCTTCTCTGCAGATTACAAATACACATTCACAGCATTATGTTGGCAAGATTGTCATTCCTGTAAGATATAGTGAATCAGAAAAAACTGTTTTTTTTGCCAAACAAGCAGCATAAACTCACTTGGTAGTGTTGTGACAGTCTCCAGAGTCTTATCCCCTCCAATGCTGCAAGAAAAATCCCACAAAAATCAGTGTGGCCCATAAAATGTGATGGTTAATGTAAACCTTATCAACACAGGAGGCATGTCGTACCTCCATGATACTCCTTTATACTCTATATTGAGGCCTAACAGGTTCTTTGCTTTGGCACCAGTGCCTGTCTGTGAACAAACAAGACACATATATAAAGACACAGAAAAATAAAAATAAAATGCTGCAGAAGGTGAGAGTGAGGACAGTAAGACAGTGACAAAGATAAGTCTTACTTCAAAGACTAAACACCAGAACATAAAGGGATGATCATTACCGGTGAAAGCTATCTGGCTGATAACAAAAGGATTACAGAGTTCATAGTTCAATGGCACTAAATAGCTGATACCAACAGGTTTACAGTTGGTGTGATTCTCTAATATGTGTCCAGCTGTTTTGTTCATTATATCTCCTTCCTTGTACTTTCTTACTGAAAAGAATAAACTGGATATCATTTTGTTACGACACTAACCGTTGAAGAGTCTCCCAGGGCTGCCACCACCTTAATGTCTGCTGGTCTCAGCGTGTGAACTACAGATAAAAGACATAAAAGAGATTCAACCTACTGACATCAAGATCAACCACAAACATCATCCCTATGTAGCTAATATTTAGAACCAGCTCCTATTTTCAGCATTTAGAGAACTTTTCTTTTGTCTCTGCTTCCTGCAGCCATGTTCCCTTGGTTTAAAGCCACTATGTGTATACTCTATATGTGATTAGATTAGATTTAATTTATCTTGACGGCATAAGTTTTTATTTATAGGAAATTGAAACAATCCAGGTAACAAATTGTGCAGTTTAATTCAGCCTTTTCATTCTTAGTGTCACTGATGGTGTGCATAGTTTTCCGTGTGTCTTTGTTTCAGCTTGTTAACTGTAGATAAAAGAGGACATCGAATCACATATCAACTGTCTGCTGAAAATGTAGAGACGACTGTCCATCTCACCTGAAGTTGGCACAGTGTCAGATGGAGCAAGGTCCACACAGGAGAAGTCACTACCCCAGTTCTGGGGGAAAAGAAACATCAAAATGTTAAAATTACTTGATCCTGACATGTTGCTTAGTTGATGTTTTCTTCGACTCCGTCTGTTCTTTATCCTGGAGAAATTTGGTTTGATTTGTGTATTTGGGAATATTCGTTACACCGGACGGAGTTCCACCAGATGTTCAAAGACAATTTCAGTCCATTATTGGATAAAATCAAACAGGACCATGAGTGTTTGAACTCTCTCCCTATATCCTGGCTAGGCAGAGTTTCACTTCTGAAAACGAACGCTCTCACTCGCTTTATCCAATGAGAACGATTCCCATTTTATTCCCACACAAAATAATTAGAAAGATACTCTTGTATTTGGCTTAGACTTCACATTAAGATGTCCCCCTTAAACCTGTGATGTGGGGGGTCTGGATCTTCCAGACCACAAAACAAACATCAATTGACTGCCCTTTTGCAATAACTAACTGGTTCCATAACAACACTTCTGCAATTTGGCTAGATATTGAAGCTTTACTGTCTAAATGTCTTCTTTCAAATCTACTCTTTCTAGAAAACCTGACTTTAGTCAAAGATTGTTGCAATAACCTAAGAGCAGCTCGGAGAACAGTACAACGTATTGAAGGAAGATCCGGGTTCACATCCAGTCTTACTCCAATTGTTAATAACCAGGTGTCTTAGATTCACATTTCAAACGTTGGGACTCGAAGGGTATTTCTTCCTTTAGGACCACTTTAAGGACTGGGTCCTTATTGCCTTTAATCAGAAAAAATATGACTTTATATGTTTCTTTCAGGTAAGAGATTACACGAAGAAGAAAAAACGTCTTTATTAACTGATTTCAATGACTGATATTGAAAAACAGATATTTTGTACAGTAGCAGATACATCAATCAGTGTCTTATACAACATTCTGGGGGGCTATCCTGCCATTGGTTTGTGGGAGCTGTGACAGAGGGAACATGGTATAGAGATTACAGAAGATTTGTGGGAACAATAAAAAAAGAATCTGTAACTGAATTAGGTCATTACAACTCAAAATACTACACAGAGTGTATTTATCGCCTGATCGTCTCTCCACATTTAAGCCCACCCTCTCCTCAATTTCCCTTAAATGCAAAATAAATACTGGCAGCCTTACACATAGTCTTTGGTCCTGTCCCAAATTACAAACATACTAGGAAACTGTCCTGTATGAAATACAGAGCATGTTGGGAACTGAGCTTGAACTAGATCCAGTATCTCTTCTTCTTGGTCTTCCTAGTATGCACATTTCTAATGTAAATCATAGAAAATTGTAACATCTTAACATTTTGTGCAAGGAAAGATATACTAATTCAATCCTGTAAGGCTCCCACAATCTCTGGCTGGTGTAGGATAATAATGGAGCATATTCCGCTAGACCTCCTGACTTGTCTAATACACCAAGACCACGAATGTCGCTTTTCCTTTGCCAGTACCAGCTCAGCTCGACTCGACTTGCCTCAGCTCGATTTTCCCTCCGTTTTCCAAGTACCTCCACAAAAGTACCTGGTCGTCATAGCGATGCTGCAGGAAACCGCTGCTACCCACACACACGTGACAATGGAGGAAATCGAGTTTGTGCTGTTTTTGATCGTCGTGATGTGGCAGTTTCTCACAGCAAGAAGACAAACGTTGTTTCGTTTGACCGCGGCATATTCTCTTCCGAGTTGCCGTAATAGTAATCGGTATATCACGCAATCTCTGGCCAAACTATTTAAAAATGGTGGGGTTATTCGGGATACTCCGTCTGGCGCTTGCAGTGATGACGCAGTGAAAAGTGACAATTCTCTCTGACCAATCAGCAGTCTGCTCGCCTCAGCGCGCTTGGAACCTCGCCGGAGGTGGTACGAAAAAAAAGTACCTGGAAGCAGGTACAGGTACAACTTTCACACAGTGGATAAGCAAACCGAGTCGAGTCGAGTCGAATCGAGCTGAGGCGAGCTGGTACTGTGTAATGGAAAAGCGCCATAACTTTTAAAAAATATGGAAACCCTTTCTCGGATATCTGAGTGTATCTGCCATTTTAACTAGAGCTTTTATATGAATTATTTGAGATGCTAAGGCTCAACTATGGTGGTTGTTGTTGGGATTCTGTGACAACCGACTTAAAATTATGTGCAATGTTTGAAAGATGTGCATGTAAAGAAGTTTTTCTCTTTTCTTTTTCTTTATTGTCCATGCTGAGCTGAACAGTGTTATGTTTGAAATTGTTGTTATCTTTTTCTGTCTTTCTTTTGTTAAATGGAACAATTTTAAACTTCCACATTTGTGGGGGGGGGGGGGGGGGGGAAAAAAAAAAAAAAAAAAATGAAAAGCCCAAGGGGAAGTGTAAAAAATTTTATAAAGTAAAACAAAAAAAAAAAATCACAAAAAAAACAAAATTTAAA
>CM022481.1:19366631-19392571 GCA_011952105.1 Coreoperca whiteheadi | reverse complement strand
TTTTTTTTTTTTTTTTTTTTTTTTTTTTTTTTTTTTTTTTTTTTTTTTTGTTATATTATAATGTTCTTTTGTTGTTGTTGGTGGGTGGGGGGGGGGGGGGGGTGGGGTAACAAAATAGAGAAAAATTCTCAGAGCCCAAGGTGACGTCTTAAACTGTTTATAATGTGCAACCAAAAATCCAAATCCCAAAGATGACCAATTTATAATCATCTAAAACAGAGAAAAGCAGCAAATGGAGAATGTTTGGCATTTAAAAAAATAATGAATCGATTATCCAATTAGTTGATGATTTCTTTTCTATCGATAAGCGTATAAATTAATCAAGTAATTGTTTCAACACTTTTAGCTTCTGTGAAATGTTAGCGTCATTCAGGTCTTTAATTTTATTTGTACTAGAGGTCACTTCTCAGCGTCTCAGATAGAGATTATATGCTTACTGTGATAGGTCCAGGGGTTGGAGAGGGACCAGCATATATGTAATTGCTGTTGTTATATGTCCAGATGTATGGTGAAGACTGTAGACAAAGGAAAGACCTTACATTACATGATGACAGTCAGTGACTTCGTAGCCTCAATACAGAAAAATTACATACATATTCAAAAACTTTTAATAACAGAAGCTTGGGGAATCCATTTAGCGCATTTCGTTTCCTCACGAGATTGAGCCATCACAGAATTTATTTTTAAAAAAACACATTCACCAGCATTTATAGCACTGGCTCTATATTTCCTACCTTGGTTGGACATTTCAGGTTAATTTCTGCAGTAAAATCCTGTGTGGAAGTCTTATTGCCCAGAGGTTCTAGCTGGGAAAATAAGAGTCAGAGTGACAGCTCAGTATCATTCAGAACTTTTTATTTGAAATACCCTGTTACATTAAATGTCATATCATAACAAAAGCACTTTATCATGTTTATAGTCTCTTTATTTTAAGGTGGTAGTGTGTTGTGTTACTATTCTGTCACCAGCAGTTGGTTTCAGTTGAACATTCTGTTGCTACCAGCAACCACTACTGCCAGAGTTCCATAGCAGCTTAACTGACATTGTTACTGCTCCCATTTTGTGGGACCTGTGGCCAAGCAGGCAGTGATCTAATGTTAACTGTTTGGGGAGTAATCTAAATGTTACTCCCCAAATTCCCTTGTTGGAACTATGTAGCCTACTCTTTTATTATAGCTGTTTTTTGATTTGTTATTTTAGTTTTCCTGCAATCAGTTTACTGCTACCCAAGCTAGCGATTATACTAGCTGTCTGAAGCTGTTACTGTTGAGCTAACACTAGCGGTTTTTCTTACTCTATACTCTTACTCTTGTGTACTCTATGTATATGTTATTGTGTATGTAAGTTATATTACTAACGTTAGATTAATTACTGCGGTTGTATTTCTTATGGGTGTCAGGGTTTTGAGTTCATATGCTGTTGAGTTCCTGTTTTATGTCCGTTCCTGTCTGGGTTTTGGGTTTAGTTTATGTTAGTTCCTGTTTTATTTTGTAATTTGTCTATTCCCTCATGTTTTTCTAGTTTTGCTTCCTGCTCTTGATTGCTTTGTGTTTCCACCTGTGTTGATTTAGTTCACCTGTGTCTCTTTTTCTCCCCTACCTGGGGGTATTTAAGTTGAGGTTTTTCCTTTGTTCATTGTTGGTTCGTTGTCACTTTGTTGGTTCTGTCTGCCTGTTCTGTTTTGGATTAATGCCTGCAGGTTTGGGAATAAACACTTTAGTCATCATCCTCTGCTAGCTGTCTGCGTTTGGGTCCTGAGTTATGAAACGTTCATGTCATATGGGCTGAATGGTAAAGAAAAAAAGATTCCCATGTTAATGACTTGCCAGCGTTGATGTCATCAAGACGTTTGTATGATTACAAAGCTGGATGTGTGAGCGTTAAGTACTGTACATTGACAACTTCACACCATATACATTAAATTTGGGTTTAATTACATTCAATGATTCTTTGGCATCCATATTAGTTTGGTTTTCAGGCACTTTCGTGTTAGTAAGTGCCAAGTCCGATAGAGTCGAAGCTCGAACAATCTTAGGTTCCCAATCGCAATTAATTGTTGGACGTTAACGTGAATGCTATTTACAAGTCAGAAACCTAACATTACAACTACTCTGTATGCCATGAACGTGGCATTAGTCTATACCTATGTGCATCAAGTTTCCTTGTTGCTAGACCAGTTCATTTTTAAAATACCTATGTCTAACTGGTGTCTTAGCATTTTCTGATTTGTAATCACTATCCCTGAATTGGTTGTCCAATAATGTTTTCCTCCATTCCTCCAATATCCCCCGGGAGATAGTAATTTACTGACAATACATTAAGTTAGATGCATTCACAACAATGACATATGCGCAAAATACTGTCAAAGCGTCTTCCCTGTCAGATACTTACCATGTTGTTCCATAGAGATCGAGCCATCTGCGTCTGGGCCTTCTGGCTGAGATGGAAGCAGTCAGCACTGAAGAAGGAGCGATCAGCACGGCCATCCTGGGAAAAGGTATGATAAACATATAAACTTGACTAGTTTTTATCAATCAGAGCAGTAAAATATAGGACTACTACTCGGTTTAGCCTATGCAATCTGATGCAGGCTACAGAAAAAGTAACTACTAGAAGAAAGGAAAAACTGTAGTTGATATAAGCCTGGATGACTATGTGGCAATCACTGCACATCTTCTGAAGCTTGTGTCCTAAAATCCAGTTCTTCATAATAATTTATATGATGACCCAGAAAAGTCTTTAACTGCATGGAAAAAACGCTATCTTCTGTAAATAGATTTTTATTTTTATATATAGGGATGTTAGGCTCTCAAATGTAACATCTTTTGTTTATATTGACTAGTTAATGTCAAAGGAATAGTTTAACATTTTGGGAAATACAGAAATAATATATTCTCTTTCTTCCAGTGAGTTAGATAAGAGAGTTGAAACCACTCTTATGTCTTTATGTTAGCTTACCAAAAAGGCTGGAAACGGGGGACAACAGTTAACCTGGCTCTGTCCAAAGGAAACAAAATCTGCCTACCAGCACCTCTAAAACTCACTAATTAACATGCTACATCTTGGTTAATCTGTACAAAAACCAGTAACCAGTACCTTTGGACAAAACCAAGCTAGGTGTTTCCCCTTGTTTACAGTCTTTGTGCTAAGCCAAGCTGTCCTGTTGTTATATATTGGATAAAGTGACTGATGGACCAAACTCCCATAACGCCTGTGTAGTCCACATGTGAGAGACCGAGCTTTGTTACTGACCGGCAGTCTGGGGATGATGATTTCTCTGAAGAAAGGCTGGATGACCACAGTGAAGTCTGAGCGAGTGTCATACCGGCCTGACTCCACAACCTCATGCAGTAAACGCTTAAAGAAAGAAAGAGAAAGTGTCAGTGCCTGAGGATGAACTGGTCTGTTACTTTAACTTTTCCTTTATCATAGTAAGGTTTCTTTGGTATTTCCTACCTGATAGCTTCTATTGAGGTCCTCCAACATTTGAAGAGCTTTAGAGTTGGACTTTGGCAAGATAACGCAAGGACACAGAATACTGGAAAAGGAGAGATAACAAGGAACTGCTGTTTGATTATTTATTAAATGATAGTTCGGGAAAGATGGAGTCATGAGCACATGAGCTGGAATCAAAGTCCATGGCCCACATCACATGACTGCTGTGCAGTAGTAAAACTTCTAAATTTTCAATATCTCAGTGACAATAAAGTGGAGAGAAAAGTGTTACTCACTTTACCAGCCAGGTTGGGCATTTAAGTGATTTGTCCATGTGCATTTCTCTCAGTGGGGTAATATGAAGAGGCTCTATTAAGTTCACCAGAGCCCGGGGCACCTGACAGAGACAAGCTCAATCAATGCTAACAAATTATCAACCAAACCAACATATATCTGGAAACATATATAGCAGCATGTCTGTTGATTTTACCTCTTTGTGTAGATAATCCAGGCTGTCGCGAACATTACGAACATAATTCTCTACAGAATAGAGCAACTGTAAAAAAAAAAAAAAATTTAAAAAAAAGGAAAACATTTTCAGGTTATGTCTTCAAAGTCTGAGTTTTGGCCCCTCCAAGAAATGATTTGTGAATTATTACTCCACATTAGTACTTACAGAGTTGTAGCAGTGGTCACAGATGTCATTTCCACCAATGAAAACCGTGATCATCTTCCAATCGGATTCAAAATTGATTCTCTGTAAGAAAAAATAATGTGAGTAAGTAGTATACAGTGGTGTTTTTTGTCCTAGTCTATGTAATGTCTTTTTAAAAAGCAGAAATCTCTCCACTATTGTTTTTATCCAAAGTGGACCTAATCTATAAGTGTAAGAGGATTTTATAGTGGAGTTGGCAAAGTTAATAGGTCAAGAATAAATATCTTATAAACTTACAGCTTCATTCTTCATCCTTGCCACCAGGGCTCGCACTTGTGATGGTATGTTCCTTAAAACACAAACAAAGTAATATAGCACATGGAAATGGCAAATATTTTACTCAGTTAAAAGCACATTTATTTTAAGATTTTATATCCAAATTCTACTCTCTAGCTTTTTTAGCGTTTATAGTTAGCGATTCTCAAAAATCAGTTTCATCACAGATTTAAGTCTTGACAACTTGACTTTAATTTAACATCAACAAAATAATTCAATTTCAATAATCCAAATTCAATTAATTTTAAATTTTTCTTTCATAGACATTTTTCTTTTTAATTTGAAATATATATATATATATATGTACAGTTTTATATATTTTTTATATGGCTTTCTTTTCAGAAAGTATATATAAATGTGGTAAAGTTGCACAAATAATGCAATATAAACAATCAGAAATTTCTCATGCAATTAAGTATAAAAAGAATGAACTTTCTCAATCACTAAGCTGTACTTAATAGTACAAGTTTCAGAGCTTAAGTCAGCTTAATCTTTACAACATAAGCAGGTATTCTGTGGTTAAAAACTGGTGAGAGGCTGCTGAAAAGGCCTCTGATAGGACCCACCTGCTCTTAGCTCCTGCTACAGCCTGGTTGAGGAATGCTTGAGCAGTATGCTCCTTGCCCATGCCAACAGAGTAGCCCGTCAGGTTGGAATTAAAATGTTTTAGGATGTCTATTATAACAAAGGGATAATAATAAAAACAAAAGGTTTCAGTGTAAACAGTGGTAATGTCCATCCCAAAGCAAAAACAACGCTGTTGTTATAACCAATTATAAGTCATCAGGAAGACTCACTGGGCAGCGTGGTGACAGTTGTAAGGTTTTCATCTCCACCAACACTGCAAAAAACACATATGGCGTTAATTTGATAATATAAATTACTTTCCAAATAAAGAAATAGATGGTCATAGAACCACATTAATACCAACACTGCAACACATATAACATAAGCATTATGGTGCAAAATTGTGTGATAGTTATGTTAAAGTCTTGACTTACCTCCAGGACAAACCTCTGTACTGACGCAGGACGTCCAGGACGTTGCTAGAGCTGGATGCAATACCGTTCCCTGCCTGACAGAACAGGACAGTGTTTCAGTAACATGATGAAATTAGACAGAGGTTCTCAATACTTTATAGTGTATGACATTCCCCGAATAATATCAGGCTCTTTCTCTACTGTAGGTATTAAAAATGGGATTCCATATACTGTTATACTGTCCTTTGTTCATCTTTCCATTTCTTTAATGTAATTATCTTATATAAGTAAATGGTCTAAATGATGGAGCTCTTTGGACTGTTCACCGTTGAGGCAAAGACTTACTGTTATATAATTAAGTCTCACTATTGTAAGTATTGATTAATCTATTGCTTATCTTTTCAGTTAACCAAATAAAGCTTGGTCTTAATAATAACAATTTGCTTGTAACTAGAAATTCTAATTTTATCCAGCAACATCGGGTTCAGAAATAAATGCCAGGTCATTCAGGTAACTATAATGTTAATAAAAATGCATACATATTGTCTATTATAATACAAATCCTTCTGTATCTTTTCAATTCTATCTGCTATTCTCTTGCCGTTTGTATATACAACTATATATATATCCAACTCATTTATTACATGATGGACATTTACCTCTTCTTGTGGGTATAAATATATCCAATGTGCAGTTATTCAAATGTAATATCCAAGCACAATCCTTCATCTTACTGTACAGAATATAAAATTAGTAGCTCCTAATGTACAGTATTTTACGGGTCTTTGTATAGTGCATATTTAGTTTATGTTAGAGTTAAAGATTATGGTTCTACTTTTAGGATCTATGCTTTATATTTTGTTATATTTAATTCTGTTTGATATTTTAGATTATATGACTTGTATTTTGTTCTAATCTTTTTCTTTGTTGTTCTATCTATTTAAAAGAATGACAAAATGACTCACTGTCAGAGAGTCGCCCACAGCAGCCACCACTTTGATATCTCCAGGCCTGAGTTCATGGACTGGGGTAAATACAGAAGACACAGAACTTAATTAATTACACAGCACAGGACTTTCAGAGACACTGTACAGTAATATAATACTCAAGTGTAAATAGTAAGTACTATTTGAAATAAGTTTAATGAAATTAAGAGAAATAAAGACAGAGTTTACATTATCAGAAGCAGTGTCATAAAATAAAGGATGTTATGAGGAAGGCACAAGACTAAAAATTATTAATCAAATGATAAAAAGGGATAAATATACAGATTAGTGTCAAATAAAAGGAAAAAAACATATAAAGTGGGTTAGTTTATGAGCTGAAGTCTGTACATTATCAGATTCAATATTTTTTATGTCAATGTGACTCTGTCGCTTTTTCATTTTCATGTATGATATTTTAAGTCGAATTTCAATGTGAGGCAGTATCTCATCAATCAGCCTCAATATGCAGGTTTTGCAACATAAAGAACCTATGCGTGAAAAATGAAACATGAATATGCGAATAAAATCTACCTGACTATTTTACTGTGAGAAGTCTGAAATTCACCCTGGCGCCTGAGAAATGCCTAACATGTAAGTGTGAACCATCTTACCTGAGGTGGGTGTGGAGGGCGAGGGGCTGAGGTCCTCACAGGGCATCGCTGTGCCTGTAAACTGACCGGACACACAGAGGACACCAACAGTCAGAACTAAACAGCTGGCGTGCAACGCCACCGCAACCTCCATTTGGCTCAACACACAGACAACACTCACTGGATGAAGGAGAGGAGAGGCATCGCTGTGGTGATATGAAGGAGAGTTTCCCTCTGTCCTCAGGAAGGGTCGGTCCTTGGGGAGGGAGGTAGGCAGAGAGGGGAGGAGGAATAAGAAAAAAAGATGTGGGTTGGGAAAGGCAAAGGGTAGAATATTTGTATGGCAGACTAAAACCTATTATCATTGACACTGCGTCTAATGACACACTTTAACATGCTGATTTAACTGCATGTGTGTGAGCTTTTAGCACAGGTACTCACCTCAGTTGGACATGGCAATGCAATGATCTTTCCATTGTCTTCTGTGTTATGTTGGTCACTTGTGGGCTGCAGCTGAAAGAGAGAAAACTCATTGGCTCCTTGTTTGCGACATAGAGAACAACGTGTGTGTGTGGGTCTTTCACAAAGAGATTTATTTTAGGCCTCACCAGGTTTGTCCACATCAGCACCATCAGCTTATCAGTTTGTTGTGATGCTTGTGACTCGGAGAGAGGCTTTCCACCCTGTTCGAAGAGAGAACATCAACAACATTGTGCTGTATGTTTGATACAGAAAGTACACATTCAGTTCCTCCTGCATTAAGATAACCAGGACTCTGGATCTGTTACTGGAACACACAGACATGGACTACCATCATCTCACAAGATAAGGACTTTTGGTCTTGAATTTGACATCTTTTTTTTGGCATTTAAGCTTTTATTTTTACTTTTACTTTACTTTCTTTAGTTATTTTAAAGAATATGTTTGGTACATTGTAACTCTACAGGTGAAGATATTATTGAAAGACGTGTAGAAAATAGACACTTTGCTCTGGGACTGGGCAGGACGATTTTCTTGTAACACACATACTGAGCAGCACCATTACATGTAGGAACTGGGTGTTGTTAGCACAGTAGGTATAGGAGTGGTTGCCTCCTTTGTGTTTTGTTTGAATAGATACGGTTTTGTTTTGATTAGCCAGCATGGTAGTTGCTGTGAGTTAATAGGAAGTATATTTTGTTATATTTATTTCTTCGATTTCTTTTATTTTGTTGTTTGCCTCAGTTTTCTAAATTGTGTTGTTTTGTATCTGTTTACTGCCGTTTTTAACCCTGTTTTTGAGATTTGTTCCCTAATAAACATAAATCAGGAGTCAAAGGGATTGATGAACCAAACTGTCTACCCAGGACCTCCAAAACCTTGACTCTAAAGTCATTGTGAATAATGATAACAGTTCCCCTCGCCTCAGTACCAGTAAGGATTAACAAGGAATGCAAAATGGTGCAAATGAAAGGAACAATAAGATACAGGGGTTGAGGGATAGTAACAGCCTGAGACTTACAGCAAAAGATGAAGGGTCTGCGATGAAAGGCGCGTCCTGTACAAGGACAGTGAAGTCATCTCTGTCTCCGTACCAGCGCTTCTTTACCATGAGCTCATCCAAGGACTCCTGGTCGGTGAAACAGAGTTGAGAAGAAAATGTTACCATACAGAGGTCAGATATACATATGTATTAGCTTAGCATACAGCAAACTCCACCACCAGAGGTCAAAGTTTCACAGCAGCTAAAACAACCAAAGGACTGAATGTAGCTGACAGACATTTTGATATGAATAATGGACAAACCTGCAGAGCTTGACTCAGCATGGCCCTCAGCAGTCTGACTTCTCCTTCACTGTTTTCCTCCATGCATGGACACATTCTGTCGGCCAAACAGATTTACTAATTAAAACTTAAAGATTCGTTCTGTACTTTCAGGCTGCTCCATCATCACTTCAGTTAAACTCGGTTTAACACAGTGTGTTTCACTTTATCACTAAGTGGGATGGAATTCCATTGGCAATAAGAAATATTCATGTCATGATACTGATCTATTAAGCTCTACTATTAAACTACCTCGCATATCTTCTCTCATTTAAATCTTGTAACTACAGTACACAATCTAATATCTTCTTCACCTTCAGTATCTCTATATTGGCTTTTTGTTGCGCTTGCCTTGGCAGAACTACTGTGGTTGAAGGTACTTTGCACCTCTGATCTATTTTCATGATTCTTGTAATAGTTTTTATTGTTTGTCACTTGATTGTCAGTTTTCTGCCGTTACTAAACTGCAGTTCTTTTAAAGACTCATGACACATGTAGAACATCTGTTCAGGTGTCACAACATAAAAAACATTTAAACATGTCACAATACATACAACTGACATGCTTTATATATTAAGGCAGAGATTAGGAATAAGTCTTTCACCAGAAAAAGTTTCATTTTAAATATGAACTTACTTGTTGTGGAAACTGTCATTCTCTCCATCCCACAATGCAACACTGACAATGGTCCGGTTCAGCTGCAAGACAGTGAGGTGAAACAAAATGTAAAACATGTGATTATCGCCAATACAGTAATAGAGACTGAATGAAAAATATTGTATATAATTTGGAATATATACCTGAGAGTGCAGCAACTGCAGAGCGTCATCCACCTCTTCAACCGCTGATTTGATGACCGACTGAACCTGCACACAAACACAACAGTCTGAGACAACAAAAACATTTTTATTCATCTCTCAAATGTCTTAAATAGTTTTCTTACTTATGGAACAAATTTCCAACTTCTCCACAGACATAGTCTTGGTATCACTGCTTATTATTGTGTGGTGCAATGGGCGCTCACAGTTCTGTCACAACACCTCCGAGGATTGTGAACATTTTAAAGTTTTAATGTCAGGTAATAATTTGTACATAAGAGAAAAAATAGCAGGTATTAGGAAGAATTTTTTCTTTCACATGGTTGTTTCAGCTCTTGTAGAAGCTGTTGGCCATTCTGTAAATCAAATTTCAGCAAATGCTAAATACTTGTAATAAAATACAGAAAGTAACTTTTTAATAAAGACATGGTTTCTGTAGGACAAACTCTGTCGGCTTGTATCGAGGAACGTCTGTAGCGTGTGAGGCTGACCCTGATAAGAATAAAACACATGGACTATGCAACATATTTGAGCCAATACAATCTAAAGAAACATAGAACGAGTGATTCGGCCTCTTGGCTTTTAACTCATAAACACATAATATACGTAGTTTTTTCCTTAAAATAATTTCATCTACCTGCTGCTGCTCACAGCCACAGAGCAGATCCACCTGAACAAATAGAAGGACCAGCTTCCAGTCTCTCTCCACATCAATGACCTGTAGGAGAAACACAGTTAACATCAACCACAGGCTGAGTTACAGATGTCGATGTAACAGAGGCCAAGCTGAAAAGATTGATATCCTGCGAGTGCAGACACTGGAGCACCTACCTTATTGTTTTGGAGGTAGAGGGACACTTCATTTGCCTGCTCCACCAGTGTGCTACAACCCAAACGAAACAAGGAGACAACAACTTCAAATCACTGGAAGCAGCCAGAGTCGTCAGTAGCATATTTTGCATGCGTCACAAAGTTCTCCTTTTACCTGTGTTGAACAAGCTGAGGGGTGTACAAGTTTGTTTCATCTGAGAGAGGACTGATCAGTGCAGGATTGAACAGGGTCATCAGCTCTGATGGAGGGATATTAACACGAGTTCAACACCAAAACCCAGAGCTTCGTTTCCCATGTGGCTTGTCCGTGTAAACACAAGAATTAGTTGAGTGATCAAGAAGTCAAATGACAGAAAATTAATCAACAACAATTTTGATATTTGAATAATCGTTTTGTCATTTTTAAAGTAAAAATGACAAAAATGCACTGGTTCTAACTTCTCTTATGTCACATTTGCTGGTTTTCTTACTCTTCTATGAGTAGCAAAAATAAAATATCTTTAGGGATTGGACTGTTTGTCAGACAAAACAAGAGTTTGATGTCAGCTTGGGCTTTAGGTGATTGTGATGGACATTTTTTTTCACTATTTTATGACATTTCATAAACAATGAATTAATCAAGAAAAAATAATCAACAGATTAACTGATAATGCAATATCTCAAATATATAAAATAGTAGGATTTGACCGTGAAAATAGTGTTTTTTTAGTTTCATAATAATTCAGAATATTCTTGAGTCATCAAAGCTTTCGAACGTTAGCAACATCCAGACACTTTTAACACCCTTACATTTGTAATAATTCATTATAAGCCACTGCATAGTTAGTCTATATATTAATTGCTAATTTGACCATGAAATACAGTGAAGCAATGTTAAAGCACATTTTGATCAACATTTGTGACCTTCCTGCCTTGTGTCACTTAGTATTTTATCTCTATGAAGTACTGGCAGTACTTTTTATTTCATGAATGGCTTTCAAAAAAGATAACAGACCACAGGCTAGGTGTATGAGAAGTGTATTGGGGTTCACTATTTCAAATTATCACAGTTAGTGTAGATATCGGTGTAGTAAAGATAGCGCACAGTAGTGAAATAGAAGCTCATATCAAACTCTTCTGATGAATTACACTGTATATTTAGACTGTATGCCAATTCCAGTGAAAGTTAAATTTAAATTTATTTATTTAACTCCAGTAAAGAAACTGGAGCTTTCCCATCACATTTGACTTTAGGCCCGTGAACACTACAAATAACAAAATAAAATGTTGAATCTTACCTCTGAGTCTTGATACCACCGTGGACAGCTCAGTGCTGCAGGAAAAAGAAAAGACCACAGTTTAATTATGTCTCTATGTGTTGAATTTCAGACCTTATGGCGCCAACATAATTTGATTGTGACCTGTGCTCACCTACGCATGTGAAGTCCAATGGAGGACAGCACGGCTACATCTGAGGGCTTAACGCTGTTAACTTGAGAGAGAAAAAATAAGCATTTAAATTGAATCCCAGCAATAATGAACATTTTGTAAATCAAATGTTGTATAATTTTTACATGATGTACACATTCCCGTCCACATTAACAGTTAGGGAAATCCGTTTAACCTACAGCCATTAATGTAATCTGACTCACCATTTGAAGGGGCTGGCTGAGAGGGGAACATCTGAGTGCAAGGCAGTCCAGATACTGAAACCACAGACAGATAACAAAGAGTGCACTTTTATACATATAGCCTATATAATATAGTGGATCAAATATTAAGATCACTTTAAACAGCTGAACAGCCATGCAGAGTATTTAAATGTGTCTGCTGAGCAATGCACAAAGCACACAAATTACTATTCTGTATAGCTATTCTTCTTCTTCTGGTTCTTCCAACTTGACCATTGCACTTTTTGCACAAAAAACATGTAAAACACATCAAAACGTGTGTCTCCATGGCGATTGGTGTGTTTTTGGTAGTGATCCCACGTACAATTTTTATACAAATTGTTAAAAAAGTGATTGTAAATGGTAAGAAATCGGTGCAAACTCAGCTCAAAAGTGTTCAAACCCACTGCTCTTTAGAGACACACCAAAATATATTACACAAGATATTAGTATGCTACATTGCTACATTAATGGATCAAATATCACTCAAAGCTCACTCATCACCTTTTACAACATGAGGAGCCATGTACAATTTTTTAGGAACTGATAGAATTGTGGAGTAACAAAGGCACACAGCAAGAAGAATATTTATACATTCAATAATATTTCTGTCAAATCAAAAAGCTAAATATGATTTTAAATTGTATGTGTTAAGAGTTTAAGTACAAAACAACCTTGGGTGTAAGCCGATAACATCTTTTTCTGGATCTATTTTAATATACTTGTCTTTCTTCTGCTGATGAGTGTCAGATTTTATTCAGAACATTCTCCAAAATGAGGATCCTTTACAAGATTACTACATGAATTATAATGTTTATATCCTCCATAGCAGTTTGAAACAGTGAGTATCAGTTTCTCATACAGTATGTAAGATTTTAAACAACAGCAGCATTAAATTAAGAGAACAGTGGAAACCTGTCGTCCATGTGAGCCCTAGGAATGTGATCACAGCCAGCTGTGGAAGCATTATCTCTCTGATCTTCTCTGATTTTGTCCTCGTGGATCTTTTACTGCAGCCTTCGGTCCTCTCTGCTCTCTCTGTTTGGCGGTCAGCTGTCTTTCTATGTCATTATCAGTTACACCTGTCCAGTAAACTATACGTGTCACAAATATTCACAGAGGGGAGGGACTGGCCTACTTGTCCAAAGGACACGGTCATAAGGTTTTATAATTAAACAATGACACTAATGAAACTTTTATTGTAATAATGAGTGTACGAGAACTTCAGGGTGTTAATGTGATTCTATATCTGGACTATCTAAGTGTTTTTACAAAATTTACTTTCGCTTTGTACTTTATTGTTTATTCGGTTACCATAAATAAAAAGGACTATAAATATCAGAATCTGAGATGCGATAAAACATTATAACATTACTCAAACATGTATCTATATATGTTCTTTTATAACTAAAAAAAGCTGCAGTTGGACTGTAATATACTACTACTGCTGGACTGGGATGACAGTCATAATCAAGACGATTAGAGTTGCAAAAGGAAGTAACTATAAGGCTCTAGCATTTCTCTGATAAAAGAGCAATACATTATCTGTTCTGCAGTTAGATAAGAGAAGAGGCGAATGTCTTTATTAGTTTCACAAGCTACATAAGACACAGTCACACTATTTATATGTTTTGTAGTCATGATACAAATCTGCACATCTGCATGTACAGAGCATGACTTCAGTTATATACGCTTAGTTTTGTCTTTTGTGTCAAAACTGTGTAATTGTGACAATGATTTGAGTCTCAATTTTTTTAAATCAAGAGGCCTTGCATCTAATTTATTCTTAAACAGGGTCATCAGCTATGGATGCTTTGATTTTTTTGCAACATATTACCATCTTGAAGGCAGACAGATTAACTGCAGTCAAGCAAGTGATAGAAGATTGCTTTAAAGCTTATTGCAAATTTCAATCAGATTATTTCTTGTACTATAGGTTCGACACGCATACATCCACTCTCACATCTGTACAGTAAATATGTAGTTGGAGCCAGCAGCTGGTTAGTTCATGTATTGATAGGTTTATTTATCAGGAACATTGCAGATTAATAAACATTGCTGTAAATGCACCAAAGTTAGAACTAGAACACCTACTCACTGCTTTTTTTGCTTTGATGCTAAGATTATTTTAGCATAAAGATTAGCTGAAATCATTTCATTAATGCATTTCCCAAAATTAGATGCTATTCCTTGGCATGTAACGTAGACCTCTCCACTACATTTTAAGGTCAGAAATCACACCAGGCTGGCTGACATTTGGAATAAATAGACTAAAGTTTACACACACTTTTTTAATAGAAGGGCCTGATAGGATTAGAAAAAGCATTTGATATATTTTTGGGAACAAAGTTGAGTTTATGAGTACAGTATATTTCAGAATAGGGTAGAAAGTGGGTGTCCAGTGAGTTGCTTTTGTGACGCTACACCTCCCTTCTGAACCCTCTGGGGTTTAGGCCTATGTCTTTAGGCCTAAAGCTTAACTATCTCTTATCTCTCCTCTGATTAGAGAGGTGATGGATGGCCAGAAGGGCAAAGAAGTTAAGAAAACAACTAACCAGATTTGTTTCTACTACTCTCCTTATGCCAAATATTAATACTGCCTCTAACCCTGTCTGCATTAGCACTGTATTAAATCACTTGGACAGTTGTACACACACCCATAGAAACACATACTGTACATATTTCAAATAATCAGCTGAGGTTCGCTCTGTTCTGGAAAATGTACAGTCATGATCTCTCCATTGTGTCCTTCTAGCAGGCCTTTACAGTCTGTTATCTTCCGTCAAGGACATTAACTGTGCTGAAGCATGGCTTTTATCTCCCTGATCTATGCTAATCTTTGAACAGGCTTAGCAGCCTGTCCTGTAGTTACACTTCTGCATACGCAACAACAGCATGACAGTCGTACAAACAATTAAAAACTGACTTGACTTGCGGTTAAAGCACAATCTTCCTTCTTTGTCTCAAGAAAATGTGCAAAAGCCATCTGGCCACAAACAGGGCTGGTACTTATTTAGAAGCCTGAGACAGAGAAAACATTTTGTCATCTCTTTTAGCTGAGAAAAAAAAGTGAGGAGAAGATGCATGAGAAAGTTCTCAGTGCTCAGCTATTTGTCAAACTGCGAAAAGTTAAATTCTGGATTTAAGTGAAAAATAAAAGTAAAAATCCTTCACTTTCATTCTTTCTCCCAAAAGTAAGAATCAAAGCTATTTAGCACATTTATTACGATTTAAAAATACTGTGAAATTTAAGAAAGCTCCAAACGTCTCTTTAGTTGGTTTAGATCCACACAACTTCAGTACATGAACATTTGATCAGATGCAACAAAACTTTTTCTTTAATTTTTGCATCTTCATGCATCGTCATTCTCTGCACTTGTGTGGTATTAAATTATTAAGTATAGTTTTCTTTTTAATTCCATTTCAGCACATTTAATTCTCCCTATTTTTAGATTTATATACTACAAATATATTAAGGATTTAACAAAAATGAAATGTTACGTATGTTTTTTTCTGATTTCTTTCAAAGAATGAATAATATGGCAGATGAGGGCAAATCCTTGCATCTGAATGGAAAGAGTACTCCACTCATTTAGAATTGCACTTCTGTAACATTGTCAGACTCACAGCGGACAGATTAAAAAAAAGTCTCAAAATCAATGCAGCAACACAAATCTTTTTTATTCTACACTTCCTTGTTAAAACCTGGTGCCTACATTACTCACAAAGCAACTTGACCGCTGCGAGTTCGGTCGGAGATTCAGGTGTATTATGCTAGTAGGGGCTAATGGAGTGACATCACTTGAGGCAATTTATCTGATTTAGCGCAGCTTTCTCTAGAGCCACAAAAGGCTTCAAAATAACTTTGTTCACATACACAGTAGTACTCCTAAAGACCTGTAAACTGAGTTTAATGTGTACAATCAGTGGAGTTCCCCTTTAACTCTTATACATTGCTGTAAGTAGGATTAAGTTGCTTGATAACTCTTATTTTTCACACCTAGCAAAATCACCTTTTTTTGCTCCTAAGTTGGTGCTTTGGAGCATTCTTAAGTGAAATTCTTGGAGGTTTCATAGAATTGGTCCCTGGAGAAAAATGAGTAGTGTAAGGAGTGAATGAGATGCTTTAGTAATTAATCATAAATCTGTTAGGGAGACTCCATAAAAAGAAGCTCAATAATTGGTTACATTTAGAAAACAGGAGGAGTTGTCAGACTTATGAAGTGATGGAGAAGGCAGTCAAGACTTTTTGAAGGAGCCTCTGCATGGAAATGTGAAGCATCAACTGGCAGCTTTGAGGAGAGCAGGAAGTCTTCCTAAAAATAGAAGAAATAAAGACATTTCTACAAAGATTGGCTGAGATTAATTCCTCATTCAGTCTTATTAGCCCCATCTTTATTAAAGTGAAGTATCAGAGGAGGGAAAAGAAGAAACAACAGGAAAGGGTGTAGGGAGAAAGAGATGTCTTCATCTTACCAACTGGAGCAATAGACCACCAGATGGATGTGATTGATCGATGCTTTTCTGTCTGCCCAGAGTGCACAAACATGATTTGGCTCCAGATGCAGTCAGGAAGAGAGAGATCTCTATGTGGTATTTTGGGACATTGCTATAGTCTTTGGCTCACTGTCAAGTTACTTAAGGTGGGAGGATTTGAGGGTTTTGAACAGTCTGGTGAAGACATATTGAATTCCATGGGAGGATACAGTGCATGAGGCATTCAATATGAAGGCAGAAAGCTTACTGAGGTGGTAGAGGTGAAGAAGGACCATGTTTGGATTTTATATTACACCTGTCTTTTATTTGGATATATTCCATATATCACCAGGTAAATAACATTGTTTTGATTTTGTTAATGTTAGCTGCAAGGTTAATCTGTTACTTGATTGTTGATTTTTATAGTACATGATGATAAGTGCTTGGCAGTGTATTGATGTCTGGGTACCACACCTGAAAGTGTGGACTGTAGTAGCCTTAATCAATGCTAAATTGGTCTATAATATTTGATAACGAACGCAGTACGTGCACTTTCTCCTGCTTTCTTTCTCTTCTTTCCAACAGGCTGTTGAATCTAGAGATTTCGCCATGGCTGTAAAGTATTTATCTTTTTGCAACAGTAAATGAATTAAACCCAAATAAATAATAAACATCTGATAAACCAGGGACTGATCTTAAATTATAAGGCTGGTATTGTTCTAAATATTCCTATTGACAAGAAATCCCACAAAAAAGATTAAAACCAACAATGTGTTAGTCCATCTGTCAGTACCCTCTGACACCAAAAACTTTCTTTTCTCTTCTTTAGGGTTATTCCATAACATCTCAGTCAACAGGTCAATTAATTTCAATTTAATTCAACTTACTTATTTTATCAGGAAAATCCACTCAGTGCTTTCAAGGGACTCCTGGGTGATATGAAGGTATCTTGGAATACATTTAACAATACAGATACATGTATGATGAGAGGTAACCATATTAATTATCAATCCACCAATTGTGGATGTTTAAAAAAAAAAGCATACATTTATTGCAAGTTATTGCAATTCCAGTCCTATGGGTCCGCTCCATGATGTGTGTACGGGTGTGCTCTGCTGCTCCCTTGTGGTCATTATGTAGAGCTGCATTAAGCTACCAGAGATACTCAGAAAATACTGGGGCGACTCAGCATTCAAAATAAAAGCATAAACTTTGTAATTGAAAAAAATCTGGTTGCAAGCATAGAGGTGTGGACTCTAATCGTCAGTACAGGTTCTACTACAAATTTGATGATTATGATCATTATGATTATGATCATTGTTATTAGTTTGTCACAATTTAAAACGGCCTTGACTCAATAAATGTTTGAAGCGGAGATTTACTTTGAATGTTCTGAGAGGAAAATGTCGTTCTCATTGTCGGCAGCTTGATTAATGCAAACGTCATCGTAACTTGCTGTTTGCGTCAACTGCTCTCCTCTCTGTCGAGTTTGACAACAGAAGTAACAGAGGAAACGGGGACCTAATCACTCGAGAGTAGAGACATCCTGCTGAATAAAGACACTTCGAAGAGAAAAACCTAAAGTTACGTTTGTTTTTCCGAACCGCTGTTCCGCTAGCTAACGTTAGCTAACGGTATTACAAGGTGAGACATTTGGCTTTAACGTTACCGTTATTTGGCCTATTCGGTTAAGTCAGCTAACGTTACTGTCTGGATGCCTTGAACCTTTTTTCCTTACAGGGCTTTTGTTTTCTGATAGGCTATTAAGCAGATCTTAGTGTTGCTTTTTTGATTTCATAAAACTTTCAGCTTTTGCTAGTTTGTTAACCCACAGTGACATTTTTATCGTTGTCTTTTGCTTAACCTTGTTACTGACATACCTGGCCCCAAGTGAGTCCTATAAATCCCAGTGTTTGAGTGCGAAAGTCGTAAATGGTGCTATTTTCTTTACAGCTAGTAAGTAAAAAATGAATCATAAACTGTATGGTTAGTTTGTGTTTCAGAGGCAATACATTTGATAATTGATATGCGACACACATTTCTGAACTTCTGATTTCTCATAATGGCTGTAAATACCTAACATTAGTTAAACAGTGAATGGAAATAAAACAGTACCCTCAACAATAATTATTTAGTCTTACATGGAATGCAAAATCATTATAATGCATTACTTTGACTAAATCTTTTACAGGCTGACATGGTCTGTCCCATTGTTTTTCTAACTCCTCAAATGTCTCACTTTTTAGAACTTGTTTATATGTCCTAGAAAAAAGAAGTGGATATGGATAAAATCCTGTGTCACAGTGTATATAATTTAATGTCATGATATTGTGATGTAATAAACCCTTTTGTTCAAAGGGTTCATGGAAACAAATGATCAGACTGGAATGAAAACAAGGTACTTAATCACAATGATGCAAAACTCATGTAAAAATTCAGTATTGCCATAAATCAGTCCTGGTTTGATTTTGCAAGTCTCCCAAAATGGCCTTGTGCAACCAGAGATGGGAGAGCTAACACAGTATTAATGAATACATCATCATATTGTTTATTTGGTTGGGTCTTACAGTGCATTTTAATTGCTACAGAAATGTGTGTTACATCATCTAACAAGGCTAATTTCTGCCTGTGTTTTTTTTACCTGCTGTTGGTCAAGACAAAATGGGGCGGATCTTCTTGGATCACATTGGTGGGACTCGCCTCTTCTCCTGTGCCAACTGTGACACCATTCTGACCAACCGAGCTGAACTCATCTCCACACGCTTCACTGGAGCCACCGGCCGAGCTTTCCTGTTTAACAAGGTACCTGCACGTCACTTCCTTCCCCTGGATCATGGATAACAGCAGTGTTGCACTTGTTCGTTTAATTGATCGGACCATGGTTAAAATACTTAAACATACATCTCAGGATGAAAAAGGATCACCCAGAGTCAGATAGCAATTTGACACCGTAGTTCTTTGTGTTAAAACTGTGATACATGTACATCTCCGTTGATATTTAACAAATTGTGTTATCCATTAATAATGATCAGTTCCTCTTTAACAGATAGTAAGACATTTCCTCATTTTCTGTTCTTTGCATTTCAAAATCAAGTGGCCAAGTGTCATGCCAGCACAGTCAAGCACAAATAGTCCTGATTAATGATTGGTGATGTTATGGAATTTAAGCATTAGCATAAACATAATTTGGAAATAGTTTTAAACAAAAATAAGATAAATTGGTCCTAATTTCGACGATACAAATAGCATTTGTGAGCAATGTGAGGATTTGAAGCTTTTCACTGTTTTGCTTCATTGTAAATTGAATGTCTTTGGGTATGGGTGTTGGTCAGACCAAAAAAGATTGAAAGGCATCAGCTTGGGCTCTGAGAATGTTTTTGTTTTGGGGGTTTTTTTTGCATTTTTTTCACTATATTTTTATATTTCATAGACTAAACAATTAATCAATATATTAAGAAATGAAAATAATTGTAGTTGCACTAAACGTTTAAAATTATTCATTTAGCAACTACCACTTTGCATCTGGTCCTCACCTATCAGACTTTGAAATGTTTTTTAAAATGTGCTAAAACTTTCTGAAATTTGCTTGAAAAACCTACAAATCCTAAATCCTAGAAAAGCAACAAACTGTTACAGTGACAGGTATGTGACTGTCTTCCAAGGTTGTGAATCTGCAGCACAGCGAGGTGCAAGACAGAGTCATGCTGACGGGACGACACATGGTGCGGGACGTCAGCTGCAAGAACTGCAACAGCAAGCTAGGTTGGATGTACGAGTTCGCCACTGAGGAAAGCCAGCGCTACAAGGAGGGCCGTGTCATCCTGGAGAGGGCGCTGGTGAGGGAGAGCGAAGGCTTCGAGCACGTTCCCTCTGACAACTCCTGAGTTCACTTCTGTTGCCGTTACAATGCTCAACGCGTGCATACTACAGCTTTTCCTCCAGCAGCAGTGCATGGACTTGCATGGACAGTGTGTCATTTGTGAGTAGACCTACACCAAAGTAAAATCACAGGATGGGTCTTTGTGGGAAGTTTAAACAAGAAGTGGTGGACATTTTCCCATAACTTTCAACATCTAAGAATTTCTTCTATGATGGGTAATAATACCATTGCTTCTCTACACATTTAAAATCGCCAGCAGTTTCAATATGTTCCCAACAGGCTGTGATGTTTGTTAAATGTGTTGGTGTGGTGGGATTTTGGCTGCTGTAACAGGGAAAGAGGATTCGCTCCTGCTGCCCTACAAGAAGCTCAGACCGATAAACTGATTGTTACGTAAAGGTTCGAATAGTCAAGAACAGTATTGGTGAATTCTGACTCTTAACTGTAGATTGGACCAGTTAAGACTGTTGATTCTGATTTAGTGAAATGAAATCTGTGTGTATAAAGAATTAGTCACTAAGCAGTATGCTGCAATACATTCCTTTTCTGACAAGTGTTCAGTGTTACACTATGTCAGAAATTCTTTATTTCAAATAACTATTAAGTTACTTTTCTTTAATATTAGCTTACAAATCCTGTAATATTAATGTTTATCATCTTGATCATATTCTTGATGTTATTATCACAAACAAATTCAGATATCTCTGAAAAAAGGCAACTTTTCGTCTTTTCACATTTCAATACACTTGCTGCAAAGGTTCCAGCCATTTGCTGTTCATTTTTTTGACATTTAATTTAAGAGTTTCACAGTGATTTCTTCTCAATTATTCAAGTATTGAAATTGACTGGTGGCAAACGGCAAATTATTTGAATGAAATATAGAACATGTTTATTTGTTTTTTTCAAAAATAAAGAAATTCAAACAGTATTCATTCATTAAATCTGTGTTTTCTTACTGTCTGTCCATATTCAGATTTGAATATTGTGTCCTGCTTAAACTTTCACAAAATATATATATTTGTTTTGAATTTATTCTTTTATTTATTAGTTGATTGTTTTCAGTGCACATTAAAGTAATTAAGATCTGATAATTCTGCCCTACTGCAATGCCGCTCACCAATATTTGTATTGTTAGCCTATATATTTGTTGGTACTACTGGCTATACTGAGATTTTATTTGGAGACTAAATACTGGAGGTGCTGGAAAATTTTAGACTTTAACAATTGAAAATTACAATTTGATTCAAAAGTATTTATTTGCATAAAAAAAACACCAAAAAAACATGTTCCAGGAAGTTGAAAATTGTTGAAAAGATACAGACGAATCTTCCACAGTGATGCGGTCAATTTACCGGTCCGTTGTGGTGAAGAAAGAGCTCTCTATTTACCGGTCGATCTACCTTCCTACTCTCACCTATGGTCATGACCGAGAGGAGTCAGCTGAAGTGGCTCGGGCATCTGTCCCGGATGCCTCCTGGACGCCTCCCTGGGGAGGTGTTCTGGGCATGTCCAACCGGGAGGAGGCCCCGAGGAGGACCTAGGACACACTGGTGGGACTATGTCTCTCGGCTGGCCTGGGAACGCCTTGGTATTCCCCTGGTAGAGCTGGAAGAAGTGTTTGGGGAGAGAGAAGTCTGGGCATCCCTGCTTAGACTACTGCCCCCGCGACCCGGCCCCAGATAAGTGGAAGAAGATGGATGGATGGACTAAATACTTGCAATTTTGTTATAAAAATTGTTGAATACAAAATGGGTATGTGAATATCTGGCAGAAATGGCATCCATTAAAATCCTCAAACTGCATACACTGCAATACATGCAACTTCTACCTAACTTAAAATGTTAATTTTCTGCATTTAATATTGTGTCAAATATTTTGTCCATCATATATGGTGGAACAAAAATGTTAGAAACACCACTTTATAAAGCAATTCAGTACAACACAAAGACCTGCCTGTCAAAGTACAGTTTAATTAAGCTGATTAATCAACACCTCTCTGACACACCAGATGCTTCTGGTCATCCCACGGTCCAGATTAATGTATATATGTATATGTATATTTATATGTATGTATATCTCATCTCATCTCATTGTCTACTGCTGGTTCCCGTTAAGGGTCGCGGGTGACTGGAGGTCATGTGTCTTTGTATATATGTATGTATGTGTATATGTGTATGTATATATGTATATTTAGAAATGTTTGAATGTATGTATATATGTATGTATGTGTGTTTGTCTCTGTGTGTGTGTATCTCTATGTATGTATGTATTTATGTATGTAACTATATGAATGTATGTATGTATGTTTGTAACCATATGAATGTATGTTTATGGGTATGTATGTATGTATGTATGTTTAGGTGAATGTGTATATATATGTATGTATGTAAATAGAAATATGTATGTTTGTCTCTTTCTGTGTGTATCTATATGAATGTATGTATGTATGCGTGCGTGCATGCATGCATGTATGTATGTATGAGTGTTTGTAACTATATGAATGTATATTTATGTGTATGTATGTATGTATGTGTGTATGAGTATATGTATGTATGTATTCATGTATGTGTGTTTGTAACTGTATGTATGTATGTATGTATGTTTATGTGAATGTATATATATATATGTTTGTTTGTATGTAAAAATAAATATGTATGTATGTATGTATGTTTAGGTGAATGTATATCTATATATATTTGTATGTATGTAAATAGAAATATGTATGTTTGTCTCTTTCTGTGTGTATCTATATGTATGTATGTATGCATGCATGCATGCATGTGTGTAAGTATGAGTGTTTGTAACTATATGAATGTATATTTATGTGTGTGTATGTATGTATGTATGTATGTATGTGTGTGTGTGTGTGTGTGTGTGTGTGTGTGTGTGTGTGTGTGTATGTATGTATGTATGTATTCATGTATGTGTGTTTGTAACTATATGTATGCATGTATGTATGTATGTTTATGTGAATGTATATATATATATATGTTTGTTTGTATGTAAATATAAATTTATATGTATGTATCTATGTATGTATGTATGTATGTTTGTAACTATATTAATGTATATTGATGTGTATGTATGTATGTATGTATGTATGTATGTGTGTGTGTAGTTATTTATGTATGTATGTATGTATGTATGTATGTTTAGGTGAATGTATATCTATATATATTTGTATGTATGTAAATAGAAATATGTATGTTTGTCTCTTTCTGTGTGTATCTATATGTATGTATGTATGCATGCATGCATGTGTGTAAGTATGAGTGTTTGTAACTATATGAATGTATATTTATGTGTATGTATGTATGTATGTATGTATGTATGTATGTTTGTCTGTATATATCTATGTGTGTGTGTATCTATGTATGTATGTATGTGTGTGTGTATGTATGTATGCATGTATGTGTGTGTGTGTGTGTGTGTGTGTATGTATGTGTGCGTGTATGTATGTATGTGTGCGTGTATGTATGTATGTATGTATCTATGTATGTATGTATGTATGTATGTTTGTAACTATATTAATGTATATTGATGTGTATGTATGTATGTATGTATGTAATGTATGTATGTATGCATGCATGTATGTATGTATGTATGTATGTATGTATGTATGTATGTAGTGTGTGTGTATGTATGTGTGTGTGTGTATGTATGTATCTATGTATGTATGTATGTATGTATGTATGTATGTTTGTAACTATATTAATGTATATTGATGTGTTTGTATGTATGTATGTATGTATGCATGCATGCATGCATGTATGTATGTATGTATGTATGTATGTATGTATGTTTGTCTGTATGTATGTATGTATGTATGTATGTATGTATGTACGTATGTATGTATGTATGTGTGTGTGTATGTATGTATGTATGTATGTGTGTGTATGTATGTATGTATGTATGTATGTATGTGTGTGTGTATGTGTGTGTGTGTGTATGTATGTATGTATTTGTATGCATGTATTTATGTAACTATATGAATGAATATTTATGTGTATGTATGTATGTATGTATGTGTGTGTGTGTGTGTGTGTGTGTGTGTGTGTGTGTGTGTATGTATGTATGTATGTATGTATGTGTGTGTGTGTGTGTGTGTGTGTGTGTGTGTATGTATGTATGTATATGTGTGTGTGTGTGTGTGTGTGTATGTATGTATATGTGTGTCTGTATGTATGTATGTGTGTATGTGTATGTATGTATGTATGTACGTACGTATGTATGTATGTATGTACGTATGTATGTATGTATGTATGTTTGTAAATATATGTATGTATGTATGTATGTATGTATGTATGTATGTATGTATGTATGTGTGTATATCTATGTGTATGTATGTATGTATGTATGTTTATTTGTAACTATATGAATGTATATTTATGTGTATGTATGTATGTATGTATTTTTGTAACTATATGAATTTAAATTTATGTGAATGTATGTATAAATGTTTGTCTGTATTCAATTCAATTCAATTCAATTTTATTTATATAGCCCAGTGTCACAAATCACATTTGCCTCAAAGGGCTTCACAATCTGTAACATACGACACCCTCTGTCCTTAGACCCTCGATTTGATTAAGGAAAAACTACCCAAAAAAAACCCCTTTTAACAGGGGAAAAAAATGATAGAAACCTCAGGAAGAGCAACAGAGGAGGGATCCCTCTCCCAGGACCGACAGACATGCAATAGATGTCGTAAGTACAGAATAGATTTATAGCATCAAAACTATAACATATACAGCCATGATGGCAAAATTGTTGTATATATATATATGATTATGTTAGAAATGTTTAGGTGGTAAAACATAAGGGAAGATGATGGGTCCAGACGGACAACCCAGCAGCTCCAGGTGGAGCCCAACGAGCAGGACCTGAGCCACTCGTCCCCTGCACCATAGACACCGCAGCACTGCCCCAGCAGGTTGCCATAGTCACCGATCCAGATACATCTCCGGACACTGAAATACCTGCTGAAAGTGACACTAAGAAAGAAGAGACGGACGACAAAGCACAAAACTCCGGGAGAGGGAAGAAGTCAAGTTAGTGACATGCATTTATGGGATGAGAATGCATACGGATGGAGAGGAGGACAGAGGTGAAGAGAGAGAGGTGCATCATGGGAAGTCCCCCGACAGTCTAGGCCTATAGCAGCATAACTAAGGGATGGTTCAGGACTCTCCTGAGCCAGCCCTAACTATAAGCTTTATCAAAGAGAAAAGTCTTTAGCCTATTCTTAAATGAGGAGATGGTGTCTGCCTCCCGAACCCGAACTGGGATCTGATTCCACAGAAGAGGAGCTTGATAGCTAAAGGCTCTGGCTCCCATTCTACTTTTGGAGACTCTAGGAACCACAAGTAGCCCTGCATTCTGAGAGCGCAGTGTTCTAGTGGGGTAATAAGGCACTATGAGCTCTGTAAGATACGACGGTGCCTGACCATTAAGAGCTTTATAGGTGAGCAGAAGGATTTTAAATTCTATTCTGGATTTCA
>CM022481.1:19241631-19359131 GCA_011952105.1 Coreoperca whiteheadi | reverse complement strand
ACATAACCATAACCATAACCATAACCATAAACATAAACATACATACATACAAACATACATACATACATACACACATACGTACATATGTATATACATATAGACAAATATACATACATATACACACATACCATAAAAAAATTCTAAATATACACATATATGCATACATACATACAAACATACATACATACATACATACATACACATAAACAAACATAAACATAAACATAAACATAAACATAAACATAACCATAACCATAAACATACATACATACAAACATACATACAAACATACATACACCTACATACAATCAAAAATGTCTACATTTATATATACAGATAAATACATACATACATATACACAAACAGACAAACAAACATACATACATACAAACAAACAAACAAACAAACAAACAAACAAACATGCATATATATATATACACATACATCCACATACAATACAAAAATTCTAAATATACATATATACATACATATATACACATACATGCATACATGCATACATACATACATACACTCATACATACATACATACATACATACACACATAGCATACATACCTACATACAAACATGCATAAATACATACCTACATAGTTACAAATATACATATATACATACATATTTACATACATAAACATGACCATAAACATGACCATAAACATGACCATAAACATGACCATAAACATAAACATAAACATAAACAAACATACACACGTACGTATATACGTACATAAAAATAGACAAACATACATACATACACACACATACAATAAAAAAATTCTAAATATACATACATACATACATCCACATACAATACAAAAATTCTAAATATACATATATACATACATACACACAGACACACATACATACATACATACATCTACATACAATCAAGCATTTCTAAATATAAATAAATACATACACACATACATACAGATAAATTCATAAATACATACATACATACACATAGAATACAAAAATTCTAAATATACATATATACATACATATATACACATACATGCATACATACAAACATACATACATACATACATACATACATACATACATACATACATATATACATACACATAAACATAAACATACATACATACATACACCTACATACAATAAAACATTTCTAAACATACATATATACAGATAAATACATACATACATACATACATAAAAACATACGTACATATATACTTATAGACAAAAATACATACATACACACATACAATAATACATACATACATACATATATACTCATATATGTATACATAAATACAAACATTCATACATACATACATACATACATAAACATAAACATGACCATGACCATGACCATGACCATAAACATAACCATAACCATAACCATAACCATAACCATACATACATACATACAAACATACATACATACGTACATACATACATAAATATAGACAAACATACATACATACACACACATACAATAAAAAAATTCTAAATATACATACATACATACATCCACATACAATACAAAAATTCTAAATATACATATATACATACATACACACAGACACACATACATACATACATACATCTACATACAATCAAGCATTTCTAAATATAAATAAATACATACACACATACATACAGATAAATTCATAAATACATACATACATACACATAGAATACAAAAATTCTAAATATACATATATACATACATATATACACATACATGCATACATACAAACATACATACATACATACATACATACATACATACATACATACATATATACATACACATAAACATAAACATACATACATACATACACCTACATACAATAAAACATTTCTAAACATACATATATACAGATAAATACATACATACATACATACATAAAAACATACGTACATACATACTTATAGACAAAAATACATACATACACACTTACAATAATACATACATACATACATATATACTCATATATGTATACATAAATACAAACATTCATACATACATACATACATACATAAACATAAACATAAACATGACCATGACCATGACCATGACCATGACCATGACCATAAACATAACCATAACCATAACCATAACCATACATACATACAAACATACATACATACGTACATACATACATAAATATAGACAAACATACATACATACATACACATACAATAAAAAAATTCTAAATATACATATATACATACATATATACACATATATGCATAGATACATACACTCATACATACATACATACATACACACATAGCATACATACCTACATACAAACATGCATAAATACATACGTACATAGTTACAAATATACATACATATTTACATACATAAACATAAACATGACCATAAACATAAACATAAACATACATACATACACACATACGTACATACGTACATACGTACATACGTACATACGTACATACATAAAAATAGACAAACATACATACATACACACACACAATAAAAAAATTCTAAATATACATACATACATACATACATCCACATACAATCAAGCATTTCTAAATAAATACATACACACATACATACAGATAAATACATAAATACATACATACATACACATAGAATACAAAAATTCTAAATATACATATATACATACATATATACACATACATGCATACATACAAACATACATACATACATACATATATACATACACATAAACATAAACATAAACATACATACATACACCTACATACAATAAAACATTTCTAAACATATATATATACAGATAAATACATACATAAAAACATACGTACATACATACAATAATACATACATACATACATACATATATACTCATATATGTATACATAAATACAAACATACATACATACATAAACATAAACATGACCATAAACATAAACATAAACATAACCATACATGCATACAAACATACAAACATAAATACATACATACATCCACATACCATACAAAAATTCTACATATACATATATACATACACACATACATACATACATACAATCAAACATTTCTAAATATACATACATACATACATACATACATACATACATACATACATATACAGGCATACATACATACATAAATACATACATACATACACACATACATTTAAAAAATTCTAAATATACATATATACATACATATACACACACATGTACATACATACATGCATACATACAAACATACATACATACTGACATGCTGACATACATACATACATATATACATACATATAGAAACACACATACAGACAAACATACATACAAACTTATAGCACTTTATACATACACACATACATACATACAAACATACATACATACATACACATAAACATAAACATGACCATAAACATAAACATAAACATAACCATAAACATACATATATACAAACATACATACAAACATACATACATACATACACCTACATACAATCAAAAATGTCTACATTTATATATACAGATAAATACATACATATACACAAACAAACAAACAAACATACATACATACAAACAAACAAACAAACAAACATCCATATATACATACATACATCCACATACAATGCAAAAATTCTAAATATACATATATACACACATATATACACATACATGCATAGATACAAACATACATACATACACACATACATACATACATACATACATACAATCAAACATTTCTAAATATATATATATATGCATAAATACATACATACATCCACATACAATGCAAAAATTCTAAATATACATATATACATACATATATACACATACATGCATACATACAAACATACATACATACATACATACACATAAACATACATACATACATACACCTACATTTAATCAAAAATTTCTACATTTATATATATAGATAAATACATTAATACATATACACAAACAAACAAACAAACAAACAAACAAACATACATACATACAAACATACATACACACATACATACATATATACATACAAGCAAACATTTCTAAATATACATACATACATACATACATATACAGGCATACATACATTCATACATACATTTAAAAAATTCTAAATATACATACATACATACATACATACATATAGAAACACACATACAGACAAACATACAAACATATAGCACTTTATATATGCATACGTACATACATACATACATACATACATACATACATACACATAAACATAAACATAAACATGACCATAAACATAACCATAACCACAAACATAAACATACATACATACAAATATACATACATATACATACATACCATAAAACAAATCTAAATATACACATATATGCATACATACATACATACATACACATAAACATAAACATGACCATAAACATAAACATAAACATAACCATAAACATACATACATACAAACATACATATATACATACAATCAAAAGTTTCTAAATATACATAAATACATACATATATACAGATAAATACATACAAACAAACATACACACATACATACAAACAAACATACATGCATACATACATACGTACGTATGTACGTACATACGTAGATATATACATACAAACTCACATGAACACATACATACATACATACATACATACATCTACACACAATCAAACATTTCTAAATATACATAAACATACATACATACATACAAACATACATACATACGACACACGACATACGACATACGTACATACTTATATACATACATACATACATACATACACGCATAAACATGTACAGGACACATAGTTTCATACATATATGCATACATACATACATACATACATACATACATAAACATATACAGGCATACATACAAGAAACATATATACATACATACACACATACATACATACATACATACATACGTACATATATACATACTTAAATACGTACATAGGTACATAGGTACATACGTACATATATAGTAACATACTAACATACATACATACATACATACATACATACATACATGCATTTACAAACAAAAATGCATACATACCTACATACATACATGCATAAATACATACGTACATACTTACAAATATACAAACATGCATACATACATATATACATACACTTAAACATATACATATAAATAAATATAGATACACAGTTATATACCTACATATAAACACACAAATATACACATACATAAATACATACATACATACATTTATGTATACATACTGTTACACACAATTACATCTATACATACATACATACATACATACATATATATATATATATATAAACACACATATACATACATATATACACATACATATATACATATAAATATATACGTACATATAAACAAACAGATATACATACACATACATATGTAGACGTATAGACAGACATCAGAATTGTCTGACCAAAAAAGGAAATCTTAACTGAAAGTAAATTGTTGACAGCTCCAACACACACAAACAATAGCAAGTGTAGCTTGAGGTAAGATTTGTTTTTAAACTTCCATTTCAAATTTTATAAATGAACTTTCACAAACACAGCACTCATTATAAGACTTCCGTTCTGGAAGCACAGGTTTTTACCCCTTTTCACCGATTCGGTCACGCACCGTTCCCGACGCACACCTTGGGGGGGTAACCAGAAACGCTACCTGTGGTACAGTAGAGGATTACATCTTCATGGGTATTTTTACTCATGCTACAGCTGTTTACTGCCTGTCTGGGATGATAAAACGATTGCCCGGGTCCAAATTGACGATAAAAACCAGCATTTCCGCCTAGCGTCTCACTCTGCTCTTCTCAGTTTAAACGATGGTTTCGCCCCGGGCAAACATTTTATCATTCCGGGCACACAGTAGATATCTGTGGGACCCCTTAACTTTTGAGCTACAACTCGCTGTTTGATATCAAGTACAATTAATGTTTTGATTCTTCACCACCGAATCACGGTACTGTGTGGCGATGTCACGTTCAACAAACCTACGAATTTCGAGGCGCGACCTAACACGACCTATGGATCTAAAAAATATATTGGAGTGGGGGTCCAGCAGGAGCGGACGGAAGTCCTTTGTGCTCTTCCAAGTATTGGACTGTCAGAGAATTTGAACTGCAGTATTTAACTATTAGCAACAGTAGATGGCGGTAATACAACTAATCGGATGTAAACTGCGTTAAAGCCCCAAAGAAGAAGATGCATTCTGGGAGCGCAGACCATCTTAACCACGCTCGGTTTTTTTTATGTGTATCAGGACGGACACCGTTCATTAAGCCAGACAGGATAGGTGGGTTAGTTTTAATGGCATGGTACGTGAGCAGGATAACTGACTTCTTTGCCACCCGGACGTGCACACACCAGAGCAACGATGGCCCCGAGCGGTGAGTTTAACCAGTGGACACTAAAGCTAGCATGACAGGCTAATGTTGGCTGTCTGAGAGCCCCGTTACAGGAGCTCAAATTACGTTAACTTAGGTGGAAGGAGCCGCAAACAAAACTGAGCTGATTTAAAGACTAGCTAACGTTATGTGTCAGTTATAGTCTCGTTTTCAGCTAACGACGTGAGAACACTTGTTGAGACTGTTATAAAGCTGCTTATTTTCTCCAGGGTAACAGCAACAGTAGCGTTATACTTACCGCAAACTTAGACATGCGAGGTAATGACCGTTAGCTACGTTAATAATAATAATAACAACAACAACTTTATTTATTTAAAAAACAGAGTTACAACGTGCTGGACAAACAGGCTATGGTTCATACAGTAAAAGAAAGCAGGGTTACACGGTGCATTTATATAGCAATAGGGGACTAAAGAACTGCTAAAAGCAAAAACTAGTCGGAAAGAAATAGGCTAGTGCAATAAAATAAAATACATAAAGGCTTTTACATAAAAATAGGTTTGAGACGACATTTAACAATCGAAACGTTACTATTGTCCCTACATTTTCTCTCTCAGAAAGTGTGGGTGTGATCTTCAAAGTGTACTGCCTGACAGTGATGACTCTGGTGGCAGCTACATACACGGTGGCACTACGGTACACAAGGACCATCTCATCAGGGGATCTGTACTTCTCCACAACTGCAGTGTGTATCACTGAGGTCATCAAATTAATACTGAGTCTGGGGATGCTGTCAAAGTAAGTGTTTGTCACCGTTACATGTTTGACCAAAGGAATAGACATGAACATTTTACCCTGAACATGACAAAATGTTTTTACGATTCCCATATTCCCTAAGTGAAAAAGAGACCAAGTTAGTTAGAAACAATGAGGCATCTTCAAATTGCTCGTTTTGTCTGACTGACAGTCCCAAAAATACACCCAAAGACATTCAAGTTTAGTACTGCATAAGACAAAGAAAAGCAGCTAATTCTCACAATTAAGAAATTGGAGCTAGGTAACTAGGTTTTGCTTGAAGTGAAACTACATAACCGTTTGAAAGAAGAAATAACACACTGTTCTTATGAAGCTGATTTATAGTGAAGTTTTCTGTCGATGGACTAATCATTTCAGCGCTACACTGTTGACCACAGGAGTCTAATTAATTCGTTTAAAAGTAATTTTCAAGCAGAAATGCCAAGGCTTCCTTAGTTACTGGTTCTAAATTAGGAGGACTTGCTGCTTTTTTTGTTCTATGTGATAGTAAACAAAATATCTTTGGTGTTTGGAGTGTCTGTCGGACAAAACAAGCAATATGAAGAAGTCCACTTTGGTTTACGGAAATTGTGACAGGCATTTTTCACTATTTTCTTGTATATTATAGACACATGATTAATGCATTAATCAAGAATAATTGGTAGATCAATTGATAATGAAAATAATACATTTATACACAAGACAGCCTAGAGGTAGAGGGATGTAATTTGTTCTCAATGAAAATAAGTATTATTGGTCATGTGGGATGTAATAACAGGGACCAGAATTACATAGGAATTGCTTTCATTTCCTGAAACCTCACTGGCCTCATAGGATCACTTGTCTGCTGACTGTGACTCCAACGAAGAGATGAACAAGTTTCACATCAGGACTGTTATTCATGTGATATGTATGTATATACAGTATAGTTTCCTTCTTTAATCTCTTTAGGTACAAGGTTTGCTCACACTTAAAACTTTTTAATCAATAAAACTTGATTTGCAGAGCACCTTTCATAGAAAATCATTAATTTTATAGGTTAGTGCACTCCAAAATGCTTTACAGGTGACTGAAGCTAATTGTAAGACAGTAAATAATACATGAACAGTTGTAGTCAACTGAAGTCTAATGAAGGAGGAAAAGAATGGGGAAACTATACTTTAGATATATATACTGCTCAGAAAAATAAAGGGAACACTTGTAACTCCAAGTCCCACCCTACGTACTTCTTATTTCATGTGTTTTTATTTAAGGGTCAGTACAAGTAAGTCTTTATTATTAGATATATATATAAGATAAAAAATAAGGCATTAAAACATTAAACATTCTTATCAAAAGCCAGGCTACAGAGGTAAGTTTTAAGTATCAGTTTATAGATATCAACAGTTTCAGCAACTCTCAAGATATTCAGGAATGGTGTTCCAGCATAAAAGCTAAAAATAAAGAAAGCAGCCTTGCTAGAGTTTTTTAAAACAACATAAGAATTGTAGTCAGAGGACCTGAGGTGCCTTTCTTCGTACGTTGCAAGCATGTGAGGCATTGTTCTCAGTCACCTGTGCTTCAAATTCAAGAACGGTGAATCACCAACTGCTCTAAGTGGAATTAGTGTATATTTAAGTCAGTCATCTATAGTATTCACACTTTTTTCTCCTCTCCCAGAGAAACAGGAAGCCCTGTCAGACTGAAGAACGCCATAGTGGAACATATATTCTGCAGCCCAAAAGAGCTGCTGAAGCTGAGTGTGCCCTCGGTAGTGTATGCAGTTCAGAATAACATGGCCTTTCTTGCCTTGAGTAACCTCGATGCAGCAGTTTATCAGGTATGAACTGAATTCTGTTTTTAGCTTATGTTCAAACACATTTGCTAGGTGTGGAATGTTGGTAAACCTGTTGTTTCACAATGTAGAGAGCTACAATAGGGAGATGAGTGACACAAATAAATACTAGAGCTGAATGTTTTCAGTTAAACTGCTAATTATTTCCTCCAAACAACAAAGAGATTCAGTTTACAATGATTTTAAACCCAAGAAAAGCAGCACATCCTCACATTGGAGAATCTGAAACCAGAGAATGTTTGGAGTTTTTGCTTGATAAATGATAAACACACACATACATACATACATACATACATACATACATACATACATACAGAAACTAAACTTCCAATACAAAAGGAAAGCTCAGTCCACCTTCCCTTTATAAATAGGTTAAAACCAAAGAAATCTATAGATATTAGACCTAGGTTGTGTTTTCCTGTGTAGGTGACCTATCAGCTGAAGATCCCGTGCACGGCCTTGTGTACGGTCCTCATGCTGAGCCGCTCTCTCAGCCGGCTGCAGTGGTTCTCTGTCTTCACGCTCTGCGGGGGCGTAACACTCGTCCAATGGAAGCCTGCAGAGGCCACTAAAGTTCAGGTGGGGGTGGCACAAGTTAAGATTTAAATGTTATAACCATCCTAATGACTCTGATTTATAATCCATGTCCTGTGACTCACACTATCATGGCATCGGCTTTTTATTACCTGCATCTACTCAGCCTGCAGGCTCAATGCATTTAATTTTCTTTTTTTCAGATTGACCAAAATCCTTTGGTCGGGTTTGTGGCCATCGCTATTGCTGTTCTTTGCTCTGGATTTGCAGGTAAAATTTGCACAAGTTTCTGTAGAAAAGACTGGTAGTGGCTTCATCTTTTTGTCCTTTTATTGAAGAATCTACCAAACATAATACAAATACTTTCTGGAACTAAACAAACACTCCATCCATCTTCTACCGCTTATCTGGGGCCGGATAAAAAAACACTGTGCCAAGTAAACACATTATGTGCATTCAAACATTAAAATCATTCCAACTGATGTCTTTTGCTTAAAGTCCATTATTTTATTTGCTTTGCTGTGGTCTTGGTGGAGTCAGATGTGTCATCTTGTTAATGTATTGTTATTTGAGATATCCACCATAACATTTTTGTAAATATTTACTTGCACCTAACACTTTTGTGTCCACTTTCTGATTAAGGTGTGTACTTTGAGAAGGTGTTGAAGAGCTCCGACACGTCTCTGTGGGTGAGAAACATCCAGATGTACCTCTCCGGCATTGTGGTCACCCTGATCGGCGTTTACATGAACGATGGCGATAACGTCCTGGAGAAAGGCTTCTTCTTCGGTTATACACCCTGGGTGTGCTTTGTAGTATGTAAGTACGACTAAACCTGGGGGTGTTTTCTATTTCATTTAACTTTCTTCAGTTTTTTAGCTGACATTGCTCTTTGCGCTTCCAGTCTTGGCCAGCGTGGGGGGCCTGTACACATCGGTGGTGGTGAAGTACACAGACAACATCATGAAGGGCTTCTCTGCTGCAGCCGCCATTGTTCTCTCAACTGTGGCGTCTGTCATCTTGTTTGGACTACAGATAAGTATGTTAGTTTTTATAGCTTTTGCAGTCCTTCTGGCTCATCAGGCGAGGGTATGTGTTTTTGTGCTTGTGGCTCATGACTTGTAAGCCAGCTGCTTAAGATTTAGCATAAATGAAATGCAACTCTAAGTTCTTACTAATGTTTCTACAAAGGACCATGTGATTTGGTACTTATCATAGGGGGAAATTGAAACAGTGTTCAATTGATACACTTTCAGTTAATTCATTCTAATTTAATGGTGATGAAACAGTCTTGTAGTCAGTTCAAAGCAGGTCAGCTGAACATGCAAACATGGAGTTTCCAATAATGACTGTATGAATATTTTCTTGGGTTTAAAAGGAACTTTTCCTCAGGGCGTCAACAACTGCTTATAACGGAAACACAAACAAAGCTTGAAGGACTTTGTCTATTGTTAGACTTTGTCTAAAAATATTAGGACATTTCAGGACCTGTAAAATAATTAGTTTTCCCATTCATGTCATCTTTGAGTATTTCAAAGCATATTCAGAAACCTGAGACCGCAGATTATTTTATACAAAATCTTTGTTTGCCAAAAGGTTTTACCATTCCACAAATGTCCTTTTTTTTTTTGTTGCTTTTATAATGGAAACGTCTCAATTTGCTTTTCTTTCCCTCTTGTGCAGCGATCTCGTTTGCCTCTGGAGCCATCCTGGTGTGTGTTTCCATCTATCTATACGGACTTCCAAAGCAAGACACATCCAAGCTGAGCCGGCAAGACACAGACAAGGAATCCAAACAGAGACTGATCAGTTTGTGAGTCTCGCTCACTCGTGGACCAGGTCTGTGGGGGTGTAGGGGGTAACCTTTTCTAGGGACCCAAAAGAGCTCCTGCACCCGGGAGACTTGGGAGCCACTCCTGTTATTTTGAAAATGAACACTCAGTTGAGTTGGCTCTGTTCAGTTCATCACATAGACTGAACGTGCCCAGCTCACATGTTTGAAAGAAGGATGAAGACAGATTGCATGTGTGATTATGTTTATAATATCATCTCTCCGGTGTCCTGTAAACCTTGTGGTGCTTTCTGTATTGAAAGAATTTATTAAAACTTAATGGAAATATGATAAAAGCGACAGGGACTATCTCTGCTCAGAAGTTATAACTGTCTTGTTTCCTAGACCAAGACATTTACTCCATTCAGCGTTTCACAGTAAATGGATTGACAGGTTTCGTTAGGCAGAGAAAAGCATTCAGGTGAAACTCCACTGAACCAGTTTAACCTTGATATAACATGTCAGGAATCATTAATAAGTTACCCATTGACCTTGTCATCTGAAGTGCATCAACTGTGAGTATAAAAGAAGTTGAGTTACATCACTCAATTATGGTTTTACACGTTTGCAGCTGTCAAAACCGTCACTAAAACGAAAGTTACTCACTGCCGAGTAATTTGCTGTGTTTAACCCTTGATTACAATCTGCGTGAGTGTAAAATATGTGAGAATTACAGGAAAAGAAAGTTCTTCTGTGGGTGAAACTGTTCAATTAAAAAACATGATTTCATTTTGAAAAATATTTATTTACAGTAAAAATGTACTACAGCAATGTGGTACCTACATACAGCAGTGAATAACACAGATCAGTCAAAACAACTTTAAGTATCACATTTTATCAACCGGTGTGATTCCCAGGATCCTCATCCCGTTGGCCAGTACGGAGCAGGTGCTGCTGAACAGTCGTAACCTTGCCTGTTGACATTAAGCAAATGAGATAATACTTTTTAAAAAAAATGTATTTAATTTTTGCATTAACATTTGTAACCAGTTCATGAACTGGCAATCACGGATGTTAGCTGAAACTAGAGACGATAATTTAGTATCTGTGTTCAGCTGTTTCTCTGCATTAAGAGATTGATTTTTCTGTGCTATAATGCAGATGCTGGGCTGAATGATTCATCATTTTATATTGAAATCAGGATCTGAAAGAGTGCCATTTTCAAATTGCTAGACTAGTAATTTTAATAACATTACTAGCAATGTCTTGAACTGTTAAAACATGTAGTGAAAGTAAAACCTGTGACCGTCTGTAAAAATAAATTGTTGACATCAAATGTATTCACCAGCTACTTAACTTTAATTCCGTGAGCTGAATTACAAAATGAAAATCTTAGATATTGTCGGGTTAATATGTATGCTCGGCTAAAGATGGCTTCCTTGAGAGAGGAGCACCATTATGTATCTATTTGATGTAAGTTGACTTTTCTCCAACTGGCTGGTTTAAACCCCTTAACAACAAGCATCTGCATCGTCTGATCTGATTTTGTTGTCGAAATAAGTTAATTTTTGCTACAAGGGCCACTGTGTATCACGGTATATTTAAAGAAAGACTAAGTAACTTTTCGAAAGAAAAGATAACAGTCCTTTTCTTAAAAATGAACAGTCAAATTGACTAACAATGAAACGAATCATTTTCATTCACTCGTGTTTTGGTAATACTACCTCACTTGGTCTTGGTCTGCTCAGTAGCTTATGGTGGCTAATGTTAGCAAACTTCAGATAGATTTTGCAGTGACTGTTCTCTACTTTTACAGCAGATAAAATGTTTTTCTTTAATACTAGACAGATCACCAATACAACCAGAATTTAATTAATACAATAATCACAATTTCAATCGCAACATTGGTAAGAAAACTATTTCTTTCAAATTTGTAGCCTTTTGCAGTAAGTTATAGTATATTGTAGGTTACTCTATCACAAAAGTCTCCATTTGTACCACAAACTTATCTCTGTGTATGTTGTCATGTAATCCAAACCTGTGGCAGAAAATGTTCAATTCACTGCTTCACCCTAACCAAACTTGAAATAGTTTATTTAGGGTAATTACTCTAGGGCGGTATGGATTTACTGATCGTTTAATGTTGCATGATGGTGTATTTAAAAGGAAAAACCATAGGTATGTACATAAGTAGGTTTTCTCTCTACCTGTGCAACATCCTGGGAGCTTCCTTTGACCGGCAGCTCTCTGTGTGCTGAGGCAATCAGGTGGCTGGAAGAGATAGGAGACATGAATACACAGTTTAGCTTCCACAACTGCAAATATTAACATTGGGTGGCAAAGCGTTCCGCGCGATGGCCAACTCACCCCTCAGGACAAACATCCTGTTACTTACCACAGCTTCAATAAAAAGTTGACAATATGCTTGGGTTGCAGATCCTGGGACGACTGGTATAATACCTCATCATAGCTACAAAAAAAAAAAGGGTGGAGTCATTTGTTAAATGTGGACCAAATATTGATACAACATGCATTTCTTAAGGGATGACAGGTTTTAGAGCAGTAAAATATTTGGCTTACCGAAGGAGGTGCTGCAGGATGGTGATGCTCGTCTGCTCAAGTAGAAGGGATGGATCAAATATGGCTGCCTCTGCACCTTTATTCCGCCGTATTAAACTATAGTAAGAACACGGCCGTAAAGGTTTAAATGAGCAACTTTATAAGTCAGCATCTTGTTGGCTCTTGTTTTTTCTGAGTATGTTTGGAGGGTATTTGTATCCCAAACCATACATGCTGTATATTTATAGATTAATCTCGTTTTATATCCTTAAAACACATTTAATTATTGTGTATTTTATATTGCAAAAAACACTGGAGGAGATCTAGGACAAGTACAAATTTGAGGTACTTGTACTTTACTTGATTATTTCAATTTGATGCCACCATATACTTATACTCTACTACAGCTGTAGTTTATACTACAATTATTACTGTGCAGATTTACATTTTACATGCAAAACATACAATCAATTTTATGTTATGGATTAAACAATCCAGCAGGATCACAGGTTCACAATATTTCAAGTGTCTCAATAGTTCGGTGCCCATACTGTATGTGCACTTAAAGAGGGCATTTTGTACTAAAAAAGATAAACTTTTGAAGATGAGAACTCTGACTGCTGAATCTTCATATTATCTTTAGATAAACTGTGGAATATTCAGTATAAATGCACAGAACGAGGGCTGTGTATTTAGCTCCACATCTGTTACATGAATGAACAGGAGGAAAGACCATAGCAAGAAAAACCTGTACAAGTACTTAGATTTAGCTCCACGTCCACCAGCTACAACAATAACATGTTTCTTACATGTTAGTTCATTATTAGCAATAATACAATGAAGGAAATAATGACTCTCAAAGGGGTCATTACCCACCTAAAACATTAGCTCAAATACAAACAGTCAATTAATTGATTAGTTAATCAAAAGGAAATTAATCAACAGCAAAACAAAAGTAATTTATGTAACATAAACACCAAATGTGAGGCTCTGCTTTCCTCCGTTTTAAATAATTTGAAATTCTTACAGTTGGTCAGACAAAACAAGATTTGTCCAATCTTTAAATGTCATAAAAAAGGTCACATTTTATGACTATTTTATGACATCCAAAGACTATAGATTAATTAATTATTCATAAAAAACAATAATTCCTAAAATAGAGTTTTGTTATTTTCAGCGGCTGATGGGTACAGACCTGCAAAGTCGAGCATGTGAGTACTGGAGGAAGACTCCTGTGTCTCCCTGAGCCTGTAGCATCCTGTCCCAGTCAAACGAATAATCTGACAGCAGCGGACCTTTGAAGTCCTGAAACAAAGTCAATAAAAATATAATCAAAGTCTCTCTTATCACATTGTGCAGACAAAACAAGGAATGAAACAGGTAGTTGAATATTTGACTGAACAGTAGAGCCTAGAGGTGAGATTTAAAACCAATTCACCTGGACTATTAGGGCACTGATTCCCACTTTCTCTGCTGTGTCCTCTGGGTCATCCATTTCCTTTGTTGCTGTGGAAAGAGCCAAATACAGGTTCATTATTCCCACACTGGGCAGTTTTCTAAGCACAATCATGCATATTTGCCATTTTAAAGAGTTTGAGATGGCTGATATGGTTTGCTTCCCTCACTAGGACAACTGCAGTTTGTCGGTCAATTTCCTTGCCAAAGGAATTTCTAATGTGCCATTACTAAAATTATCCAGATATAATGGAAAAATTAAGTATCCTAAATTACACTGTGGTTGAGATAACGGAGAGTATCCATGTTGAGCTGGAGGTGTTTGTCAAAATTAAGACAGTGTGTCCCAGTTCTATACTAACTGAATATAGTATGTACTATATATTAATCTGTATAGTTTACTGTATTTTCAGTTAGTACACAAAAAATCAACATAATTTAAAGTTGTATATTGACAGGAAATAATACAAGACTTGCACGGTTAGACATCAATTGAAGTGCGACTTTAGAATTAAACTTCCCAAAGAGAGAGCAAAATGTTTTTTTCCCCATAATGAAACTGTTATTTGTTTGTATTTTGAGGTGTATCGCCTATTACTAATTTTCATTTCTTCTAGTGGTGAGCAGCTCCTCCATTTCATTTGTGCATTGCATTGTGGGACAATAGTGTCCATTTTTTAGTACAAAATGAAAATGTTTTGGGTCTTGTTTATTTTGTCACTTTTCCTGTGTGAATGCACTACACAGAATGAGTATGTAGTATGTTTTTGGGACACAGATCAAATCTCCCACTACTACTGGAAGAAATGCTGCGCTGGTAGAACAGCGCCATTGTCCCGTTGTGTGATGCAACCAGATAATCCCACTTGATGCTGTAAAGCAGCAGAATTCACACCAAATACCACAGACTGGCACACATTGTGACAGAGTTAAATGCAGTGTAGAGAACGGTAAAGACTGCCAGTGCTCACAGTGATGCTCTCATCCCTAGAAGACAATTATACAAATGTATCCGTTGCATTTCAATACAAAACTATTTACACTGTACACACCCGTTGCTTGAGCAATGAAGTATTGTTTGGGTGGAGACATTTTAATGCTAGGACAAGTGCAAATATAAAATATACTTTTGGGAAAGAGTCATGTGTGCTCTGTTTTCAAACAACGCGTGACAGGCTTTACTTTTTGACTGGCTCATGTTGTGTAGCATCCTGGCCCGAGCTTCATCCAGCACATCCTCCAGAAACACCACCTCACCACTCCGGGTCTTCATGCCCCGCACCATGCCGAAGGGCACATGCTGACACCTGCAACCAGTGGAGGAATATGTATTTATATGCTTTACTTCAGTAAAAGCAAATGCCACAATTGGCCCCTTTCAATGTTAATATATGATATTATTATTAGTGATGCATTAGCGTGTAAGCAGAACATTTATGTTGAAATTGGTGCAGGTGGAGCTCATATTAAATACTTTCTAGACCGTTGAGTATTTTGATCTATACCAATTTATCATATCTGAAAAGTTTATGTTTTGAAAGAAAATGTTTATCGTTACAGTCACTAGTAAAATCTGTATTATGTCCCTCTGAAATGTAGTGGAGTAGAGGTATAAATAGCATGAAATGTATATAAAACATATACAAAATGTACATAAAATACTTAAACACAACTTTGAGGTGCTGTACTTAAGTACATGTTTCACCACTGCCTGTGACAGCACCAACACTTCCTATGAAACAAAAGGCCAGTGTTTCTAAATAAAAACAGCTGTCCGTGGTGGGTGGGGTGCTGATTACATAAAGTATTGCTAAATCCAACTAGATTCATTTACAGAGTTTTTAAACTTAGTTACAATTATAAAGAAAATACTATTTGATTTTAATCCCATTTTATAGATAATTTGTATTTCCATCAGTGCGAAAAGTTACTTATCAAAGACATTTTACAATACTACTCTTTGACCTCCTTTTTACAAATGCCATTAACTAGCATCAGATAACAGCTTCCATTAAACCTGTTTATGTCACGTGTGTGGTTGTGTTCTGGTATTTTTCCTGCTACCTGTCGGCCCATGAATGTCCCATAGCGAGCAGGATCTGGAACAACTGGTGGAAGTGATTCGCCTGACTTTTATCTGTCTTAAAAAGAATAACAAATGCAGCATACTTATAAATATGCAGCAATGCAGGGCATAGAGTGTCAAAAGGGAACATGGTAGGAACTCAAGAGTAGCGGTAGAAGTTGTTCAAGAGAACAATCTGAATCAAGCATTGAATACATCATCATAGATATTCAAATCAGTGATTTTCAAACTGTTAGCAAAACAAACATCCAGTTTGCATTTTTGTGTTTGGCATTTTGGTGTTATTCATAATGCTTTGCATATTTGTTTCTGCTGTCAAACAACAAAAGCGAAACATTTGTAACATGAAGTGCTAGTCATGGAAAGTGAGTACTGGTAGTTATACTGCTGAGTCAGCATTCACTGCAAAAACACGAATGGCCCTTGAGTTTATCTAGGAAACTTCTGCTGCACTGATTTGTCTTTATATTCTTTAAAAACAGAATCAGGAAGAAAAGGCAGCACTCAGAGGTAATAGAAATGAAAAAGTGCCACCTCATGTCTAGATCATTTTGGTGAACTTTACAAGTATAATCAACTGACTAATCACCTGACTTATTTCTCAATCAAACAATCAGTCATTATAAATCTAGAATATGGTGAAAAAAGCACATCACAATTCTCTAAAGGCCAAGGTGACATCTTCATGTGTGTTGTTTTCCCAAATATGTCCATGTCTTTTATGTTGTAGATAAATGTGTCTTGTATACGTGAAGTTACCCGAACATGTCTTTTAAGGACAGAAATGTAACTTACCACATAAATCATCTCATCAAAATTGTACTTTTCTGTTCGGTCGATTGCTGCAGCAAGATCTCTGAAATGCAGAAAATGGAAAATAAGGCATTATTGTCACTTCCAATTTCAAAAGTTATGGCTTGTGTGTTTTACAGCTATTATCTGATAACTCCGCTTTGATCTGTCATTTAACAAAATATCTCCGTTTTGCAGCTGTACCTACTTGTATTGCACACTTGTCTGTGTTTAAGGCTGCCCAAACATCTTAACTGGTGAAATTCATAACTTTTTGAACAATATTTTTACTGTACATGTTTAATGTTCTTTTCAGAACGGGCTTTTTAAACACTTCTATTACATTTTATAAACTCTGAACCTGTGGAACACTTCAGTATTTTCTCCAGGCCAGGACAGCACGGATTGTAAAATTTAAACATTTGACATGTTTTTGTATTTTAATTGACCATTTCCACAAGTACTGACCTGGTGATGTAGAGAGTTGTGCCGTCACTGCGGAGCACTGTACAGACGCTGCTCATGTCACCCGCAGGGGAGAGATCCACCACACCTGTTCCTCTCCTGTAAATACAACAATTTCCATGAAATCAAGTCCACGTAAGCTCGGGATCGGCCGTCACTAATTTAATAATGCATTGATCTCAAATGCAATAAAAAGAGCATTCATTCAATTATTCTTGCATGTGAAACATTCATATAAAAAAGGCTTAAGTAGTGATAACGTAGGTAGGCAAACATCTGCAAACTCACGGTTCTTCACATATTTGTATTTATATTATATTATTATTTCTGAGGCTGATACCGATACATTTTTGACCCTTTAATTGTTTTTTAGAGAATTGTGATCAAGATATGTACTGAGCGGGACATTTTACAGTTGAATAATCTACTTGTCAGAGCTCTCTGGTGCACAAACTATGTAATGGAGACAGTGTTTATAAACTCCCTTAAACATATCTTTGGTATTTCTGTGCTGCAACACACATAATATCCAATAAGGATATATCTGACGTAAGTTATAGTCAGCTGATAATGTCAGTCTGACCGATTTATTCAGTCTAATTTCAATTATCTATTTTATCCAATAACTTCAGTGTACACTGCCAAGGCAAAACATACAATGTGGTGTGTAACAAAGTAATGCTAACTCCATAATAAAAAGGAAAAATCTTATATTACCTGCCCCCTTTCGAAAATAAATAAATATATACATGGTCTGTAAAGACTTTCAACACCCGATACATCAAGACACACATAGAAAATCAATGACAGCCAACTAAACAGTCGCACTTTAGTGGCAACCCAGTAAATAAACCAACTGGGAGCAGGTAGCTGCCCTACTGGCCTCCTAACACATGTTCACTTTGAGTCTGTCATGTCAGTTACTGATTAAAGGCCATCACATACTGTCACATACTCAGAGGTTTTCAACAGGCCTCGGCTCTGCAGCTGCTGCATCACCTCCTGGGCTTGATCTTGGTGAAAGGACTCCCCGGAGTAAATATCAAAGTGGACCCCTAACCGCTGAAAAGATTTCAAATGAATTATTAATTACAACAGTCTTTAACTGATATTTTCTTTCCTCCCATCACAAGTTTATATTTCAGAGTCATGGTGTCGATCGTCATGCTGTTTCAGTCCTGCTGGTTGTACCTTGTAAACGTGTTGATACTCCTCCACTGTGATCTCTCTAAACTGTTGCCATAACGACATAGCCTCGCTCTCATGCTGCTCCAGCTGTCTAAAGAAGTCTCTGGCCGCCTGTTTCATATCCTCATTGTTCTCTACTTCCTTGTTCACTTGAACATAAACCTGCAAGACATAAACACCAAACGCTGACAAACCGCCATGATAATGTTGAAGAAAAGCTTTTTTAACAGCATTTAGACGCATGTAACACCAAAACTGTTGAGTCTGTTGATGGTGGGATGGCAGTTCAGCCAAATGTTTGAGCAAACCATTAATACTTTTATTAAATGAAAGTCATTCAACTTGTCAAAAGGTTCTTAAAATAAAATGATAGATACTACGGCTCTCTGTGATTAGGGTAAATGTGAGGCTGTGTGTCGTTATCCAAACATACAAACTCACCTCAAACAAATGCTGCAAGGGATTCTGTTTCAGTTTCTCCTGACATCCAAATTGGCCAAACCCAGCTCCTAGCAAACCTGAAATCCAAGATGGGTTTCGTCAATTAGGATTCACTGGAATAGTAGCAATCGGGACTTTATGAGAGGACAGTTGGACACCCGTTGACTATGTCGCACATTATTTACTCACCAAACTGCATACCCCAGTCTCCGAGGTAGTTCATTCGAATAACTTTGTTTCCAAGAGACTGCTTTAGGTTAGCGATGAAGTTACCTGGAGATGGAGATGAGATCTTTTAGTCCAGTTGACTGACTTTACAATCAATTCAGAATGTTTAATGTTAAATAATCCAATAATGATACATCGGCAAATATTATTTTTCTTTACACAACCCATAAAATAAATTTGTTTTTGTAAAAATTCTGACCAAGAAATGTACTGGACAAGACATTTAACAGTTTTACAAAAATAAACATGTCACTACTCTCTGGTGGACAGTCTATAGAAGGGTGACACGGTTTCAAAACATAGCTTTTCTGTACTTCACTTCTTGTCGTTTATCAGCTGACATACACGCTGATACCCATAAATCTGCAATCGGCCGATATATTGGCCTGGCTCTCGTTTACAGTACAACCCACATCCATATTAATCAATAAAACTATTTTGGCTTCAGTTGCTGATTAAATTCAAAAGCCAAAACTTACCAATAATTGTAGATCGCAAGTGTCCAGCATGGAATTTTTTGGCAATATTTGGAGAGCTGCAACATAAAAACAAGTTAATTCTGTCTGATGACAATCTACAAGGGGAAGACATAACCTGAAGTGTTAAAGAAGATATCCAAACATACCTATACTCAACTAATGTTGTTCCTCTCTTGAGAGTATTCAAAAGTTCACTATTCAACCCAAATTTCTCATCCCCCTCCTTTCCAAATGGCTCCAACATTTTCTAAAACAGATGTAGATTATACAGATTATAAATAACAGTAGAAGCAGTCAAGATTGTTGTTTTCACCACAGTGGAAAAGAAAACTAACAAACCTGGACAAGAAGTTTGCGATTAACTTTAAAGTAGATCACTCCACATCCAGCAGATATTTCTTCCACCACACTGTCCTGCTTCAACTGAAAAATACAACGCAGATTTCAAGGAAAACATAAGGGACTGTGTCCCTCACAATTATATTAAGCAGAAAAGACTTGGAGTGCATCTACAAATACAAAGTATTTGATTGATTGATTGATTGGTTTATTTGAGTTTCCTGCACTTTATGGTGCCCACAAGACAACAAAAACAACCAGGATGGCCACATGACCAATCACAACATACAGTTCCACAAATTCAACATGTCAAAACATTCACTTTAATAATTGTTCTGTCTTAGCGACTATGCAATTTCTACAAATCTTGCTAAAACTTCCTCCTTAAATGAGCCAACTCACCGTCTTACCTTCAGACAACCAAAACAAATCAAGGTTCCTCATTTTTTTCATACAAATGTTTCCTCAAGTCGCTGTACATGGGGCAATGGAAAGGAAATTTAACCTCAACAACACTAAGATCACAAAAAACGCATAACCGCTGCTCTTCAGGAATACCGTCATATTTGCCTACCTCAATTGCCAGAGGGAACCCCAAAGTGCTACCAATGTATGTGCATGCAAATAAATGTAAATCCCTTTGGACAGAAGATGTCTGCCAAAGGATGCAATCAAAGATGAGCCTTAATTCGTTGATTCTTAGCGTTGGTCACCAAAAAACACCAGTAAAAAAAAAGGTGCTTCGTCCACAGGTGTATGTCTTCACTGCCTTGTCTCATGAAAACGCAGTGTATTTGTGAGATTACAGTAGCATGGCGACAAAATAAAACCATGCCAACACGTTCTTTGCGTTGCAGCCTTTACTGTCTCCAAGATGAATCACACCTGAGCGGCCAAGTCTTCTGTCTGCAGTTGAACGTCACCACTGGATGGCAAAATCCCACTGATTCGTAATGAGCTGATTGGCAGTTTGAAGTCAGCAGTCTGCCTGAGGAGTACAAGGTGCAGGAAGATTTAACAGACACACAATAAAGCATCCGAACCAAACGGAATTCATGTTAAACACAATCACACTTAACTGCTTCTTAAAAACAGGAACTGCTGACAGGGCTGGTATGAAGGCATCCTCAGCCTGCTGCAGCGTCCTGCCCAGCTACACATCAAAACACACAAAGGGGAATAAGATTTCAGTAAACACCAGTGTGAGGGGAGCTAATACAGCACAGGCAAACAAGTCCTGCCGCTAGTTCTGACTTGCTCCAGGGTCAAGGCATGCTGCTACATTAGCATTAGCATTAAGTATCCTCTTCCAAGACTTTCAGCGTCATTACCTTTGCTGCAATACGTCTTCTGAAGAAACAAGCCATGCCTCTTAACCGTGCAATCGCAATGCAACTATACACTTGTTGCAAAATAAGCTACAATCAAATGCTGCGTGCTCTGTTCACACGGACATCGCTACCGTTACTGTACTTCCTCCGTAGCCACACCGCCCTCTCTAAGCTCGTCCAATCACAGGCTTCGTTCGCTAACAACGTCACCAACTAGGAGAGGTTTGTTCGATAATGTTGTACGTTGCTCCCGACATCGCATCGCCCGTCCGGTCCCTTCACCGCCTGAACGCCAGGTCTCAAACCTTACAATTTCAATAGTTCTCTATAACACAGAATATTCATGACTAAATAAGTAACCATCAAAGTTAAAGTTGGGGTGGGCAACATTCTTAGTTATTTAACAACGCAAAGCAGTAAAACGGCTTCATCAGGAGTGCGGCTTGAACTAACGCGATGGCGTTTCCTTGGCAACGTATACAACAACAAAAAAAACCGACAACTGTACTTTACGTTGGTAAATTCTGATTAGTGCAGGGAAATACGTCATTTCCATTTCAAATTGTCACTCAGTACATTTTTTTGTTTGTTTAAATAATTTGAGCTACAAAGGATACAACAAACACTTATTACTAGTATTTCAAGTTTTTAAGACCACCTTGTGTATGAGAGGAACATTTCTCTTGTTGGTGATCTAGAAATCAGGATAGTTAGAAAGGTCAGCTCTTGAATCAGCAGGTCCTGACGGTTCTCAAGAAAAAATAAAAGTTTGAAACCACTACAATGATCCTGCCCTTCTTTAGAGTAACCACTCCAAATTCATTGAAGGACACATTACTTTCTAGAAGCCCGTCTGTTATGTCACAGTTCAACCTTACTTTGTTAAATATTTTTAGATCCCAAAATATTAAGTTAAATATTTTTAGATCCCAAAATATTAAGTTGGTTAACTTTCTTATACGCTTTCCTGACTTCACAACAGAGCAGAAAACAGGGGCGTGGAGCTAGAGTTTATTATTGGAACAATTCTCTACAGAACTAGAACTATTGTCTGGGATTTACCCCAAATAATGGGGACACGGTTTCTGTAAAGACACTTTGTGGTTGGAACAATGTAATTTTTTAAATGTTTTGAGCACCACAAACTTAATTCCACTCACCTTCGCAGCAGCAGTCTCACTGGCATATGTAGAAAACTTTTGTGATTTGTGTGATCCCTTCAAAAGATGGTGTCAACTGTGGTGACTCAAAAAGTCATCGCAAACTGAAAACCCCTTAAACATTTGTGTAAACACTTTATTAGTTCGCTTTTCTTGAATCAAAGCACCTTTATACCTACAGCAAATAAAATCATGAGATTTTGATACGATGAACAAAAGTCAAGCAAAAAAAAATTGAAATAAAAAAATACAGTGTATACAAATGTAATAGTAATTGCAAGTACAGTTTAAAACAATGCTGAAAAATGCCAAGATGCCTGTTCCTGGAGTCCAGTCTGAAGGTGGCCGTGGTTTGTCCACTCATCAACGTTCAATCCCTTTTTCAAAATGTACATATAGAGAAGCTGCGCAACTTACAGCTTCTCTGTCAAATAACTAAATTTGACAAAAATAAAATAAAATCAAAACAGGCCAAGTGTGTGTGTTGGCAGTGAGCCTTTTACGAAGACAAAGCCAAATAAATATTGACACGGCAGTTAAGAGGCCACTCGTAGAGTCAGAGAGTCCTTGAACAGGTTGGCAGCAGGAAGCCCTCCTAACTCTGGCAGACACAGCAAACGTGGGTGCCACTAACTGATGCCTGAGGCAGTGAGTCCACATAGAGGCGATATGGCACAGCTAGGAGAAAAGTCCAACTGAGTCCCTGGAGTAGCTTGCAGAAAATGGTATTCATCAATATCCGACGCCGATACTCAGGAAACATCTGTGGCGGACAAACAAGGTGACACGGCGAGAAGAGCATGAGGGCGTGTCGATATTAACACATTTCACTTCATATCCTAGATGGCTTTAGAGCTCATCGCTGCGACTTGTACGGGAGTGTAGAGGTTGGCCCTCTGTCGGTCAGGAAAGACCTGCACTCGTAGGTTTATAGCACCCTATTAGAACAAACAGCCTATATACACACGCACCTTTTATCTAATCCACAGTATGTACAAACACTACTTGACTAGATCTCAGGAGCATCTCATTCTCGAGGTTCCCAAATTCAAAAACACAGCATGGTTTAAAAAAAAAAAAGAAAAAGAAAAATTATGTTTTGCTTGACTCCTGTAATAAACCGCAGCAGAAGTAAAATTGGATCCTCTGATTTCTTTGGCATTTTGTAAAATGCCCCATTGACGATTCCTCTGTACCTGCGACGGTGACGTCTGAATGAAGACTAGTTCTTTAAAGTTAACTAGGTATTTGTGTAAATGTTGGGGTTTTTTTGTCTTTTATGGGTGGATATAGTTCTTGTGTACACAGGGCGCACATGCAAGAGAGAGCGAACCGCTCATTGGACCACCCTGTATAAATAAAAAGGTTGAATTAATGAATTTTAGAAGCCTGCTCTACTTACTGCAGAGCCTAAGATTTTCATCAGCGTTAGCCTGAAATATAACCCACTTTTCTTTTTTAAGTGGGTACAATATTTTCACTAATCACTACTGCTTTTGATTTCAAATCAAACTGCCTCGATCTAACGGTGTCGTGTCAGACAGTCAAGTCTCCTCAAATATGCATAAGACATACATGTACCACTACAGCTATTTGTGAAGCTTAGCCACACCTTTTGACAGCAAGCAACAGTCCGCTGTGCAAAACGTAAACACTCAACACGTACATTGACTCATGTGTAACAGGTGACGTAGACAGGAGAGCAGCAGGAGAGTTGGTTCATGACACCAATAAGCAAAAATAAATAAATGTAAAAAAACAAACATGTTTCTTAACAAATGTCCTGTTTTTAAAAAATTTGGAATCTGATTCCAATGCAGAACTGATATTAAAGCTAAACTATTCTTAAATGTCTGTATTTCATCAAACGTTGTCTCATGCTTTCAATCCAAACTGTGGTTCTCTTCAACTACTACGCAGAGTTCTGTAGAGACCATTAATGGGCTTCAAGTGTTTGGCAATAATAAATAAATAAATATACTCACAGCTAGCAGGCTGCTCTCCGAACCGTCGCATCAGTTGATCATGCGTGAACTTGACAAACGCATCATATTGTTCTGTTGGAAGAATAAACATTTATTGGCACTCGGTACGGATCACTGACTACAAATTGTTTTCTATACCATTTCAAAACAGAAACCATACCTGCAAGCTTTGTTGTCAGTATCTCGTCGTACTCCTCACGGATTTTGTCCTCTCGCTCCTTCAGTAGTCTCTCACAAATCATCCCAACCTGTCTGAGGGAAAATAAAGGCTGCTCTTTCCTGGTGGGAGATGAGGCACCCGAGGACGTACCTGTTAGGAGAGTTAATATCACAAAATGACTACAAGACAGATGGCATTAAGCACTGCGACCCGGTCAGTTTCATATTAAAATAGATAATACACTGAAATCTACGAGCTTTAATGCTAAGCAGGTATGAAAGCACATTTCTGGACAACAATTGTGTATTGTGCATTAGTGGCATCATCGTTCCTCATCACTGCAATACCTAATGTACACTCCCCGTTGGAACATCAGTCCATTTTACTTTTTCAGAGTCTCCTTCTTTTCCTTTCGGCTGCTCCCTTTCAGGGGTCGCCACAGCGAATCATGCGCCTCCATCTAACCCTGTCCTCTGCATCCTCTTCACTCACACCAATTAACTTCATGTCCTCTCTCACTGCATCCATAAATCTCCTCTTTGGTCTTCCTCTAGCCCTCCTGCCTGGCAGCTCCAACCTCAGCATCCTTCTACCAATATATTCACAGTCTCTCCTCTGAACATGTCCAAACCACCTCAATCTGGCCTCTCTGGCTTTATCTCCGAAACATCTAACACGAGCTGGCCCTCTGATGTACTCGTTCCTGATCCTGTCCATCCTCGTCACTCCCAAAGAGAACCTCAGCATCTTAAGCTCTGCCACCTCCAGCTCTGCCTCTTGTCTTTTCTTCAGTGCCACTGTCTCTAAGCTGTACAACATCGCTGGTCTCACCACTGTCTTGAACACCTTTCCTTTCATTCTTGCTGATACTCTTTTATCACACAACACACCTGACACTTTTCTCCACCCGTTCCAACCTGCTTGCACTCGCCTCTTCACCTCTTTTCCACAGTCTCCATTGCTCTGAACCATTGACCCTAAGTACTTAAAGTCCTGCACCTTCTTCACCTCTGCTCCCTGTAACCTCACTGTTCCACCTGGGTCCCTCTCATTGACACACATGTATTCTGTCTTACTGCGGCTAAGCTTCATTCCTCTGTTTTCCAGAGCAGACCTCCATCTCTCTAGATTCTCCTCCACCTGCTCCCTGCTCTCACTACAAATAACAATGTCATCCGCAAACATCATAGTCCATGGAGATTCCTGTCTAACCTCATCTGTCAGCCTGTCCATCACCAGAGCAAACAAGAAGGGGCTCAGAGCCGATCCTTGATGCAGACCCACCTCCACCTTGAACTCCTCTGTCACACCTACAGCACACCTCACCACGGTCTTACAGCTCTCATACATGTCCTGCACCACTCTAACATACTTCTCTGCCACTCCAGACTTCCTCATGCAATACCACAGCTCCTCTCTCGGCACCCTGTCATACGCTTTCTCTAAATCTACAAAGACACAATGCAACTCCTTATGACCTTCTCTGTACTTCTCCATCACCATCCTCAAAGCAAACACTGCATCTGTTGGGCTCTTTCTAGGCATGAAACCATATTGCTGCTCACAAATGCTCACCTCTGCCCTTAGCCTAGCTTCCACTACTCTTTCACACAACTTCATTGTATGGCTCATCAGCTTTATTCCTCTGTAGTTGCCACAGCTCTGCACATCTCCCTTGTTCTTGAAAATTGGCACCAGTACACTTCTCCTCCATTCCTCGGGCATCCTCTCACTCTCCAAGATCTTGTTAAACAAACTAGTCAGAAACTCTACTGCCACCTCTCCTAGACACTTCCATACCTCCACAGGTATGTCATCAGGACCAACTGCCTTTCCACTCTTCATCCTCTTCAACGTCCTCCTCACTTCACTCTTGCTAATCTTTGCTACTTCCTGCTCCACACCAGTCACCTCTTCTACTCTTCGTTCCCTTTCATTTTCCTCATTCATCAACTCTTCAAAGTACTCCTTCCATCTTCCCATCACACTCCTGGCACCTGTCAATACATTTTCAACCTTATCTTTAATCACCCTAACCTGCTGCACATCCTTCCCATCTCTATCTCTTTGTCTGGCCAACCTGTACAAATCCACCTCTCCCTCTTTAGTGTCCAACCTAGCATACAAGTCCTCATATGCTCTTTGTTTGGCCTTTGCCACCTCTACCTTCACCTTACGCTGCATCTCCCTGTACTCCTGTCTGCTCTCTTCAGTCCTCTCAGTGTCCCACTTCTTCTTTGCTAACCTCGTTCTCTGTATACACTCCTGAACTTCCTGGTTCCACCACCAAGTCTCCTTGTCCACTTTCCCCTTTCCAGATGACACACCGAGTACCCTCCTACCTGTCTCCCTGATCACATTAGCTGTAGTGGTCCAGTCATCTGGTAGCACTTCCTGACCAGAGTGGGGTTAATAAATAAAAAGAAAGTGAAAGGATGATCTCTACTATTTTTTCTCTCTGGGAGTTGGCTATGGAATTTCCCATGGTTGTTGGCAATTCAAAAGATAAAAAAATTCCTAACTTGCTGAGGTCAAAATGGATGGATATGTCAGTCACTATGAACTAGGTGTGCTGAATCAAATTACACAGAGAAAATGGCTAACAACAAGGCAATGTCAGACTGAATTTTAAAGTGGTGACAAATGGCTATTCAGTCTGAATATCGAGCTTGTAACCATGTGCCGAGGTCAGCTAAAAATGTCCATGTTGTCATCCTAACCAAGAACTAAAAAAATAAAATCAGGTCGCAACTTGTGATCTGATCAATAAAATTATTGGTATATAAAGAGTATTCTTAAAAGTCTCGTAGACTGCTGTTACATTACCCTTTCAATTCTGAGCTCAAATGGAGGTTGATGGAAACTAGTCAATAACCTCATTAAGAAAGATTTGCCATTGGTAGCTACGTACCTGGTAGGACAGCTCCACTCTGAATGTTCGGCAGCTCCAGAGGACAACAGCCGTCTGCCTGCTGGAAAGCACTGTCCAGGTGTCGTCGTTTCTGCAGCCGCTTGTACTCCTGCTTGATGTTGTGCAGAATTTGCTCTGAAACAAAGAAAAATATATGCTCTATTAAATAAGTATATACAGCCGGTGGAGAAATTAAAGGAAAATCCTGAATAAAAAAATGTATTAAAAAAAAAAAGAGTGGAGAAACATATCAAATGCATATGCTTCCGTGCACCAGGGCTCACTGAACGGTTTGCCGAGTATGAAAAAAATTATATCAAATTTCATCTTCAAATTAATTTTGTGATGTCTCTGATGCTATATGTCCTTTTTTTATAAATGTCTGGCTTTGTTGGTTTTTCTTTTTATCTGCTGTACTCCAGTCTCTCTTGCTAAAGACACTTCATGGGGAGCGTATCTATGTTCCCAGGGTCCCAAGTCCCTAAGCCTAGAACTGGGTACCATAGGACCCCTTGTCATGTTTCCATTATGTGCCATATCAATCTGGGGAACATAGGAATGACCCCACTTTATGTTTTTTTCTTTTCTTTAATTTGGCACTAATCTGTATATCCTTTAACCAGGTAAGTCTCATTGAGATTGAAATCTCTTTTTCAAGAGTGAGCATCATTAACATTGTTACAACAACAAACACAACTCCCACACTACAAACAAGTGAACATGATATCCAGTTAATATGTAATACAAGGTCAAAGCCAACAATCATTTCATCATGTATTAACAGCTACACTTTCCTGAAGCGATTTCAGTGGATATTTAAGAGCAATCCCATCGACCAGAGTACTATTTTCCAGATCCTTTGAGATTGACTTAAGTGAGACTTAGACGCTTCACTCGTATTGAGACAAAACCATGGCAGGATTCACAAATGGATCCTTTCATGTAGACTTACTGATGTATCCATGTACTGCACATCATGCTTTACAGCATAAACCATTGTCCCATTCAGTGAGCATCAAATACTGCAAGCAGCACAACATCCAGCCATCAATTAGACAGCAGCGACACAAACCTTAAAAGAAATGTTATACCGTTATGCCCACACTTTACTTCCCCAAGTCACAGCATTTAGTAATTTAGCAGACGCTTTTATCCAAAGCGACTTACAAATGAGAACATTCACAAACCGAAGGAGCAGCTTCGGGAGCATTTGTGGGGTTCAGTATCTTGCTCAAGTATACTTCGACGCATGGCTGGGGGATCGAACCGCTGACCTTCCGATTGGCAGGCGACCGTTCTGCCACCAAGCCACGGGCGCACCACAGCAAACTAATAACGTTACTAAAAATTAAACATTCATAGAAGCTGCTAACGTTACACAGTGTATTTACAACGGGGCACAGAAAGATTCCCATCGGCTACAACATGCGTTTACAGGCAGGCAGCAGTGACGACGAAACCCCTTTAACTTAACACTTTGTGCCTGGAGTTTTGTCTCATCCACTCGGCAGACGTCGGATCAGCCTGAGGAAACGCTCACCCAGTCCAGTTTACCTTTAGGAATGGTTTCGCCACACTAAACTTGAGATTACATTGAAATACAACGTGTGGCTTTAAGTTCCTACCTGTGGTTAGTCTGGACGATACTTCCCCGAACGGCGATGGCTCCATCCGCAAATATTTCTGTGGTGAAGCGACCGGAGACATGATCGGGGCGCACCTCCGTCTTTTAGGGGAAGCCTGGCTCATTATCGGGTCAAAGTCCAGAGTCCTCTTCAGAGTAGCCCCACAAGCCATCACGCTGAAATGTGTCTAAAACTTCTAAAATAGAAAACCTCAAATTTCCTGTTATCGGGGGAAAGTCGCTGACCTGGGCCCCGGTCTGGGCTGCTAATGCTAGCTCACGTTAGCTAGTTCAAACGGCAGCAGCGATCCCAAACTGCAGACAAATACGCACTATATTCGTCTCTCGTTGCTTCCTGCTGATAAATCTCATGTAGCTTCAATTGCCGAATATATCTTGCAATAATCTGGATAAAATAAACTAGGGTATATTTGGCATAAAATCAGATGATTAAAGATTTGACACCATTAGTTCCAAGTACTGGTACAACGGCTCAGACTAGCTTACCTTGTATTCCCTTCACTCTTATCGGTTCTGAGCATGCGCAAGAAAGCAGTCTCATGCTGGTACTTGTAGTTTTTAATACCTATCGCGCCAATTCTTTTCTTAGCTTGAATACTACATTTCCCGAAAACCTTGAAAATGTGCTTTTTTCAAATTTGTTTTGTTTGCTAACAAAACCCCCCCAAACCACAGAGATGTTACAGTTTCACCGAAAACGTTTACTTAGAAACAGTAAAAAGGCATTATTTAACCTATTTATACAAAAGAGCCATAGTACTTTGTTTGTCTTTTAGACAGAAATCCATTGCACTGTATGAGGATTTGCAATATTTTTACTTAAAACGAGGATTTGAGGAAACAGTACCATCTCATCTCTTGAAATAAAATGGTCGATCTGTAAAATTTGTAGCCAACTTATTCTTTGTCAATCATGTTCAGAGTTTAAGAAGGTAATGAATCACATTGTAAGAAGATAGATCGTTTGGCAGTGGGATGATCAGATTATGATTAAGTATGAAGTATTATGATTGAGCAAAAGAACTGACTAAATAGACATGGACTTTTTAAAGCTTACTCCTGCAAAACTCCTGGTCTAGCTTGTAGTTTTGGATTCTAAACAACCCCCCACCCCTTTCACACAAACACACACACACACCAAAGTTTGAGACATTTTCCTTCCATCACTTCCTCAACCACCCCTGTACATACACATAGTTTGAACTGTACAGAAATGGAGGAGGATGTGTGAGCCACTGGTATTTCAACACGTTCGCCGGCCAAAAAAGCAAAACATTTTATGTCCATCATAATATAAGGCTTACCTAGACTGCCCTTTTTCTGCCATTATCCTCCAATATTAAGCCTGAAAGTTGAAAGAAACCAAATCTATTGGATAAAATGAATTCTCAAGTTATATATTGTTTAAGTTATAGTTTGAGGTATAGGCCGTGGAAAACTCCTGCATCTTGGTAACTAGGCCTGCAAAATGTTGTTTTCATTATCGATTAATCTGCCATTTTTCTCAATTATTTGTTTGGTATATAAAATATAAGAAAATGGTGAAAAATTCATAACGTAATGTCCTAGAGCAGCATTTGATGTCTTCATGTTGCTTGTTTAGTTTGACCAACAGTCCAAAACCCCAAAGTTTTCAGTTTACCATCACATAAGACAAAGAAAACTAGGTAATGTTTGGTAAATTTTGCTTGAAAAATGAAATAAACTATTATGTTGGCTCTAGTCTCAACCCATGTTTATTTATTTATTTAGGTGTTGTATTCAAGCCCCTAAATGCAGCCTTTCACACATGCTAGAGTAAATCTGCCTCGTGGATTTTCGAAGATCAGAGTATTTGGTAGATAAATGAACAAATTCCTGTTGACATCTGTGTGAACAGATGTTGCATTTCCTATCCCTCGAAGCCAAGAGATGAAAAGAACAGAGCAGATGTAGCTGTCAGAGGATGCTGTGGCAGCCATTTTCTTGCAATTTGTCACTTTAAGGGTTACAAGAATTAAGCACAGTAATACCAACAAAGCCTAAAATCAACATTTAGAAATGTTTTCTTTCTTCTGAAAGGCTGCCACTATTGAGAATGTGAGATCTTCCACAAGGGGGCACTAAAACATCACTGATGGCTTTGGGTTACCATCAGCTCAGGGCTTGGCACCCCCTCTCGGTATATGTTCCTCTGAATCAGTGATTGTTGGATGAATTAATCACAAGGTGATGTGGCCTCTTGTTCCCCATCATAAAATAATCAATCAAATAACTGCAGGCGAAATGACAACCAGCTGTGACTTTATTCAAAAGTTTGAAAACAGCAATACTAAAAACACTTGACTGAATGTGATTTTGAAGTCATAGATTCCTCATTATGCCAACACTGTACAGAAGCCACTTGACAGCTGACATTTTGATCTTCAATACTCAATAATACAAGAGGCAGCAAAGCATACTGATAAACAGCTGTCTGAATAACTTCACACCAAGATAAATGTCTACAGAACAATTGTGCTGTGAGATTTCTAGATTAAAAGTACTACATCACATCGTCTCAAATTCCTTTGTAAGGTCCGTTGTCGATTCTCCACACAATGCATACACAGAGACTTCCATTCAAGTTACCAGCTAATGAAAAGACCCTTGTTTATTTTTTTTAGATAAGAAATGTTAACAGCAGACATATTTTTATTTAGAGTTACGCCAGAAGTACTTCACTAGGCCTGTGCATGGGTTGCCTTTATTTTCCGAAATGATGTCCCGCTGCAACAGTAGCACTAAAACAACTCACTGCAATGATCAAAAGGTTTGGGGTTGGAAATATATCACCAAGTCACAAGGTATCACACACATACAAGGCTGAATCCAGTGAAATCATACATTTGTTGACAACAGCTGTAGTCAGAAACCACCTCAGTTTGTTACAGTAGTGACCAGCACACTGCGTCCAAATTCAGTTTTGAGTCAGTTCAAGCCAGAAGCTTGCTGTTGTTGTGGTGGCTGTACAGCAGAATGAGTCAATTTGAACATTTTATTTTGCAAGAAAGCACTGTACAGTTGTTAGGTATACATTTGAACAAAGACACGTTACTCTAACGGTCTAACAGCTAGCGAGTAAAGAAATGGACAACAGGGACGATCGTCACTCTGCCGCCGAAAATGCCATTTCATATTTGACGTACTCAAAGGCGGTCAATCCATTTACTTCCATCTCATTAGAGTTTACTTGTGATGGTGATAAATATGTTTTGGTTTATTTTTTATCTTGAGCATGAATCACCTCTCATTTCTCAAAATCTCTTCACATATTTGCCACTCACTGAGTGTTGTCAGATGAAGTACAAAAGTTACATGTTAAATGGCTATTTTGGAAATAAACAATCAGAGTCATTTGACCTTTTTTTATCATTTCCTCATAGAAATGTCTATGTGCAGCATGTACATGAAGCCTGTAGAAAGTCAAGGAGCGAAATTTGTTATGTTTATGGCGCAAGACACATGTTAAAGTCTAAATGACACAGTAAAACATCTTGAATTAAAAATATCAGTAGCCCCTTATCCCATAAATGAAGATATATTGGTTTCAAAACCTGAATTCACCATACAAAAATATAATATGCCTTCACTAACTGGATATCATGAAGTCTATGGTAAACAGCAGACCTATGATAGTCTTTGAGAATCCCTTCAAATTGTGAGTCCTTTCCATGAACTTGCACTACCATTTGGCACTTTGGCACACTATGTACTCACACACTGACATAAAATAATGCAACCACTAAAGCGTCTATGTGAGGATGTATGTCAATACTTTCAGAAGAGGATTTTTGTCTCTGGAATATCTAACTTCTGCGTTATTGTGTTGAATGGCATTCTTTGGGGGAGGATGACATTTACATAGTTTCCCCCATGATGGCCAATTAGACAGCCTCTGCAGAAGTTTCAGTTGACACAGACATTGTTACTTTGGCAATTTTCACAGTGGTCTTCACGCAGCTCTCTGCAGCCCTGTTGGCAGAAATGTTGGCATTTCTGTTCTGGCAGTCTGACTCGAGGCTATTATCCAACTGCTGGGCACTGCCCCTGCAGGCATGGCAGGAGCTGAGGAAGGCGTGCCGCAGGTCCTTGCTCCTCAAGGCGTAGATGATTGGGTTGACAGTGGAGTTGAGCAGGCAGAGCATGCTGCAGAATGCAAATACTGTCTTGATGTCATCGTCCATCCTCCAGAAGAGGTCATAGACCATGATGGCGAGCAATGGGCCCCAGCAGATGACCAGCACCACCAGGATAAGCACCAGTGTCTTGGCCAGACGGATGTCCATGCGTGTCTGCTCAGGGCGTGTGGTCTGCACTTTAGTCCCATCTGCTGAGTACACAACAAGGCTCTTCTGGGAGGCGCGGCTCAGCATTCGCACAGCGTGGTGGTGTGCTTTCCACAGAATGTATATGTAAGCGTAGATAATGAAAAGAACCAGCACACTGGTTACACCGATCCAGAACAACAGGTAGTTTTCATCAATCAGAGGGAAAATGTCTGAGCAAACAGAATTGAGACGCTTACAGTTCCAGCCCAGCAGAGGTAGCACTGCTATGACAATGGAGATGGTCCACATCACACAAAAGGCAATGACAGCCTTGGTCCGTGTCACGATGCGCCTGTAGGAGAGCGGCCGGTGTATGGAGATGTAGCGGTCAATAGCAGTGAGGAAAAGGCTCCCTACGGATGCAGTGAACGACGCCGTGACTCCACCCAGCTTGAAAAGGAAAACATTGGGGCTGTCCTTCCTGTGGAAAACATGGAAGTCCAGAAAGCTGTAGACAAATATAACACTTCCCAGCAGGTCAGCCACAGCCAGACTGCCAATGAAGTGGTAGGACGGCCTGCAACGGAGGGTGCGGGACTGAAAGATGACGCAGAGCACCACCAGGTTTTCAAGCACTGTGAAGGTACCCAGAGTCAGAGACATCACAGCCACAGCAAGCTGCTGGCTGGGGGTCAGGATCATGAAACACTCCATGTCCATAAAGTTCTCCCCACATTGTATATTGTTAGTCTCATCTCTGAATGTGCTCCTGTTGCCAAACACATCTGTGGCATTGGTGGGGTAGAAGGGGATGCCCTTGAGGATGAGCTCTTCGTCTGCAGGTACCTTGTTTGGGAAGGAGTTGCTGCGGAAAGCAGATAAGGGCTTCTGCAGAGAGAAACTGCCCTTGAAGTCTACATCATTGAGGGGGTCGTCATAGTTGGCATCATTGGAGCCCAGATACTGTAAACCAGATGTAATTGTCCGGAAGGTGGTGTCCGCCACACCGTCCAGCACAGATTTCATGGCTGTGTCTGAGGGTAATACTGCAGTCTAAGATGCCTGGACAACCTACAAATTGATGACAAACATTTCAGACATGTTCGAAAAACCTAAAAAAAAAAAGTCCCATGCATATTATGACAGGAATATTTGCAGCAGGACAGTGTTTGCGTCCACACTTTTGATATGAAAAATCTTTTAACATGAGATAATTTTCACATTATGCATATATTTCTCATTGCAAATATTTTTTAAATATTTGGAAACTTTGATAGTTTTGTACAACTGTAGATGTTTGTTTAAACATTTTATAGAGTTCTTGGATATGGGCATAAACCACATAGGTTTTCGGAGAGCTGGTGTACTTATAAATACTGTATCATGCACCCTGTACTTATCAGCACACATACTGTAAAATTATTAATCAATGTGCGCTCATACTCAAAAACAGAAAACAGGACACATGAGGCTGAAAATAAAAACGCCTCTTTTTTTCTGTGAGGTGCAGAAGCAGACAAACAATGCACTTCATTTACACCTGTTCAGACTGGAACACTATTGCAAAACAGATACACAAGCTAATGACCTCTATGTAAAAAAAATACAGGATGCTCAAATGTCGGTTGTCTAATTTGCTGTAACAGTAAAGAGATATCTAACAACGTGGTAACTTCAATTACATAATTTAGATATATGTAGAATTTAGCAAAGCTATTTTAATTTTAGGCTCTTGTGAAAGTCTTATGCCTAATCAATGCAGATCAATGCAGTGTAGATGTATCGTTAAATGCATTCAGGAATCCGCACAATAAAAAAAAGAAGAAAACACTGATAGCTACTTTCACGCTGGGACAAACAACACAAAGCATTTTAAGTACTAATATAAGAGGGGAAACAATATTAAAAGCCGTAATTAAAGATTTAAGAGAAGAAAAGTGCTTCTTTACCTTACATAATTTTTCCAAGTGCGCAGAATCGCCCGTTATCACCGCGCGTTAATCCAAGTCAGAAGCGCATCATCCAACCGACACAGATCTTACATAAAAGGAGAGACAACCAGCGTGCATGTGTTAGAATTAAACCACCATTCTTTCTTTTTAAATAATCTTTATGTGACATAAGTTTATCAAATGTCTGGAGAAGAGTCTTGTCGCTCTTGGAGTGCGCTCCTGCGTTGTGGATACAGGTTGCCGCTGCTGCTCCTGCTGCTGGCTCCAGCGTCTCTCCACTCTTTTTCTCTGTGTCTTCACACTTATGAAGCGTCGATCCTGCAAGCCTTGTCACGTGTTTCCACATAGCGTTATATGCCCAATCCCCGAAGCTTTCCAGTGCGCTGCAAAGGGACAAGGGAGACGACAGTGGTGGTGGTGGTGGATGTGGAGGCTTATAAAAAGGATCTGATTTGAATTCCCAAAGCTCCTCTTAGCAGACGATGTGCTCAGAGAAAGAACCAGCATGAGCGCAGCACAAAGCACACGAAAAAATAGATTAAGAGCAGTTTAGAATAACAGTCTTATCTTTCTAATTCACGAGGTAATTGTGCACACATTTTCTACAATTTGCAGGAACAATAAATCTGCATTTCTCCAATAAAATCTCCACACTTTGTAATGGCACTGAGTAGGCATTCAAAGGCGGACAGAGGTTGCAGGCTTCATTGATAGTCAGTACATGCCTGTTTATTGTGTGAATAATTAACCAAAATTGAGGATCTCCAAGAACAGAACTTCATTGTGTTGTTGGCTGAGCTGAAGCCAGCCATCCTCATGTCTTTATCCCCCCTTAATAACAGTTTTTCCTTTGTACCTATCAAGGTGTTTATCCTGATATTTTACAACTATTTTGAGTAGTCAGAAGTGAGTCAGTGTTTGTATTTGGGTGAAATTGCAAAGGAAATGCACATATTAGGAGCCAAATACTTAAACATTAAACTCAGAGGGGCTGATGTGACAATACAAGATGATTCATACGCATTTTATTATGTTTTTTTGTACACTTCACAGTCACCCTGATGTCCCTTTTCCTCGGGATTAATCAGATAGTTATTAGCACATTCAAACAGATTACACACTGCCAAATTAACCAGTCAGATCCTGCTATGAATCACAATAACAAAGATGAGGCCTTTGCTTGGCCTTAATAAAAACAGATTCAATTCACTGATTATGAATGATTTCATTTCCATTTATTCATCTGGCCATTTCCATCCAAACATTTTACTGATTACTACCTTCTTTTTCCACACTTTCTTAAACAATGGCAGAATCGGTGGTGCTGGCCAAGGCAGGAGTTGAGTGGCTGCGCTGTCGTAGATAAAATCAGAATAGATGCATTAATGGGACATTTTGCGGCCACAGATTGCCTCAGCAGACAGACCATGAAAACCTTGTGTCGGGACCGAAATGAGGCTATGGCTCTATGATCATCACAGGCGTAATTATTAATGTCGCTCAGCCATGGCTGCCATCTCTGTCGGACAAAATGTTCTACTTGACAAAATGAGAAGACATTCATGGCCATCAAATGACGGACATGTACATTTTTTTTCATTTTTCCGTGAATTCATTTCTCTTTTTTGGCTAAATTGACTGCAGGCAGCTAGCTTGTCAGAATAAGCAGCTGCGTTACTTGTAAATCTTCTCCAAGCTGATTCTCATCACGCTTTAGGCAAACTGAGCAAGAACACATTATTTACAATCATGAACTGCTGGACTAGATACAGATAAGGGCTGAGCTCCGCACACTGATTCAAATCTTAGAGTGGCCCAAAATAAAAGCCCTCGTCCTCGTTGATAACTGATTAGTGCTCGCAGAGCAACTGGCAGAAGAATGCCTTTTTCCAGGAAACATCAAAGGAATGAGAGAAACACCGGCTCACTTCCTCTGCTCAGGGTTTCTCGGATTGCACAGAAGCTTGAAATAATGATCTTCCAGTTTTCTTCTTAAACCCTGGAAGGAAAACATCACCCGGAGATGCACCTTCACTGATGGAGAGCATCCGTCTGCGCTGTTTCAGTGAATTCTGGGAGTAATGTTCAGATCATGTGATGTAGTTCCCTTTTTCCTTGTTTGTACCTTCAACGCTGTGACCTCTGGGTTTTCTTTGCTACATTTCAACCTCTGTGGTCATATGGGTCGAAGACTTGTTGGAGAGGAATATCTGCAGCAAGGGGTCATGCAGATGTTTCATGCAATTGGCTTTATAGGAATGGAGGTATAGTCTAGCTAATAAGCCAAACAACTGTGTATCTATGATCGCTGCTTCGTTTATGGAGGGTATTTCTTATGAAGAAATCCATTTCTCTGCCACCTCTACGATGGATTTCTCTGTGTATGTGTCAGTGTCCTTGTAAAATTGCTGGATTATAGAAAAAAAAAGTGTTATAGAGTGACTGACACCAAGATTTGTTGTTTATCATTGAAGTTTTAGATCACTGAAAATAAATGAATGTAATTCCTCTATATGACGTTTGGCTAGTTATTGGTGGTGAATACCAAACAGACCAACAACAGATCATGCTAGCGGCTGTAGACTCTGTAAGCCTACTAGGCACAGTGGTGCTTTGAGTTAAATGCTAATACCAGCATGCTAACATGCTCACAGTGACAATGCTACCATGTTGATGTTTAGCAGGTATGTTTACCATGTTCACCATCATAGTTTAGTGTGTTAGCAGGCTTACATTTGCTAATTAGCACTACACATTAAAGAAAAGCTGAGGCTGGTGGGAATGTAATAGGTTTTATATAAATCAACATGTTGAACAAATTGAAATGTTGATCTGATGGTGCTAGATGACAGCTCAAGGGCTGAAAGATTTACAATACATCCTGAGGAAGACATGAGTTCCAGCAGTGCCTAAATCAAACCGTCTTGTTAAAATATTGACTGATAACATCCTTTATGTGTTTGCGCAGCATTATTTTACAAGATATGCGTAAATTTACATGTTACACTTTACACGACGGAGTCACCGCACCATCCACAGTGCAAATCTCCAGGTTGTTCGCACGTAAACAGGGAGAAGGACCACGATGATGCACTTGGCGAAGTAACAACAATTTTACTCAATGCTGCCACCTTGTGACCAAAGTCTGTAACAGCCTGTGAGACTGAGTCAGTCCACTTACAATCTGCTTCACATTTGATTTAGACTTAAACTCCAAAGAAAACAACAAAGAACACAGCTTTGAAATGACATCTAAATAGATTTACCACCCGGCTACACTAGAAAGTAAGCTGAAAGTCTGTAGGCAAGTCATTAGACTTTACCTGACACGCAAATCATGTCTGGAATAGTGTTGTGGGGCTTGGTCTGAGCCACTTTCTTTGTTTCCTGTTTACAAACTCTGGATTTTTTTTCCCAGCGCACACACTGAACGAACAGCTAGTGGGCTGCAAGATATCGCTGAATTTGACTTTCATTGGATTAGAATTGCACGTCTCACCTTTAAGCTTGATTTATATTATTAGAAAGCATGCTGAAATGTGTCGTTTTTTCATACATCTACATGTAATTTCTACACATTGCACAATTAAGAATTCACATCCATTTAATTGACAACTGGCAGCAGCTAAATATATCTCTGTGAGACAGATGTCTCTGAAGCCTGGATACCCACAATCCTCCCTGTCACCCGTGTGCAAAGAAATTGCAGTACCTATAAATATAAATTATCTCTAGCATAAAACAGCTCCAAGCATGGTGTAGAATGAAGCATCAGTCTTACTTTAAACATAAAAAACCTGATATATCAAATATAACATTTTCCAGCAAAAATGTTGAACGTAATTTGATTTTCATCAGTTTATTATTCTGATACTAGCTACTGAGATTTTGTAATATCCACCACATGGAACAGTTGACTTTAGGCAGCAGGGTGGCTTGCCAAACTGACTGGTGTACTGTGACAGTTTTCTCTGACTTGGTTGGCATGCTAACCTGTGAGTGAGCAATGAGTGATGGCTCAAGCAAAGCTCACAGCCATCTGCGTTTCAGTTGTGGTACATAACATTTTGTCTTCCAGTGACTCACTTTGAGTCCATGGATCACAGAAAAGAGCTCAGGGGGAAAACAAAACTGCAGTCAGCGGAAGGAAGTCTTATGAGATCTCTATTTCAGTTGCAATTTGACTAACTGATTGCTATTCAGATCTAAATGTCAGACACCCCATTTTAGGTCTGATCTGTACACTTTATTGCCATTTGAGCATAGAAAATAACCTCCATAATGAAACAAAATAAATTTCTGAACATGTCACCAACATCATTGTGTAAGAGAACATTAAGTTGCACCAGCTGTTTGTAAGTTCAAACATAGCCTGGTTATAACGAAAGTGTTTACAAAGTGAAGATTTATGCATCATTACATTGAAACCACACAAACTACGTCTTATGTAGAGGTTAACTGTTAGTAAAAATTTAATTCAATTGAATTCAATTTTATTTTTAAAGCCCAATATCACAAATAACAATTTACCTCAAACGGTTTTACAATCTGTAAAACATGCGACACCCTCTGTCCTTAGACCCTCGATTCAAATGAGGAAAAACTACCCAAATAAAACTCTTTTAACAGGGAAAAAATGGAAGAATCCTCAGGAAGATCATAGTATCCACAATCACCCAGTAACTGCCAGGTGTAACTGTTGCCTAGCTAACTGACAGAATTAACATTAGCTTGCTATGACCCATTTTGATTGAAGGGTGACAGAGGTAGTATGGAATATGGTTGCTCAAAGCCTATCTGACCTGACACTTGATCATTTTGATCGAAATGCTGTTTAATAGTGATGCTAACTGGAAAGACTTAAATTACATTACAAAAAACTAAATATACCTCAGATTACAAAAAGATGAAACTCAAACTAACTAACTTTGAAACACACATATTTCTACATGTGTACGAATAAAGCAAAGTCAAAGGATTGGCAGTTAAGTTATTTTTGAAGATTTTGTCAAAGCTTGTTGTTGCAGTGACTTAGTTGATTGCTTTTTCTTAGCAACGCCTCGGACTTTACACACAGATTTAGTGGAGGACTTCTGAATGGCTAGTGGAAGCCAATCCAGGAGTGCAACAGGTTAAACCCATGAAGTGCCAAGTGGTGCCTTGGCTCACATGGTTTACATTTCAGTGCTGCTGGATGAGCGGCAGATAGTCACTCAAGACTCATAATGCATTTTGAATCAACCTAATATCCTGCCACTTTCCAGCTAGCTAGGTCCACATTCAAGGCTTTTTCAGGAAGGAGCTGGCCAGAATTTCCCAGATAGGCCTTCCTCACTAATATAATGTATCAGTAACAATATGGAGAGGCCAACTAAGGTTGAATAAACAAAATCTGTGTTGGATTTCTGAGTTCATCTAAGCTTTGGTTCCCACCGGTATTCCAGTGATCTGAATCTTGAAATCGTTGCTCTCCTTGAGAAACATGATTCTTCAGTTGCTCATGCTTTTACTAAATAGTCTAAGTGATTAAGGTTATCACATGGCCTCTACATGAGTCAGCTCCATCTGAATATAGGCCACATGTACTGTAAGCAGATACTTTTGTCTTTTTGCCAGTAAGCAGTGCAACTAACTTAGAGCTCATTTATCACATGTGGCACTTGCTCATATTTCTGTGTGAAATGCTGAGAAAACTATAGAGACGGATGAGCCGTTCTCTGGTGACTCCATAAATAGACACAATACAGTTATAAAGTCTGTGTGTTTATGTTACAGAGCTGCAGCTGCACCATTGGTTCATGACAAATTACAGTTTATTCTCGTTCTACGACGACCACAACGGAAAGTTTTCTTAATTATGCAAAACAATGAATAATCATAAGCAACGGTGATGAATAGATTTGATTAGTTTCAAAACAGTAGTTAGAGGTCATCTGATCAATCTCATCTGTGTGGGTGAAGAAAAAGAATTCTGTATAAAATTATAAAACAAAACCAAAACAGACTGTACAACAGTAAGGTTGATAGGTAACAGAAATGTATTTAATGACTCAATCACAGACTTTAAAGGTTCTTAATCGGGCAGTTAGATCACTAGGGACTATTGTATCGCCTCCTACACGTTTCTCTTGCTATATGTAGACATGATAAATTGCCAATGACAGATTTTAAAGACAAATCTGGTAATACACTGTTACTATCCTGTGTATAGTATGTTTACAGTGTATAATAAAATTATTCTTAAAACATTTCGCACATTATAACATTTGAGTTTTGAGCCATGTTTGCTGCATTGCCTTGTCATACGGTCAATCCACCACTTCAGACTGAAATAGGTCTATTGGATGGATTGCTATGAAAGACATTCATGGTCCCCAGAGTATGAATCCTAATGACTTTGATGAGCTCATGACTTTTCCTCAAGTGTCACAAACAGGCCAATGAATATATGTATAATAATCTATCCACATCTACAACACGGCACAAAAGTTTGTACGGAGATTCATTGTTCCCAGGCGATACATCCTTATGACTTTGGTGGTTCCCTGACTTTCCCTCTTGAGCCACCTTTTGGTGGAAACTTGGTACACATTTTGGTACAGACATTAATGTCCCCCTCAGGATGAATTGTAATAACTTCAGTGATTTCCTGATTTTTCATCAGGTCAACATTTTCCCAATTCTATGGTTTGTGAACAAAATCCTGCAAAATGACACCATCTCTATTTTTAGCAAGTTGCACTATCTTGGAATGAGAACAGTATGTTTTGTTGAATGCAAGTATAATGACAATAAAGCAAGCGCACTGATAGACACTCTCTCAAAATGAATCACAAACAACATACAGTACAGGAAATGTCAGGAAATATACTGGCAAACACACTGTCAACCTGTCTGGTTTTTTTTTGTTTTTGAAGCAACGCGTGTGTACATCAACAAGTGTATGTACAAGTGTTCAACGTGTTCAATTTGTCAGTGTACAATATATGTCTGTGAATATACTGCATGTTGTTTCATTTGTCATAAAGTAAAAAGTGGATGTTGGAAGAGAAATATTTTGGTAGTGACATAGGAAACAGAATTCAGAAAAACAAGGCAAATCAGCAATTGTTTATCTCCCTCTTGCTGCTAAACTTATGAGAAATGCAATAAAGTTGGGACGTCTCACATGGATGAACACCACAGCTCCCTGCTGCTGTATGTGGACTGATGATAATGCCTTTGCAAGCGTTACATATTACATACACATTTTATGAATCATCATACCTACTTCACCTTATCACATGCAGGCCCCCATCGACTGTATGTACATCCCATAATCCTGATGAAAGAAGCTTGAAAATCAGACTGGACTGTAAAGAAACAGGAAGAGTATGTTACGGGACTGTTTTTAATTTATCTGAAGTTGCAATTATGGATAACCATTTATCTTGTGAGCTGACTTGTCAGAATTGCATGAATTCTTAGCTGCAAATTAACTTTCACAGTTTTAAAGGAATAATTTTGTACAAAAACTGAAGTGTAAAAATGACTAGTTGTGGTTTTACGGGGGTTGGACTATTTCTTGGCTGGGAGCAGTGAATTCCTTGTGAGCTTTAGAGGTGCTAGTATGTGGATTTGTTTTAATTTTGGACTGAGCCAGGTTAGCTGTTTCCCCTTGTTTCTAGTCTATATGCTAAGCTCAGCTAACCAGCTGCTGGCTGTAGCTTCATATTTACCGTACAGACATCTTCTCATCTAACGTGAATAAACGCATTTCCCAAAATGTGTTTTTCCTTTAAAAGTAGAAGCAACTAATTTAACACGTAGCATATACAGTCTAAGATGACTAGTGCAGTATATTGGGCGGCTGTGGCTTGGTGGCAGAGCGGTCGTCCACCAATTGGTAGGTTGGTGGTTCGATCCCGGCTTCCCCCGGCCATGTGTCGAAGTATCCTTGAGCAAGATACTGCTCCCGAAGCTGCGCCTTCGGTGTGTGAGTGAGTGTGACTGGTTAGTTTAATTTGTACTGATGGGCAGTTAGCTCCTGCCATCAGTGTGTGAATAGGGTGAATGTGATGTAGTGTAAAAGCGCTTTGAGTAGCCAGAAAGACTAGAAAGGAGCTATACAAGTACAGTCCATTTATATGTGTAAATAGTTTGACCAAAGAATCTCACCTCAAGATCCATTTAGTAGCTGTTCAGGAGCTTTCGATCATATGATGATATGATCACACATATCTGTACATTAAATTATCTTATTGTTCTGATTCTTGCTCGTGTTCTGTTTAGCATCTGATTCATTAGTTTAGCAGTGTCTGTGTTTTATTTTCCCTCTTGTTTTTTTCATTTATTTGTTATATGAGACATTAATGAGATCCCATAAATAAAAGGACATTAAGTGCAGCTGTGGAGTTTTAATGACATGTAGGTGGCATCTCTGCTGTTTTACAGATATTTTGTCCTCCTGGCTTCATTGGGCCATAATCCTCAAACTGTACTGAAGCACTTTGCATTTCAGCTTGACACAGTTCAAATGTGGATCACCACCTCTCGGAGTCGGAGTTCACAATCCTCCCAGAACAAAGAGCCCTGTCCCATCCAGACTGACTGCTTGTCATGCAGGCTTTGTGTCAGACTGTGGCGGTGAACAGACATGAGCAGGGCAGCTGGTGAGGATGCTTGCTGGGTGCCTCCTGTCTGAAGGTGCTCCGGGTAAGACTGACTGGAAGGAGCCAACCCAGTACACACGGGACTACTAAGTATCCCATCTGGACTGGGAATGCCTGAGGCTCCAACTCATTAAATCTTACTACTCACAACAATAGCTGCATGTGAGTTAAAACATATCACATTTAAGAACTGATGTTTAGTCCATGTATACAGGACAAAACTAATTAGTAATCAGTAAAATGTACTGCCAGGAGGGTTCTAATGTTGATTCATCTTTATTCTTCAAAACACTGTGAGAAATTTTGGGATCTTTCTTGTGTTAAGAAACAATAATATTCATTATATCTGGACCTAATAGGCACCAGTTACTTGCACTGTGCATTCGCAGGTTGATGATAAATTACCCATGAGATACATTTTGGGTCACGACAAACTTTTAATGGCAGACAAAACAAAAAGGTGCGTGTGCAGCTCTTCCTGCATCATTAACACTGGTTCCCAACCTTTTTGTGACACTTTATAGCCAAGCAATGTTTATACTCACGACCCTTCATCACAGGCTGCGAATGAGTTTCCAAAGTTTCCAAAGATAGCAAATATGTCAGGCTGGACATGGATTCTCTGGTTTAAAAAAAGCCACTAATTGTAAATATCATACAGCCCCAGCGAAAAGGTGGGGCTCATATATTCTACTGTATAATAGATTGTTGAATAAGAGGGTTTTAGTTACGTTAAGTATTTCCTTAATCAGCTTCTTACTATGACCGATGCAGTCCTATATGAGCACACATTTCTGCCAAAGTTAGACCAGTTTTGGTTATTTCACATGATAGATATCTGTATTTGTGTTTTTCTCTGTGCTCTTCTTACTGGTTTGAAGTGGGTGGGGTTCTGTTAGAAAAAGGACACATGCACCAATCAGGATATAGCAACATTTGAATCAAAATCACTGTTAGCACTGCCAATCAAATCAGATCAACCACACCCACACATATTACCTGAGTGTTAAATTCTTGAAAATTACAACAATAGGTTGTTTTTTTTCTCAGAAAATTAACATTTATTCATGAATATTTAATTTCAAAGAGAAATACTTTTTAAGAAAAATATTTTAATCCATGTTTTTAGGGGCTTTGAGGTACTTACAGGGAGATAAAGGAGAAAACTGGATGTTAAGGGGTTAATAGTTTTTAGCGGACTGAAGAGGTAAAACTCAAAGCAAAATATCTGAGAAAGGTAAACTTTGCCAAGACAAATTTTGTTCCAAAAATTGTTAATCGTCTCACAACCCCTCAGATAATAAAGATGATTTTAGCATAACTGCAAAAAGTGCAACATCAAGATTCACAATCCAATAATAATGTGTTTCTTACATGAGATAACATTGCAACAAGAAAAGAACTACAACTACAAGGTTATTTAGGAACTGGGAAAAATGTTAAAACCCATCACTTCCTGTGGGAATTATCAGGAAACTCAAAATGGAAACAGGATGTTTATTGGACAATACAATTAAAGATTCAGAGACAATTTGAGTCTGGACAGCAGGCCTGTACATTTACACCAGATCATAAATAATAAAAGAGCTTGTATCATTGTAAAACTGAAAAAAAAAAAGAAAACATAAATGTATTTTAGGTGTGTATCAGCCAAACCAAAGCTTATACTCCACTCTGACCTACTGTATGCACCTACCTGCCTGTCTGTGAAGTGCAAACATCCCATCTCTCCACTGAACTGGCACGACTGCCTTAGATATACTGTTGGCATGACAACCAGTGAGGATTGAAATGACTAGTCACATGACACAGCCAAGGTTGAGGACGGACAAAGCAAGAGAACGTCATATTTTTTTCCACTGGGAAACACTTAAAAACAGTCAGCGTTGCACCAACAAAGAGGCCAATAACAAAATGTTCTGTGCCAATTATCCCAGGGACATCCAGTAGGTGCAGAGATGCCTCCTCTGCTGCACAACAGATCTGAAGTGGGCGTATATTCCAGCCCAGCACATCGTGATCCGACAAGTGTTACTGAACCGCGCACAAATGGTGCATTACAGCTCCTTGAGGAGAGGTGAGGAGACGAAAGAACAAAAGACAAATGAGTAGAAAACGGGGTAACATCTGCTATCTGAAACAAGGCTAAGCTCGGGCGGCATGGCAACCGAGGCCCTTTGAATGAAGTGCTGGTGTTGCCGCATCATGTGGACAGCCAGATACGGTCACGGAGCGCTGATCCCAGCTGAAGTGTGAGCACTGAGGGGCTGCAGTCAACTGGTATCCAGGATCCGTCCCCCCTGAGACTTCAGCAGAAGACTCAGCGCTACAAGACACACAACCTTTCCTAAGACAGGCCTGGATCTCCAGTCAATAAAAGGTGCTACAATATGTATAACTTTGTTTAAGCATCAACGTTGTCAATGAGGTCACAATACCAATTCTTAATCCAAATGAGTGGATATTGACACCATAAATATTAAACTTTATCATTATTTTATTCATTAAAAGACTGACAATCAGAACTTATAGTAATGAATTGCAGTACATTAAATGTAATGTACCCTGGAGGAAAAGGTCTCTGTGTGGCCAAATTAGGTGTGGTATCTTTCTACAACATCTGGAAACTAGACGTTTAATATGTTGGTATTGATGAACAAGATAGGCTTTGTCAGTTAAGGGTAACAGAAATTTAAATACATTGTTTTATATTGTCCCTTATGTCATGATCTAATAAAGAGGTTATTCAGTAGAAAAAAAACTTTGGTTGAAGTGGAAGACGATGAAATTACAAAACGTATGCAAAATGGTTGGTCACTAAGAAACAAATAAATTGAATAAGAAGCTTTTAGATTGTGTTTCTATTCTGTTTCTGCATAAAACTTATTTTATATGGCCACCAATCATCCTCAAGTAATTGTTTGGTCCATAAAATGTAAAACAAAAGAAGTAAATGCACTTGACCATTTCCCAAATTGCAAGATACATTTAAATTATTTGTTTTGTCTGACCAAAAGTCCAAAACCCAAATGTATTCAATTTAAGAAGACAGCAAATATTCACATTTGAGAAGCTGGAACCAGTAAAATTCTAGCATTTTTGATTTAAAAAAATTACTTTTTTAATCGGTCAAATTTGTACCAAACTCTGTTCAGGATTGACATTTATTTTATTTTTTTTATTTTTTTTTATGTCCATGCTGCTTGGTGCTTTTGTTTATGCACAAGTCATTTTTGGGTGCTTAAAATTTTGAAGATTCAAATGACATTCTGAGTTAACGATGTACCTGTTCAATTTAAACTTTAAATTGAATGAATCTCTCTCAACATTGATGTACATTACATCCAGCACTATTGTACGTCGGTAAACTGGAGTCTGATGTCCCCTCTAGCTGTAGACAAGGACGCAGTGTGTAAGTGGTGCAGTATACAGTAATACACATGCAAGAGCTATGTTCTGCTTTAATAGCCATCAGGTCCTAATATCCAATGAGAAAAGTATATGTGTCTCATCTGCACAGATGGAGCTGCTATTTCAGCATGAATTTGCATCTCAGCTTCTGACTAATGTTATGTAGCAAACTTACTCCCTTCCCCAAAATGGAAATTTGAGTTTCAACATACAGGTGGGCACAGTGATTATGAAACCTCTGACTCTAACCTTTGCCAAACATGCTCATGAACCCACCAGGCTTTTTTGCTTCAGATCTGAACATGGTAATTTTTTGCATTTGGCAGCTCCAGCATGGTATAAGAGAGGGTAATTAACAGAGTTCAATGCCCAAAAAGGCCTGCCGATGTTTACCAGGTTTCTGTGGACAGAGCTATCAGTCACTGCTGTTTGGAGAATCAGAATCAGATTTGAGAAATTAGAGTGAATGTTTAATTTGCCAGCTGTTTTGGATGAGACACTGCTCACTGTTGCAGCCTCACTTTGCAGTCTGTCAAGTCTGTACACTAAATATGCAGCTACCACCAGCAGCAGGACAAGACAGGGGAGACAGTTAGCCTGGCTCTGTTCAACAAGTCCTCCAAATTAAACGATAAAACACCTCATTTGTCCATATGCTCTAGAATGACTCAGAAGTGTTTTCTGATCTGCCGCCGCCGCTATCAGCAGGATGACATCATTTGTCTGTGACTTCCACAGTTGAAAAATAAATCCACTTTGGTTAGGTTTAGGCACAAAAATGACTTAGGGAAACATTGTGGTTTGGGTTAGAATGACTATTTCATTAGGGTATGGGGAGCTTTGTTGTCATGTACAATAATAAACACATGGTTAATGTTTTGGAATGATCGTAGTGATGCTTTAAAAAAAAGTTTATTTGGAAACTAATATGTTCTCCAGTGTGAAAGTCAGGTGTGTTGCTGAACCATCCATCTGCCCCAACCTCTTCCTTACTGTCAGGGTTTTTTGTTTCTTTCCTGTTAGTTCCTGTTTTATTTTGTAATTTCCCTCATGTGTCATGTGTTAGTTTTGCTTCCTGTCGGTGATTGCCCTGACTGTTTCCACCTGTGTCTCGTTATCTCCCCTACCTGAGGGTATTTAAGTTGTGTTTGTTGTTGGTTCTGTCTGCCTGTTTTTTTTCTGTCTGTCTGTAACCTGTTTGCTGCTGGTCTACCAAAAAGACAACACATCTCTAATCATCATCCTACCACCTCTGTCTGCGGTTGGGACCTTTTCCCTGTTGCCAACACTAATCCTGACACTTATGTGGACTTTGTCACTCTATAACAACGTCAAGTGTTGTCTCAGGAGACACTAGAGCTCAATAATTTACACATTATATGTTGTTTGTTTTATCCGTACAAATACAAAGTGTAAAAACAGCAGGTTGTTTTTACGTCGGGGTTTGTGTTTGACTATTTTGTGGCCAGAACCAGTAACTAACTTACCAAGAAACAGACTGGTGTATAATCGTTTTTATGGATTACACAAACAAGATACAGTGTGAATTATTTCACCTGTTTCCAGTCTTTATGCTAAGATAAGATAACCAGCTGCTTGCTCTTCACATGTACTGCACACACATGGTATCAATCTCATCTGACTCGCTGCAAAAAAGCCCATAAGTGTATTTCCCAAAATGTCAAACAATTGCTTTAAAATAAATTAAGTTTAAATTCAAAATTTTAGAACACAAAAGACATGCATGTGTAGGTTCATTGATAACTCTAAAATTGCCCCTAGTGGATGAATGTCAGAATGAATGGTTGCCTGTGTCAGGCCCAAAGATAGGCCCAAAGATAGGCTCCAGTCACCCATGACCCCTAACGGGAACAAGCGGTAGAAAATGACTGACTGACATTTTAGAACAAGAATACTTTTTAGGCTTAATCTCCATTAGATCAATTGTAGAAAAACTCTGTGATGATGAAAGGTATCAAGCTTTAAGGTGAAAATAAAAAACTTCACTGACACAAAGGCGCATTTTCAAAACTGTCATTAGTATTCACTCTGCATCCACACTGTCCTGATATGATTTATGTAGGCATTTACCATCCACATTAAAATCTGATTTTTCTCTGCTGAAATACAGATGCAGATAAGATAGGAAGAAACTTTAATTTCTCTTTGGGTGCAACTTGGATACTGCAGCAGTCTTATTGTAATAAGACACAACAAAGAAGAATCTAAATTAGAATAGAGCAAATTGGTTTTTGAACTTAGACTATTGCAACAAAACTTCAGCTCTGGAGCACTTAGCAGAAATACATGAATTCACTGAGGAACAATTTTACATTTTAAGTAGCAACGAGAAGGTATTGAGAGTTTTAAAAATGAGTGAGTAGTAGAAAGGTATTGCACTTAGTAAGTTAGTTATTTCATTTGTTGTGTCATGCACATACAAGTTCCCAGCAAACATGGAATTACAAAACACCAAAAAAAAAGTTGCAGCAGTGAAACATTTATCAGACCAGAACATAACGAATAATATAACATCCCATTGCAAATGAAGAACTTTGTCTTATGTCCCAAACTCTCCAAATAAAATCTGCCTTTCTAAAACACAACTCAAGTCTCAACATCCAACCAGAAGAACTAATGAGCAAAAAAACATTAAATGGATTTCACCTAGAGCACATATAAAGCAAATTATTTTCTCTTCAGGGAAACCATTTAAAGAGTAATACCATGATTTAACATTGCACTCCTATAAAATTGTCAAAACTTGATACATCAGAACCAGAGATATCATATTTGTAATTCCACACATTCTTCTTCCTTATCAAAACCTGGCGCTTACTTTAAACACAATGCAACTCGACGACCAACAGTTTGGTTGGAGATTCGGGTTTGTTATGCTAGTAGCGGCTCATGCCACCAAAGGCTTTATACACTTGCATATCCAGCAGTACTTCCCAAGACCTGTAAACAGAGTTCAATGTGTAAAAGAGGTGGAGTTCCCCTTTAAACCTGCCTTTTTCTATAGCTGCTGGTAATGTACCAAAACATAACTGTGTACACAGAGATTTTTCAGTTAAATTCTGCTTCACATAAGGCTCTACACAATTTATTATTTTTATTAAAGACAAATTATGTTCATAATTTATGGTTGTAACATTCAATTATAGTATTTAAACAGGATATATAACAAATAAGAGGTATATGAAGAAAATATGTGATGGGAAATGACAGCATATTTGCAGAATGTGAAGAAATGTGCACCATATTCAGATTACTTGTCCATTTATAGCTAGAGGTGTCTCTGTGTGTGGCTGTGCCTTCTACATTAGACAGCTTGGCAAGTATGTATACGTCATGGGTTTAGTACAAAATGTACAGATCTTTGTATGTCAATCATTTTAACACCCAGGCGGGAAATACTGCACAATACTGTATGTACAGTACAGAGAAAAAAAACACATTGAAGGTTCCTGTGCATGATTCTGTTCATAATCACAATAACTGTTCTAGTATTTCTATGGCACTTTTTAAATACAAGGTACACAGTGATTTACAAAAGAACACAAAATCAAGAAATGCAGAGATCAGAGAGAAATAAAATAGGAACAAAAAAAACCTATTTAACAAATCAAATTAAATCTGCAAATGCAGAATGAGCATGGAGTGACACAGAATATAAACAATTTAAGAAAAGGCAAGTCTAAAATAATGTGTTTTTAAAAGAGATGTGTTTAGTGTTGAGCTTTAATTTGCATAAAAGTACAGAAAACATTAATCAATGGAGAAAAGGATTGTGCTGACACATTTAAAAAAACAAAAATTAATTAAGAAATAAAGAATGAGGACTAAAATTACATTTGATCAATGAAACGAAGTCAATGAAATAATTATAAAACACAAAATAAAACCCGTGTGTGTTTGCAGTTTGTACAGACAGTGCAGGCATAGCAGGAAACATTAAGCTCAAAGGGTGGGAGGTGTTGTCTAAAATGGAGTTTAGGTTGAGTGATGGTGGAGGCTGGTGTGGGAAGAAGGCTGAGGATGTAACTGATGGACAAGCTGGAGGAGGGGGGGCAGCTGTCATCTCCCCTTGTGCTAGTTACATCTTTTACAGAATGTGAGCACACACACTATGTTGTCACAGTATAGACACTTTTTCTTACTTTTTAAAATAAAGGAGGAGGAGGTTTGACACAATTTAAAGAGCTCAGGCTGAGCTGACAAGCAGTGAAAAATTCAAGGGTGCTCATTTGTCAGGACTAAAGAAAATAAAGAAAAAGGAAATGTGAAGACATACAGTGATGTTGCTAGGTACCCGGCCTGCGTCCCTGACGCATTAAAATCTGAAAGGACGCAATAAACTTGCTGTTTACTGCGTCCAGGGGACGCACCATATTTTCCCCCTGATGATGCTAACGTGCATTGTGAACAAAAGTCCCTGTTGAAATTATAGAAATAAACAAAAGAAATTTTGCTGTCAAAAAATGTGTTTATTACCGTCTGTGCATTATCTTTTCAGCACCGAATGGAAAGCAACAAACTGGGTAGTTACTTTTTTAACGACCGAAAGCACTCCTCAAATCATCTCTCACACACATGATGGACGGTGAATTAAGAGTGTTATGAGTCTGTGTTTAATTCGGCGTGTATCTGATCCACCAACCAGCAGGTAGTTTTTAGTGAGAAATCTTCAGTTTTGAAGTGTTCGCCTCTTATTCCGACGGTCTTGTCCCACTAAAATATCGCAGCTAAACAATGGAGGCTGGTAGCGAGTTGAGGCACAAAATCCGAAATGGGAACCACAGAAAGTGTGTAGTAAGGAAATACAATTTTTCTTTATGGATTATATTGATGCCAAATTGACAAGAAGACTGGCGACATATGACACCTTTAATCTTATGTTTCAAGAGTTATGTGTTTTTGCGGACACATAAGACATTTTTAATATATCATATTTTATAAAGGGAGTTTGGCATAATATTTTCCCCGGAGCGCGCAGGGAGCTTCAGTTTAATTCAAACTTCTACTGTATGTAGTCTATATTTCTTATGTTTTGTCACCGCTACAGAAACACTAGGTAACTGCTAAAATATGATAAGGTGGTCTGACGTTGACTGCAGTCAGTCATTGGTTTGATTAATGGTTTACAGTCTAATAATGTGTGTTTGGATTGATTAGGCTACTGACGGTGGCTGATAAAGCTAATTATCAGCTAATTGAACTCGGTCTCTAACCAGTATGCAGTAAATGGTTTCCCTTTCTGTGCGTGTTTTTAAAATACTTTCCTAATTCAACATGATGTGCTAGATGGTATTATGACTCCTGATGATAATATAAAGCAGCCTGTTACATTAAACATATTTATTTCAGCACCATTAGATATTACTGATGTTGTTTTTTTGTATTTGGCACTTTATATATATATATTTATATATATATGCACCCAGTAGTTAATGTTCTGATGAAACTTGAAAGCTTAGCATTGTCATTGCCCTTACGCTTCCTTTTTAACATTTGTTCACCCAGAAAAAGTTAATATTTCTCTGCATAATATGACCTCCTCTTTCTGGCAGCTGCTGTGTGTCTGTTTTCAGATACATTTTCAACATACATTAATAACCATAATTATAAGCATATAACATCAAACACAAATTTTATTGGGGACCCACTCAAATGACCACCTGTGGGTCCTGGGGACTGATTTCATTGAAAAGCTATCAACATCACTGGACATTATTATGGCACATATTTTAAAATTTTCAAGCACCATGGTTTCTCCTTCTTAATTTTGTCTACAGCAAAAGATGTCGTCTTTGTTATCTGAGGATCAGGAACGTAGTAGTCAGGGGGAAGCCCTCAAAAAGTCTGGAATTAAAAGTGTGTTTTTATCTGCATTTTTTAAATTTCATTACTATTATAAGCAAAACATTACTGCTGGCTACATTACTAGTTTGACAAACTGTTTCTTGTATATAAACCAATATTACAGTCTCTAAAAGGTTCACATGGTCAAAAAATATTTCATCTTCAAACTCTTATTGCTTAGGACTTATTGTTATTTCAAAAAAGTAAAATCAGGTTATCAAAAGAAAAAAGAAAGACAAGAGAAAATAAATACAGGAGGTAAACAGTCAAGGGGAAAGCAGCTGTTGACAAAAGAAGGAATTTTGTGAACACAACTTGCTAGCAGTGTTTCAGAAAGGTTTAATATTGGTATGTAATGTTGCTGGTTAGCTAATGCATTGCAAGGTTTGAGAACCTTTTTTCTATATATATGGATTGGGACTTTAGGTTTCTTAAGTTTTATTATGCTACTTATATATTGCAACAGACAGGGGTAGCACATCAGTTTTCTTTTATTATGAAAAATAGTAATACAGTAATCCATTCTCAGTGTAGAGTAAAATAGCTTTGTATGTATATTATGTAGACCTAAAAACTGTGAAGAAAATACTGTTGTACAATGTTCTGAAACTGTATAATGAAAGCTTCCCACAGCAATTACAGTATACTGAGAAAAAAAAAAGATTACCACTACAGACACTTGTTTACTTTTTAATTCAATTATTTGTACAGGTGTGACAATGCATTTATTAAAAAGGGAAGGGAGGCCCACAGAGGCTGCATATGTACAGAGCCCAGATTTTTGTGCTATGCCATTGCTGAGGATAACATGGTTATGTGCTGCTGTTGTTTGAAAAGCTCGACGCTTAAGTGATCAATGTGAGCCTTAAAAAATGTCTTTAGATGAAGAAACTGATACCCAAATACAACCAGGAATGAGGAGACTGTGGCACCGTACTTCAATAACAGATTTGGGGTTTTCAGTTAGACTAGACGGCAGCCCTGAGGTGTTTGTTATCTAAAGTCTAACTGAGGACATAAAACATGGCAGTGTCAATACCTCAGTATTCTTAGAGTCTGGATTCTGTGGTTTGTACAGAGTCTTAACTGTTAAAGCTACACAAGAAAAATACAAAGAAAATAATTAGAAACTAAGCTCAGGAACAAAAACCATGGCTCATATATAATTCCCTATCCCAACAGCAGTATATAACTAACCCCATTTGTTTCCCTGTTTGTCTTCTCACATCCTTCCCTCTTTAACTATTTTCCCTTTCCTTTTGCCTTTTTCCTCCCTCTCTCTCAGTACAGAACCTCAGGGGGGGGAAGGATGCAGCCATGACATGCCTCATCAACGAAATTTTGCACCCACTCTGAGCGTGAACCCCATGGGTTCCTCAACTTGACTTTCGTCTGTTCTCAATCCCCAATCGACCACTGTTTCATCCCTTCATGTGTGACCCTTTTTAAATCTGTGCCCAGACATTCTTTGATCCCTCCATCCCTAAACTTAATTTCAATAAGCTAATCAATTCATTCGTAGGTACATTTAATATAATTAGATTTTTCTACTAGGGCGTGGCACTAGTTGCTGTTTTTCCTTTAAATTAGTTTGCTAAATAACAACAGTTAAACAGCATCATGGTACTTCCACCTGACAGAAAAGAGTATACATGTCTTTATTTTCAACATTATTTCCATGCATGCATACCCTGCTTCCCTATATAGCATGATTAAGTGTTAATGCCATTTATTAGCTTTTTAAAACATAGAATCATCTCGGGAACGGTAGTTGTGATATTATGACGTGCTGAGCATGTATTTTTTTAAACACTGACCGTGTCCTTTGCTCATTACTCTGGGCCAATCAGCTGGCCAGGCTCAAACTGAAAAATACTGTTTGAGAACACTTCCAATAAAGCATAAATCTCACCTTTGTGTTGTCTATCTTCAAGTTTTCTAGTGCAGCATCCTCTGGAGTGCTAAGTCGTAATGGGCTCCTAAATTAAACTGTCTTTTAAACCAGCGAGTGGAAAACACCCACTGTAACTTCGGTCGGTGAGAACCTGAGTTGTAGCAGGTGTGATTTCTTTCATCGCCGACGATACCATCCACACTCAAAAACGAACTGGAACGAGCCACAGAAAGGTGAGGTTTATGCTTTATCGGACATGTTTTCAAATTGTATGTTTTGATTTTCAAAGCAGAAAGGCTTGTAAAAGGCTTGTTGGTTTGGTATATGTTCATCTGGTTAACTTTCCCACCTCTGTTAAAGAACCGCGCACAGCCACTTCCCTGAGCTCTTCTATGAAAAACTGGAGGTAAGTGTTATCGAAGCCCACTATCCCAAAGACTTGTGTCCACATTGGAGGATTCTTCACCTCGTGATTCGCGTACAATATCACTGCCAACATTCAGTGCCAATGCCAGAAGTCATGTTCATGTTCTGTTACAGACTTGCAATTAACATTCGCTTTTAACTGAGACCACAATCTTTCTATGAAAAAATTGGCATTGGACTTAAAACAATGTCATTGAATGTAAACCTGGTAAACAATCAGGTGAGAACATTTTTTATCTCAACACACCTTTTCAAAATCTAATCAATCAGGAATTAAACCATGGCACAGTACAGTGACGGCAGCATCAAAAGTCTTAAATGATTTCGGTAATGCATTAGATAACAAGCAGGTTTTGTGTTCCTTTTATTGATTTTTCTAAGTCTTCCGATAGTGTTGATCATCAAATTATTTTAAAGCACCTAAATTCTATTGGATATGAAGTCATGTAATTGCTTTGCAAATTATCTCAGTGGTTGAACACAAGCTGTTGTGGCTGATGGCTATCAGTCCAGCTTTATGAGTGTTAACAAAGGTGTGCCACAGGGTTCTATTCTAGGACCACTTTTATTCACAGTTTTTATAAATGAATTAGGTGTAAAAGTTAGAAAGAGTACAATTCATTTGTACACACGGTGCTATATATAGTGTAACTAATGTGTGCTTTTATTGTTTAACATGTACTGTAATCAGGGCATCCCTTTAAAAGAGAGTTTGCTCTCAATGGCCCTCCCTATTTAAATAAAGGTAATAATAATAATAATAAACGTAGGTTTTACTGAATTGTCCGATAATGCTCTGGTTTGGCGATAGAGTTCGTCATGGTCACAGGTTGTCATTTAGATTGGTTGCCAAACATTAAGAGGGTGGGTCTTAGCAAATATCAGCCTGTCAGAGGGCAGATGCCAAGGAGACTAGAGTAGAGAGGAAGAGAGGAGAGTGGCATACTGCTGATAGTGAGGAACTCTTCCAGTGTGTGGTTGCCTGTTAGCAGCTGGTACAGCCAAAAGGTTTAGTGGTAAATCCCCTTGACCTAACCAGAAATAATTTTACCAGTACTACCTGTGCTATGACAGGTTGAAGTATTCAGTATTTCACAAGAAAAAAAGCAGAAAATTATAGAATTATAGATTTTTGCATAATTGCAATATATATATTTTCTTTATTATCCTTTTTATCATCTTGTGACCTCTAGTGCTTAAGTGCACTTGAAGCTTTTGCCTCTCCCAAATCAGATGGGATTAAACAATTGATCCATCATCAAACACTATGCAACTTCTGCTATCTGAAAGTATGACAGCATTTTGAGATCTGAGAGCATCACTCAACTGGAAACAGAGCAGACTGAGTGTATAATATATGGTTCTTCATCTGAAGGATTTAGTTGTTGTTTTAGAAAGGTGGTAATCCCAAGATGTTCAGATAGAAGGAGACATTCATTAATGCTGTCCACTATTAAACTACCACAGATGCTGAACAACACAGAGCCTGTTTGTTCTGACTTAGAGGGCACTCTTTGATGGAGCGGGGGCCAATATTGTCGGGGAATCTAGGCTCTTAAATCCTTACAGAATAATGCTGTAACTCAGATCACCAGCGCTTTGTGTTTGTGCCTCTGCTCATATAGACAAAGGCTTTTCTCTGCTCTCCTAGCTAAAGCTCTCATTTCAAAGCTCTTCCCCTAGCTCTATAATATCAATTACAAACACCCCCTCACACTACAATCCTGACTCAATTTTCTGCTCTTGGATTTCAAAAATGCATAATTACAAATAGCAGCTGGGGTGCAATTTCCAACATCTATTTTCTTTCCAGCCTCATTGCCAAATTGGCTTCAGGTCTGATTTGAAGCAGAAATGTCTTTTTGATGCATAGAATTTTGAAAAGCAATTTGTAATATAGTTCTACCGTTGTGTGGGTTGTTTTGTGCGTGAGTCATTCTTTACAATGTTCAGCGTGGAAAAAGGACTCATTATTTCTGTTTTCTCTAGCTGGAGAAATTACTAAATAAAGACACTGTTGTATGTTTTCATTCACATGTCAATCACTCTGTTTTAGGCTTTTTGAAAAGTGTCAGTGTCTAAAAGCAGGGTGTTGAAAACCACACCAGCTACTGTAGTGAGCACACTGTTGGCTAAATGAAGCTCGGAGTTTCCCCACTCTAAGTGTCTCATCCTCGGCTATTAAATACCTCGCCAGTGACAACAAGTCATGTCATTAGTGTAGCTGGAGGCCGCGGAGAGGCGGAGCTCACAGAAATCAAACAGATCCCTGTGGTGACAGCTGTAGAGTCTGAGCAGAGCTACACCAGCCTGCAACACTTCTGCCGCTACATTAAGAGGGTTTTCTATTAAACCAGCTGGGAGGGAGTACGGCAGGATTGCCCAAAATTGCCCCTTGCTTTCAGTTATAGTGGTCTGTAATTGACTCCAGAAATAAAGTCAGATTTTCAAATTAGAGGCAAGCAAGCTGTCTAATTAGAGCAGAGGATCAACAGAAACAGTGAAGAGAAGATTCAAGTCTGTCAGGTTTGTTATGGGCTTTCTTGGCTTAAAGAATCAGTCTGGTCGTACCCCATATTTATTTTTATTGTCAACAAAACACAATAAAATGAACAAAACCAACAATTCATTGATCTCACTAACAAGTATTGTTTGTGTAGCCAAAACCTTATTCCTCTGTGCCATAGAGCCTCATTGTTGTCCAAAAACACATCAGTGAGTCACACTGTTGCCCTAGCTGGCATGTTCCCTCATTATGATGAACATGGGCACTCCATGTAGTTTGTTTTGAGTCAATCAAGCATACACCACTAGTATATCAAGTATGTATTAATCCGCCACTAAAATAGTCCCCAACAAATACACTATTTACTCTAGCCTGAGTGATGTTTGCTAAAAACTACAGTGTCCAACCAAGGAATTCACTTTGGCCTTTTTAGCCTTGCTAGTGGCACAGCATAGGGACGCCAGTGTTCCTTGATCGATCAGTCCACTTTGGTCCACACAGAAATATTTTTACAGCTATTTGATGGATTGCCATGAAATTTTGAAAACTACTGACTGACTGACGGCATTCATGGTCCCCTCAGGATGAATTGTATGAACTTTGGTGATTCGTAGACTTTGTCGTCAAAATCTAATCTAATCGTCAAGTCTAATACCTTGGTTCCTGCAAAACAAATGACATTCTCATGTGCTAATTAGCAAATGTTAGCATGCTAACATACTAAACTAAGATGGCGAACATGGTAAACATTATATTTTACTGATCAACATCAGCATGTTAGCATTTTCATTGTGAGCAAGGTAGCATGCTGATCTTAGCATTTAGCTCAAGTTCAGCCTCTTAGAGCCACTAGCATTGGTGTATTCTCCTATTCTGGATTTAAGCTTGCATTGCTGCATTACACTGTTCTTTAGTGTCCTTTATCACTAAACTGGAGTATATTAGGTTTGATATGATATGTCTTTGAATTCCAGTTGTTAAAAAAATACGTGTGAGTATAGTACTACATCTTCTGTATGGGACAGAGCGTGAGTTTTTAAAGGCAGAAATCTCTTGTAGAACCACTAGCATTGTTGAAAACCTTATGAAACCTTGTAATATGGTCATTTTTAAGTCCAGGGCAAGTTCTGCCAAGAGTATTGCTATTGTACACAAGCCAGTAAAGATCTCCATAAACACATGTTTTTCCTCTCACCTAGACCAGTCCCATACAAGCTTAATGTACCACAGAATGAGTGATGCCTGTTTATTGTTTTGGGCTTACAATTTGATCTGCTAACACTGGGAGTAATGATCTGATAACACGTGTCATGATATGACACTCAAGTTGACAAATCCTCTGGACTCACACTCATATTATTAAAGTCCTAAAGCCAGATGTGACTCATTAGTTTTGCACTTTTACATCTCAATACATTTTGCTGCAGGTTCATTTGCTCTGGCTGCAGATTTGTGGGTGATAACGGTGCTGTGATGGTTTGATAGAAGCAGGGCAGGTTTAAAAGCAAAACAGCAATTCATTAGCAGTGTTGAGTGACATTTAAAGAATTCAACTAAAGCTATTTGAAGCACCACCACATAGTATCCTAAGTAATTAATGGCAGAATTGAGACAGAACACATAGGAAGTGATGATGATCAGTTTTCTTTATAACAAAGAGATAATCTCTTTGAGAACTGGTGGTAGTGAGGTCTGTGGAGCCCAGTATCATTAAGAGTAATGTTCATAATGGATTTCAAGTGCCATGATTCACTACAAATACAGGAAGGAGTGTGTCCTTATGTAGCACAGCAGAAAGTATGAGTGTGGAGGTGGTGGATTATCTTGTAGCACATGTAATTTTTGTAGGGGAAACAAAGTTTTTCCAAACCTGCAATTACCATTTTCCCTTTTTATAAAAAGAAAACATAACCACATTCCTTCCCTATAGTTTCAACCAAGAGTTTTAGTTTCCTAACAGTCTTTTTCTAACCTTTAACATACCACAGTTTTCATGTTCGGTTGTTGTAGAAAGAAGCACTGGTGGACGCAGTATCGTCCAATATCAACATTCTGTCTGGTGATAGGGTTGACGGATTATCTAGAGTGACTGGGACATTGTTTCCCTCTGTTGTAAGAGTGTCACAGAGAAGATGGATACAAACATATTGCAGATCTCCCATTTAATGTAATTCTTTGCACCATCACAAACAGTGCAAGTTTGATATGGGGATACATAGGGTTTTTCAATCTTGCATGAACCTTTTATGGCAGTAAATGGAATAATTACGAGCAGTGACTAATTTCCTTGACTGTACATGCTGAAATGGAATATCCATCCAGTCTCACTACAAATGGCAGCTTTATTGAAATATTTGCTATTTATTGGTGATTTGGTGAGAAGGCTCTTTGACTGTTAAAGCACTGATGCTGAAACACCACAGACAATTAGTCCTGCAGAGCTAGACGAATATGCAATTTATTATTCTTATTCTAATCTGCTTTTTTTTTATTGTGCATCAGTGTAATGATTGAGACCGATCTGCATCAGCCAGTTGGTGAATGGACTGTGGTTCCAAATGGGGCTGTATTCAGCACTGTTTGTTCATAAAAGGGAACATAAAGGGAGCTTCAGAGATGGAGATCGAAGGCAAAATGAGTGTTGAGAGCAGTAGAGACATATAAATAATGTAAAGATATTTCATCAGTATTTTGTCTCAGGTTGGCAATGGGAGTTGCTTTACAGGGAGCACTTCGGTCCAAAATGACTTGACAGATTCTCCAAAGACAACAAAGTCATCAAGACTGCAGTCTTGTTCCCGGAGCCTTTGTAGAGTCCATTTCCTTTACGGCTCCTCATTGGATATACACCAACACTCCCCACACTGTCTCCGTTTCCCTGAACATAATGAGGCGTGGCAAGATGAGACTGTACCTTCTGGCATTGTTACGATGAAACTTTGTCAAGGAAAAAGTTACGTTTATGGATATGCCCACTGAGCAAGGACTTGGTGCTTTTTCCCCCTCCATCATTTTCATTCACAACAGCATCACACAGTCCTGCAGCTATACCACATGAAAAATTACTTTTGCTGTGACAAAAGCTGCCCCCTTCTTCCTAGCTTCCACTAAATCCAATTTACTCGTCTCTAAACCACTCTGCCGCCTCTTTGAGTATTATAATCTATAGATCCGCGAGACCCAGTCAAGGAGAGATTCTGGAGATCATGTTTAAAGTATAATTATACAGAGATTAGGATGATTTAGGATGATTACATCTGGAAATTGCTCCAAAAAGAAAACAAAAGGCTGTTTAGGACAAATATATTCAGCAACAAACCAGGGAAGGGAAAAGTAGAATTTCATGTGATGAAATACAGCATCTTGTATACTAATAGGTTGGGTGACATGGAGCCTCTCAAACTCATTCAGTGGATATTAAAGCTGCCACTTGGAAGTGGATATGTTGGTGACCCAAAATGTCAGACTTAATGGTCATGTTGCTGATGAATCAGAGGTCTGTCCAAATCTACAATTCATCTAAGTCCACAACAGGCCTCAGGCAGACCTTCTGTGGACTTCCAGAGAGTCTAATTAGGGCTTAGACTTTACAAGATTACTTACAATTTATAGCAATGTGGATGTGAAGATGAACTTTGAGGGTACAGTCCAAATGTATCTATTTTTGAACACGTTTTTTTAAAAGTTTTGTTGTATCTATGTAGAGAGGTTTAATATTGCATACATATAGAATATACATATAACTAATTTTGATCTGTTTTTTATAATCTGCAGAGTCAGAAAGGAAAAATCTGTTTAATGTGAGGATCCTAAGCTTGGGGATTTACCTAAATATATTATTAGCAGTGAAAATGCTCATGTACTTTGCATAATTATGTATTTCTGTTGTATTATTTAAAGCAGCAGACCCTGCACTTCCTTTGCATAAATGGTCAATGTCAGTATCATGCAGAATTGTTCACAAGGACAGCTTTGAGATGAACCTTCATTCATATCTACGGAAACGTGTGAAGTCCCCTCGTTGCCCAGTGCTCTTGCAGACTTGATATAATGATGGACAGACTCATTTGTCATCAGTTTGTATGTCCAGAGAATAAACACTTAGATTCAGCCTTAGAAATTTAAGATTTATTTTAAACTAAAATGTTAGTTGCACGCAGCAATCATTTAGGAACACAAATGGTTGCTGATGCTTTAGAGACAATAGATGCACGTTCAGCTTTATCCAGCTTCCCCGGGACAGAGCGCGTCCTTGATTCAGTTTAACTGGAAGATTTCATATTGATCTTAAGTTTAATGATTTCCTGTGGGTGGAGAGGATATTCTCCATGTGACTTTTAGAATTTCATGTGGGCAACAAACACCATCTCAATTAGTGGAAAACCGCTGCTGTTTTCTGTCACAGCCTAACTTTGTGAGTTATGCTGATAAAATGGGCGTAAAAGAAAAATCCTGCCAAGTGCAAACTTAAACTTTCAAGAGCAAATCAACTGCGTTGCAGCCTTGTTTATGTATTTTTTGTTACATTTCCCCATGTCATGCAGCAGGCCAGTTTGAAGTTGATTAAAAATTTTCCCGTCATAAGGGTTTGAAGCTCACCAGTAAACTGGAGAAAAAGGATGGAAAAGATGACGACGCCAAGATTTTCTGAGTATGTGAGAATATTCTTTGCTCTGAACTGATTATATCAAAAAACTACAAAAAAAGGTTTATCTGAATGGAAATGGCCAGACTTTCCAAACATGTTCTCAAATTAACTTTATTTCAAAATCGAGCTTTAAATAACCTCCTCTTAAGTTACTAGAACTCCAGGCTGTAGTGTGCAGAGTGTCAATCCATGTTTGTGTTGTGTGACCCCTGTAATTAAGTGTCACTGTAAATCCTGTATAATTCTGTATCATACAGAACCTTACTTGTTTGTACTATGTATGCACTGACTGACTAATAAACAAACTAGAAGGGTGCACTCAGTAGAGTGGTAACACAGTCGCCTGGTATCACAAAATGGCATATGCATAACACCTGTGTCCACATAGCAAACATTTAACTCACATGACTGATCAGCTGTTTCCACTCCAAAAGAAGAAAAAGAAGAAGAAGAAGAAGAAGAAAGATGTTTCTGCTGTCGGCGTCTTCCCGGATTACCAAAACATGGCTGTCAGTAGCAACAGGTACACATGTGGACCGATGAGGAGAAAAAAACTTATTCCTCTCTATCCTTTCTATCTTTAATGTTTATTGGCAGTTGGCAAACAACTGTTTTTTTTTCTAGTTGGCGACCTCTACTTCTTCTACTCTGTTTATTACAGCCATTTGTAACGTAGCCTATACCACCAACATCTGATGAAACTAAGCTTTGCGTAGCCTAGTTTATTCTCTCCAAACCAGCTGATAGAAACACACTCTTTTTTGCAAATAACGTATACAGATTTTTATACTGTACACCTCCAGTTTGTGCCAAAAATTGACAACAGGCGGGATAGTTCTTTCCATGTCTACATACTACACTGACTTTGAGGTGTTAGAACAGGCGAATGTCCCTTTTTAAGGTGCTCTGCAGGACTTTGAAGGGCAGTAGTTGCCACTTTTTCCCTGTTTGCATCATTTACTCAGCACCTGCAGTATTAAAGCCCCAGTGACTTGATGCAGAGTGGAAGGGAATAAGCAGCAACGATTGCCTACATTTACACTGTAAAGGTCAGGCCATTATTTATTGAATTTCCCCTCTTTTTTCAAAGATGTCTCCAGCGACTGTAACACACAGTGCTGCTCCTTCAGCCCCGCCAACATTTGCTGTAATCAACATAAAATCACTTTACCAATAACTTTTCTGCAGTTCCACCAAGTTTGTATAAAGTCAAGTGATTTTTTCTCCCCGCTGGCTACTGAGGAGTAAAAACCCAGAAAATTAAAATATGAGAGGATTCATGGTTTTTCTTTACTCCAGTAACTTTGGTGCATGTGAGAACGTCAGCAAGAGGTGGAGGGACACATTTCACCCGGTAGGTGAAACCATTTTCTGTTTGGTAACTGACATTTTCAAAATATCTTAGTCTTTAAGAGTGACTGCAGTTTGGTCTAAATCCTTTAAAGTCGATGTTTAAAACACAAACCAGATTGTATTTTAGCTGCATTTAAAGAGTGTTTTATCATTACAGCGTGTCCTTGAACATTTTACTGAACAGTATAGTGTGCTCACTTTCGGTTTTACCGAGCACACACGTAATGCCGCTGATAATCCCTTAATGCACAGGAAAACCATTAGTTGAACCACAACAGACAGTCTGCATATTAATATTAATGTTTGCTATCTGTTTCCTAACCTATTGAATTTGACTAACCTCTGGGTTTGTTGAACCTATCTTTAGCGACATATTTTCAGTTCAGTGTTATCATTACTGATAGAACGGAAGGCCGGAGCTACAAAAAATAAAACTCAAGTTGTAATAAACTTCAGTTTTTCCTTTAAAGACAGTGAAATAAAAAAAAAAATTTCAAGTTCGGATCTGGTGCCTTTGTGATAATGGCGCGTTATATTTTGCGTTTATTTATATGTGCTAAATATGTAAAAAAAAAACTAAAACATTTTTAGTGCTGTTATATAAAAATGCCTCGCTTTTACTCTTCTATAAAAAGGTTTAAATGCTTTTTATTACTCATCTTGAACTCGGGGGTGTTTACATATATTTATCCAATCAAATAGCCTATGATCTGGGGCAACTAGCTAACCGGAACATCAACTGCACACTTGGCTGAGCTAGTGAGTTGTAGCTGCTAGCAGAGTGACATTACAGTAGGTGTGTGTTTGGATTTCAGTTGGCAAAAACTTTATAATTGCACTGTGACTATATTCACCCACTGTGATCCAATTAAATCTGAAGGATTGATCGTGACTATAACCCAGCCACATATAGTTTCAGTCAGAAAAATGTGACATTAGTGCTATAGGTGCTCTATTTCACTGTAACTTTTAAAGTTATTTCAGTGGCTTGGGAGTCTTTTCTGTCCTCCTCAGACTTTGCGTCACGTTCACTGAAAAAACTGCATTTGAGCAGATAGATCAGAGTGTACATTAAACATGACGATGGCAGCCTCCCTGTGCTATGATGCCTGCAGAATGGCTGTCTGCCATCACAAACCTCCTGATTGTTACTTCTGATGGGAGACGAAGGACTAGCTCTGCAGCTTCATTGCCATTCCCCCCAAATAGGAATAATTTGTTGCCACATGGCCTCACACCTGAGAAGAGCTCATGAGGAGGAGAATCTGCGATAATAGATTTGTGGTGCCAGCCCCAGTCCCCCCCCACCCCGACAACAGGAGCTGAAAAATGTATGCAATTAAATTTCTCATTTCAGTGGGGTAATCAGGTCAGACCAGTCTGACTTCATTATCAAGAGCAAAGCTTGCTATTAAAATCAATCAGATGAAGACTTGATTCATAATCATGACTTTGGCGTTCACTGGAGCTCTTTTGTGATTAGCGAGGTGGAAATTATCACTAGTTGTTCACTTTTTTTAACCTCTGCAGAAGAACAAAATGAAATGCAACAAAATAGGAGAAGGAATAATTACCTTGAAGTTAAAATATGGCCCACAAAACAAAAAAAGCCTACTATGTTAAAAATCAGAAGCTATTTATACAAGCTTGAATTTAGAGGGACTAACTGTTACAAATCAAAGTAAAATCATAAACAACATTTTAGAATAGTAACTATATATATATATATATATATATAAAAACACATACAACTACTACATCCAGTTTTTTTTGTTGTTTTTTTTGAAGAGAATACACATGGAAAATACAGATGCGCTGTTTTGCCACACCAATTCAATAAGCTTAAAGTAATTTATTAGCAACATCAAAATGTTAATGAGGATGCAGTGAAAACCACACCTGATTTCTTTGGGTTTTCCCAGCATCAATGATATCCTGGGAAAAAATAATCATAGAAACTGAAAAGATATTATTGGAAAGCCTCTTAGCTTGGATGTAGAATGTGTAGGACTTGGTAGAATACCAACAAAAAGGCAGCAGAGAAATATATTTGTAACTGCTGAAGTTGAATAATTAGTTCAAAGACGTCTCATGAGCCAGTATGATGACACCAGGTGAAGCTGCTCCCAATAACTGCTCCCCCCTAAAAGTGCAAGGGGGTAAGGGACTGATATGGATACTAATACTTCATCGTGGTTTACATTGTTTTCATTATTATGATTATATTTAAAGGTGCCATGTGGCATTATCTGCTTCACAGGGATCCATCATATGTGGCAAACTACTTTTTTCAAACTACAAAAAAAAGAAAAAATAGAAAACGTTTGTGGTGAGTTTCAAAAAACTCTCAATCAATGCATGTTGGGAAGTCTGCTAACGTGCTGTTTCTGTAAAAGCCTAATTTGATGAGACTTCAGGTCAAAGAAACTCATGTTTATAAGTTCTGGGGGAAAAAAACTAGAAATGTAAGTATAATTAACTTAATGACAAAAGAAGACACACCAAATTCCTGTATGGTGTTTCACAGCGCGTATATTTACTTAACCTTTTAAAGACTTGTGCTTTGAACTTGTGCTTACTAACTAAATTATGGTTACAGAAATTGTGTCCATGCATTTGTGACCGGAAAGAAATAATTGGGAAATGTCTATTCCATGTTACATTTAAGCTAAGAGGGAACAAGTGAAGAAATGGTTTCATTATGAAAAATAAACATGTGTCTGAAGGTCTGAACTTATGCAACAGAATAATTTTGTCTTGAATAATAAATATGTATCGGACCTTTAGCATTGTGTTCAAGATGACAGTAAAAAGGCCGGGCATAAAAAAGTATGGTTTAAGTTGGCACAAACAAGACAATATGTCGGCACACCAGCTGGTTTGAGCTCCATAGAAAAGCCCATGTTTGCACCTCCGATAGCAGAGACAGAGGGAACCAAATGAATGCATTATTTAAAATGCGGATATTATTGAGATGATAATGACCTGCAAGTCGTCTCCGCTAATTTAATATCGCCGTGGAGCTCGGCGGCTTCTAGCCTCCCAACACCTGAGCCAGGAAAGGGTGAGCCACATCATCTCTGCTGCACCACCTGTGCTCATGCAAAGACCAGGAGTGTGTTTATCTGCCTTTTGATGTGTTATCTGTGCGTGTCTTCTCAAGCTTCCACCCACTAGCAATGTATTCACAAGGATAAGGATCCAGAAACCCCTGCAAAGACAGGACATTTTGCCAAAGGGGTTTGGAATAAAAACGGTGCTATCGGATAATATTAGATGAGGCAGCTAGTAGCTCAGTTCGAGAGGATGAATTTAAGTGAATGGAATTTAAGAAGCGAAAAACAGGTATAAATGTGTCTGCTGTTGCCAATCCTGCACCTGCTGCAGCAGAGCGGCGGCGTCTCAGCGGCAGCAACCTTGTGACAAAAAGGTGAGCGAGGCTTTGATGCCAGCTTTCATGTGCCGCCAGAGGGGAAGAGAGCCCTGGGAGTGCAGCTCATCTATCTCTGCTGTAAGGAGAACAGTCGCCTCAGGCACCAACAGAACAGGAACTCAAAAAAACACAGGCCTGATTTTGTACACCCGTGTGTGTGTGTGTGTGTGTGTGTGTGTGTTATACTCCACTGACTTACATTTATTCCCTAACTTCAGATCTAAATTCTCCACGATGCATGACTAACCACTGCCGTCACCCTAATCTTAAAATAAGCACAGTTTCTGACACTCGGGCCTAAAAATAAGCCCTGCATGGGAGCGAAGAAGCACAGATTTCAAACAAACTTCCACAACACAATTGTTCTGAAATGAAAACACTTTTAGTCAGACAGAAATATAAATATTCCCCGAACGTTGAATCATTTCTGTAGCATCATCCACTCTTGGCTAAGAGAGAGACTGTTCCTCGTAAAAAAAAAAATAATAATAATAACACAGCAAATAAATAAATAAAACTGATGGAGACATGATTTGCCTCTGATTACACAGTCTAAACCAAACTAGGAATTTCATTGCACCAGTCAACTTGTTACAAATGTGCAGCATGTGAAAGCTGCAGAGTAAATCACTTCTACAAACACTATGGTGGGTGATAAACAGTGCAGATGGGCAACACTCCTAGCAACAGCAACAACGTGGGCAACAGGGTAATATTTTCTCTCTCTCTCTCTTTTTTTTTTTTTTTTTTTAAATGTTCCCAGGCAACAAGGCTTTTCTATGGGATTAAAATAAAAGGAACAACGATGAGCATGTTAAAAAATCTGATGGGAAATTATCTTCATTATCTTCCCTGCCCTCTACAGGGAGGTCAGGCGTCAACTAAGACGGCACGTTTAAGAGCTGGTGGAAATTGTTGCTAGAGGTAACGTGTTATTCCTGTGCCAGACATCTCGAGCAAGTGGCAAAGTGGCCACATTACCTTATATTTTAAGATGATGGATTGAGTGCTTTCTCCTCGGATTTCCATCAGGAGCTGTAGATAACTATTTGTTTGTCTGGATCCTCAGAAGTGAACTTAAAATTTCACAGACAAAGGTCTGAAACTCAATTCGGCCCAGTTCTAAAATTAGTCGGGGGGGCGTCCAATTCAGGGCTTAAAATTGGGCTGAATCCATACAGTGTCTGCCCGGCTTTAGAGGGACAACCCATGGAGCTAATTATTTTTAACAAGCCCCACTTTAAGTCAACACTGTGACACTGGTGGCCAAAGAGTTTAAGCGGGTAAAACACACTAGCATAACACACAAACAGCCATTTTTGCTGTGTGGTACCTTAAACATCCAAATAAGAGATACAGATGTTGACAAATTAAAAGAAAATCCAGAAAAAAAAGGAGTATATAAGGGTTAAAAATGCAGACGTTTCAATGCTGTTGTATTTACATGACACAATTACGTAATTAACATAATATTCATACTAGTGCAGACCACACATCTTCCGTGGCCGTGGATGGAAACAGGCATGAATTCGCATTTTCTTTTGCTGATTTTGTCCAAATTAAAATTCGCGCTACGTTTCGATCGAAACTTGGCTACTGACTGCCGTCTGCCCCCCCCCCCCCACACCTCCCGGCGTTGGAGAAAGAATCAACCAATCAGAGCTTAGTAGGCGGGATTAAGAATGCGGACATCTTCTTCCCAAGTGGTCGGCTAGCTAGCTGCAGCCATGAAAAATGGCGACCAGTGTGGATGAAATCAATGGAGGTGAACAAGTTGTTTTAAAGTCCACAGCAATAACAAGTCTTAAATCTGCATATTTCTTTTAGCAATGTGAAAAACTAGCAACTGTTACTGCAGCTTCTGTGCTGACTGAAAAGGACTTCAGCAGGTCGGGCACATTACTCACTACTCATTGGTTAAAACAGAAATAGACTCCTCCCCCCGACATGAACACAAAGGATGAAGTAATGTGGTCATTCATTTTGAACTACATATCATTCACTGTGAGCTGTATAAACATTCTGAGCAGGATTAAGATGGCAAGAAGAAAACCTTTCTCTTCCAGGATGCAAGTCCTCCATCCACAGGTCACTGAACGGTTCTCGCTTATACGGCCTTCATCACAACATCGCAACCCAATTTAACACTTTTGCCAGACTTGTTATACAGCGCCCTCAATCACCATCTTCAAAACACCGTATCTTTTGGAAGAACGCTGTTCATTGCTCCTGTTCAGAGACTCAAACAGCACTGAAGCTGTTCACCTTACTAAGAAACTTGATATTGGTAATGTTGGTTTGTCACCCATCTGTAGCTTAACTTCACCGCTTTCCTCCTTTGTAGTTAGTTGAGACTGTGTAATCGTGTTGTCATCTCCCCGCCCACCCACGTGGCCTTTAAAACATCATCTTATGAAACAGAGAGCTGAGATCTAAATCTTTATCTGTTTGGTGACCACAGATATGAAAACATTTGGAAACCCCTTATTATGGGCTGAACACTGGCAGCAACAATATTCTGTTAGCCGAACTCAAACCCAAAACCCGTGCAGCTTCGTGTTGATCTAAATGAGATCTCTGATGCTGCAAACTACTTTTGATGTGTTGTTTCCTGATTGTATTGCATTCAGACAGCAGACTGAGCTTTGATGATGTTTTCTCTTCCTTCAATACAAATAAGGAACTAGCTGACAAACATAAACAAGGTCTTCATTGTCAGCTTTTAATTGTAGCCACAACAATGTCCCCGTTGATAAATACCAATTAGCTCAGACTTTAAAAAAAGATAAATAGGAAAACAAAAAAATAAACTAAGCATCATGTTTTTCATTTTTATAAGAACACCAGCAATTAAAGCTACAAAGAAGTCTACAAGGTAAACTAATGACGTTGAGGCAGTCAAATTTAAGTTTCTTAAGTCCTTAGATGTACAGGCTGATAAGCAAATGTGCTGAGGATAAGAAAGCCTTGAAATGTCTGTTTTCTGTTGGGAGGGGGGGTTGATGTGGCTGGTGATGTAGATGTACACTGTGACTGGAGAGCAGTCCGTTACGGGATGGCCCGGTTGGGTCTCTTTGGAGGGGGAGGGGGCATTAGCTCAGAGTCTGGGTCTGGCGGGTGCTTCCGGTTCTGGACTGCCTGAGCACAGCGGTCCACGTACTCTAAGAGGATTTCCTTTGTGACGGGCTCCTGGATACTTTTACACACAGCTGGGGAGAGAAACAACACACACACACACACACACACACACACAGAGGAAAGGAAGTAAGTTACTACAGAGATGATGGCAAACACTTTCAGCATCTTGGAACACAGCAAAGTTATATTTTCTTTATTTATTAAGCGCAGGCAAAAAAAAAAAAAAGAAGAAAGAAGAAAGAAATAACGGTTGTTGTGACACAGTACGCGAGGTCCGATGCATGGTGGACACTTTTTTCTGAATCAGTAGGACATCTGGGTATTTTTGGCATACTGTAGATTTTGCTTTTGTTTGCATACTGCGTACTACATGCCACATTCTGGCCAAATCAGCATGTACTGCTAGTATCCACCTGACTTTTTTTTTTTTAGAGTGCGGAAATAAACAGTTTGTCGAATGTCCGGTTTTTGTGCCGCACTTCTGTTTGATTGTTTCCCTGAGCTAACTAACGTTGGCCTAACTATCTTATTTAACGATGTTGTCGGAGCACTTCCAAAAAAATCCACACCCTCAAACTATTAAGGAGTGGGAGGATGAACAGTTCCAAAGGATATGAAACATTTTCTGATCTGTGACTCGTGATCTGTAATGGGATCCGAACTGTGAGTTTTGTGATCCGTTACACCACTAATATCCATTTAGTTTATTTACGTACTACAGCGCTCACTCGAAACACGTGACTAAAAGGTGATTTGTCATTTGCTGAGGGTGAAGCCCTGAAATTTTCTGAGAGCTGTCCTTTCAAAATAAAAGCCAAAGTTTTTTTGTTTTTTTTTAAATCGAAGACATTTAAAATTAAAATCGTGAACAGGGTGAATCGAGATCCCGATTTTATAACGATTTATCGTGCAGGCCTACTCGACAGGCATAGAAACGGTACCTAAGGGTGGCGGGGTTTAGCCAACAGCCAATCGCTACTTTCTTGGTCATGCCTTGACTCCAACAACACGTTGTAGAGGAGTGTGTACTAGTTTCTAAACAGAACAGAGTGTTGTTATCAGCTTGGGGATAGATGCTGTCTGTCTGGATTTTAGATAAAAGGTGCTTTTGCCATCTGGGCACAACAGCCTGCCTCAGGATCTCAACCTCAATAAATCTTTTTCTATCTTCTTCTATCAATTCAACTCATTCTTTAAATATATTTTCTCTCGCTTGTGCATTTTGCTTTTATTGCTTCACTTTGTACTTTAATGTGCATCCATGTGCCGCACTGTAAAGTCAGCATTTAGATAAGTGCTACACAAATACGGTTTATTACTGTGCTAAACTATGATTTTTGCATTCTTTCTCGGTCTTGCTCTCTCTTTGTTTTTCTCTTTGTTTCCTCAAGACGCTGTTAGAGCTGTGCAATTTTCAGTCGTAGGACCATTTGAGAAAAAAATGTTTGTTCTCAAACTCAAATCCGAGTTAATCGCTCTGCTTTTCTTTTATTGATCTGGGAAACTAAAATTACTTTTACGCTTTAAGATGAAATACAGCTCAGCTGCTACATAATTTGAAAACCATTAAAGATTTGTGAAGATTAAAAACTGTTATCAGTATATTATTATCATACAATAACTTTAAAATTAACGTCTGAGTTGAGTTGATAAAAAAACAAAAAACAAAACACAGATTGATAATACGCTGGACATAAAAACGCTTCATGTTATGCGGCCATTTGAACATTTGTCATGGTGAACAGGTTAGTAAAGAGTTGCTTATTTACACATCCAGACAACATTAGCCTTCATCTGGAGCTGTGTTTTGAGCCACCCGATGAATGCAAGTCTTCAGGTGAATTGCTAACATCATATGTACTGCTGTTTGGTGCTGGGCAGGAAGTGTACAGGGGGTTAATCACAGCTGCCTGCTGTGGCCTGAACCATCACAGGAAGGTGGCCGGCCGTAAAACCCAATGTGTGATGCTAAGATGCTAAGACTAACTAAAACCCAAAACTTTTTTCAACTGAAAACCAAAGTATATGGGTATTTATTAGAGTTGACGGAGGATTCAGGTCCAAATCTTGACCTTTTAGTAACACAGCGATATTGTGTTAATAGGCATAGCGACTGACCTCTACAGGTTGATACCCGGCTATTGCAATGAATTTTGCTTTGGCTGATCTGGTGGCAGGGGTACGTATGGTGGCTGCTTTTGTCACCCGCCAACCAACCAACCAACCCCCACCCTCCCTGCCCCCTCCTATAAAACCAAGGTCCCCCGACTCTGCAGACTGTGGAGAGGAGTATCAGTGAAGAGTTGATTGTGCGAATTGTGTGGATTGAGTATAGTGACTGAGTAGTTAGATTCTACTGTCAGCATAAACTATTTACTGACTAACAGTAACATTAACTGCGGCGATGCACAGCCACTCCCCCACAGAAACACACAGCGGGGAGTCTCTCGTAGTAGAGCCACTAGCTCAGCTACAACGCAGGTACCCACGCAGTAAATCTATCAAAGGGCCATAAATGAGCATTGCGTGACTGTCAAAGCGTCCAGCAGACTCCCTGTCTTCCCAGCGGACAAAAGGAGAGTCTTGACAGTAGCTTCTCATGACTGACTAGCACGTCTACGTCGCGGTCCACGCTACGCTGAGCTATCCTCTGTGCCCCCTGAAACTCCGCGTCATACGCTACGTAGCCACAAGGCCACGCCTCCTGCAGTCGATGCTTCCACACTCCTCTGTTTCATTTTTAAAATATGCTGGGAGGAAGGGTTCAAATTTGAGGATGTAGTTACCCTTTAAATCTGAGGGGACGTGCGGAGTCAGGTGATAATTCTCTGTGGGTTTGTCACTACGAGTCACCCCTTTCACATAAACATGGTCATTTGATCCATTGTTGATCTAAAAATATTGATGAGTGCAGCTTCAAAATACAACTTTTAGACATGTAATCATGCTGTAATTTTGCAGCCAATGTCAGTTCTCTCTCTTCAAAGTAAGGAGATAAACAAAACATCTTGTCCCAAATCGCTGAAAAGAGCATTCTGGGCAACAAATACAAGGCCAGACTGTGTGTGCATTCTTAATGGGAAGCACACAGTAGAATGTCTGCCCCTTAACACACACACACACACACACACGGTCTAACAATACAGAAATCAAAGACAGGAGGCTGATGGGAAATATAGATAAAATGAGCCATTAATTTGAAGCCGGTCGGTTGGTTGTTATTCACTCAGATAGAGGAGACAGGGAGATATAAATAACTGTTGGACAGAGAAGGACAAAGTCTCACCCATTGCTGTGTCGTAGGAGTTGGGGAAGCTCTTGTCCACCCTCTGCCTCATGAACACCCAGCTGTTACTGGCAAAGGTGCACTCGATGATCTTGTTGTCGTACAGTTTCAGCTCTTTAGTTGCCTGTGCAGACGAAGATGAAAGGACACAGATGGTTTGTACTTTAAGAACCCAGAGTGAATGAAATAAAAGTGTCACTTTATTTTCTTCGGCTTGCCATCATTGCCCGTGAAAATTACAAACCCTCTAATGTATTTTGCCACATTCAGAAGCTACGAGTCTGTTCTACTACAGTTTTGCTTTTTTATCTCATGGAAGTCACGGAGCCTGATCATTACAACAGCTCTCAGAGACATGCTGCTGCATTTATGAATACCAATAACTCACAACGATTGGCACGTGTGACTGCAGCTTTTTCAAACATGATATGAATTCGCTGTAAATTATTCTCTCCACTTTTAGTTGCAGTTAAGAGGCAAATTAAAGCAGCGTTGGAGGGCACCATTTATGTGTAATGAATGGAAATCACAAAATGGAAATATAACGTACAATGACTGTGCTGTTAAAAATTAAGTTGGAAAAAAATACTCAACATGCAGCTCAACATGATGAAGATTGTTGATTCAGACAGCAGCAGCAGCATTTGACTGCAGCTGTCAATCATGACACGACACTTGGACATACATCAGCATGATAAGGACTACCTAAACTGACAGAAACCATGTATTTGTACATTGTATCAAATGTATTTGATGTGTACTTTGAGTTTTTAGTTTGGCTCATGTCTTTATGAGCTACACTGCAGCCAGGGGGGCGATCGAGATGTTTTGGCTTCACTTTTGGGTAGCTGTGATGGCGTCCTTCTTTAGGTACGGTTCAAAACCCATTAACCTTTGAGGAAAGAAACATTTCATGTGATGTGGTGACTAAACTGTACAAATCCCTGGCAGGTCTGGGATGAGCAGTATTAGGACTACAACTACCAGTCACTTTCATCGATGATTCATCTCTCTATAATATAATTAACAGTTTAATTCTTTCAGTCTATAAAATGTGAGACAATACTGAAAATTCAGAGAGCCACAATTTCCCAGAGGCTACAACTTATTATTGCCTGTTTCGTTTGACCAACTTTTTAAAACCCAAAGATATTCAATTCACAGTGATATAAAACAGCGATTGTTTGGCGTTTTTTTCAAAACCATCAGATTTTGAGGTCGCCCCGGTGGCCTCTTGGTTTGAAATGTAATTGCAATGGTTGGATTCGACCTTTGTTGCCATGCTCCTCTCTCTGCCCCAATGTATCCTGTTTCTCCGCACAAATGACTCTCAAATTAAGTTCAATAAAACATTTTTAGTTAGCATTTATGTTTGTGTATGTAGTCTTTAGTAACTTTCATTTTAGTTTTTTCATGCTTCATTTGCATATAGTTTTTTAGGGTTTTTTTATGTTACTCATCTATGCATTATGTTCTTGTACTTCTTTTGCTGTGACACTTAAATTTCCACTTAAATGTGGAATGGTGTGCGATGCTTTGCAACAAGATTTGCAATAAGATTCAAGATTTCAAGCAAGTTACTATCCTTGACAGATTAACTGAACCGATCATTTATCTTAAATCACCTAATTGGAATGGACTGTTGCAGTGCTACTTGAGGATTTAAGCAACAACTGGTGTTTTTTTTTTTTAAATAAACACAGACAGATACTCACACATTGTGATCGTCTGCAGCCCTCACCAAAGCAGTGTAACGGTTTCTACCCCTCCTACTGAGCTACACAGGATCACTGACTTATTACATCATATTCTGTTTTGAAAACAAAATCAACTCTACGCACTGTAACATAGTTGAAGTACATGAAAATGGCACACGATACTGAAGATCAATAATGAGTCAAAGAAGACATTTGAGCATCTGTTGTTTATTTGTCGAGGGACTGTGTCTCACTGAGAGGATTCTCAAGACTTGGAAAACGCAAATCTTAGTGCTGCTGGGAAGCAAGAAAGTGCAGCTGAAAGACTCCAATGAAATGGCTGGCTTTGAAAGGGAACAACATACAGTGACATGAGTAGTTGTGAAGTGCTCTCCTGTGATTTTTCACCTTGACATCACAGAGAGAGGCTGTGCAGGCATTCGTTGTACTGAAAGGTTGTGTGGAGACTCAAGAGACAATGAGGCCGGCCTCCAGGGTTCAGTGTGAACACGTGGCCTCCAGCCAAGGTCAGAGAGAGACCATCATTGCCAGGAAATCACCAGTGTTTGGCAAGACGCTATAAAAACTAAGTAAGAGCTTGTGCGATCCTGGAGTGTGGGGCATCTGGGCTCACAGCGGGGGTCCAAATCACACAGGAAGCAAAGACAGTGTGTGAGGAAGGAAGACAAGAGAGTGAGAGAGATACTAGTTTTTGGATTTCACATTACAACCTAGACTAATAACTCATGAGCATGCCTAATTAGTCATTGTCATACTCTCAAAATTCTGATTTGTCTCCACATTTTTCTTTGACCTCAGTTTGAAGACATACAGTAAATTAATAAGACTAAGTGTAAATCAAACATTTCTTCTTTATTTGGAGGACAACGACCGACGATCAAGAGGAGCGAGAGAATCTCTAAGCTTTTCCTAAAGCTCAAGCTGCCAGAGAACTGTGAAGGGCAGTACAGGCAGGCAGGCAGGCAGGCAGGACGTGCTGCTACAGGCTGGGATCTCTTCCTGCTGGTGAAGGGTGACATGTTGGCTGCCATTTTATTTTATTTTTTTTTTATCACCACTTGGTGCTTAATCCGTCCAAATCTGTCTCATTATGGCAGCACACGTGTGCCTCCAGTTATCAGGGACTTTGGCAGTCGGACTTCTTTATCAGCCAGTGTTGCACTACTGCAGAGCAAAAGAGCTCTATGTTCAGAATTAGAAACTACAAACATATCTAACAAGAATGAAAAGCAGCATTGCCAGTCTTTACACCTCTTTGTTTTTCCTTTGCATTTTTAAATCCAGACCTTCTAAAGAAATGCCTGTTTTATGCCTGCTACTTGTGTGGAACCCTCGTGTGTCCTTTACTTGCATCAATGGCCCGTTTGGATGAAGACTACAATCAGGGTTCTTTCACACCTAACCTGTTAGGTTCGGGTAAAACAAACTCAGGTCCGTTTGCCTGTTTAGCGAGGTTCATTTGGGCTGGTGTGAAAGCTGTCAATCGAACCCTGGTGCGGACCAATCGAACCAAAAAGGAGGGTCTCGGCCCGTTGTCAAGCGGACTCTGGTGCATTATTTCAAAAGCTAAACTAGTAAAAAATCCATCTGCTGATCTGTTCAGGAAGCAATCTTATAATTGATCTGTACAAGTCATGTACATATTTATGCAAATAATTCGGTAACCATGGTAACATCAGCGCAGGTATTTTCCATGATGTCAGAAGCTGTTAAAAATGCTGTGCTTGTATCCTACTCAGTGTACTTTCTCAGTTCATTAAGTCCATTAAAAAGTGTGTGACAGTGATCCCCCAGTAATAAGCCCTGAATCATTACTGTCACCTCCTTTTCATCTGGTCTCTGCCTCTGTCATTATTCATAACATGCGGCAAATCTAATAATACTTATAATCAGTTATTTCTCCATGAGCTCTTTGCGACACCAAAGAACATGAATATACACATCAGAAGCATTAAAGCGCTACATAAACTTCTGTCAGTCACCGGAATTTGATTTCCCAATGTGGGCCCCGATGCACTGATGATGCAGGATGACAATCGCCAAAACTGTGCAATCAACAAGTTACCTGTCAGTTTGTATAACATGTTTGCTTCTATTTGTTCGATTGTAAAAAAAAAAATAAAAAAATCAGTGTGAAAAGGAACGGCACCAGAACAACAAAATGCAACAACGTATACACCCCCCCCCCCCCGGACCAAATTAACCACACTACAGGTTTAAAAACATCCTTAGTAACAGTTTTAGTGTGTTGGACCACCGCCGGCACTTACAATAAAAAAGAATATAAAGTAAAAAAAAAAAATAAAATCAGCTTGAGTGTAATCATTTTAAAGAGTTTTCATCACTGGGAAACGCTAACGATATTCATTCTGTACCATGCAATAGAGCAGAAACTGGGACCGAAGAAAACATCTACATACTACTGGAAGTATATGACACCTGACCTTTTACTACAGGTGTGCACAACACAGACAGTCAACCTGCTTCTTTATCAAATACTGGGATCTGTGGGGACGGTTGCACTCGTACATTGTGCTACAGTTTATTACAGGAATTTGGTAGAGATAGCGGCAAAGATTCAAGGTTCGTAATTTCCTTGAGTAGCTGTTTTGTTTTCCCAGACGCCGCTCTCCGACTGACCCAGCCCTCGTTTTATTCTAGACTTAATCAGAACCCGGGCGTCACGGCAGCACTCGGGTCCATTCTAATAAGGAGAAACTAGATGAAAGAATAACTTAGTGGGGAGAGGACATGAGATGCAAAAGTACGAACACGAACAAGCACTCCCTCAGAGGGAACAACATAGCTGATTGACAGGTTCGAAAATAAAGTTCAATCTTTAATATGCTTTTGAATAGAATCCATTAGATGTCTTCTGTCCATTAATATCAGCTCCTACTAAAATGTACACAACTCAACTGAGTGACTCAGCAAACTGTGTGCACTGCAAAGCTCAAATATTTGCCTCACATTATATTACCTATAATGGAATTATTAGGGCCAGTTACAACAATTTGTTGCCTTATATAGCTGTGTCAGCGAACAAACAAATGGGAGTCCAACAACACAGCAACTCCTCATGAACCCATTATGACTTCATTGTCGGGTCTCTGGTGAATATGCATAATACCGATCATTATCCCATGCATTCAGAATGTCTGCCACATCAGATCTGAGGAGATACACGAGGAGAAAAACAAGCTACTAATGTGTAACTCAGGCAAATGAGGGGAAAGTAGGAAGTTAAACAAGACACAAGAAAGGAAAAAAAACGAAAACTGCCCACAGAATTGTGTTTTTACCTCCCGAACCTTTAATTGATTGGTTTGTTTTGCTGTGGAGCATGATTGAGTGTTTCTGTGGGAAGCGCATTAAATTACTCTGACAGTATTCATGGTTCCTATTCCCACATCTCATGTAATTTACAAAAACAGTTGGTAACAAAAATCGCAAAAATTAACAGAAAATGAAAACCTATTTAAATATTTTAATTGCAGTTCAGTGTGAAAGTATTACAGTTGATTAAACAGAAAATTACTTCTAACTCTCACTTAATGATGCATATAGAGTTGTAAAAATTGGGAACAAAACAGTCAAAGGCATTGCAGCACTCTGCAGGTGAAGTGCACACTGACAAACTTTCACAGCTTCATCAAAGTGGCTAGTCTTTGACAGAGAGCTGCTCTTTTCTCCATCTCTGGTGCCTACTTCTACTTCTGTCAGGCACCATTCAAATTAGCTATGATTAATGAGCTGTACTCAAAGGCCACATATACCGACAGGGGACAAATTAAAGGAAAAACCTAAAAAAAACAGCATGGAAACATATCAAATGCAGATGCTTCCGTGTACCACGGCTCAATGAACGGTTTGCTGAGTATGAAAATGACACGACCTTCACGGTCACCAGATCTCAACCTAGTTGAATATCTATGGAAGATTTTGGAGCAACGTGTAAGACGGTGCTCTCCACAACCATCTCCATAACAGCAAATTATCTATTTTAAACTTTTATCTTCAAATCTATTTAGTGATGTCTGTGACTGTGTCTCTGATGCTACATGTCCTTTTGTTATGTCTGGCTATGTTTGTTTTTCTTTCTATATGCTGTATTTAGGTCTCTCTTGCAAAAGAGATCTTGATCTCAATTAGATTACCTAATTAAATAAAGGTGAAATTAGGGGTGGGCGATCTTCTTCTTTTCCTTTCGGCTGTTCCCTTTCAGGGGTCGCCACAGCGAATCACGCGCCTCCATCTAACCCTGTCCTCTGCATCCTCTTCACTCACACCAATTAACTTCATGTCCTCTCTCACCACATCCATAAATCTCCTCTTTGGTCTTCCTCTAGACCTCCTACCTGGCAGCTCCAACCTCAGCATCCTTCTACCAATATATTCACAGTCTCTCCTCTGAACGTGTCCAAACCACCTCAATCTGGCCTCTCTGGCTTTATCTCCGAAACATCTAACATGAGCTGTCCCTCTGATGTACTCGTTCCTGATCCTGTCCATCCTCGTCACTCCCAAAGAGAACCTCAGCATCTTAAGCTCTGCCACCTCCAGCTCTGCCTCTTGTCTTTTCTTCAGTGCCACTGTCTCTAAGCTGTACAACATCGCTGGTCTTGTACTCCCCCAAAGTAGTTTATGAAATCTCAAAAGGGGGCGGCATGGCTGAAAATAGGTATAATGGGGCAACAAGGCCGAGCGATCAGACATGTTGTAAACAAGCTGACATTCTAGCTATGATTAGCTACCATTATTTGGATGTAAAACAGTAAGGGGGAACATTCGTAACGTTTAACAAGTTGATCCATTGTTGAGAAGACTGATACCACTCTCATTGTCAATGATGAAGAAAATAAAGCTACAGCCAGCATGAGAAAATTTCCCAAAATGCTGAACTATTCCTTGAAGACAAGGGCAAGTGCTGTCGGTCCAACAGATCGGTCATAACCAGCAGAGGGAGCAACAAAAATAAGTTATAATAGACCAGTGTTTTGCTTTAAGGACAATACCTGATTTACTGATCTATGAAAATGTACCTGCAGCGGTAGATTGAGCTTCAGTTGCAACACAATAAAAAGTGATAAACAAAAGAAGGCTGCGAAGCTGACAAGACTGACAGAATTTCTGTGACTACATTATTGGATTTGTTTTTCCTATGATGAAAGAGTACAATAAGATCTAAGGAGATAGAACGGAGATATAAGACATAAAGCTTGCAGGTACACACATGATTACAACCGTAACTATGATATACATTAATACATAAATAGGTGCTGCCATGTTTTTCAAAATTCAACACCCCTAAACACATATTGTCTAGATGAAAGGTTTTCGGTCGGTGTGCTCATTCTCAATACTTTCTCTTTTCGAAAGGCTAAGCTGATAAATCATCATGAAAGCTCCCTTCCAAAATTCATTTCAGCGATTCCCTGTAGGTACCAACAGTGTAAGGAATTACCGCAATAAGGAGCTAAATTGGAAGATTTGAGCCACTAAAACAGGTTTTCATGAAGAAAACAGTTTTCTAATTGCAGAAAAAGTTGGTTTGATTTATTTTTTTTATAGCAACACGATGCTTTCAGATGAGCTGGCAACTGGATGTGCCTCAAATTACATCTAATCAACACACCAACATTAATAGCATGCCCATGAGCAAGGCAGTGCATATCTGAACTGCCCTGGAGGGGGTGCACTACGACACACACACACACACACACACACACACACACACACACACACACACACACACACACACAGAGAGCGTACAGAAGTGGCTCTACATCTCAGATGTATAACAAAACATTCAGGCAGCCAGAAACACAAGTCGCCATGTTCTGTGCTGGCATGTAATTACCTTTTTTTTGTTTGGTAGCATGTTCACACTCGGACTGACTGTAAAACACATTTCACAACAAAAATAGCAACAGAAAAGCCGACAGAAGGTGACCCCAGGGCTGCAGCTTTGGCTCCGTCTCCCTCTACTTTGTTCAGTTACAGCGCCCAGGGCTGATACATGGGAGCTGACGATACCAGAGGGAAAAGAACCACTCATTTACTCTTTCTCAACAATGGCTGTGACTAATGGAAGGCCTACGCATACTATTACTAAGCACATACTAGATTTAGTCAAAGGGGCACTATTCCATATAACTGCATTAAAGAAATCTACATGAAAATAGAAACTGTAGAACAAATGTAATAATTCTATCATGTTGCTCCTCCACCCCCAGACTAGTGAATTCCCATATCTAATCTATTGGAGATGAGATGCTAGTCATTGTGAAGTGCACTTGACTGAGTCTGTGTTACTGTAAGTCAAAGGTCTGATGATGTAGAGTGTGTGAGCCCATACAAAACAGCACTGCGTATTCACATGGACAATACACAACAAGGAAATCAATCTCACTGTGTGAAATGTTAAATCCCTCTCTGTACAGTAGAGCATATCACAGACAAAATGGACTACAACTAATCAGTCAGATAATAGTAAAAGTTAAATGAATGCAGCTAACAATTCTGCAATTTTTCTTATCAAATAATCTGCCAATTACTTTCACGTTTTATCGATTAATCGTTTGGTCTATAAAATGTCATACTGGCCCATCACAATTTCCTAAAGGCCAAGACATCATTATTTAATAGCTTGTTTTGTCTGACTAAAAGTCTAAAACCTAAACAAATTCAATTTACTATCACATAAAACAAAGAAAAGCAGCAAATCCTCACAATTAAGAAGCTGGAACAAATCACTGTCAATTTTGCTAAAATTTTGTCTATTGACAAATTGATTAGTCAACTAACTGTTTCGGCACTAGTTAAGAGTATGACTATAATGACAGAATGATTAATTCATTTGAGAAAAAAGAAGAATAATGATGACATTTGGGCAGTTTTTAAGGCTCATTGGAAGCCCTCCATCTGTGCACTTTGTAAACAATTCTAAACAAACATGTGCGTATTGTTGTATCTATACATGCTCACTGAAAGGCATAGTTAGTTTTGCATCATTTCAAAAGCACAAAGCAATTCACCAGTGGGAAACATCTTTGCAGGCAGTGTTACGTTTCATTGATGGCAGCTTAACACAGAATGGAAAAAAACCCCAGCAAAGTAGAACTGACTGAAATTAATTAGTGAATGATAAACTCAGAAACAATGTTGTTTAAGTATGTTGTTGCGCTGATGAAATTGGTGCTGTGTACACGTCTTGACACATTCAGGATAATATACAACAGGTAACCAAGGAGGAAGTGTTATGTTGGAAGAGCACACATGGGCATGGCTTGTTGGCACGAGGATGAATTCAAACAAAACAACACATTTATTTTCTCACCTTCATCTTTGCAAAGGGCCTGTCATAGTTGCCGACGTAGAGCAAGCCGACAGTCTGTGGAAGCAGCCTACAAAGACAAAAGGATCATGGTTAACACATGCAACACCCTCAGCACAGGATCCCAACACGAGAGTATCTAAGTGGTAACAGCGCAAAGAAATCACTACACCACTTTCCAGTTTCCAGCTAGTAACTGAACAGCAGAGATGTGAGATTACGCCTCTCTGAGCCCTTCTGTCTCTCGGTTTCAAAAACTTACAGAGAAAACCACAGTATGGGCACGTTCAGAGTCCAAGGCAATCATAATTCTGTGAAACATATTATAGAGATTGAACACAAGGTCAAGGTCATTATATAGCCGTCTACCTCCGACTGACTCCGACTCAGCACAGTTAATTCAGACGATATTGGGGTTTTTGTGTATACAGGGTATATAGTAAGCAGAAATACTGGAGTTAAATTAAATACCTTTTAAGACCCTTTCCATACATTTAAGACCTCATCGCTACTTCGTCTTGAAGGAAATGAGTGACTAACCCAATGCAAGGTTTATTAGAAAGAGTAATATTAGTAATCAGGCATGTTTTTGACAAAGGACAAAAAAGCCGGGAAAATACACAGAGCGCAGAGTGGCGTGATGCTGCGATGTTGCAGTTAGGGCTGGCGCAGGTGAGTCCTTAACCATCCCTTAGCTATGCTGCTATAGGCCTAGACTGCCGGGAGACATCCCATGATGCACCTCTCTCCTCCTCTCCCTCGTATGTATTCTTATCCTATTAATGCATGTTACTGACACGATATCTTCTCTCTCCCGTAGGTTTTGTGCTTTCTCGTCCCTCTCTTCTCTCTTGCGGTCACTGTCAGCAGGTAATTCTGCCTCCGGAGATGCAGAGTGCGGACCTGTGATTGCGGCCACCTGCTGGGGCAGTGCTGCTGTGTCTGTGGTGGAGGGCAAGGTGGTCGGCGGGCTTCACCTGGAGCTGCTCAGTTGTCCCTCTGGATCCATCCTCGTCCCTTATGTTTTACAATCTACACTTTTCATCATAATTGCATGTACTATGATTTCTGGATCCGTCCTCTACACTTATGTTTTACAACCTGCATTTTGTCATTATAATTGCAGATACTTCAATCTTCTTCTTCTTTATTCTGTACACACAGAATTCTGTCCTGGGAGAGGGATCCCTCCTCTGTTGCTCTTCCTGAGGATTCTTCCATTTTTTTTCCCCTTGATAAAAAGGGTAGTTTTCTTTCTGAGGTCTGAGGACAGAGCGTGTCGTATGCTGTAGGCAAATTGTGATTTTGGATTGTATAAATAAAATTGAATTGAAATTTTATTTTGGCTTCCATTTCGTACAGTGCGAGGAAGTGGAGACGCGTCGTACATCTTTAGTCTTGTGTGTGCGTCTCTCAGTACCCTAAACATGTGTTCGTGGAGTATTTGTTTCTCATCCCAGAGTTCACGCCCAACAGATGTCTTAATCACACACTGCTCCTTACCTCCCTCTCCATCAGAAACACCCCAGTGTGCCTGTTATTTCCAGACACTATTTCTGCGGTTATGTGTGGATTGAGTATACAAGAACTGGCACTGGTTTCATATTAGTTAACCATTTTTATAACAGAAATAAGGGGAGGTACGTGGGGCCAAACTGACGGCTAAACAACAGTGCGGCTACGTAGCCTGATGCACCCAATTCAGAGATTTCATTTGGAGCTGAAATCGGAAACCATCTTCCCATCCACCCAAGCCTCCTCCTGTGTAATGATAGCAAGCACAAGCAGGAAGGAAGCAGCAGTAGACATTAAGAGAGACAAATAGCCATGCAGTGATGGACACCGTCATGTGCCAAGACCTTACAAAACACAAGTCCATTCTCGTCACTGGTTCTATTAATACCTCCGACGAACATGTTGTGTGTCAAATACCACTTTCCTAAACCTGCAGGACTCACAAACAAGACAATAAAACAATAGTTGGATATCAATGAGATTTTACCAGAGGCAATGGAACAGATGAGGAAACAGATGAGAGCATGTATCATAGAAGAAAACACTCTTTTGTTGTCGTTTACAAGCTGTTTCAGGATGCCAACTTGATGTTCCACTCACAATCTGAATGTTTGAGGTCCATGTGAGTCCTGCTGTCTTACATTACACTGCAACATCAATTTTTCAGATTACTTATTTTAAAAATGTACTTTTATTATTTACATATATATATATATTTTTTTTTTAAACACAGAACACTAACGAAAATAGACTCCAACACAAGGCAGGGGTTTTTGTCAAAACAATCAAGATGCTGTTAAATGTCACTGTAGCCTTTGAGCAGCATGCAATCAGACCTGGAACAGCTGGAACAACATGTCAAGTGATTTATAAATTCATAGAAGCAATAAACCTTGGCCAAAAACACAGAATGGACCTGGGCTGGAGCAAGACAGGAAAACATGACAAATGTGTATCATATATTGCCTACCTGCCTCACCTGTGGATGTCTAAGAGCCATGCTGCACTCTCTTTTTCTCTTCTGGATGAGGCAGGTGATATTCTATAGTTTTGTTAGTGTCGGCAAATCCCATGATAAGACCAAAACTATCAATTAATTGATCCTACTAATAAGTATTACTAATAAGTATTGCCTATGCAGCCAAAGCCTGATATACGGTAGCTTATTCCTCTCTGATAGATTTTCCAATTTTGTCAAAAAACTGTTCAAATCACGTCAGTGACCACAGTGTTGCACTGGGTGACACGTTCCTTCATTACCATGAGCATGGACACTGTAGTTTATTCTGATTCAGTCCCACAAACACAGTGCTGTTGTAAATAGTATGGTTTCTGGCTCAGTGACTGGGGGCGTGTCTGCGGGGAACTTTAAGGTGCCCTTTCATAAATCCTATTTCTGTTCGGGGGAATCAATTATGTGGAACACCTTACCCCCAGAACTCAAAATTGATCATTAATGGGATCATTTTAAACTCAAGGTGAAACATCTTTAAAAGAGGGATCAGTCATGGAGCCCTGAGTGATCTGGAGCATGTCATTGAGTTTTATGACAATTTTTATCATTGTCATTGTTAGTGTTTTGTGCTGTTTTGTCTGTATTATCTTGTTGAGTTTTTTGTATTTGTATAAATGGCTATTTAGGAATGGCAAATGCAAACTAACTCGGTATGTGGCATTGCTCCATGCTATAAACTTGTCCCTATAAACATTAAATAAATAAACAGGCCAACTGTTTGCATCTTAAAATTGACACTGCAGGAATACTGTATCTAAAAATCAAAACTCCCTGACACCATGGAGAGTTTCCATGATGGCTGTTCAGTCAAAACCACATGTGTCAATGTCATGGTGGCTCTGCAAATTACATTAACGCTCAGGGTAATACAGTCAAGGGTAAAAACACTGATCCCATGTATGTAGCTTCAATTTGAGGCTTTTACATCATCAGTCACAAGTGAGAGTAGCTGACTCGGTTGTCTTGACTGTGGATCCTTTACACAAAATATGGATCAGGATGCTGTAATGGCATTTGAGTCCACAAAGTAGAAAGACCAGTAACAAGAAGCCTGGACGCCTCTAAAGAGCCAATCAAACAGCACCATTCTCCTTTTCTGGGTCTTCAAAACCACTACACACCTAATGAATGATGTAACCATTAGTCATCCCCTCCTCAGACAGAATGGTGCCTCAAATCATCCATAAGTCAAGAAATCTATATAATACTTGAGACTGTTCAATTCCACACTTGGGAAGGGCATGGGCATGCTTTCTGGAATTGCTTCACCTTTTCAGTTAGTTCTTTTCCATCTCTCCATTCTTCCTGCTGACAATAACCACCGTCTGCCTCTGTGTTTGCTTTCAGAGAAGGTAATAAAACTCGCAAGGCTGTATGCCTCAGTGGTACACAAAGATGCGCTCAAGGATTGATTGTGTGGGCTGATGAATAAACAGTTGTTACCTCCTTACATGTCTGTCCACCTCTCACTCTCAGACACTAACTAAGGAGATGTTTGAAAACCTACACCAAGACTGAGGGAGCTCTGAGGAGTGCTCCTCGGCCAGCAAAATTCATCTTTCGGGGAAATATTATAACGTTCTCAAATGGCAACACTATTCGTCTGTGTTCTCCCACACACAGGGAGGAGTCAAGAAGCTGACTAGCTGGCCTGCTGGCTGCCTTTGGAGTAGAATCAGTGACTGTGCCCTGCTGTGATCCTCTCAGTCTGTTGTCAGTCACTATGGTCACCTGGCTCTCAGAGGAAAAGGCAGCATGACCAGAAAGCTCACTGCTATGGGGCTGTTTGCCTGCACTCAGAAAATACTCACAGACTGAGCTGAAGAAAAGCACACAGTGTGTGCAAAACTAAAATATGAGTCTTCAGCCATGCTAGCAGCTCTGTGAGAGTACTTAGGCACAGTGTGGTGCTTTGAGCTAAATTACAATTACAATGCTTACATGCCGATGTTTAGCAGGTATAATGTTTACCATTTTCATCATTTTAATTTATCCCGTTACCATGTTAACATTTGATAATTACGGGTAACCACAAGGTACAGCTGAGGCTGATGGTAAAGGTGAATGTCATCAGTGTTGCAACTGGTCATAAACCAAAGTACTGGACAAATTTAAATTTGGACATGACGTAAGATGAAAAGGGATCAAAGTTATCCTGAGGGGAACATACATTTCTGCACAAAATTTCATTGCGATCCATCCAATAGAATAGAGAAATTTCACTCAAAACCACAAATGTCAACCTCATGGTGGCGCTAGAAGAAAAGTCAGGGGATCACCAAAGTCCTTAGGATTCATCCTCTGGGCACCATGAACATCTGCACCACATTTCAAGGCAATCCATCCAATAGCGGTTTAAGACATTTAACTAAAAATAGAATTGTTTGTCGTCTGCAGCGTTCTAATGTTTACCAGGATGAGGGCTTGGATGAGCACCAGTGGATCTGAATAATTTATGTTGCAGAGGATAATAAACAAAGTGAGCGAAAAGGGGAAGGGCAGTAGTGTTTTTCTTTGCACATATAGGCACATTCAGCAAATAAGACAATCATTGTAGGCAATGATGGTGGAAAGAATTAACTTTTGCACATTGTAGCAACATTTTGAAACCCCAAGGCAAAAAGGAAATACAAGAAAATGACGGGATAATGAAGAAAAGATTAATGTCAAAGAAATTTTAAGGACTTCTTTGATTCAAAGCATGCTTTTGACACAGACACACACATATGAGCTGTACAGGTGTGTGGGTGTGGATGTCTCCAAGTAGTCCAGTGTGTCACAAAATGATAGGTGCTATTAAGATTCATCAGGCAGAGCGTTTCCCCGGCAACAGACACATACCCTTCTCCTCCGACTTTGGTGATCTTGAGGCGAAAGTCAACAGAGTTGAGATTGGGGGGCTTCCACTTGAGGATGTCATCACACCTCCCAGGCTTGTATCTCTGCAGGGAAACCCAATCCCAAAAAAACCCCAAATGAATAACAGGGAAGATTTGCAGGGGATAAATACATATTAAAGCCTTCATGAAGCAAGGGTGACACTGCGGTTTCATGAGTAGGTGTTCATTTTTTATCAACTCTTAACTCTGCAGACTTAATGGCTGAGTAATTTGTAAGCGGAGCAACATTTTTAAGCAACAGTCGCAGCTAATGAACTGAAAAGCCTCATACAAATTAGACTCCATTATGATACACTGTTGGTATCTAACTAGAGCAGCAAGACGTGGAAATGAATTGATTTTATAAAAATTAGTCTCTGGGCATCAACAGCGTCATGAAATGCAAACAAGAGTTAATTAAATGTTCAAACGTAGAAAACAGCATGGTGGGACCACAAGAATAGATAAATACATTAGAGGCTGACAAATTATGATTCAACATGATTATATTTTTCATATCACTACTGCGTTGCAATGTGCAGCAACATATGGCACGTAACCAAACAACATGCTTCCCTCCATCCCTTTCATTATTTATGTGGGCCTGACATTTAGAAGGACCTAAAACAAGTGCACTGGAACATGAGAAATGTAAAGGCATGACGGGTGGAGGCGGGAACAGATGATCAGACTCCGTCACTGTCAGGTTGCCCGGTAACAGAAGTCTACTCCAAGGAAATGTGTGGAAAACAAGACAGGATTCCTCAGGAGAACCTGCGCAGTCACAGCACATGACCAAATAAGGGGTTCCTGGCTCCACCCACGTATCCCGCTATGGCAGGACTTTAAAAAAGAACTTTAAAATCATCATCGGCAGAAAGAAACATACAACTACTTATCAAAAACAACAACACAAAAACTACACTACTCCACAAACACAAGGCCTGGTGTCTTAGTTTGGCAAGCTGTTGGAGTTGCTGAATAGCATGAGAATCTTGCAGCCTGACAAGTTTTCTAATGATTATACAGTCATTTGACGGACGAAGCCCGTGAAGATTTCTGATGTCAGAAATGATTTCAGATGCTGTTAGATGATCCAACAACCAGCTGCAACAGTAAAAGCATCAGCAACAGTAATCCAACAATGTAATACTTACAGAACATAATAAAATACAAATTTGAAAAAGGCCATTCTGCAGAATATGTACTTTTACTTTTGATACTTAAGTACATTTTGCTTCTGTGCTTTTACATAAGTACATTTTGAATGCAGGACTTACTTCTTACTTACTTCACACTGGAGTACTTCGAAAACTCTCTGCATTGTCAGATACCACTAGAGGTAAGTGATAAATGTTTTTTTTTTGTGATTTGGGTAAATCTACACTTTAAAGAGTAAAATCAGATGTTCCTGCATTACTGAAATGCATTTCTCTACAAGTAATTGGTGTTTAAAGCATGATTTTTACAACAAAGTAAGACAAGCATGTGCTATGTCACAGCTCATATCTTAAAGTCCAAATAAAATGAAATTGCATTGTTTTTGTCTGCTACAGCATACCTATCTGCTCTGTCATTTTCTCCTTTTAGAAAAAAGAAATTAACCAAAAGCGAGAATTTTGTATTTTATATTTCTTGCTTTCATGATGGCTTCCCCCTAGTTTTGCATTAATTAGATGGAATACTTTTAGGTGTTAGTCTACGTAGACGGAAACCTTAGTTCGATACGGCCAATCAAATCCTGCACAAAGCGTTAACGCCAGCGTTCTATCAGCGGCCGAGCAGACGGTCACACTGAGCCAGACAGCAGCCCTCTATACATCAGGAGCCACAGACTCTGAACAACAACAACCCACATTAGCTTTCCTGCTAAAGTCTCCTTCTTATCTAACTGTTTGCAGGCTAGTTAGCTAATTACCTGCTCAGCTGCATGTAAACGTACCTGCAAATGTCACTTCTGTCCAATCAGGTACTGTTGTGGTCCTTACTCTTCAATACCACTAACACGCCGTCTGCCCATGACATGTAGGCTACAGCGCAGGTTTGTTCACTTTGTCTCGCGTTCCCTACAGTGTGACACCAACAGCCTGCCAGCTGCTGTCAATCAAAAACGCCCAGCGAGCGGTCTCAGACGAAAAGGAACATTTCGCCAAAGACCTTTTTTCTTCCTTTTAATAACAAACTATTAACAATACATTTAAAAAATATGTTGACATTATTTTTGACTACAAAAAGGGATGACAGTTAGAGTTTAATATAATGTACTGTGTGGGCATCATTATGAAATTAAATCCTGTACTGATGGCAAAGTCAAGACATTATAACTTAAATTGGTTGAGTCAGGTGCAGGTTGACTTTGTCGTTTTAGGTGTAAAGTGAAGGGAACACTCTCCGCTCTCCGTGTGGGAGGCAGCCTTCATGTGCCTTTGAAACCAGCACAATCCACAAAGGCTATTCACCACAGTTGGCTAGAGAGCAGGAAAAGAGGGCATGTCTCTTTTGAAAAACCTCAACCGAGTACATCTTTTCTTTGAAAACGTGGGTGTGGAAAGGAACATTCTTCAATGTAGTTAGTTATGCTATGCTGCACAGGCATCAAAATAACATCTTGTGAAATGACTTATTCCACTTATGTCGCTCTAATGCGAAATTAAATATCTAGTCTAGTGATTAAGTCCTTCCACAATTGGTGATCAGAATACTTCATAAATGAGCTGTATAAAAGAAGAAATACAGTACTTCTGAACAGCAAAAAGCAGAGGTGGAATGAAGCACAGTACTTGAGTACTTAGTTTAAGTACAAATGCGAGGTACTTGTACTTTGAGTATTTCCATTTGATGCAACTTCATACTTATTGCACTCCACTACATTTATCTGACAGCTTTAGTTGCTAGTTACTTTTCAGAAAACAATATTTCGTACACTTCCCGTCAGGTGAAAGCCATGTATCTCCAAATTTGGTGATTGGGAGTCTTTCTTGATAACCCAAAGGGTTAAGTGTTTCTTTATGGGTTGAGAAAAATCTCCTTCTTCTTAAACTAAATAAACTGCATCGTCACAAAGTATAAAACGGCTGGTTTTCTGAGCTCATGAGAAGTTTACTTTTTTGAGATACGTGCATCTCACAGGAAAGCAACGCTGCAAACATATCATGATCTTATAGCATTAATTGTTAATTATTATATAAAAAGGAGTTCAAATTAGCTCACCCTTAAAATGTCTACAGCAGTAAATGCAACATACACATTAATGTTAATCCAGAAACATCACAAGTAAAACACTGACAGAGACCATTTTTCTGCAGAATGAGTACTTTTACTTGTAGTGGAGTATTGTCACAGTGTGGTATTTCTACTTTTACATAAGTAAAGGATCTGAATACTTCTTCCACCACTGACAAAATGTTTGCCTGGTATGTGAGTGTTTTCACCGTGGTAAAACAATAACAGTACATGTACTAATGAATGAATAGTTCTACCCTGAGGATCTGTTGACGCTTGCTCCTAACCCTGCATGCTAAAATGTGTTTGCGCTGCATTTTCAACCAAAGTGAAATTTGCTTTAAATGAGTCCAAGCCAGCGGAACCATGGCAACAACCCCATGAAAATCCGATCAGACTGCAGGTTAAATAAATAGGCAACCTTCAAATGTATTCCTAAATGAAAAAGTGCTGCCAGTTGCACTCCCGCTTTCATTACTATTGTTAGTTTTGTCAATAAGTGACTGCACAAAACAAGAGCTTTATTATTGAGGTGCAAAACAGACTTTCAAATCCCGACCTTGCATTCAAGAACACATTTCTCATCAATCAAATTCATTTTCGTGTAATGATGCTCCATTGCATATAAATTGCCTGCTCTTTCACGTCAGAAATTCAGAGGCTGAGGGGAGGAAAAACAGAGGGTCTTTAGAAATATGAAAGAACATCTGTCTGGTAATGGACAACTCAACAGTCACCCCACACAGGGTTTCAAGGTCTAACAAAACTCTTTAGCCCTAAAATGACCTAAAACTTATCCAATGAAAACTGAAGCCTGACTTCATATTTTAGACCTTTGTAGGAGTGGTTACTTGTTCATTTAAAATAATTATTCTGCCTGCACTATGAATACATACATACCATATAATACTGTATTTTTAAGTCATTATACGTAAATACAACTGAATAAAGAAAACCAACCTAACTTTATTCGTCATATGCACAACAATTACAGCGAAGCTTTCACTGGCACTGGAAATCTTTGTTTTCTCTCTTTTTTTTCTAGACCAGCTCCTCTCTTACAAATTAAAAACTTTTCACAATGCTTTACTTCACTTTTCACAATTACCTTCCGGGGCCAAGCTGTAGGCAGCCTGTTACAGGAGCTCTCTCGCTACAATTCCATGTTTTTGGACTTTTGTCCACGTTATTATTATTTTTTTTTTAACCTTTCTCTATTTATCTGTACCTAAACTATTTCTGTCCTTGTGCTGCTGCAGCACCTGATTTTTTCCTTCTGGGGATCAATAAAGGCTTATCTTATCTTAAAGAGTAACTTAACATGTCGAGTGTGCTTGTAAACAAATAAAAGTTGTGTTGAATGCATTCTTTCCTCATAAAACATGTGCAAAGCCAATTTTTATAATATTTTACCTCCTACATTGCTTACAACTGGGTTTACTAAATAGCTGTCTTCTTCACTGCCTTTTTTGGCGCATTACCACATTTCTTTGTTAACGCCAACAACCAACACGGTGGAATATATTGAAACTAGTGGCTTCTGACCCAACCACACAAATCAGTGATGCTGGAAGTGGTCAGAGGGCGTTAAGTTAATCTTAAAATCCAATCTATTAAAGGGTCACTGCAACTAATTTACTTTATTTTTTATTTTTATTTACCCACCGTACTTTCTGGCCATGCAAATTTTTAGTTTTTTTGTGTGTGATAAGGTTGTGATATGCCCACTACTTAAACTTCTATTGCAGCTCCATAATAAGAGGGTGAATATAGTTTAAATTTCTGTGCAGCTTAACCACGGAAAAATGATATCTGAAAAAGAGCAAAGTCTGTATTCAGAAACAATCGGGATAATCTACAGAGTTCACTGTCAACAGTTTTCATAGGAACTATTCCTTCTGTAGGAAGCTGTTCAAGTGAAAACTGTTAAATATATGTATTTTTGTAGTTTGGCTGAAATGATCCATCAAACAATTATAAAAAAGTTTTTTAAAAACGATTATTACTGGAGATATAATCAGGAGAATGCTTACAGGATTTACTGACGGCTGAGCATGCTTCTATATCCTGTTCTCCATTTATTATTTTCTAATCTGAAACTCACTCAGTAACTTATATTTGGTTGCTCCTCACTTCTCAAAAGTTTCTCTGCATCCTGAACTCCATCTTCTTATCTTGTGTTTAAGAATTCTGACAATAATAAATTGTGCCTCCTTTCAAAAATACTAGCATGACGTGACTGCAGGCCTCACCACCAGCATGGCTGTGCAAGTGCTGCTGGGCTGACATTCAAGTTTTCTGTATCTACTTCGACCTTTTTGGTGACAAAGATAAACCACTCAACGTAGTCCACAAAACTGCCACTTAAGACTTTATAACTTCCACAAACAACTGAATTTTCAAAATACCCCAAATTGGACACCGAAAATACACCAACAATGCTTTCCCAAGCATGAATGGCACATTTAACCTGGAGCTTATGAATGAAAAGGCGGGTTCATCAAAAGAATCATGCATTACTCTTTACAGTTACTTGGACAGGTTATCAGACAAACCGCTTTAAAACAGAGTAAGTGTGTTGTGACTGGCAGGACCAAACCGTAGCCCTTCCCTGATGTCAATACGGGTAAATAAATAACCTGGGGGGAGGAAGACTATTAGAATCTAGGGAGAGAGCAGTAAACAGACAATGTGACAAGCTATTGAACGTCTGTAGATCAGAGATTTGTTACCCTTTTAAAGTCCAGAAATAGCCAGGTTGTATTGGATCTAGTACAATCCATATTTCCACAGGAAGAAATAGGGCCCTATTATTTTGTCTTTGCCACTGAACCAGAATATTAAAAATATGGAACCGCTACTCTTTGCACAGCACAGTATATACTCTGGTCAGATGGTTATTTTTTAAACACATACTCTTAAAAGGAATATAATTAGTTAAATCCTTCTTTGAGCTTTACATACAATATTTGGTTGCAGGTGCTAACTAAAACAAAAGTTTCCAAGGAAAAGTAAAACTGTTTACACATAGGGCCATATTTAATAAGAAAATGGTGTCGTGCAAATGTGATCTGTGGTTTCTACTGAGTTTGCAGCAGCGATCTGTGTGTATTTATTTAGCGCCTTTGTTTTATTCTTTGGCCAAATCCACCTGAGAAAAAGGGTTACTATATCTTAAAATATTACTCATAATATGAACAAGGTACACATGGCAATGCAACCAGGGGAGAGACAGAGAGTGACAGAGTGATGAGCAGGCGGAGGTGGAGATGGCATGGATATGGATGTTAATGCTGAGGTCACTGCAGCCAAACGCACACTTAAATGTCTTAACAAAACAAAGAAAGCAGCTGGTAGTGATTTAACAGTTCATTGATGGTCAAGTTCAACTTCCATCCATTAGTTAGTTATATACAAGCCTATATTTCCCAACAAAGTTTCATGGGAATCCATCTAACAGTTGTCGAGATTTTACAGTCTTGACCGAAGTGGTGGACCAACTGACAGACAGATCTACCGACATTACCATCCCTAGAGCCATGCTGCTACCATGGCTAAAAGATTAAATTGAGAATGAGATGCATCCCTGTATCTATGATGGATGCCTTCCAAATACTGTTTAATCTTTGCTCCTGAAAGTTGTCATGAGTAAAATTTGCTTTGGAGTTTCTAAGATTAGATTGTCTGTACGTGGATATAAATATTGTGCCTCCCTCTCAATACTTATGAAATGGTTTCCCTTTTCGGGAAAAGTGTAAAAAACAAACACACACAAGCATTTTAAGAACAGTGAGATATACAACGAACCCAGGAAATATCTGCAGCACAATTATTCAAAAATCCTTGAGTGTCTCCTTCATATCAAAACGCTGATTGTCTATAATTGGATAAATAAAATCATAATCACAGATGTAGTGAATATAAAAGATTATATTAAAAAGCCATCGATAAATAATAGCTTAATAAATGTAGAAATCAAAGATGTAATTCTACTGAAGAAAAAGATGCTTGCTTGAGGGTATGCTTCAAGGTAAGTCCTTTGATTACAGTGTTTTTTCATAGTCTCATTTCAATAAAAGCTTTTTGTTCCGAGGCAGAATTATTGTTTAGGTGTGCTGCAGATAACGGACAAAAGGCAGGACAAATCCAATAAATCTGTTCCACCTAGAAAAACTCCCTCTGTTACAGCTCAGACACACTGGCACGTGTCTTTGAGAGTAACATTGACACGATACATGTTTTTTTTGGTAGGGTTTTGGTGTGAATGTGCAAAATGGTGCAGTGACATAGAAGATTTGTCTTTGGAATAAACAAGGTTAAGGAATACAAGAGTGGGGGTGGGGGGTAAATAGTAAATCTTGAGGTAAATGGTCTGCAGTTATGACACAGATGCTCAGAAGAATAGCAAAGCCCACATAAATTGATTATACTGATTCATGAACCACATAAAATGCACAATAACCCATGATGTGACCTCCTAAACTCACATATCTGTCTTCAATCATCTTTCACAATATGATTCAAAAGCTTCAACTTCACTGGGTCCAAAACGGATATGAATCACACCTTCTGTACTGACTTGGATTTTTGAGTGGCGTTGAAATGATTCCACATTAAAAACAAAACAACAACATTGTATTCTGTGTAAAGAGATCACCATCTGGCGTGCTCTCCTATAAGCAATTCTGCCATCTTTGGCAATGGTTCTGTTATACATTTAAAATCTTGAATGATTCTCTGATGTCCCCTAAACAAAGAAAACCTATTCCAAGGGGACCATGTGTTGGGTGAGATAACAGACCCAGTGTCTGTGGGCTGCTGCAGTGGCAACCTTTGTGCTAATATTAATGGACATTCAGAGCAGCAAGACCTTGTTAAGATTAACTCTGAGACCACCCTAATCCCATTCACACAAGAAGAGATTAACATTGCACTGGTTGGTAAAGAGATTGACAAAATGAATGACTTGGGAAAACAATCGCCATGTGAGGCAGTGTTATTGGCCCCCTACAAACATTACTGGTTGGTAGTAGTGTTGGCGACAAAAGAATTTAAAGTCATCCTACTGTGAACTGCTGTGACTAGGCCTTTAATAAATGAGTAATGTGCTTGTAAACTGAAATCTTATCAAGCAAAACTGTGTTTTAGAGGGAATTTCAAAACCCAGCAATGACAATTTCTAAACTCAGGGTATCTGCAGATACCGAGTACAGATCTGACAACAGTGCTCTCTTTGTCATAGGATGTGTGTCTCCATCTTTTTCCCACCTCTCACAAAAAACCCAAAACTGACCTGTTGTAAATAATGTTACATAGCTCCATAGACACACAACGGGGCTCCCCAAAGGAGAATGAATGTGCTTCCACATAGAGAATATCAAGTCTTCACTCTAAGAGGTGGCATTAAGTGCTCCCCCTAACCCAACACGATAGCTCCCACTGCTCAGCATCCTTCGCAAATAATGGTTTATTTACATAGGCTGGCATATGAAATAGATTTCAAACAAGAGCCATGGTGCCAATCAATAATCCAATGACACAAGCTAAAGGTCGAAAAAGTAAATGGATTTTAAAAAGCGCATTAATTCAGTAAACCACACAATGCCAAACTTTCCTTTACATGTTACATGACCGGAAACAAACGTGGATGGTTTGCCGACACGCTGACTATGCACGGCTCATTACTGGTGAGTGGATTTCGGTGTGTGCTGCAGACAAAACAGATAAGGGGGGGGGGCAAACACTGTTTATCGCAAAATCACAACATTTGATTCTTTCCCTTTTCAAATCGTTCATTCAAGCTTTTCTCCGCCAAAAAAGATAAAGTTCACCTGAAAAAGTGCCAAGTAGCAGAAATGCCCCATGTCCCCTTATCGGCCTCCAGCCAATGTCTTTAATTTCTCCCTGCAAATATTTAATACCCTCTTGGAAAATACTCCTCTAGTGTTCCAGTGATGTTTACTGTTGTCACATCACGCTACCTCCTTCAACATCAGGTTAGGTTTCCTATTACTCAGTGTATGAAGACTTTTCTGCTATCCATGTTTCCATTATGCGATCATATGGACAAAATCTAAAACTTTCAAATAGACCTACAGACAGCAGGCGCAACTCTACGTTATGTGTGTTATGGTGTCAGTGTTGTGTCTGTCACCCTGCCATCATCGGGCCTGTGGTTGTTAAGGTTGTTAGAACAATATAAATGTGGCTCTGCTGCTGTATTTAAGTACATGCAGAGCCTATCGTTATGATAACCAGGCCACTGCAACACTGTTTTCTCATTAGCCAAGTAAGGTTAGATGCATGTGAATAAAACTAATTTAGTTTAAGAAACTGCTGTTGGTTTATTACAAAACTCCTGTTTGTGTCTGTTGTCTATAATGCTTAAGACTTTCTCTCCGTCTATGGCAGGTTAATAGAACCAAAACCCTGCTAAACAAGCTGTTTGATTGTTTAATGTAGATGCTGTAATAGAAAAGTAAAGCCAGACAGTGTTGCATAATATTTTCTTTTGTAATTTCACATCAGATGGCCGACTATTTGCATCATCATTTTGTCACATTAGACTTGCCAGCTTTTCCGACCCGGCCCATTTGTTTGAGAGCCTGTGCAGACAGGAGCCAGCTGCTGACCTTCAAGAGTTTGGAGACATTTCCTTATGTCAGATTCATGAAACTGCTGAAAAAACATCTTAATGAAGGGTGATTTGATCACAGACTGACAAATCACACTGAGCAAAGACACATGGACAATCTGTATATTGTGGTAATTTCTTAATTGAACTGTATATCATACACAGCCTCACAGTGCTGTGAAAGGACTTCCACCCAATACAAAGGTGAGAATTATACACCTGCCATAACAAATCACAAACCCTGCTTAACAGGGTATTCCTAATCCATGACTAGGATGCGGATGATGTTGTTGCAATTTCCTCGACCGGTTCGATAAATGCCACATACGTCCTCACATTCAGAGGGCCACAGTGTTTTTAACATCTTTCTCTGGCCCAATTGCTTATGATCTATCATATTCACTGAGGCTACAGAGGACAAGATGAAGCTAAATCTATGGCTGGCTGCATCAAAAGCAGCAACCCTCTAGTGCTCTTAATCCAAAAACATTTTCTGGTCAGGATTGTGTATAATTTGGAAATCCAATACAATCTTCTAAAAATGTTCTCTAAATCATCTCTTGCATAATGTGCAGCTAAAAAAGAAACCAATGATCATACCCAGTTTTTACATAATTAATTAATTTCTCTTTCCCCAAACATACTTAACAAAATAATGTCCCCTACAGTTTATATTAGAATCAACTGTGGAAATAAGAAAACTAAATCTAATTAGCAAACCTCCTTCTCTGGAAGAGAAATACGGTACAGCATTTTTTTATAAACAAGCAAAAACCAAATGTATGAAAAACAAACAAAACAGGTGTCAGGAATTGCAAGCACCCACAAATAAGATGTTCATGTTGTGATATTTTTCAAGACAGTGACGCATCAATTAACCAGCCGCGGAGAGAAGTCTGCTCGGAGATGCCGATCATCTCTGCTCATGTTGAGGTGCCGACAAAGGGCAGCTGTGTAAACCTGCCTCCTCCAAATTTCATGGCCAGCTCTCCTGAGAACTGTCGCTACCTGATGGCTATAGCCACAGTTATACTCTGTATGATAATTGCCACTGATGATGTTATTTGGTTGAACCTGATGGACCTCTCGCTTTAGTTTATTTTAGTTGTAGTGCTGTAATTATGATGTACATCTACATAATCACTATGAATTCAATGAATTTCATACAGCTATGCTGAGAGAAATATAGTCACCATATGGTGCTCCTTAAAGGGAAGTCTTAATTAGAATTTCCCTTGCTTATTTCTCTCCCGTGTGAATTTGTTACATTAAAAAGGGTTTTAGCAATCTTTGTAATCATCATTGATACTGGGGGAGAAACTAGGCAAGGGAAAAAATATAAGCAGTATGACAATAGGGCCGAAAATCTCTGCATTGCTATCTGTAGATTAAAATGCATGTTGCACCAAACTCCAACCCAAAAAAGTCAAAGTAGGTTTTAAAATACCTGATTTAACATCTATGATTGGGCTGTGGCCAGAGAAACAATAGGCTTCAAGTGCACCGTTGCTAAGCAGAGGGGCAGCAGCTGTACACCCTGTCCATGTTTTACCATTGACTGAAGCGTTGTTACATATGCAGGGTCAAAACAAAAAAGAAAGAGCTGTCCAGTTCGTTGTCATGCAAATCTGCTGGATTCAATGCAGTCAAAAACATTTGGCTGCTCGAGTTGCTTTTATGAAAATCTCCCTCGCTGCTCGAAGGTGTGCTGATAGGGAAAAATCAGCGAGACTCTACAGTAAAAGATAATTACTTGAAATATTATTTCATGGTGGAGAACCATGAGCTTGGCACATATTCACTATTCAATTTATTTATAGTGCAGTAATGTTCAAGTTTTTTGGTATACTATTCTCTTGTTGTATATGTCACTTTGTATGTTTTTTTGTTCTTTCTCTTGTAAAGCACTTTTTAAATCTCTGGTTTTGATAAGTGCTATGAAAATAAACTATCATTATTATTTTAGAATTGCTTGAGAATTTAATGATAATGATGACCTCCTAATGGCCTCGATTGTTATAAAGTTGTACATCAGTCAATCTAAGTCAACATATGTACCTGAGATTTTAAAGAGGCAAAGCAAGTAAACAAGTCAAATAAGGCAGATGCTTCACAAAGTAAGAGTAAACAACAGAATTTAGGACACAGGGTGATTACCATATACGGAATGTGCCAAAGCTGAGAATAATATGCAGAAATCTTATTCAGGACATTAGCATTAGAGTCAGTAGGCACTATAGCTACCTGCAGCTTTATTCCATAGCTCAAAATACCTTTAATATTACCTGCACTCACATCTAGATACCTACCTCATATTCTTGCACTAATGTTATGTGCAATAGGATATTTCACACATTACACAGTGGAATATGGACCCTTGAGTCCATCGCAGAAGAAGAAAAGAGGAATAGTAATACTGTCACAGATCCGAGTGATTTTCTGCTGTTCTAACACCAAGAAAATCAGTTCTCTAACCAAGGCCATTTCCCTCGTAACACAGCCGGCCATGTGTCTGTTCAGCCTCTTGCAAAGAGGCCTGTGGTTGTGAATTCATGTAGGAGTGTGGTTTCCTTTACAATAACAGAGGGCAAGACTTATATAGAGAGTGACAAACGGCGGGTGGTAGTGACAAGCTGTCCGATTCTTGTGTAGGAGCTCGGTGGAAGAAAAAGCTGTAACAGATTGTCATAAAAAGATGGAGGCTTACCCCGCATGGCTGGAAGATAAGCCCGTCGACTTCGTGGCTGACCTGGGACGTGAAGCTGCCTTCCAGTAGCTGAAAAATAGAGAGGAGGCGGCCACAGTTTCAGTCAAGTAAACTGATAAATGCCAAGATGGGTGGCTGAAATCTTTAGCTGGGAACACATGAAATGACATTGATTTATAAAGTGACCTACAGCTATAGAGTCTGCCAACATTATCTAACCCTCTAAGAGTAAGCAAAGTATGGCGTTCCAACATAACTGGAAGGCTTATACCTGACAAATCCTGCAGTTAAAAGCGTGAAGTCAGATATCTTGTTTTCATCCATCTAGCCCTGAAGCTACGCACTAATCTGTTTGATTGATAATGCATGACAGAGATCAATATCTGTAACTTGACAGCCCATGTTGAGGATAAGAATAACAACAAATCATTAAGGTCCTGATGACAGGAAAGGGTGGATTTCATCTCCTCCATTAACACCAACCACCCAGCACCACAGCTGTTGCAGAGAAAAGAAAGCTACAGCACCATATTAGATGTAGGATGCCCAGGAGACGTGGCAAAGCTGCTGTACAATAAAAGCACATTTTCCACATCATGAAGCACATCAACAGCCACAGCAACTACAGCAAGGACATTAGAGGCATTAAAATAAGGATGAATATACCATCGGTATATAAAAACAGATAGATGAAGAGATCCCCCAATTTAGGAGTGCTTTCCTTTTTGACTCTTTCAAATAACCCCTCTCTTCCCCCATCTACGATGGGTTCCACTTTCTTACAACGGAAACTTAAGAGTGTTCATTTAGTAGGGGACATGTGTGTGTTTAGAGTTTTTGCTTATTTCCAGTAGTTTTCAAGTACATAAAAAATACCATTCACCTAAAACTATTATTTATTTATTTATTATCTTCAAGTAAGACATTTTGTTAGACAGCACCTGCCCAATTTTGCCACCTCAGAACTAGATAAATTAGATGCCTGTTTGAAGTCAACTTTTAATAACAAAAAGAAAATACCAATTATAATATCATAAACTTCAAAGTTTAAACTCACCCCCCATGGAGGCCATTAACCAAGCGTGGAAAAAAAGTCAGCGTTTTCTCAAGGGTGGTTGGTACTGCAGTGCAGCTGGAGCCAAGAGACACTGTCCACTTGGAGAGTGCCACAGAGACTGTTCATGACTTAAGGCCTTATAACAGCAAACAGGAAAATGCCAGAATCACCTTCAGTACAACATTGGATTCATTATTTGTCGTGTCCAAGTTTTGAAGGACAAACTTCATGAATTAATTGATGGGAGGGGTTTTCAAAGTCTAAAACTGTGGGGGCCCCCCTCAGGAATAATAGAGACCGCTGTGCCCGCCCCCCCAGGTAACTGGAAGAATAAAGTTGCCATGGAGTTAGTTGGTTGTGGGGTTATTTTTAAGCCTATACTGGCTTACTTTTTAGCAATTTGGCACCATTAAAAGTATGCCAAATTAGCAATTCCTGTTTGCAGTTTACCCATGGATGACTATAATTGGATGACTTTGATACTGAAAAAACTTAATTCTCAGGCAAGTCCTGGCAAGTTACAAGGAGCGTATTTTTTATTATTATTATTTCTAAGTGTATTTATGGACTTTTATTCGCTAATGACATTGGAGATGATGATATCCTCAGGAAATATAAGTCACATTGAATACAAACACAAGTGTATTATGTTTTTGTATTTAGATTTGGCTGATTTATGACAAGAAGGAATGCATTTTTTGACTCACTGGTCCCTTTACAACTCGGTAGGGCTGTGTATTGGTTTGTTTTTCCATTGTTCTGCTTTTTCTTTATTTTGTCACCATTCTTCACTATGTGTTCTTCAAGGTTTCCCATGTTTGGTGTTCTCTTGTACTGGCTTTCTTTTTAATAATGGAAAAAGGAAGCATACAGCGCTACTAACTTTGTTAACATAGACAGACCTTCAATAAAATATATAGGACAGAAAATAAGGCTGAAAATTAGAACTGCGTGGGCTAACATAAGTGTTGGGGTTTAATTCAAAACACAGTGTCAAAGCAGAGAAGCAACATTGTACAGTATCAGGAATTATGTGCTGTCAAGTATGAATATGAAGACTCTGAGGCTTGTGTGCTTAGACAAGGTGGAGACGATGTAAGATGACACCCAAGGTTAGCTGAGTGCTCCATCTTCAGTGAAATTTGAAAACGCAACAAACTGAAATGCAAAACCTTCAAATCAATGTTTTAAAAGTGAACACAATATACTGTATATATGAGAAGAAACTGCGACTTCATGGTGACTCGACCATGTCACTTTCACAAAAATAAAACTGTGCATAAAGTTTAATGTGATGTGTTCTTTGTGATGGATGACCAATCTGAACAGAGTTTATTTCCATACTGCCGCGGCATGAAGAGAAACCTGCTGCTGCTGCTTGGAAGGTAGGAAATTAATCTAAAAACGTATCATATGGCTTGGAAACTGTTTGGCTGTAATGTAATAACAAATCTAATATATGATTGCCCATAACTACGCAGAGGACAGAGTAACATAGACTCCACAATCACTGTCAGACGAGGACTAGGGCTCAAATGCAAAAAAAACAAAACTGAAAGGTGCGACCCACTGAGAATTATCACCCAGCTCTGCAGTTCCTCTTAGCTCTACAGAGTGTTTTAGAGTTTTTCAGCTCACTGTTTTGGTTTTCTAGCATGCAACTTTGATTCAATATTGCTTTTACAGCTTGTGGAATCAATCAATGTAGGTTGAAGAGAATTTTTAGAAACATCTCAAATAGAAATAGGGAAAAAAATGTAAAATGATAAATCTAAAATGGTATCTTTGACATACTTTGGAATAATTTGCAGAAAATGAGGTTGAGTCACTGGCAGTGGGTAAATATAATTAGGCAGGCAGGAAATGGCCCAGGTCGATAAAATAGAAAGGAATGCATTAGTGCACTGCAGTGGATATCAGGTATCATATCCAAGCAATCAAGATGGACTTAAGCAGAAAGCAATGCATTTTAGCCATGCAGGAAGGTATTGAAAGGCAGAACAACAAAATTGTACTTAGATCGGCCTTTTGAAACATATTGTAAGTTGTCTCCTGTCTGAATGATGGAGACTATAAAACGAAATGATGGAATTTTATTTAACAATGCCTGTATCTCTTCACTGATTGTCCAGCTCTGACAATTCAATCAGCAGGGATGGACATTGGGAGTGCCTGGTGACTAGGAGACAGCAAAGTGTGCAGTAGATAAGGAGACTGTCATCAGAGGCAAGACACGCATTCACTATGCAGCAGATGACAGATTGTCATCAACTGTCCTCGTGCTGCTTGGAGACAAACCAAATCAAAACCTCAATCACAAGAAACACAACACAACACAGAACGTGTGCAATATAACATAACTTCATTTGTACTTAATGCAAAGCTGGCCAACCACTCCACACACAGCAGCACTGCAGGGTTGTAAGTCTCTCCTGTGAAGGAAGCCTTGGACTCCTGCATTTTGACCACCATTACACCAAAGTGGTCCGTCTCAGCTGCTCAGTGGATAACCCTCTATGAGGACACATTTAGTCTTTCTCAAAAAATCTCTTTGAAGTGAGCAGAAACTGCTGTATAATACCTCAGATAATATTTCTTGCAAAGTAGGATATTTATCCATATTTTGAAATGAATGAAGAGCTAAAGATACTGGTGTGTCCACGCACGTCTGAATTATTAGGTTTCCATCAGTCTTTCTTAGAAAATTAAGCGTGCTCATGGGGCTTACTTTCCATTGTCTAACACATATTGACATCCAGGAGAATTGTGGAGTTTTCTTCTAAACAAAAAAAATGTTATGTTTTTTTTATTTAGTGTAAAACTAGTTCCATTCATCCATCTTCTTCTGCTAATCCAGGGCCGGGTCGGGGGGCAGCAGTCTAAGCAGAGACGCCCAGACTTCCTTCTGCCCAGACACTTCCTTCAGCTCTTCCGGGGGAATACCGAGGCGTTCTCAGGCCAGCCGAGAGACAGTCCCTCCAGCGTGTCCTAGGTCTTCCCCGGGGCCTCCTTCCGGTTGGACATGCCCGGAACACCTCCCCAGGGAGGCATCCAGGAAGCATCCGGGACAGATGCCCCGAGCCACCTTAGCTGACTCCTCTCGATATGGAGGAGCAGCGGCTCTACTCTGAGCATCTCCCTTTAAAACTAGTTTAAATCATTCATTGTTTACATTCATGGTTACTAGCTTGCAGTCTTCTTCCCTGCCTTTGTTGGCACATTGATATGCGTCTTTGCATGTTACCGGCATCAAGGAGATGAAGTTGGCAGCAGGGAGTGTATGGAGTCGCCCTCTTTGGTTGAGCACCAGTCAAACCTCAAACAATGAAAAACCATGTGGAAAACGTGATGAAAATATGGCACTTGATGTTTGCTGAACGCTACAGTCTGCTCACTCTTGCGAAACTATGGCTCTCCAGCTGCGGAGCAATGGAGAAAAAAACCCCTGTGTCTGTTATATTTATACCACTGGATGAGTTCACATTTCCACAAAATACTTTGATGCAAAACATCACTATTTCTCAAAAAATGTCTTTCAGGGAAGTAAGTGAAGTCATCAGCCCTTAGAGTAGCGCTGCATACATTTATCTAAAGCATCAGAAAACGGTTCAGTCTCTGCTGTATCTGCAAAGAAAGCAGAGCAACATCAGTGCTCTCCAGAATGATGAATGAGTCATAGCAGATCACACAAAGCTTGACAATCATGCTGACATGGAGAAGGCAGATAGCCAGACTAAAAAGAACTGGTGCCTTTATGAGGGAATGGCATGTAGGCGGTAAGATCTGGGAGTTCCATTTCAGTTCTCTTGCCATCTTAGCACACCCACCCACCACCTCCGTCGAGCACAGTGAACCTTGGATGGAAAGATGAGCAGAAAGAAGACTTCCACTCACACATCCTCCTACAGTAAGGAAGTTCCTTGGAGCGATAACGAAGGGAGGGGGCAGCAACCCTGCTTTCATGGTAAACCTTTTTTAGGAAGGAAACACAAAGTTGTGCCCGGTCCAGTAAAGTTGTGTAGGTGGAGGTGAACAGCACAGCCCCATTAAGAGATCAAGCTTTCACTGCAGACATCAGGGCAGAGACGGGACAACGGAAGCCCTTGGGGAGACAACTCAACCGCTAACATGCTAAGCAATGTCTTTCCCCTCGAGAGAGCGAATGTCAGGGTGATGGAAGGCAGACCATTTTCCTTTCCAGTGTTTCATGTTTAGACTCAGGGCACAGTCCCACGTTAGTCAGATAGCATCGAAATGATCTGGAGTATGCCATTCACCTTCACTTGTATATAGTCTGTCTTCTACATAGCAGGGGCTTATTTTTAGTAGCAAATCAGACTCACCATCAATTCTAGTACTCTCTTAACTTCACCTCAACAAATAGCAGATCAGAAACAGTAAAATAAAGAGATGCAAGTAAAATTAAACATTTAATATAACCGCACACAAGGAATCAAACAACGGTCTATTTCTTTTGATCAACTATTCAACTGATTGTTTTAGCTCTTGTCAGATGACTGACACAGGACTGGGATTTCACTAGAGATTAAAAGAAAATGTCAAGAGCTGTGTGTTTTTATTTTTTGCTGCAACAAAGCATCCCAGGAGGGAAAATTATAGTTCGGACCTTGACCTTCACTTTGAATGACCATTTCCTGGCGTGGTTAGAATAACCAATCGTATGGGCTGGACTACAACGGCTCAAATGGAATACAAAATGAGCAGAAATGATTGGAATGCAGAATAGGTTTTCCTCTCATTTCTACACCTAAGGTGGCATCCACAGGGCTAACACTAAAGTGACACTAAACCATCAGGCAGTAAAGGTTTACTGTAGAACCTTAATAGTCTCTTAATTCAACAAATGTCTAATCAACAAAACCAAATGCATGAATGTCACCACCATAAACAGGTGTAAGTGACAGAAATACAGCTATTCCCAAAAATATCCCACTGTGAGCAAAAACGAATCAATTTCTATAAGCTAACTGCTGATAGACTGCTTGGATTTTTCAGGTTGACTACAGTCAGCATAAAAATGACAAGAAAAAATAAACATCATTAATAAAAAGTCATTTTAAGCAGCGGCTTTAAACTTAGATTAAGATGATTAAAAAACGGAGTAATTGGCATGCAGTAAATACAGAGTAGAGACCTGAGAAGTACGTTTCTAAAAGTAATAAGCAATAAGTGCAGTGAAAGAGGTGGAAGTTTTATAAAGCACAATCAACAATTGGTATCATGTAGGTGAATTTTTTTCTAAACCTTATGGTATATTCATATGCAAGCAGGATAATGCAGCATGCTCTCATTAACAAAGCAATGATGTGGCCTATTTTCTGTGCAATTTCACCAACTTTTCCTCCGCACACCTGAACTGATATTATGCACCTTCCATGAAGCCTTTGTGTTTTCCTGCTGTCTGCTCATCCTCATTGCTCGGAGGAGGTTTAGGTGCGGGGGCTGAATCAAAGGCGGACAGGATGGATTGATATTCCAGTCAGACCACAGGGCTGTTGCTGGAGACTCCTTTCAAGCCTAATGTGAATGGGCCTCTGAAGCCAGTGTGCAGCTCCCTATTAAATGAAAAGCCGACACCAGAGTGTGCGGACAGGGCTGTTAAACCACTGGCTGGCCTGGAGTAAAACAAGGTTACGCAGTCTGAAAAAGTTAAACTCTTCGAACGTCTTATCTTTTTGATGGATATTAGTCGTTTCATAAAAACTGTGATTAAATTTTACACATTCATTTGTGGTGACAGGGAAAAGATGAATAGAGACATTAACCTTTTGAAGATTAAACCAATAAGGGATGGCATAAAACAAGAACAGGCAAGGATGATGAGAAACATCAGGGCACAGCACTGAACTGAAATGTGGTATAAAAAGAACCTGTGGCGAACTGGACAGGCGTCTTGAGTGACATTAGCATTAACTAACATTGCCTAACGTGAAATTAGAAAAGGTTAGTTATTGCAAGATGATGAAGACTTGAGGAATCAAGAAATCATTCCACTGAAATTCATAATCTCAGCTGAGACACCAGCATTGGCATGTAAGCTCCTGACACCTAGAGTTTACATGCCCATTTTTAATTATGGAATTTCAGAGTCTTTTACAAATGTTTCTATTTTTCTTTTAAAAACACAGCTTTCCCAAAACATCAAACATAACCTAAGCTATATTAGAGAGCACCCTCAATATTACAGCCTTCCACTGTGTCTACACGGGGCACGTTGCGTAAGCAGCAGGCAGGATCTCATGTGAAATGCGTGTGACCTTTCCGCCAGTGTCTGCACAGGTTGGGTTTTTCAGGCGAGCATTCAGATGGGTTTTGTTTTCAGCTTCCAAGATCATCATCATAAATAGCCATCAAAATGACAAAGCTATTGTCGGTGGTTAAATTTGCAAGTAAGTTACAAAGTAAGTAAGACAAAAACCTTCTGTCTATGGGTTGACTAGTGTAGTAGCGTTTCCTTTAACCCCAGAAAACTTGTGTTTTAGCCTTTCGCTAATTTGAAGAGGGATAAAATGATTTAATTGTGCAGCTCTTCTAGAGTTTCCAAATGTTATTGGACCAAAAGGGTCAAATACTGATAGTGAAACAAGTCATGGGGTTTCTGACGCCAAAAAAATGTATCCACTGTTCTACAGCTGCTTCTTTTAAAATGTAAGTCTATGGGTAAGATTCTTTTGGGGCCAGTCCGCATTACGTGATGGACGCAGAAGTTGTAATTCCCAGAGGTGGGGGACTCGAGTCGCAAATTTGAGGACTTGAGACTTGCTTGAGCAACATTGATAAAAGACTTGACTTTAAATTGGTATTCATGACTTGAGAAAGATGAGCTGTTTTTATTAAGCCGAAGAGCAAATTAGCATTTTCCTAGATACTGAGCATGAACAGTTACCGTTTTGAAACATGACTGGGTGACTTTTAGTGCGGTGCACACAACCCAGGCTTAAAGGACAGGCAGGACATGGGCCTACTGTGTATTTGGACGTATCCACAATGCAAACAAAACTATTGTTAAATAGTTTTGCCAAAAGTAATATAAAAGTAGTACTGAATTTTTAACAAATGTTTTAACATTTATTTTGCACCTAAAACAGTAGTGATAAGTATTGGGATAGATATGTACTATCATTTGTGGTATATGTATTAATAAAATCCTAACCATACCATACCCATCCCTAGTTGTAGACACTAACTAATGTGCAGTTTTCTCATGACATGACGTGGGACTGTACCCATTTCTCTCTTGTTTAAAGTGCTTCTTTCATGGTGACCCAACTTGACTTGCATGGGTCTAAACACAGTGATGTGGGACTTGAAGGATAAGAATTGAGACTTCCTTGTGATTTGTGCATATCTGACTTACTCCCACCTCTGGTAAGTGCACAGTTTGGCCACTATGTGAAACTGCTTTCAAAGCCTTGCGCACTTCCAAGGGGCTTGGCTATAACTATTGATTATGCTCATTAGATTAAAACAGATGATTTTTGCGAATAATTAGTTAATCGTCTGGTCTGTGTAAAAAATGCCCATCACAAGTTTCCAAAGCCCAAGGTGACGTCTTAAAATGTCTTGTTCTGTCCAACCAAAAGTCCAAAAACCAAATATTTTCAATGTACTATTATAGAAGTCTAAAAAAACAGAAAATATTCACATTTGAGAAGCTGGAAGCAGTACATTTAAGCTTTTCCTGTCAATCAATTAATCGATCGACTAATCATTTTAGCTCTAATAGAAAAGAAGTATATAGATTTTTAAGGATATTACAGAGACCATGACTGTATTCTGTAGTATTTGATTTATGTACTTTTGTTAAGGGGTGTTGAATCAAATGTTTAATAAAATAGGTAGGAAAACATTGACAAAACAAAAAAAAACACTTCAGGTCCCATCTACACCCACTAAGTGAATGTGAAACACATATGGTGTAGATAACAGATCACTATAAGCAAAAAACATCAAATAAAATTCCCATCAAGACAGCTGAAGGTGTAAAAGTTGGCGGGACAGAATAGTGAAAATGGAAAATAATACAGGCAATGTCAAAGAACTAAACCATACAAGATTATCTTAAATTATCTTGTTGCAGAAATGGGACTTTTCCCAGGGGAAGTCTGTGCTGAAGCTACACCACTGCCTGTTAGACACATCACCGGCTTGTCTCCAGGAGAGAAAAGATAAACCGACAACTACAAATGCACAGGAGTGCCGAGCACAGCCCACACACTCAGACACATTCATACAGACAGCAGACAGAGAGTCGGTGTGAAGAGGCAACAACCAGGAGGCAGCCCTTCACTGGGCTCCAACAACATGCTGCTGTGGCTGTGCTGTCTACGCTACAGCAAGAGAAGAGGCTGTCTCTGCAACAAGCAAGATAGCGCTGGGGTTGGCTGGATGTCCGACAGAAAAAAACATTTGACTTTGGGTTTGAAGGTGTACAAAAGATTCTGCTTCTCTAATTGCAGTTGGGAGGTGGGGCAAACTAATCCAGATTTAACTGGGGCTGAAGCACATATTTAGTGAGCTAAAACCATCACTGAATGTGATACTGTATAGTATCACAAAATTGTAACAGCCGTATACAGTAGAAAAGGCTACATTTAAGATTAAGGCTACAACTGACTAATGTTTTCATTATCGATCAATTGATTAATCTTTTGGTCTATTAAAAGGGCACAAAATTAGTTTTAATTGATAAATGACTTTATAAAAAAATTATTATTTGATGCTTTAAATCAATTAATTAAACTAAAATAAAAAAATAAAGTCAAATTAAACAATAGTTGCCAATTAATTCTGTCAATCGTTGCCAATATCGCCAGCTTAGTTTTAATGCCCTGCCCAAAAATATAATTTGATAATGCTAAATGTGGAAGAAGTGTGCTTGGGTGGAGGAGTGGAGTGGGTGAGTTCTGTGCACAAAATTACATTCAGTGCTGTTATACTGCCTTCAAATGTACTAAAGTACATTCACATACCTGGAAATGTCCCTGTGATTATCCAACTGCAACAAGCTCTTACAGAAGTGAGAAATAGAATTACAGTAAGTTGTTAAAAAAGGACAAGATTTTTTTGTGGTTACTAAAAGCTCTGGTGAACACAAGCTTTTAATGAAACAGTGATGATCTATTGTCTGCAACTTGGCTCCAGCTTTTCACCTGTAAGAGTGAGGATGATTTTATATATTTTGTATTTGTTATTATTTATGGCGTTATTTATAAGCCAACCAATTAAAATTCTTTTCTTCTAAGAAATGAATATCCATACATATATCCTTGTGTTTGTCCACTTTAAGGGTGGAAGCTAGTTAGCCTAACTTGCTAAGTTCCACTTTTCGAGTGGTACAGAAACTTTACATGTGCCAGCCCAAATGTTACATTTTGGGACAGACGGCTTAAACGGTTGGCATCCAATGCTTTGGAGCTTATAGAAAAGGGGTAAAAAAAAACACATATTCGTTGGATAAACACGGTGATGTTTTCAAGTTCACATCATAGAAGTTGATAGCGTGTCTCCTAGTAACGTCAGCTCTCAGTCAGCCAAAAGCCGCCATGGGAAGTGGCCACTTTAAACTTTAAGCGTTGATGCTGTTTCCACAGATATGTTCAAAACTGTTTTATACACTTTTATAAAATTATAAAATACACACACCAGCGACTGTATCATTGTAGTTTATATGTCCCTACACAAAAACTGAGGCGAAGTTCAGTTTGACTTTAAAAGCACACCACAATGATTCAATTACTAAAAATAAAATAAGCATTCTAGAGAAAAAGTGATGTGGATTTGTTTTGCTATGGCAGCAGCTGTGCTTGGTAGCTCAGAATGACTTGAGAGGGCTGGATGGCATGGATGTCATGACATCACCATGGGTCAAACAGGAAAGGCAGACAGCAGACTAAAGGAGGAGTAGGAGGTGAAACGCAGAAAAACTGCATGAAAGTCATAAGAACATCTGAAGAAAGACAGCTGTTGACGTGACCCAGAGGATGCAAGTTCCTTTCCTTGAGTACAGTGACTCTGAGCCTGGAAGGCAGAAGGAGAGCAGGCGAGCAGAACAAATAAAATGAGCCGCTACACTACATACTGCCGCATATTCACCTGCGCTCTCTTTCTCTCCAGAGAATTTGACCTTTACTGTATAGATGTGCCGCGCATCATCAGATGTTTCATAATGTCTTGGAGGCTTTGAAGAAAACTAAAAAATTTCAAAGCAACAGAGGTAAACAAACATTAGTCATCGAGTCCATGTCGTGTGTTCTTCCATGCAGCTTAAGCCCTTATACAACAGCCAACATGTCTCCCTCTGTGACAGGCTACAGCCGCAGAGAGAGAGGATGCAGGTGATAAAGTGCAGCTTGTTCTGGAACCTAACCCTTGGCGGATGGCTGTATTACCAAGGCCAGAGGTGCAGCCTAATGAATGCTTTATTGCGGTGTATTTCATTTACGGAGTAGGACACACAGTTGAGCTGAGAGATATCAACGGTCTATCTTCCCCTGCCAAAGGATTCCCACGTTTCTGCTGTTAATTAGAACAAATAAAATACTGTAGGTTTACAGGTCAATAAGGCAGATTTTACTTCAATAGTTCTGCCATCATTGGGCAGAAGGCTTATAACAGTAGAGTGAAGTGACAGAAACACAGATAGGGGAAATTCTAAGCACCTATTTACATCTTTGTATTTGAGCAGATCAAGTGGGCGTGGAATCATCCGCAAACTAGCTCAGATTCAGCACAATACCAAAAGCTTGATTTTTACACCTGTGAAAGGACACATAAAGTAGACAAAGACTCAGGGTCTTGGATTTCCCTCTCCAACAGTTGGAGACTCAACAGCTGACAGAGGTGTGAGGTCAGTGAGAAACAAGGAACCTGCTGACTGACAGCACTCAGCTAATGAGACATGCTGTTAAGGAAGAGATAGCTTTTTTTAAAATCTAGCCTGGCAACTACAAACCTGCCCTGACAGGAAGACTCTGACTCAAGGATCAGGGTATAGCGACAAGAGGAGGACCATGAGAGGAGGACATTTCATTGAGTCAAGGAAAGTATAAAGAGTCTTGTCATCGCAGTTATGTAGCTGAATAAACGGTCTGGGGTCAACACTTAAACCTTCTACACAAGCAATTGATTTCCTTTGGCAAAAGTGATGGGGAACCTTGCTACAGCCTGAGCTGCACGCTCTGAGATTTCACCTCATCTCTGCACACAAAATGTTAACTATCTGAACCTGGATTCAATTTGCGGAGACCTTTCCAAGTGCATCCATCCATGTACAGTTATCTAGAAACATAAACATAGTAAGAGCATATCTGGCTTTGCAAAGATATCTGTTTAAGTTCTAAAAATAAATGTGTATTGATTTGTCTTTGGAAGGAATTTAAAAGCTTGTATATACACAGCAGATAACTCATATGAAGATGCACAGGTGTTAGGTCAAATTCTCTGCACTACTTCTTCAGATTAGACTAGATCGTTTTACAAATCTCTAGAGGGGAAAATAGTTTGATCGCCCATGCACAGTGACAAATGTCTGTCAGAGTGGTCACAGAAGACAACATATGTCAGACATACCGCCACAACAACAGTAGTAACACTAACACACAAACTTACAGATATTTCGAGAGGACATCTGTGTAGCTCATGAGCCTTCTCCGCCACTAAAAAACATCAACAATATTTAATATTAGTGAAAATATGAAAACAGACAGGTACCCCGTGGAGAATCTGGGCATCCTTAACCGGTCACTCAAAACACCTAGACAAACAGGGGATGACCTTCAAACTGAACTATGATCTGAACTAGAGTTGTTCCGATTCCGATACTAGTATCGGAAATATCACCGATACCACAACAAATTCTGGCATCGGTATCGGCGAGTACTTGAACCCATGTACCGATCCGATACCATTTTCTTAAAAAAGACCTAGTTATTATGCCTGCTAGCTTTGCCTAATGCTGCCAATCGTAAATCGGTTCTTCTTCGCTGCTCGGAATGCAAACACAGGAAGTTGAGCTGTGTTGCCACAAGCAACCACTGTTCAGAGCAGGAAAGAAGAAACGAAAACGCAGCTGTATGGCCGCTGTTTGGCAGTATTTCAGACTGGACCAACCAGCCCGAAAACGGCAACATGTCTCAAATGCCAGGTTGCAATTTTGAGGGGTGGCACAAGTATTAGAAACTTTAACATGTGTAACTTAATAAAGCATCTGAAGACGCGTCACCCCGAAGAACACAATGGTGGCACTACAAAGGCTAGCGCAGAGAAGGATGAGTCGTGCCACAGTCAAAAATTCCTTTTAAGAAAAACTTTCAAATGTATGTCAGATAATAAAAATGCTGTAATAAATATCATGGTTCACTGTATCTATTTGTTCATGTTTTATTAAGGGAAGCACACCATAAAATAATTCTAGCAATTCATACAGGGCTAGTAGTATATGCAGATACAGATACACACCCAGGTATCAGATCAGTACTCGGTATCAGCCAATACCCTGAGCCCAGGTATCGGTATTGGAAAGGGAAAAAGAGTATCGGAACATCTCTAGTCTGAACTCTCCTTCTGGTGCTTTCCTCTAAAGATGTCTCTAACCAATCAGGAGTCAAACCAATTATAGAAGCAGCTTTTCTTATTAAAAGTGTTAATCGTGTTCCTATCAATGGCAGTAATGCTGTTATCCCAACACATAACAGCATAAAACAAGTAACTGGACACAAAACTCAGACTGAAACCACCAATTGCATTGTGAGAGCAAAGTAGCTCTCAGCGCAAGATAAACAGCAGTCTACCAAACAAAATAGGCCCTTTAATGCACATCAGCTATCGTGATTTCATAAAATCTAAAATCTTCATTATTTACATTCTAATAGATTCTATTCTTTTGGCTATTTTGTATTCAGTTCAAACACTAAACCTTAATCTCACCCACTGTGATTAGGTTAGAGCTCCATGAAAAGACTGCAATCTTACAAAAGTATCTAGATAGAAGCTCTCTATCCAAATTCAATCTCAGTTCAAAAAGGTATTTCAACACGAACTCTACTCTCAGGTAAGAAACTAATTCTTTCACCTGACGTGTTTCTCTCCCCAGTTAACCACTATCTGGACTCCTGGGAGGAGGTGGGTGATGGCCTGGGGTCAATTTTAGATATCAGTCTTATTAGGGAAAACTTTATTCAGTTTAGGCCTAATTTCTTTAGAAATATGATAAATGAGCGAGGGATATTAAATATTCTGAGAAGGGCAAAGACAAATTAACACCATGATTGTAACGTTAACAAATTTTGACTTTATCAAATCTGGAAACAACATGAGTGACATTTAATAACTGTATGTTCTGCAAATGTTAGACTTATTCAAACAGGGGACACTTTGCAGAATGTTTCATTTTCAAGAACTGAAAAAAGAAAAAGAAAACAAGAATTTTCCAATTTAAAATGTTTCCTGCTTTGCAGAACGATGCAGTAACCATATTTTGTGGATTTAACATCATGATATATATTGAAAAACATATGGAATCTTGACAACACTGCATTTCTAACACTGTCTAAATGAAGACAGTTTGACAGCAGCTAACAAAAGCAGATGATTTAAGTTCATCCTATCAACCCAATATATTAAAATAAGGGTCACCCTGCAATGTCCCGCCTACTAAAAAAACATGCAATTAGAGCTTCAACCAATAATTGTTTTCATTATCAATCAATATAGATTATTTTCTCGATGATCCAATTAATCATTTGGTTTAAGAAATGTCAGAAAGTGAAAACTTGTTTTTTTGCGACCAACAGTCTAAAACCAAATGAGAAGCGTAGAAGACTAAAGAAAACCAGCAAATATTTGAGAAATTTGAGAAGTTGGGACAAAAGAATTTTCTTCTTTATTTCTTCAAGAATGACTCACAACAATTAATCGAAGCTAATCAATTAATCGGTGCAGCAATTGCACATGGAGTGTGGCATCCAGAGGAAAAAAATGGTTTTAATGAAACTCATCACATCCAAAACATTTCCAACGAATTTCAGCACTAAGGAGTTTACATTTACATTT
>CM022481.1:19207097-19241039 GCA_011952105.1 Coreoperca whiteheadi | reverse complement strand
AGTGGTACAACATGCAGATTATGAATATTGCGTAGCCTTTGGTATGAAACTGATGTTTGCCGGGTTGAAATGAGTTATAACTTTTGGGATTTATCCTCAAGGTCAAAAGAAAAGCCCATGTTACAAATAGTTGAGCTTTGCATATCCTGGACCGAGAACATGAAACATATTAAAAACGAGTCTGATATGGATGAGTTTTTTGACTTGTAAAGCTCACTCTCTATGGAAATTTCAAATATCATCATCAGCTCTCGGAAGCCCCAAAACTGTAACAGTCACTTCTATAATCCCAGGAGGAATATGAATTTCTGCCTCATAAACAAATTCTCTATGTAAATTGCCAATTCCATTGCAGCAGCGAGCAAGAAAAGGACCAGAAGTCCCAGGCTTGACTTGATTTCTAATTCCTTGAAAGAAATACACACATCTCTGCCAAATACACTCTTTGGTCAATTTACCAGTGTCCAATACCAGAAGAAAGAAATTTCATCTCTATGGGCCTTGAATGCTAGCCATATAATTCTGTGTATATTTAATGTACAGCATTAGAAACCCCAAATCATATGAAAAAGCATTATACAAGCGCACTACATTGAGAAAAACTAATTTCCTTGTTGGAAAACATCTGTAAGTTGATGCAGGAGCTTGTTTCACAGTCAGTATAATTACGTAAAGTCTTGCTCATAAAAAAAAGGGAAACGTGTGCAGCATTAGGATTAGGGATGTAGAACTATATGTGCTAGAAATTGAAGTAGTGTCTTCAGAAATCATTCAAACTTTTGAGTTTTTCTACATTTTATAGCTTAAAGCCTAAACTCAATTGATTAATTGTTAGAACACCATGGATAAAGACACACAATGAAACTGGGGAAAAGGGTTTGATGAATGGTGAATAGTTTGTACAGACACTGCAACTATTACTGTCATTTATTGAGCTGAATATTGGTTTTACCGAGTATGTCAGGTGCTGATTATGCCTAGTTCACACTACAGGATTTTAAGCCCGATTTGCAAGTCAACGAGCTCGCCGACAGGTCGGGCTGCGATCGGGGGCAAATCAGTGCTTGGCAATCTTTATGTGTGAACTACCCAACGACACATTAAAGATGCTCGCTAACGCGTCGCCGACTCCAGACAAATATCTAGCATGCTAAATGTCTGGGGCTGTCGGCCAAATCGACGTTCTGTGGTGTCTTGTGTCGCAATGAACTACCACTTTCATGCGTCATTTCCTGTTCCACTTCTCACGAGTGTTTTCGTGACAAACGTGGTTTGGGGGCCGGATAGAGTTGTTGGGTGACAGAGTTGTTGTCAGTTTGTGTAGTGTGTGACTCCCTGTTGCGGAAATTTTACGTAGTGTCATGTAGTGTGAACACCACAACGACTTCAAGACTCAATAGCAACTCATGTAGTCTGAACAGCACAGCGATCTGCCGACGTTTAAAATCTAGCGTAAACTAGTTATTAAATATCTTATATTTCTGTGGAAGAGTTAAAATGCCTAAATACAAACAATGGCATAGACGATATGTTTCCATCTCAAAAAAGAATAATCTTTCCTGCACCTCTTCATAACAACGAATTATGAAGCTTTTGCATTTAGTTTGGGAGGTCTATGCAGCTCTCAGCTGAACAACATTAAAATGGAATACACCTCTTCCCTTTTTTTTATGTTTTGTGATTTGATGTAAATGTGGCATGGAAAAGTCTTGTCACAATGAAAAACAATTCTTTATTAAAAGACAAAAAACTGAATAACTGCCTTTTTAACACACATTTTTTACACAAACATTGTATATTGTGTTTCACTTTCTTTCTTTGGTTGATTTGTTTTTATTAAGGTATTTTTAAATCTTCCATATGTTTCGGCAGGTGCTTTAAGCAGCAAGAGTATGTACTGTAAGTTTAGGGCCTGGTTCTGATGCATGAGAACAGGCACCACCAACTGCATTATGAAGAGCTATTAAATTCAGAATTATTTTATCCTCAATATATTTTGTCAGCCAAATCCATTCAACTTACAGAAGAGGGAAATTCCAAAAATGTATTATCTGGTTGTCCCAACATATAATTTCTGTAATACAAAAAGGGGTCTTTGTAAGATAATTGGACAAGTGGAGGAAGCAAAGAGAATAAATGTTCCCAATTGGTGGAAAATGGTGGCATGAATGCACAAGTGTCTGAGATGAAAAACAACAGCTTAGCAACAGACAAAAGCCATCATACAAGTCCAGCCTGTGACAGAAATTCCTGGTTGATATGCCATGAAGTAGAGGGTTGTCTATCCATGAATTAATGAGACAGATTCCAGTTTCCCTCTTTTAATGTCCCATACAACAGAGATACGACTGTATGGGGAGCAGATGGCCACTACACAACACAATAGAGCATGTAGAAACCAGACATAGTTCCAGTGACTTCATTTCTAAAGTATCTTCATTAACATACCCCACAAAAGGGGGGGGGGGGGGGATCCTTCATAAAAGGTTCTTAGAGGAGTAGACAGCACAGGGTTAGACCAGAGGTAACCCAACTATTTATACTAATAATTTTAAAAAGGACAAAAATACCAAGATATCAGTGTTGGCAGAGGAAGACATGTGGCCACAAAACAAGAAATGTCTGAATCTTCAATCCTTATACTTTGATCATCTGTGAATGTGCCATGGTTTCTGACTGACCTTGGCCTGAGCAAAACATCAAATTAATCGCGCTCTGACCTCCCACAGACCTATTATAAGTGTACAAATGCAGGCTTTGAGGAAGGCTTGACAGCTATTCAGAGGATAAAAGCTCTGCCGTCCTCAGCACAGTACTTTAACCTAAGGCGTGATCATTATTATTTATTATATGACAACTGGGAAATGCGAAAAAAAAAAAAATTATGATCATCTGAACCAAATATTCAAGAAAATGTGACTGTATTAACATAATGCATTTTACACTTATTCTTGGTAATATCAAGCAAAAAAAACCACGATAAAACATAAAAAAATAAAAAAAATCTATGAAATCATGTCCTTTCCCGTACTTACCAGCTCACACAATAATGACTTACATCAGCAGTGTAATGTAATGTTTTACTCTACTGCCATCTTCATTACATTAACCTACTTATACCTCACAGTGTATTCGAACATACAGAGTAAAAGACATAGGAAGAGGCCAATGTCAATTAAAGCTTAAATGGATGAATGGTGGTGCTGGCAGCAGAGCTTTATAGATAAGGCTCAAGGGACGTGCATGACCAGTTAATGATACCCAGTACAGCAAATTGCTCCAAGACAGTTTCTGGCCTACCAGAAGTATTATCCAAAAAGCAGTGGCTTTTGTAGGGCCAGGAACTATTCCCCAGGACTGACATTTAGACCCTGGTGCCTCCAGTCAAAACACAGGTAAAGTTCCTCAGTTCCTAAAAAGGTTCCTGGGTTTCTGGAAAGGTTCCTGTAAAAAGGGGCTAAGGGACAAGGCTAAACCTTGAAAGAGCCCAGAGTCCACCAATAATGTGCTTGAATACCGACACGGCTCTCACTCCAGTTATACGAGGAACGGATGACAATGGCCCGGAACCCAATTTATACATCCCCAGAAGGATATCTCTGGTCATAAGCCTTCCCTAAGTTCACAATACAATAGAGAATGGATGGACAAACTCCAATGGCCCCTCCAGTATCTTTGCAAAAGTAAAGCACTGGTCCATTCCTCCACAACAAGATCCAAATTCCCTGCTGCTGAATCTCAAGTTTAACAAATGGCAAGACCCAGCTTCCAGGACTGTGGAATAAGTTGAAACCCAGAGGTCTTGAGAGCCAGTTTTCATTGGCAGGGGTCAGCATGTCAAGCCCCCTGCCTTTTCCTGCCACCTCACTGACACATGGCAGCAACCACACACAATGTTGTGAGGCTGAGCCTGATCTGTCCGAAAGGGTACAGGCCCAGATATCCGGCATTCACCTGTGAGTTCCCTCAGGTCCGACTCCCAGAAGGGGCTTGTTTCCCTTTACTGGGCGAGATTGTGCTTTCAATAAGATGTCAGTAGATAGATGTCTTTTAATTGGTCTTACCCTGTCTCCTCACCTGACCAATTTGCCTTAGAAGAATCTATGAAGAACTGTTGCCCTGGAAAACACAACTTCCAGGGAGGTAACTGGACATTACGGACTCAAAAATTTCATTTATACAATATGTAAGAATTTTGGTTCATCTGGATTTGATCTTAGTGTGAAAAGCAGGAATGAGTTTTGACTGGGTCACATCTGTGAAATAAATGGGGAGGAAAATGGGTTGGAAAATGAAAAGGATGCCTTTGTTCACTTTACCTTGCGTGATGCATGAATGTCGAAGAAGGGCTTATTTCGGACACTGAAGGGTTCCCTAGTTTTGTCAATCTGTCCAGTCTTCATCTTTTCCATCCGGGGAGAAATAATCTCCTTTTCTATGCATAACAGCCGGATATTGAAATCACACTGGCCAACAGGCTGTCCCTGAAACAGAAAAATAAACACACTCAGTCATCTCTTCGTGTACCCTGGGAATTAATTCATTGTTATGCAGATAAAAATCATTGTTATCAACATTAATACCATCAATAAACCAAAACAATACAGAATAATCTTTATTTAGACTCAATGGTGCAATATCTCCAATATTACATTAAGAGCATATATCTAACATACATACTAAAATAAAACTATTTTGGAAGAATATTTTACAGATATGACAAGATTAATGAGCTGCCAATTCACTGCCATGGCAACACTGTTAATCTAACTTGTTTTTAATCTAACACTTTTGTGAATCAAAACAAAACAGACATTTTCAAATGTGGACCAATATACAGTACCTCTATGCAACTGTCACACCAACTCTAATGTATACCATATACAGCTTTTTATTGGATTCAGAGCCTTACATGTGGCAACACGGTGATGAGCCGTAAGATTAAAAAAAGAGTTTCCCCTTTGGGATTAATAAAGTATTTCTGATTCTGATTAGCGCTGGAGATTAAATGATTAGTCGGTTATTTGAGCGATAGAAAATGAACATTGGCAACTATTTTGATAATCAATTCAAAACATTTTTTAAGTGAACTATCTGGTTCCAGCTTCTCAAATGAGAATACCTGGTAGGTTTTTGCCCTCTATCTATTAAACAGAATATCTTTAGGAATCATATGATGAGGTTTTGATAATATTTGCGAATAAATTATGGGTAATATTTTGAGACATTTTATGGACCAAACAATTCGTCAAGCATATAATCAAAAGATGAATAAATAATGGAAATAATCATTAGTTTAGGGCTGCAACTAACGATTATTTTAATAATTGATTAATCTGATCAAATTTAAAAAAGCGTTAATTTCCAACCCTTTTACTCAAAAACAAAACTGACAGTGCAAAAACTCTTCAGAAGGTGCACAAACAGGTTTCTCCTTGAACATCCCTGAGCTGTTAAAGTAACAAAAAACAAATGGACTAACACAAAAAACATACACGTCTGCTTTACATTTGCTAAATATGTAGGCTTTTGTTTTTAAATAAAGTGCACAAAAAGATGGATATTTTTGTTTAAAAGGACCTGGGCTTTCAGAACAATAAATCTTTTTTTGTGAGGCTATGCTGCCACAGTTTGTCATGTGAATGCATCACTATGTCTGACTGGTGAAACAGAATTACGTGATAATTGTTGCTACATCTGATTGGTGAAATGGAGTCATGAGGTAGATGTAGTGGCTCTCTCTGGCAAAAATATAGTGTAAAATATGTAGAATGAATGTAAAAGAAAGTAACGAGTCGAGTGTAGCCCAATGTAGTGGAGTAAGAGTAGCATTTTTTTGTTCAGAAATCTACTCAAGTACAAGTAAAAAGCATGGTGCAGTAAAACTACTCTTAGAAGTACATTTTTTTCAAAACGTTACTCAAGTGAATGTAACGGAGTAAATATAACTCGTTACTACCCACCTCTGAGATGCATAAACTCACTTTCTCTCACTTCCTGTCACTTTTGCATATCTTGCAATTAACACACGTTTTCGATGTATTTAGTGTGAAATGCTCCCACACCTTGGAAGACTTGAGTCGTACTGATTTCTCTGCCTCCGCCATGCGTTTTAGAACAATGTTACGGGTCTCTCCAATGGTCTGCCCGCTACCTCTGCTCTGTTTTTATTGTTGTTCCCCTCTGTTTTGCGCTCAACTGCGCCTTTTCTCCGTGTCTTATTGGGTGGCGTAATAATCGTGCGACACAATGAATCGAGAATGAAATTCTTTGCCAACTCCTAAAAATCGATTTTTATCGATTTTGTTGTTGCAGCCCTAGCTCGTCCTCATAGCATCAATATAAGTGACTAAATCTCTTCATACAGCTCGTATTTATAGCTACAATATAGGTGAGCAATATGCAGGTACATACAGTAAGACCTGGACAACAAGACCTTGACATCAGTTGAGCTCATGGGAATGTCAACACCAAAGATAAACAGTATAGTTGAATCAGTTTTTCTTGGTCACTATGACAACAGCTTCCTCCCATCATTGGCCACACACAGTTTGTTCTAAACGGATAAGCACATCGACCTGAGCCATCACTGCCTCGCAAACAGACAGGGCCACTAAGGCAGAGCACTGTTACTGTGACAAAAAAAACAAAAAACAACAATAATTGAGTTCCTATCTCTGGAATTTAATAAAGAAGCTTGGATGGAAAATTACAACAGCCAAGTAACAAATTTAACAAACATGACTGTATGACCACTTTAAAGTGTTAAATGGAGGCAGAGAAGCTGTCATGTCACCACCCGGGTACAACACGGTCAGCTGACCACCACATTTTGACAATTTACAAAGTGATTAAAAATAATGACTGATTTTTATCTGCACAAAAAAGACACTCACTGAAAGAAGTAGAAAAATGATAACCGAGCTTTGAAAAGCTGCCAGATAGAGATGGACTAAATGCATGACAACAATTTGACATTTAATATTTTTCACAAGTTATCAGAGAGAAAAAAAGGAGCTCAAACTCAGCAACCAAGCTGCCATTTGTGTTTTTTGCCAAGAGACAGAATGAGAGGCAAACATTATCTAGGTCCCCTGGCCATGCTGAACAGAAAAAACTTCCATACATCCCAAATGCTTTTTCACATTTTCAATCGATCTCCCAAATTTGATGTTTTCTTGATGAGATAAAGAAACAAAACAGAGACTGATTTACTGACCCATTTCCATTCTTTCATGGTTTGCCATAAACTTAATTGTCTATTGAGTAGTTTAACAATAGTTTTTCACTATTCTCATGAGTTTAGTTTTAAAGAAAAAAACTAAATTTTAATAGTCCTGGTATAACTGCTCAATGATAGGAAAGAATTTTACACAGTTAACTATAATATCTTATTACAAAAGGAAACGCTATAATTTCTTATGGGAAAACAATATGTAAACATTTATGTAAAAATGTATCCTCAGGCTATAGGACACTTTCCTTGGGGAAGTCCTCAGGGATCCAACTTAGGGCCCTTATTTTTCCTTATTTATGTAAATGATCTTGACTTACTGCAGCATTTATATTTTGTTTGCTTATTTTTTTTGTCAGGTGATGATTACAAACAATTTCATAACATCAGAAGTCATTGTATTAGCTCCAAATGTTATACTTCTGTATGTATATACATGTCTTGTTTTGTATGACCAACAGTGTATAACCCAAAGATATTCAATTAACTGTCATAGAAGACAGAGAAAAACATCAAATCATCACATTTGAGAAGAAGAAAAGAAAAAAGGCAGATTAGTTTCCTGTTGATCTACTAATTTACTGTTGCAGCTCTACAGTAAACCATTCTTCAAAGCTGTGTGTTTAACACTGGAAAGGGTACAAGACAAACCATTGGCTTCTCTTGCAAATTCCATCATTTTCCAGTCTAATTTAGCAATTTGACATTGTGTGTTGTTTTACACTTTTCAAAAACATGTTCAAATGAAATAAAAACAAAAAATATATGGTGAAACATTTATTCCTTTATTGTTCCTACACAACTCGGTTAGCGATCAATATTCCCTGATCTATAGCAAGAGGCACTGAGCAGGAAGGTGTGACTGGGCGGCATTTGTATTCTGCTGATACTGTTTGGTAAAGGCCATCTCTCTTCTCAAGCTTTCTATGGAATTCTGGGCCATTTTTTTTTTTAAAGTGGATGGCCAATAATGAATTAAGATTAGATGCAATAACTAGACTGTTCTGTCTCATAAGTCACATAAACTTTCAGGAAAAACGAAAAGATCACAGCCTTATTGGAAGTATGTAGTCTTATGTAAGCAACTACAATGCAAATTCTCATGAACGACAAAATAAATCTCTTCAATTACTTTTCACATACAACCACAAAAACATGGCTGTGCCTGCAGTGTGTAGTGATACTTGAATGTGTGAGAAAAGCCATTACTGCTCTTAAAATGGTGTGAAGGATGAAAATTGTGGTTCTCATAAGATTTTAATTAATTTTGAATTACACTTATTATGTCTTTAAAATACAGATGAAATTTGAAAATTTAGCCCTGAGTAGTAACAGGATGGTATTAAAATCAAGATTATAAAACAAGATGATGCACTCTGGTCATGAGTCTTCAAATCAAGGAAAATATAAAAACACACATTTTGGGAATTAAATTCAACTATTATCTTAGTTACAGTACAAAGACTACACCCTGTAAGGGTGATGCCATGGCTGGCTGTTACATTTCAGGCAATTTATCCATTTGACTATGGTAAAATTTAGAGCTGAAATTATTAGGCGGTCAGCAGAAATTAAATCTCCAAGTATTTTCATAATCAACTAAAATTTTGGTCACCAAAAAAAAATTAAAAATGCTAAATATTATATGGTTCCAGATTTTCAAATCTGAGGATTTGTCCCTTTTCTGGACTAAACACTTACTTTAATTAGTCAAGAAAACAAACAGCAGATTCACCAGAAATGAAAAATAATTGTTAGTTGCAGCCCTAGTACAATTCATTATTAAATCACCTTAAGGAGTTGCTGGTCTAAAATAGGTAAAAAGTAGATTCGATATTGGACTTACAATCGTCAGGTGGCCTGATATGACTCCATTGGAATGCCCATGTTGGACTGTGTCTGCTGGATGTGCAAGTAAGCAATTGTTTGCCAACACATAAGCCATAATGACTTGATATCAAGCAGTATGGCATGACTGTCTCTGTGACTTTGTTTTAGAGTCTGTCTGGCTTGCTTAATGCAGCCTTAACAACTCTATAAGGACATTTTGGCAACTAGAAATAAGGTCAAAGGCAAATTAAAGTTTGTAAAACACTCATCTAGGCATCACTTTGAGGACTCGTTTTTCTATTGCGGTGACTGCAAAAACCACACATCTACAGTCTCCTGGAGCAACAGCTGGTATCGTGTCCCACACATTCTGCACCATCTGTCAGCTGTGTCATCAGGACAGAACAAGATGTAAGTGTGAATGACTCAAGGCATGTGCTGTCCACGCCTGCTCAACAGGAAAACACAGCAGATAAGAATCTTGTTATTTCAACGTTACTGGGAATAAAGATTAATTATCATCAGTGAAATCATTGTAGTTCTACGGGGTAATGCATCTCGATAGTCCACTGTCTGTGTGAATAGCATAAACTAACTTGTGGCAGGTATTTTTTTTTGTTTGGGCTTGAACTACACCAGGGCTGGTGTTTCAATGGAAAAAAATGCACCATTTTGACAAGCAACAGCATTCAATCAGGCTTGATATAACTGATACTAACCTATAAGTAAATGACTCTGATACTGATACGCCTGAGGACACCTCTGTTTATATAGCCTCCAAATACTACTCATGCACCAAAAAGCTTAAAATTTTCATGTTAGTCGATTTATACAAACCCCTAGAGATGGATCAATTTGTCATATCATCGATTAAATTATCGACAAAAAATTAATCAGAAACTATTTTGATAATCAATTAATCATTTGTGGCCACTGTCCAGGGTGTACCCCGCCTAAGGCCCGAAGCCACTGGGATAGGCTCCAGTCACCCGCGACCCCGAACGGGAACAAGCGGTAGAAAATGACTGACTGACTGAATTAATCATTTGTGTTTTCAAGCAAAAATGCCAAACATTCCCCAGTTAACTTCTCACTTGTGAGAGTTTTCTTCTTGTCTTTGCCTTATGTGATAGTGAACTGAATATCTTTGTTAGTTGAACAAAACAAGCAATGTGGAGAAGGCCCCTTAGTCTTAGTAGTTGTGAAAGACACTTTCCACTGTTTTCTGATATTTTATAGACCAAACAATTAATTGAGAAAATAATAAACCAGATGTAAATGCCTGTTAGTTTTCTATGATAATAAACTGGGTATGGTTGGGTTTTTGAGTGTTTGACATAACCAATTTCAATATTTCACCTTGGACTCTAGTGATTTGCCTTTTTCACTATTTTCTGACATTTTACAATCAAACAATTAATCAAGAAAATAATCTGTAGATCCTTAAATCCAGTGAATCCAAACACAAATCCAACATTAGTCACTCGTGGATTTAGAGCAACCTGTGGTCAATAACAATAAATGTATGACACTGGTTCTCCTCAACATACAGAGTTTATAATATAGTATTCTTAACTAAGATTCTTAAAATATTTCCAAATTAAACATTATATTATGGAACAAGAAATTACAGATGCATTCATCAAACAGACTGTCAAAGATTGTATCAAGTCCAACTAGGTACAATTCAGTGCTTTACATAACTGTCTTTATGGGTAAATTGAACTGAATGCATATAGAATCTATATATAAACACACATTAAATGTTAAACAACAGAGAGCTGCAGAATCAGAAATAAAGCCTTCTTCAGCATGAGGCTAGAGAATGCAGCAAAAGTATCTTACATAAAACTGACAGTGCTGGGACTGCTGTTGAAAGTTGTGAGACTGGGACAATTTAGAATAAATTACATAATACGCAGGTGACCAAATCAGCGTTGGGAACATCAACAGAAGCAGTGGCTTATTGTGCAGCTTTCCTTGGGATATTTCTAACAACAAATGCTGCTTTTACACGATTTTTGGTTAAAACTGTTTATGACGACACACTGTATCCTTTTTATATCTGTTTGCATCATGGAGCCACAATGCATAAGAAACATACAATTTATTTCACTAAGACTTTTCTAGAATAGTATGTTGGTTATATTATAATTGGGAAGGAACGCGTCATTCAAACTTTGAATTAATGTCTTTGTTCCTCGTGGTGTTGAGCAGTCTGAATACAGCAGCCTTCCTCTAAAACCGGAAGATCTTGTCAATAGGACTAGACAGAATGGAGTTTTTCGCTTGAAATACTCAGGTTTTGGATCCATATCCTAACTAATGAGTAGATTTGAACCAGATCTTGTCCCCAGGAGAGCCTCCATATATTTCACCATATTCCTAAAATTAAGAGCTGGGTTCTGAATTCTCTGGTCTCTAGCTTTGGAATAGGCTTTATTCAGGTCTATTAATGAAAGACTGGCAGGTCGTAAACCACAATTTATTACGATAGCCTATGTAGTTACTGTAAGAGCCCGTGAAGCCAACTGTTCCTGCTTCTTTATAGGTCACTTTAAAGTAGGGCTCAAACGAGTCCTCAAGTAATTCGATTACTAAAAATAATCCATATATTGTATTACACACAACGCACTCTTTCGCACATATTATTACTGTGCACAACGTGCTTACGCCGTGTCTGATCAAAGATTATTCAGAGCGTCTTTGGTGTGACCTGACAGTGCGGATTACAAAAAGGAGAGAGAGAGAGAATAGCGAGGGGTGCAGAGAAGGGACAGGCCAGAGAAAGCGACAGAAAGTTTCCCCAAAAACTCTGTGCAGTGTGAACTAGCCTACCACAATAGCATGACGTCTATGCTTCAGCATCTCAGCAGAGTCCACAGAGTGGACCCAACCAAGGTATATAAAGGCTAGTAAAGAATGAAGTCTACGATAACTATCGCTATACGTAATGGCTAGTTAACAACGTAAATCAGTTTGGTGGCTGGTTATGACGTCCCTAAGTTAGCTAGGTTTTTCTCAAGAAAATAACCACAGAAAATGAAATGCTGCGATCAATTTGTGTATGCCTGAGCTTCATTCATGTTATTATGATAGTCACAGTTCCTGTCCAATCGTTTTTGCCTCCTACAAATGCCACAAAGACAGTAAAAGCTTACGTGCCTTACGCCTGAGCTGTAGTTAAGTTGAAACTTGTAGTTCTGAAAGTTAAGTATATATTACTTTTTTAAAGCAAAAGGTGTTTGTTTTTGAATTTCAGAACATGTTTTCTTTAAAACCCAGAATGTAATATGGCACTAAGCGGGTTTAATTTTGACAAAATATTATTGTATGGAATTTAAGCAATACAAATGTAGATTTTTCTAAAAATTAAATCTATTATTTTCTCTTTGCATATTTACTATTGCTCTTTAATAAAGCAAAAGTATTTCTTATCTAATTACCCAAAAGATGGAATACAGGATTACTAAAATAATTGATAGCTGCAGCCTTCCTTTACATTTAGTCATTTAGCAGACGCTTATCCAAAGCGACTTACATACGAGTGAATGGAAGCAATTATAACACAAGGTAAAAAAAAGCATCAGAAACTAGTCTGTTAAAGCCCAGCACAGTATACAAAGCTAAGGATAGGAAGTGGGTTTTTTTTTACACTTTACTGCAGAGTTGGGCGTACCTCTCAGATAGAGTTCAAAAACAGCATAAAAAAATGCATCTTACATATAGCAAAGACCTGTCAGATCACTCTGTTTCAGCAGTGTTTAATTCATACATTACAATATAATGTATGAATTTATAATTTACTGAATATATTGCATTATCCCCTATAATGAAGCCAATAAAACAACATGAAAAGGGAATCATATTCTTAGGGTGAACTGTGCTAAGGCATAAGCAGCCAGTGGTAGGGTTCCCAATTGATCCCTATGTACATTAGTATTGTATAGAAAATCCAGAGCACAACACTAACTGTCCGTTTTCAGGCTATTTGGTTATCAAATAGAGAACATTACTGCCCCCTCAGCTACATTTTAGTACAATTATCCCCATAATAACCACCTTGTTTCCTTAATGAATGTCCACATGTTCAACCACATGCACAACATGGAAATGAAGGTGGAGACTGATGTCGCAATCACAGTCAAAATGCAGATGAAAGTCCCAGAGTGGCTTGAATGCATTGTGATTTATGAGCAAATTAAAAGGACTCAGGTTAACCATAAAGTCAATGTTAGCCACTAGTAGCTAGTTAGAGACCAATAACACCTTAGCACCAATACTAGTGTTTATCTATCGACTCGTACTTCTTACCTGAAGTAAGTGAAAGTCATTACCGCCATAGCTGTAACATATACAGTAGATTTGTGTACGGCAGGAGCAGAAAATTCAAATGTACTCTATATGACAGCAGATTGCTGGTGAGATGTGACTGCAGAGGAGCTACAGTGCGTCATCAGAGTGGTGCTGCCGTTGGTTTGAAAGGAATGATGCAGCCCAGGGACTATTCTTAGGGTGGCAAACCCTGCAGAGCTACAGACTGTACCGGTCGACAAACTTCTCAAGCAGAAATATAATTTCTGTCTTTTTTTTCCCCCCTGTTAAAAGGTTTTCTTTTTGGGGAAGTTCTTCCTTATTCCAATCAAGGGTCTAAGGACAAAGGGTGTCGTGTGTTGTAACGACTGTAAAGGCAAATTGGGATTTGTGATATAGGGCTATATAAATAAAATGTAATTGAAATAAATGGAGCTGATGTTAGTACAGCAGTCCATAACTCTACAGATATAACATTAAAAGCATCTGTTAATCTGAGTAAGACAATTATCTTGTCAAATTCTGCACCTAAAGCGAGATTATTTTTGGCAAGAAGAACGACAACGGGGTCAATCAAAGTGTCAGGACATAGACATTCATGTCACATCCAAACCTCCACAGTTTTAGTTGAAGATAATAGCTTTCTACAGCAACTTGAAAATTAAGGACAGATATGTAATTGTTGTTGGGCTTTCATCACATCTTGTCAGTGCCCCCACAGTTGGGGAGCTGACAGTGACTGACAAGCAGCAACAACTTTCCAGGAAGACAAAAAAGAAAAAAGAATGGCTTTTTTATACTTTGCAGCGAGAGCAGAAATAGAAAATTCACTCTGTCTCGGGGTGATAGTCAGGGTCAATCAGTTATATGGTTGGAGAGGTACTGTACACATCAGCACTCTCAACATAATAACACTCTGTAGGATGACTAAGAATATAAATTGCTCCAACAAGAACAGAACAGCATATGCTGACATAACTCATTCTTCTCCATCAAAAACCACAGAAGTAAGTAAACTCTGACCCTCCACTCACAGCTACATTACCCATCATCGCGAGAGGACACGCACTTCTCATTTCCCTCTAATCAAAGGAATCCCAGTACTGTGCTCCACCCGACTTTCCAAACAAGTAAGGTGCACGTTAGGCCATGGGCCTAGCAGGCGGTGTGTTTTCCCTCCTGCTGCATTTCCACCCTCAGTCTCAGGATGGAGCCTCAGTGCTAAGGTGCAGCCCACCACAGATAATGGAGAAGGCTAATAATGGTCGGCTAGGATCAATACAACTGCGCTTTGCTGATGGCTCGGGGGTGGGGGGGTGGGGGGGTCATGTGGAGTTTCTAACCTCTGCACCGTCTTACTAAGACATTCTCCTCAACACTGGAGCCTTTATTGAGCCGCTTGCTTGTGGTCTCTGATCGATGGAGAAAAGGAGGTGACGGACAAACATAATGCCCCCTCCCCCCCCATAAGGAAGACAGCAGAGGTTCGCTAAGGGAAAACAGGCAGCTCAGTTGTCTCCGTGTCTGCCTGCCTGCCGTTAGAGGCACGCAGATCCGTTGAAGGGATTCATTAATTTACAGTCAGGAAAAGTGTTAGCAGTTAACAGCCTTCTTGTAATGTTGTCCACAGGTTGAACTAGAAAAATGGCCAAGTCAAAATAATGTAACAGGAGAAACATGGTAGTACACATTAAGCATGGGCCGGTGTGAGATTCTGATGGTACGATAACCTTAGGCACAAATACCATGGTTTTACGGTATTGCACACCTCTATAACGTGTTACTGTAGAATCTCTGGGTAAAAAATATTACGCTTTTTTTTTGCCATTGAACAAAATTGATTTTATTTTTAAATAACTTAGTAAAACTTATGTCAAGTTAACAGTATGAGGGGTTAGTTTTACAATATTAACATTGTTAACAAACCGAACATAAATTGAAATCTTTTCTGAAGACAAAAATAACAGTTCTAAATAAAATATAAATTAATGCAGTCTCTTAAGAGAGCCGAAACCTGCAGTTCAACAAGCCTGCATAGGTTTTTGGAGATATGCTCACGTTCTACACATTTGCTCACTTTCAGTCCAGGTAATGATGCAGAAATGTGAACATGTTCACCTTTACCTGGATTAAGTTTGGAGCGGTGAGGTGAGTTATGTGTCCACTGGAACTGAACACCCTAATAATTATAATAATATCAAATAAATGTTTATCTTTTGTAAAATGGGGTGGGGACACATATTGATTTTATTTCAATATTAATGCACTGATACACATGAAAACACACACACACACACACACACACTCTCCGCATAGCCACTGTTTTTGCTTCTAATGTAAATTATCATTTTTATTTATTTTTTGCATTGATGATTACATGTTAGTGACAGAGATAACCACTGAATTTTGTCGAAATTAATTCAAAGCAAAACACCACAGAGCCATAAAACATGGCGGTGGTGGAGTAGAGACTAATATCGTTTTTCTGCATGTTAAAATGTTTAAGCTTGTTGAACAAGTACTGATAAAGTATTGGCTTTTTACTCACAAAGGTTATATTGCACTTAAAAGTAACAAGCGTAGTTGGAGGAGATCCTCTGTTCTGCTGCTCTGTGTCTGATTTTTTTTTTTTCTGTCGGGGCTGGATGAGAGGCTGCAGTGTGTAAATAGATTACACCACCCTAATCTTAAGTAGTACTTACTGATAAAAGAACCACTGGAGCTTATCAATACTTCGGTCTTTAATAATTTAGCCCAGTGCAGGGGGGAAAAGCTCGGGGGTTCACGTCCTTCGGCCATGATCGTTTGACTGCTCCGTACGCAACCGAGGGGAGGGGACGTGTTGCAGAGTTATTCCTCACAGCTGGGGGATACCCCCTGCACTTTTTGGTTCCTTAATTAGAAGGATATCTGTAAACATTACATAGCAAATTCTAGATATCGCTTTGTGAAAAGTCGTTTTAACTTAGGGGAAAAAACAACTCATTCCGTCGCAACGGGAAATATTAGTGGTTTTGGAACCATTCATTTTCTCAAAATGAGGTGTACCGTCCAACCGGAAACCAGCCCATGCCTATTACACGTATATAAAGCTAATTTTACATGTATAGATGCACCAGGTTACCGATTACTGCAGCTCAAATATAATTCAAGTAATGGGCTGACCACCTGGTTAATTTCAACCCAATACAATGACTCTGACAATGTTAAAGGTTTGGATTCATATTTAATGAAATTCTTCGAAGTGATTATGAAAAAGTAGGTCTACAAAACCAATGTCAGTAGTAAAAGCGCAAAAACCTATCTTAGAAATATCGAGTAAGGGTCAGACACAGTTCAGCCCGAGTGTTGTGGTTAAGGTCAGGCTTTAGTAAAGCCCGGTGCGTGACGGGGTGTGGGGTCAAGCAGAGCCGTGCTCTGTTCTCCAGCATGCAGACTGACAAGCGCTGTCCTCCCTGTGCAAATACTGCAGAGCCTGGATGGACACTGCTCTGCTGTCTGCAATAGTATAGAATCTGATTTGTCAGGATAAACAAATCCCATTCCACGTCAATGCTTTTTTTCCTGACGTACAGCACACACAACATGCTGAGATTATATATGCTACCAAACTGCTGATAGACTACGACCACAAAAATGTGAATTACCTCTGCTGAACCAGAGCCTTTTTAACAGTAGGGAAAAAGCAGAAGGAGCTGCTGGTAGACCACAGCTTTAATGGCATGCTTCCAGTGTGATGGCTTGTTTATTCTGCCTGACATCTTGATCTGGCAGATTTTCAGGAGTGATAGGTCAAAGGAAAGACAACACATTTTTAAATAGTCGGGCTACTCACATTGAATTTGATGATGTCGTATATCAAATAGCGAGGGACGGGGTGACCATTCACCTTGTCAATGATCATCTCCTGCAGAGATAAAGACACAAGTCGGGTCAAGAAAGGGAGTGGGGGAAAAGGAGACAGAGTGCAAAGAGACACAGTTTATAGAAGATTAGTTCTTAATATGCCAAGTCTTAAGGCCATAGAATGCAGAGAATAGTTCCTCTTTGAAAGTACTTCTGCAGGATGGAAACAGCGGGACAGTAGGGCGTGAGTGCTCTCAGGGGGATGCATGTTCAGAGAGGAAGATGCCTGTAGCAATGGGAAGGATAGCAAGGAATTGGGGAGGTGGGTGTGTGGTTTGTATGTATGGTGGGGTCTGGAAAGGACATGAAGCAGAAATAGCACTGCGCATCCATTATGCAAGACTCTCAAGTTGAGAGTCAGGTGCAGCGGTGGTGCAAGACACCCAACAGACACATGATTAGTTTTCAAATAACTGTTATACAACCATGAGAGACAGTGACAGCAGAGATGGGCATGCAAACGTCACCACCGCTAAAGAAGCGTGAGTAAAAATTAGGGTCGCAACTCTGATGCTTTATCTGGCATACATGTGGGAGTGAAGCACTACATTTAGAGCACTAAATTTATTCCCTTTACCCTCGTAAAATATTTAGGAGACTGCCTCTGCTCTACTGCTGTAACTGACAAGTAAAAGAGCAGCAGGTAAGAAGTCTATTAAAGGATCAGCTATTACGCAAAAACAGTATTTTGGGGACTGAAATGCTCACACAGTCAACCACCGCAATTAACTGTGATAGCGCAACAATCAGTCAAGCAAACATGTCCCTTCTTCCTTTAGGAACAATTCTAAAATTGACTTCAGTGCTTCTCAACAAAACGCCTTGTGTATATGAGATCTAACAAAGTATCGATTGCATTTCATTCCTCAACAGGTTCAAGGGACCAAGAAATCATGGTCATTTATTGTTATTTTACAACACAGGATTGCACAAGTTGATTTTGTTTTGGTAGATTTTAAAATCGTACAATGTTAACATCCACGTGTACTAAGTGTTCTTCCTCACTGAGTTGGCGGGCTCTTGTTTTGCTTTTTTGCACATTACCGCCAACTGCTATTGACGGAAGGAAGCAATCTGTATTGTGTCGCCTCAGTACCAACAAAATGAGGATCTGCTCTTGAAAACATTACTCTATAGTGCTAAACAAATTCCTTTTGCCTCTGTATACAGGAGGCAGATCTTTTTGGTCCCAACATCTAGCAGTGCAAGCTGACGGCACTTCCACATTGGCTTCACCAGTAGTGGTGGGTGCCGTAATCTGTTGTGTTACAATTAACAGTCATCAATCAAAATAATTAACTCATATCTGACTGGACACAGCACCAAACATCAACATTCACATGCCAGTGCCGGACTGGTAGAGGGGGGTGAATGGGAGGCATGCACGGCACTTTAGGAGAGGTTGGAGACAAGAAATGATGTCATTCCAGGAGGCTGCCATCATTATGCATCTGGTGCACTGAACTGTTGCACAGACACAGAACAGAGGATGAATACATTTATGTGACCAAAGGAAACCGCCAGGAATTCAATCTACATTGCACAGTCATCCAGTACTGGGACTCAAGATGATGTAAAGCTCATTAAAAACTGTACTACAAAACGGCATGTAAAGACAAAGCCCAGTGCCTTTGGGCTAAAGATGAAACATATCAGACAACACAGCTGGGCTTCTACAGGGCTCACCGTAAACAGCCAAACACAGCCTCTCTGAACCGAGAGCCAGAAGCATCAACAGATGAATAAATGCGCGTCAAAACAAACCTTGTAGCAATCTAAACATACGTTCACACCGCTCCTTCAAAGGAACACTAATACGCTGCAATTGGATGTCCTGTCTGGGTGAGCAAACTAAATTCGCTGCATCAATCAGCAACTGTTAAGCCAAGAGGAAGCACAGACCTATTTTACATAAAATTGCTCAACTCTGACTAAACGAGGCCAGGAGCAAAACAAAAAACAATCACAGGCAACTTATCTGTTATCTCCGGTACAGGAATACCAAACACAAACACTGCCAGACATTTATAATCAAATTTCAGCTGACTACATGAACATGCAGAAATGTTGGGCCTTGCCTATGTTGTCAGTTAGGGAGTGTGATAATGACTCTAAACAGCACAAACATGCCAATAAAAATCTGAGCCTGGTATTACAGGGTGAGGATAAGTCGCCGACCCCCGCCGCCACCCCGGGCAGCACACCGCTGAGCACGACAACACAACACAGTGCGGAACAGAGAGGCAACAGTGACTGTAAAGCATTTCAATAGCTATTTCTCCAGGACATGGATGATCCTTTTGCTGTTAGCCGACTTTGACACGCTCTACCATCAGACTGAAACATAACCAGTTGCCAAACCTAAGGTGAACGCAGATTATCTGTAAGACTGAGCTGCAGGTCGCAGACGGATGGGACATGCAATGCCAGCCAAGATAGAAACCTCACCCTATGGGATTTTCAGGAAGCAACAAGAGAAGCTGGCACAATACATAACAATCCAAAATAAAGAGAAGCATTAGAAAGAACAATAACTCACCCCATCCAACAGAGTATTGGATAAGTGGACACGTGGATCCTTCCGGAAAGGAAACTCTAGGTTCGCTATGTGGAAGATCGTGTTGTCTCTGTCGATCATGAACACTTCATTTTTTCCGTTGATCAGCATCATGTACCTGCAGGAGGAGAGGATGAACCATTATGTAGTTGTCATTACAAGATCGCAAGTTGTATTTGTACCGGTCACTGTGTTAGAGAGACTCTCGATGGACCGCTACGAGCTAGCATTTCCACTAGTGAGCCAATCCGTTAGCATGTTAACAGATTAACTGCCCACTATTGGCTGTTTTTATTACAATACAGACCACACTGGCTGTGGGTTTCATGATGTTGTTTAATGAGTTCTTATTTAAAAATGTTAACAGCTGCCAAGCAGGAGGTCTAGAGGAAGACCAAAGAGGAGATTTATGGATGTAGTGAGAGAGGGCATGAAGTTAACTGGTGTGAGTGAAGAGGACGCAGAGGACAGGGTTAGATGGAGGCGCGTGATTCGCTGTGGCGACCCCTGAAAGGGAGCAGCCAAAAGGAAAAGAAGAAGATTTAAAAATGTTAACAATAGATACATTTATGCAGGAATGAATTACTGAAAATGACGTTTGTTGTATTGTACGAATCTTTACTAGTCATTAGGAAGTCTTTTTCTAGGTGACAGACCCACACGTTAAAGGATTTAAAAGAATATCCTGTGAACTGTAATACAGAAATTGTTCAAGTAATTTATGTTGAAGGGATCCTTAACGCGCCTAAAATCTTGGCTACAAATCTTAAGTATTTCTCTGTAACATTAAATATTCATGACTAAATAAGCAACAATCAAAGTTAAATAACATCTTTAGGTGGTATTTATTAAGAAAGTGCGAAAGCAGAAATAGAGAAATCTCTCGTGTGAAATAAACCAAAACTGTTCAAACTGAAAATAGTGTGTTCATGTAGGACCCCGTTACTCATAGTAAGGAGCTTACTGAGAAGATGCGTTTTCAGGGGCTTCAAATGTGGTTTTCAAAGAAAATCGGATTAACTAGATTATGTTCACATGAATATTCATAAAGGGTATAATGTAATACTTGCTACAAGTCTTTAGTTTGTTTCCCCTCATTGTTTTTACATTTGAAAATTGGATTAATTATATTCAAATCACAATTTGTCACAGTCGCTTCTTCACCGACAATTACACCTTGTTGTGTTAAGTGGATGCAAGCTAGCAAGACTGCCGAAAGGTAACAGGGCCACGTGACCCTCACCTTGCGGATCAGAGCTGGCTGTCAGGAGCCTGCAGACTACAGTTGGCTGCCCTTGCACAAGTGGTCACGTGCATGATATTAAAGCACAAAATAAAATAAGAAATAAAAAAGCACTTTTGTTTAATTGAGGCAAAATGCAGAATCTCTCCATTTCAGGCCCAGTATGTTTTCTGTGGGATCATCATCATCAACTATTACGACCCTTGTGACAATAACACGTCATGCATTGCTCTGCTTAACTTTCATTCCTCCAGACAAACAATGCTGCCTATAATTTTCTTTAATTAGTTTATTTGGAGGACTTAATATGGTAATCATACTCTAAAGCTGAATTGCTGTGAGCAAAGAGAAGCAACACTTGAGATTTGGGTTTCACTCTGCACTACAAAACAACAAACACTGTTTTTCTCTGATGTGCAAATTGGTTGTGTTCAATTCAAACCAAACAAAAAAGGTGACTGCGTAAGAGCTTTTATCATGTCTGAGAAAAGAGAATTAAGATCATCAGCCAGATACCTGCTAATTACAACATATTACCAAAGCAATCACTTTTCCTTTAATCCACTGTAGCTGTGCTGTATTAACCAGACAAATCTGCGAGCTCCTGTTCTACTCGCTCTGGCGGATTCGCCTGGTCCCCCTCCCATTCAGACAGATTTCCAGCCTACCTGGATCTGGTCAGGCCAATCACAACCGTGTATTTAATATGGGGTGGGTTTAATACGATGACTGGACAGAGGAGCACATTTCTGTAAACAACCAGGATGGCTGCCGTTGATGTGGAACGTTCTGTTGAATCTGCTATCGCGTCGGTATTAAACGAACTGGATTATGATGGCAAAAACAGCAACCCTCCTTCACAGACATCTCGAGGCTACACCATCACAACTCTGCACGCTGTAGTCCGTGTATAGCTTTCCATCGCTCAGCGCTACATTACACGTTTCGTTGCTCTGATTGGTTGTAGGTCTATCCAATGGCATCCAGAGGCATGTTGGTCTGTGCCTGTGCATAACCCCCCTTGGATATGGACTGATACCCCTTTTCCACCAAAATTAACCAGGTGCCGGTTTCAGAGCCAGTGCGAGAGCCATTTCGGAGTTGGGTCGACTGACGAGCCTTCTAAGAACCCGTTTTTGTTTCCACTGGCTACGGAGCCAGCACAGAGCCAGGACTCACGTGACCGTATACGTCACATCTTTCCCGGTAACGCTAGCGCGGCAGCGCCGAACACAAACACCGACAACAATCGCAGATGTTGTGTTGCTATTTATGTTCGCCGTAGTTTGTACAGACGGAGATTACGAGCGAGAGTAACGGTACGTACAGAACATTTATTTTTAACAATAACTCAGCTTTAGCCTCAGCATGTTGCTACCCTCCTAGCATCAACTCTGCTGATAAACGATCACACTGCAGTTAAATAAAAATGTATTAAGCGTTGGTGTAAGAAGCAGAAGTGAAAACCGTTCGTCTTGTCGGTCGCGGTAACCCCGCCCCCAGCCGCCGCAGTAAGCGGCGCTTACTTCTAGCCCAGCAACGAGTTGGTGCTAGTTAAGAACCACTTTTGCTGGCTCCGAGCTGGTGCTTTGGCTGTGGAAACAGAAAGAACCGATTAGAAACTTGGCTCTGGCTCCGAACCAGCACCAGCTACACCTCGGTGGAAAAGGGGTAAGAGAGGTTCCAGACTAATTCGCATATTCAAGATCGGTCTGGTGATGTCTGGCTAGTGCTTTATAGGAACTATCATTGCAAACAGAGAGCCTTTTCGAACAGTGTGACTACTTGGCAAAGAATATCCACATCCCAACTACCAACTTTTACCAAGTACCTCTATGTAAATAAAAGGTTTCTTACGATGACTTGCAAACAAATTCTCTTTTCTGTTGCAGTAGTCCCCGGTTGCCTTGCACCAACACTAAAAGCCTTTACTTGTAGGAGATTACGCTATCTTCAAATTGCATACATCACCAGTGCTTAGGTGATTTGTTTGCATGAGCACGGAGCTCAACTAATCCACGGCCAGCCTTTGCAGGTGAGATAAAGCATTTTAAAAATCATTTCCACAGTCTCCCACAAATTCAACTCGAAATAACGTACTGAAAGGACACTCGGCAGCAATCCTTAGCAACAATTGACAAAACAAATGTAATCCATTGCAGTAGTTCTACAATATATAGTATCATTATTTAAATGTGTTAAGATGCTCATTCATGGTGTTGTACCTTGTTGTAATTATGTGATTAGACAGAATTACACTGCAGAGGTTTTACTGTTATTTTCTGCGTCTTATTCGGTATATTTCCCTATTTTGGCTTCAGTAAAATTAAAATTAACTAGAACCAATAGAGAAACTCCAAAGAGAGAATATTGCTGGAAAACTACTTTTTCCATTCACGATTGCACTCGACAGGGAGATTTGAAAAGTTGAGAGCAGTGACTGTTACTGTGTTAAAATAGCTGTCAAAATAGGCCATCTTACCAGCATGGGTCACGATATGAGCACTTGGCTGGTATTAAATTTGACTCCACTCTTCCTCCACATTATGCTCACAGGTGTGCCAAGTTGCTGGAGCATGAAGCACAGACATTAAGAACCTTACACTTCACCTTTTAGACTTTTATCAGCCTTATACCGCCATCTCCACTCTCAGAAATACTACAGTGGAGAGGGAATATCACAAGTGCACACTTCAGGTGTGAACTCAAATTTTCTATGTGAGGGCACAATCTTCTCCGGACGTGTAAACTTTAAAAAGTAATTTGTTAACAGCTCTCATTCCATATGAGCTGATCTGTTACACCCCATCTGGTAAAAAAAAAAAAAAAAATCATCCAAATCATTTGAAACCAAATTACAATTTCAAGCAACCATCCTTCTCTGCATGAGCTGCTCAATTTATAAAGAGTAGCCCTAATATGTGCCATATGACGTAATGTGTCAGTCTGATTGGCGCTAAATTAAGTTATGCTAGATTAGTTACTTGTGTGAGGTCAGTTTGTTTATTAGTTCTTACATTTATTAATAGATTATATAAATTAGGGTTGAACACATTCTAATTAAACAAATTGGGAAAAAATGAAACCTCCATATAATCAAAGTCACTGTCATACATCAAATTAATTGTCATTTTAAACAACAAAATATACAGGCTTGGTGACAAACTATAATAGTCTACATATAATATATAATATCCAGAGATGCACACGTGCAAGAGAAGCGTTCATACCAAATGTTCATTGTTTGATCAACGGAGTCGGCTGATCATTGAGTTGGCAGGCATTATAGGCAAATTCAAATGAGGGACAACAAACAAACAAACAAAATCCTTGATCCTCCCTTCTGTTGGTTCCCAAAGACGAGCAGAAAAGATGGGCCACACCCAAAAACACAGGCACCATTGTTGCCTTTGTGTTGTCCTCCAGAATTGTCCTCAACTGTAACAACAGTAAGCATTCACTGTTGAAAGATCTTTATCCAACTGCTTTGTTAATGCTGTAATTTACTGGGATGCAAGCTTTTCTGTTACCCTGAAAATTAAATGGATTTACAAAACACAATTGTTATTTCAATATAATTGTATTTGGATATAATGACTCTCAGCATGTGCTTCTGTAATATTAGCATACCCTGCATCACCCCAGAACTGCTGGTTTTAATTCACATATGGGCATGTGACACCTACAAGCTTCCGGCTCACGAGAGGCGAGAGAGACGCAACTACTTTGAGTCACAACAGGGCATTACAGTCACCATTAAAACTGATAAAAAGGTCTAAATGTCTAAACAAGCTGCTGCAGAAACATTCTAAGTTGTTATATCTAAAGCAGCAACAAAGAATGATTTCCATTATCAAGTAAATTGATTTTTTGTTTTAAGTATCAATTCATTGTTTCGTTAAAGATGTCAAGAAATAAGTGAAAATGCTCATTAACATTTCTTAGAGCCCAAAGGGACATCTTGAAATATCTTCTTTTTTTCTGAAAAACAGTACAAAAGCCAAAGATATTCTGATTACAATAATAGAAAAATCTAGAAAAGCAGCAAATCACCATACTTGGGAAACTGGACGCAGCGAATATTTAGCATTTCTGCTTGAGAAATTACTTGAATAATTAACCGATTATCATAATTGTTCCCAGTATATTTTCTGTTCATCAACCATTTGATAAATCGACCGATTGTTCCAGTAGTAAGTGCATCGCAACATTTTGTTTTCTGGTTCATTAGTTAGACTGGAGCGGGTGCGGCGTTATAGTCTTTTGTGCTACGCTGTTGTGAAGAGCAACTTGATAATAGTGTACATGACTTGACAGTAAAAAAAACACACGAAAAAACCAAACCCAAAAGTTACTTATTGATAAATGTAGATGTTCAGCTATCTGGTGGCTTCATTACATGCAGCTTATGAACCCAATTACACTTTGCGAGCTGCCTGCTGCTCTTTCACACAAAATACCAAGTGGTGAATAAAGCAGGATGAACTAATGTCCTAATGAGCAACTGCTATGTTTCCAAAGGTTAAGTATCCTAATCAATGCCCCTGAAAACAGAGGCTAATTATCGTGTAGCTTTAACACATCGGGGGATTTATGCCATGAAATGGTGCAGGAAGCTTTGATGGCGTACGAGAGAGAACACAGGCTGAAGGAATGCACAGAGTATGATGACAGAGATGGATTTGAGATAGATTAATGACTTCCCCAATGACAAGGCTATGCATTTCTCATACCTGCTGTGACTCTCTACCATTATCACAAAGGGATTAGATGTAATAAATATGCCATCAATGCCAGCTGGTTCAAAGTGGGAAACTTGACAAGCTGCCAAGAATGAGTGTGTGTGCAAAATACTTGAGCAGAACTGTGCCTTTTAGAAGGGTTGCACTAAAAATACAGTTGTCCAATTTTATACTGTAAGGCTACAACTTCTGATTGTTTTCATTGATCTGCTGAATGTCTTCATTCTGCTTAAATGAACCCTTTGGTTTATAAAATTTCAGAAAATAGTACTAAACACAACCACAACCAAAATCACTAAAAGACCTCATGTGGGTTTTTCCTTCAATTTTTCACCCATCTGTAAATCCTCACACTGGAGAAGCTGGGACCAGAGAATGTTTGGTATTTTTGCTTGAGAAACTATTTAAACAATTAATCAATTATCAAAATAGTATCCATATCTGTTCCACTAATCGTTTCGGCTCTACTATAGTATCACAATAATGGCAATTTAACCTCACTAAGACAAAAAGCAGCATTCTAAATAAATGAGCTACAGTTAGGTCAGCAGAGGGGTGTAACAATGGGTTGACCATTGACCAGAATTAATAAAAAAATATTTGGAAAAACTGCTATTTAAATATGAGGCTGTGGTTTGGGTTCTGAAAGATATTTCAAATGGCTTTTAATATCATACAGATTACAACCAAAAAAATGACAGAAACTCCATAAATAAGAAATCTTCTACAAAATAAACAAATGAAATAGTTTCTATTCCCCTTGTTATTTTTTGTACAAAAAGACACGTATCCATGACAGCGAAAAAGAACTGCCCTCTCAAGAAAATGCACTCGGTGTCAATCACTTTTGAGGCACACTTTGGTGTGGAATTACCGTCGAGTACTGAAGGAATTACTACTTTCGGAGGCTAACCTGACAGCACAATTTTTCAAAATGGCAGTGAATATGTAGTTACTGTTGTAATACCAAGTGAAGTGGGATGAGAAGAGTCGAAAACCCATCAGCTTCACAAAAAGCTCCTGTCTTTGATAAATGCTCTTCTTTTTAGTACTATTCTCAAAAGCTTCTCAAGCAGACTGGCCAAGGAAAGTGGTAATCATAACCCTCACCGCACCCTTCAGTTAAAAGAGATCGGTGGAGAGCTCAGAGCGATGAGTTTGACCCCCCTCCCCCTCCAGTCATGACAGGAGAGAGCAACAAAACACTAGCTTTAAGATATAAATCAGGGTCATCCAAAAGTCTTGTGGAAACTGCAGGGAAAAACTAAAAATGTGGGAGGAGAAGGAGAGAATTATGAGTGGGCCAGATATAGCTGCACTTTACATTTTCAGGGTGGGAAAATGCCTTCATTGTGTGAGGACACACAATGAAGGCATTAAAAAGACGTAAAGCCAATGAAGACTGCACTCAATAAGAAAGGGAACATGAAATGCCTGGATGGCTCAGTTTAGTCAAATGATGATTCCCACAGCATCATTAGTTAGGAAGATCCTCATGTGCAAAGGGAGGAAATATTTTTATCTCAGAAAAGGACGAACGTCTGAGAAACAGATCGCACGGGTCCCAACAGAGAAGATCTGTCAACCAGCGGGGGCACCACAGGTCTGCACTGAGCAGGAGTGGTTCCCCTGCTGTCTAATTGGCCAGTTAGCCATGGCTAATGCTGTCAAGCACGTTCAGAAGAACGCCGAGGGAGACCATGATTGCTGTGTATACCATATCCATCTCTCCCTCTCTCTGAAGTTATGGTAACAGCAGCCAATGTATGACCAATCGGAAAATAGTCTGATTTAATCTGATATGCTCCTCGCCTGCTTCCTCCTTTCCGCTCCCGTCCTCTGATGGGTGCTGCGAGCCTCAGATTTTATCCTTATCCCCGAGCACCGTCCCCCCGAAGCACTTTAGCCTTAATGAGGCACAGTGGACCATTGTGAGGGCTTTGCCAGTCTGGTCCCACGGCAAGACTGAGAGCAGCTGAGCTCCAGGGGAGGTCTTAGATCAGACCCAGCAGCTTTGCACATCATTAGTGGTGTGTGAACGGCCAGGACTACTCTCTTATATCCAGAGAGGCCAGGTTGATTTCTCATTATACAACAGAGTTCAGAGTCAAAACAAAATATCAGTACATCAGGCACATTGGCACGTACTATATATGTTTGATTTGGTGCTGTTCAGACATTTTTTGAAAAAGTTACATGCCAAAAACAGTGCTACAAATTGCCCTGTCCGAAAGTCAGGAACATTTGCTTCATATCACATTAGATAGTTTTGTGAAAGGTGCGTCCATTTTCTTTGGTAAAACCACAACTGTCTTGACATCAAATCACTGCAAGAGAGAAACATGTCTCATCCCTCCTAATTTGCCAATTTACCCAAAACCAAATCTGGTGTTAGCCCTGTTGGGAGCGTCTCATCCGGTGCAGCCCCGAATGCTTCCCATAAAAAAGCTAAGGAAAGCAGATGTGCACTTCATTGGCGCTGAGAAGGTTGACCAGAGGTGCGTTTGCAAACCCAACAGGTTAGTCTTTTCTTTTGTAAAAACCAAAACATACACACTTCTAATAAAACATGAATCTCACATTTATACAATTTTTTTAGCAAATGCACTTGTGGTTAACTTCCCACCTCCAAAGCTTCCTTAGGTTTTACAATGGAAAGCATCCCAAACAGGGCTACTCTGGCATTAATAAAGATAAGTTCCTTATTTAGATGTAACCAAATTGCTCAAAGCTTAAATTTCTCATGAGAAATCACAAAAAACTAATACGCAGGCTAATAACCTAGCCACAACCAAACCGTAAAAGTAAGGCATGTAGGGAAGCACAATCTGTCACATAAACCGCCGCTGAGTGTGTGCTCAACAAAGCTTGACTAACTCACATTATAGCTTTTGCAACTCCCGTCCCAGTGGTTCGTTTGATATAAAGCATTATAGAGCATGTGTACTAGTACATAAATGTGCCATAATGCAGTTTACAAATTCCCTGGTACACAATTTCTCTTTGCCATTCGGAGCCAATGATGCACAAAGTCGCAATAAGAAGCCCGAAGTTTTAGTAGCAATATTACCCTCAGAGGAAGGCAGAGTTTTGGTGCAGTCTGGTGTACAAGCATCCACTAAGCAGCCTTATAGACATCATAAATAAACTCAATAACCAACAGAGATGGTAAAACGCAAGTAATAATTCTCTGAAAATAAAACAACAAATAAACAGAAAGCAACTATGTTAAACTCTCTTACACTCAAAACATCCAACCTGGCACATCAAAGAAAACCGGGAATTATTGATCCCTCGCATTAAATGAGTGACTGAAGTGGTAGTTAGGGATAGGAGAGGACTTTGGCTTTCTCAATTTTCTACTCAAAGTCTATCTCGAGTCCAATCTCTCTAATAAAGTCCAAGTTTAGCAACTTGTTTGTTTAAAGTCCCATGGACATAATTGGCCCACCTCCCTCCCTCTCTGGGGCACAAACCAATCTAGCCCTGAGAGAAGGCTCTACAACAACTTGATTAAAAACCCAACTCAGCCTATGTTTCCCCTCTTGGCAAACCCACTGATTTTGCTGTCCTTTGCAAAGCCCATTAGAAGCCATCTTCTTGGCAGATAGCAGGCAGTGACAGTTTTCTCACTGTATGACTGGTCTGTGCATCAGGGAAGGCTGCAAAATATTTTTAGGTGAGAGGGGTTGGATCAGTACTTTTGTCAGCATATTGTCGGTTATTGTGCGACTGAGCAAAGCAGTTAGGCTGTCAGAATTGTTGATGCTTTGCTAAGAAGAGGCTGCAGAATCATCCATGTGGGACTGAGAGGAAGTCTGTCAGATCGTTAGATGATTTTGAAAATTAACACATTTGCTCATTCGCATGAAATACAAAAGGAAATTAATCATTGTAAAAGTAAGAATGACTTGCATTAGAATGGGAAACTTTCTTATCTTCCCCCAAGTAACAAAGGGAAGCTGAAAGGATTTGGAATGTGTAATTCTTAAATGAGAACCTCTGGCAATAAATAGAGAAACAACTTTCCGTACCACCTTGAAGAGACAAATTTCCTATTAAAAATCCACTTCAGGTCTTAAAAATGCCACTGACTGGAAAGTAGGACATTTAATAAGAAATTCTCTGCACACTCTGTGCAGTGCATGGCGAGAATAATAAATTAAGATCACACTGCACCACTGCAATCGCTAAGCCACACTGAAAATGTACAAAACCTCAAAACTCATTTGATGCATTGCATTACAAGGCTTTAATACTGGTGTTTGTTGTCCATCAACCTGAAACATTGTCCAGATTTAATGAAGACCCACACCTGTGGAATTTTGATCACCAAAAAATCTGACAGATTAAAAAAAAATAAAAATAAAAATTAGAAATCATATTGCGATTACTTTGACAAATATTACGACTGCAATATGATTCACGAATTAGTGGGAATGATCATTTTTGCATCACAATTTTCATTTTCAGTGAAAAAACTATCAAAAAATGATGATTTTACATTTGTTGGGTCTGTACCAAACAAACATGTTTTCTTACATCTAGAGAACAAGATTTGGAGGTCAGCGCCTCTCTGCAGGACATCATTATAAAGCTGTTTTGTCACACATTGTTACCGTTATCAAAAAATTGCAGTTTCTCCAATTTGGATATTGCACTTGGCCATATTGCGATTTAGATAATATTTCAATTAATTGTGCAGCCCTATCTTCTTTTTTAAACCAAACTGCCTCTCACCATCACTTCTTTTGTGCAAACTCAATTTTACACTAGAGCCAAACTTTTATGAAAGACATGGCCATTGGATGAATTAAAATGCATAGTGGTTCAGGCGAGGCACTAGTAAGGTAGCACACTTTAAAATAAGCTGTGATCCATTTCTCAGTCCAATAGAATAAGTAATATCAGACCAAAAGGAGACAATAACAGGCTGTCCCTCACAGACAGAATAAAGACTCTTCACTTTCAACATGCGCCTATACATATAAGCATTCCCCAAATGAGACTACAACATTATTACCTGCATGCAGACAACAGCAAGGCTACAACTGTGTGAATATCCACAAGAAGGCATCCATCCTTTCTGCAAATTCACATAACCTTTGTCAGACATACTGCATAGCCCGTGTGTCAAATTTCCAAGACATAGTGGTGCCGGCTTGAAGCAGAAAGAAGCCAGACAGAAATGCCACGAGGTGACAGGCACCATACTGACAAAAAAGAAACAAAGACAATCATCAAAGTTTATTTTCTGCCAAATCAAACCTTTTGCCATGTAAACACGCTGAGGTTGAGGTTCTGACGTTTGCACACAGGAGGAAATGAACAGCAACTCCAACTTTCTTTCATGGAGTGTCAACAAACTTCAAAAACTTGCAGATATTCTATCAGGAATTAGGAAACATATATCTTCATGATAAGATAGCACGCAGTGTTGTTTCAGAGCTCCAGAAAAATACAATAATGCACAGATTTGAGAGTCCAAAAACCATTGCTGTGACAACAGCTTCTATTCTGTTATACCTTACTGTTGTTTATATGATTTGGGTAAGTTTTACTGCACAGCACATCTCCAAGTTCCCTCTTTTATAAGGTGCTGCAGTTGTCTGGAATTCAACTTTAGTGGTAAAGAAAAACAGTGACTGGCAGGAAGTAGTTTAGCACTAACATTATGTACCATAAAGACAAATACAGTGATGTCTAATTCAAATCTGACTGCACCTGGAGAGTTTCAAGCTTTCAAGAAAGAGTGGGTCCAAGCAGGAGGAGGTATGAACTCCGAGTGTATCAAGACCCTCATCATCTCCAATGTAAGACACACACACACGGCACTGATTGAATTACACTTAAGATAAATAAATTAGTCTCTCTCAATTAGACTCAAGCGCAATCTGTTCTGGTGAGACTAAACTCGAAATGATTCTGGTGGGTAGGCCTGGTTGTGTCACAGATGGGCTACAACAGAGCCAGAGCTCCAAACACTAAATGAAACCAATACTAGCTAAACTATTCAGGACTAAATCAAGGATAAGGCTGTGTGTTTCTAGATTAGTCAACAAATTCCATTAAAAAACAACAACGTGTTAGTCCGTCTCGCAGTACTTCCTGACTTCCCTACCCTGTCTGTGGCACTCAGCCCCAAGCCTGCTCGTTCCTACTGAAGATGTAAATCGTTAAAACCGGCTAGTAATTATCCTTTAAAACGGCACAAACTGACCAGATGGCTTATGCTTTCGGTCTGTGTATCAACAGATTCTCCACATGCACCTCTTCGGCAGAAAAACTAATGATTATTAAATGAACAAAAACAATTGGAAATAGTTATTTTCACGTGTTTTGAAGTTGGCAGCTTTGTGAAATTATGGAATTTGTTCGTTTCTTCCAGGTATTTGTGATGCATTTGTAATTAGCTTTTCTTGTTTTGATCATTAGAAATATGATTTTATAATGATGTGTGCTGATAAGGTAAGTAAGTCTCTTGGTTCTCCGCTTTATAATAATACCTTCTTTGTATTTACTGCTTTAATGTTGAAATTTGAAGAGAAAGTAGTAAATCATATTCTCAACATGGTACATATCCTACAGTTGAGTGATGACTCATACCTAGCATACTGTGTGTGTGTGTGTTTCTCTCGGTTTCTCATGACTGAAGAAAGACTCTAAAGTAGATAAAGGGCAAAATGGGGTGAAAGACAAGAGCTCGAGGCAGGAGAGGAAGAGGCCAGTATCACACTCTATACACATTTAAGAGCAAAACTTTTTTAACGACACTTTCAAGCATTTGCAGATGATGGCAGTCGATTATGCACATCTGCAGCACATCTTGGTCAGGGGCCAAATCTGAACTCTGCTAGTCGCACTCTTACAGGAAATTAAAGCACCGATATGTAAAATTGACTGCAGTCATTAAATATTCACCAGCACACTGCACATTTGCGCCAGTGAGAGACACAGTGCTTCATAGCAGACTACTGGAATACTAAAATCCTTTTTTAGCCCCTCAACTCCAGCTTTTGGCAACAGAGCCATAAAATAAGAGCAAACAACAAATCCCCCCCCCCCCGAAATGTGACAGGAAAGAAAATGCGCCCTATTTCATTTCCTATTCCACAGTGGACACAGTCATCCTGTTCAGTCTGTGAAGCCATTTTACACTTCCACACAAAGTCCACATCTCCACTGCTTTACAATGACCACTCAGGCAGATTAGCTATATGAAGGTACTGTAACTAAACCTAATGAGAAACAGAAGTCATGTTGGTATTCCCCTCAGTCTTCACTAACAAGCCAGCAAGGTCAATTAACACCGCAGATATATAGAAGTCTGATGGACAACTCCCATTGCCACAAACTCAATGTATACGTATTGACTCTCAAAAGGAGCCTAATGAAGGGGAAGAGAAGCCAGTCGGTCCAGTCAGAGACAAGAGCGATTGCTGTATTGGCACACGTGGACGAGGAGTGGTTTTTTTTACTGTAAAGAAGAGCCATGAACAATAAACCCACCGTGTGCCGTCGGCCTTCCAGCTGACTTTGTATGGATTCTGTTCCAGGAAACGAAGGTTTTGCCTATCCATGGACACAGGCTGAGCACCAGGAAAACCAGACCTGCAACGAGAACGAACACAGACATCTTATTTTTGTGTTTTCGAACTGACATTCATTCATTTGATCACCCCACTCTCACAACTGACCTCTAGTATTAATCTATTTCATGCCCAACCCTCACAAATACATGTGCTTTATCTTAAGTCTAAACCTAAAATAAAACCTACGATCAATGACCAGAGTCTCTTAGGATCATTTTGGAACTAAGCCCGTCAGGAGTGACCAGCAGAGGCAGACGATACACACCCTTTCAGCATAATTACAATCATTTGTTTCTCAGAGTTTGCGAAACAACGAATAACTAAACATAACACTGACAAATTAAATAATTTTAAATTTAAAAACCTGCTGATAAACCTTTTATGTAAATGCTTCATTTTTAGGTCAACTCCTGTGTTCTCTGGTTCGGAAAAAACGGGGGGGGGGGGGGGGGAAAAAAAACAATAAACATTTTATGGGACCCTCACAGTTGATTTACACTTTGTTGTTTTACCCTCTTTAACTA
>CM022481.1:19180665-19207072 GCA_011952105.1 Coreoperca whiteheadi | reverse complement strand
TTAGTTGGTTTGTTGGTTGTATTGTTGTGTTGGGTGCGTGGTGTGGGGGTGCGTGGGGGAGGGGAGGGGGGGGGGGGGGGGGGGGGGGGGATCAAACACATTAACATTTTATGGGACCTCTACAGATGAGTGTCACTTGGTTGCTATATCCTCTTTAACTCACTGAAGATCTTTAGGAGAAATACCCCAAATGGCCTAATTTGATGTTGTCAGCTTAACTGTATACAAGCAGTTACAGGTATACCAGAAAAAACAACAACTTTGGAAATCGCAGCGTGGACTGTTCTTCCTGCTGTGGCAAGACGCAGCTGTATTTCTCCAGAAAAGAAAAACTCTACTTCCTGACTCTGCCTCCTGTCTGAAAGTGCCGAGATCTACAAAAAAAATTAAATAAATAAATTTAAAAAAACAAGGTGATTTTCGTCGAATGAGTCACTCCCAACGCAGTACAGTACACCCACATACTGTATGCGTAGACAGACACACAGAGTTTCCCAGAGGGGTATGAGGAGGGTAAAGGGCGGCTCTTACTTGTCCCACTCGGCCATCTCCTGACACTTTCTTTGGATCTCTCCTAGTTTGGGTTGTGTGGTGACCTGTGTGACGCCTTTCACTGTGATGCCTTCAAGGAATACTGCACCCTGGGAGGAAAAAAAAAAAAAAAAAGAAGGAAAACAGAAGGTTGAGCTTGGAAAGAATTTAAAGAAACACTCATACCCTCCTACACATCCGAGGAAAACATTTGAAATACCGGTGATACTTTCCAAACAGCTGCTTATTTGCTTTATGAATAACTGTGTGCAGAGGCAACAGCTAGACGTATTTAAAATCCAGCTTTCATTCTGACCTCCCCGCTTTTAAAACTCCCAGAAACTAGACTCTGCTGATGCCTCTCTCCTCACCACCTTCATCCCTACACTTCCCCTTATGCAGGTCTCATCTGCTATCTAACAGTGATATCTTTGGCACCCGTTTTTTCAGCTAAGAATGATTCTTGCTCAGTCACCTCATTTCCTAATCTCCCTTATCGCTCTTTTGACATGACCTTTCACCCCCTCGTTCGGCCCAGATGAGTCTGGCTAAATGGTATAATACGATAGTATATGCCAAATAGAACAGAAACAGATGTGGCATGATAATATATGTCACCCCAAGTGCCATTAGTGCATGCGTTTTGTGTATGAATGGCTGCAGTGAGAAGAGAAAGCCTCGTCATGGACATATAAAGCTCATTCTCCACCTTTCAATGTAGAGGGAGTTATGTGCTTTAGACAGCAGGGCTACGGTTTAACCTCATTCACCTTAAAATTAGGACAAAAATCAATTTTGTTGTTTATCTTGTTTATCTGGCCTCATGAGAACAATGCCATTTGAACTTGGGCAACACCAAATTGTCATAACAATACCACAGGAAAGGGTGTCAAAATGTAATTTGAACAAATTACACAAAACAATCCTTTGGACTTTGGGTTTCAGTGGCCTCCTGGGTGAAAGTCCTGTGTTAGTTGGACCGATCCAACCACCCACCCCGACCTCTGTATACTACATCCCCTCACTTAATTTTAATCTGACAGTCGCACGATAAATGACATGCGGAAAGCAAACAGATTGTTAGACATTTCTCTTCATGGCAGCCAACTGGCCGCAAACCACTCAACCAAGAGGCCGTATTCCTTAAGGACAGTGAAGTAATGGAGTCTGCAAGAGCTGCTACTGCTGCTGCTGCCTCGTCTGGCTTCCTCCCTCTGGATCGGTCTACCGTATAACTCGACTATTAGATTTACCTTGATTGCAAATTCACGGCAATAACAGTGATTAATTAATATTCACTGCTTGTCTTTGGATATAGTTGTAATTTGTACAATTCTGTGTTTTGATTGATCATCTACTGTTCAAACACTGATGCTTTTGCCTTTCCACTGCCTGAAATGTTGGTGGAACCATTTGAATTTAAGCTTCTTTTAACAACTCAAAATGAGTCTGGATAAGAGCATCAGCTTCTAATTTCGCCAAACTGCACTGATGAGAGCTACACATAAAGAAATGAGACGGCTTTTATCTAATCAAAATGATACTTTTGCCAGCAGCTGAGGAGAGGGAACGTGTCGTGTTCTCTAAATCTGAACATCACATTTACTGGATTATTATATATAGTCGAACATAAAAGTCTCGTCGCTTAGAAGAGGAGTCTCCCTATAGACCCTACATCACCCTGCATGAGATCCATGTCGTGCAGAAAGCGACCAACGGATTTCCTACTTAACAGTCCATTTCCTGGAGCTCTCCGGAAGTCTTACCAGTTTTAGCTTCTCTTTCTTTCGTTTGCCCGGCGCCGACCCGGACGAGCTGGGGCCCGACTCCTGGCCAACAGCGTTACCGTCATCGTCCACTTCCCCGTCGTCATCGTCGAAGCACCACTCCGGGAGTGCGGGGGCAGGGGGCGTGTCCTCCTCGTCGCCATAGCGACGGAAAAGCTCTTTGAGGTAGTCTCCCTTGTAGATCCCTGGGGCACGGGCCTGGCCGAAAGCAGCCACAGCTGCCTCGACACTGATAAGACACAGCAAACACAGATTTAAAAAGCTTTATTTTTGTATTGTTATTTATCGTTTTTATACTATTTCTTTACTTTCTATTTAATAATATACTACTTTTGTCTTTGCTGCAGAACTACTTTGATAATTTATTAATCATTTAAGGTATTTTTTTAAGCAAAAATTCTAAATATTTGCTTTTCCATGTCTTACATTATGGTAAATTTAATTAGGGATGCAGCTAAGGATCATTTTCATTACATATTAATCGGACAGTTATTTTCTCGATTAATTGTTTAGTCTATATAATAGTGAAAATTGCAAGAAATCCCCATCACAACTTCCTGAAACCCAAGGTGAATATCGTGCGTCGATGCGTCGCAATAAAGTACGGCTGCACACTCTCAAAGCATGGATTATCTCCCCTCACTCTACCCATGAAAGAACCCAAAAGGGGAGTTGTGTTTTTTGGGCGACTTTATAAAACATAGTGCTGAGGAAGAAAGTCAACAGTGCAGACACACACAAATCTTTAGAACAATCGACAAATTAGTCGCTAGAGTAATCGACAAAAATATTTGTTAGATTAATCAATTAAAAAAAAATCATCGTTAGGTGCAGCCCTAAGGTGAAGTCATCAAATGTCCAAATCTTAATGATATTCAATTTACAATAGCCTAAAACAGAGAAAAGTAGCAAATCCTCACATTGGAGAAGCTGAAAAGAGAGAGATTTGGCATTTTTACTTGAAAAGTGACTTCAACAATTAAATTTATTTTCAAAATAGTTAAAGATTATCTTCTAAACCAGCAGTTTATTCGATGATAAAAATTATCTTTGGTGGCAGCCCTACTCGTAACTCACTTCATGTTTAGTGAAAGTATTCTAGCCAAAACAACAAAAACAAAAGAATCTACCAGTCTTAATTATTTGACGGTAAAATGATCTTGCAGCCCTTGATAATGGATGAGGGCTGTAAATGCTCTCAGAATATTCATTGCGCAGGAAGTAGTGGGTGGCGGGAGGGTTTATCCAGGCTTCATGCCTACATCTTCCAGGAAATTCCTGCTTTCTCAGACTGCTGATCCACCTCCGACTAAAGACACATCCTCACTCCCCCTCTGCTCAGCTGTTGTCAATTATTTAGCACCTCTGTCGTGGGGTGACGCGCTCGGTCACTGCCAACAAGCCAGCTTCTTTGTAAAGAGCTGATTGGTACGGACAGCGTAACGTCTCGTGCCCTGACACGTACAGAAACTATCAGGAGAAGTTGGGATTATCAGATACTCCCAGCAGTAGGCGTGACTGAAGGTGGGGGTCAGCTCTTACCTCCAGTCCATTTTCTCCACCAGGTATGCACATATCAGAAAGCCTGTCCGGTTGAAGCCATGCGTGCAGTGAACACCTTCAGGAGAAAAAGAGGCAGCAGAGTGGTCAAAAACTGAGAATCCCACTTTATATTTACATTTATATCAAATATTAGGCCCTTTGATAACTCTCAGAATTCTAATGGTAAAATATGCTGCAAGTCATATCACCGATCTACCTTTTCCTCTATTTTTGTTCTACGTCTCCATGCAATCAATTTAATAGAGCCGGACCGATAATCAGTTGGCCGATATGGGCCCATCACAGGTATATAGGGTGATGCAGAAATGGTGTCATCATGTAGTTTGTATTTACAATACTCTCAGTCAGCACTGTCTGCAGCACACGTAGTGGACAGCATTACAGCTGAGCAGACGGTGGTGCAAACAGAGTCAAACGGTGTCTCTATGATAAGTATTTAATATTTTTTAATAAAGATATTTGTTGAAGAAAGCAGCCTTCTGAGTGTCATTGTATGGTCATGTCAGTGCTAAATCGTCGGTGTGCATTCCACATCGAAAAAGTCTATTTTATTTCCAGCTCAAAAATTCCCTATATGGGCGAATGTTCTCCTCTAAAATCGATATCGGTCTGTCTCTACAACTTCATGTGGCATAATGTGAGTGTGGCTTCAAAATTTAAATAGCCCTCTGGTTTACCACAATCTTATTCAATCACATCAATAGCGTCAGTACTCTCTGAGCTGTACGGAGGCGGAGTACATGTCTTAAGCGGGGCCATCAAGTCACAAACTCCAAACACTCAGGCCGCTTGTTTAATCGATCTCCCAGAAATTGATGAAACATTCAGGGAGGTAAAGAGTGGACTGAAAAGGGCACAGAAAAAAAACCAAAAATAAAGACAATTTGTACTCTTGATTTTGAAGTGGATTGGACTCGTCTGTAAGGCACAAACAGAAGAAAGACTCCCTGAGGGCATAAAGAGCCCCCTGAAGATTTTGGTCTTATTTGTTCACCATTTCAAGAAAACGTTCAACTGAAAAACATCTGTTAAAAAAAAAAAAAAGAAGGGATATTCTCACAAACAAGAATCCTTCAGCGGGGTTCAACGTACACAAAATAAAAGTATCTGACTATAATATTTCCCCACCAAGGGAAGTTTGCCTGGCAACGCCAACGCTAATGAAGATGAAATGAACTAACGTCAGAGGATGGGGATCACATTTACCAGCCCAACTGTCTAATTTGGACATGTGTACCACAGAGACACAAAAGCCTAATCGCCAGCTGGCTAAAGAGAGGACATTGATGAGATGACATTCACGCAGTCTGCTCTGATGTTCGAGCTATTTGATTTACAAGGCAGGCACCAGTTAGTAGGTAAGAACAGTCTGGACAATGTGCTAGAGTGAGGTATAAGAGAGCACCCTGCTGTCACCAGTGTGCAACTTCAAAATCCATGGTAAGAATCCCTCAGGCTGCCTTTAGGCACAATGTCACAGCAGAATATTACTCCAAACTTTTTGACACTAAAAACGGAACGACAGGATGCTGTTCCACTAGAACAACAACCAGAACCTAAGCCCTTGAATGAGGTAGAACTTGAATAATTATTTGGGAATTGAGATCCAGAAACACCGCAGGGCCTTTCTGTGTAGAATTTACATGCTCTCCCCGTGTATACGTGGGTTCCCTCCGGGTGCTCCGCTTTCCCCCACCATCAAAACATGTATATTAGGTTAATTCTCATAGAATTTACTTAGAACTGGAGTTCGTCCACGGGCGCTGTACAGTGGCTGCCCACTGTTCCTAATACATTGGGTTAAATGCAGAGAACCAATTTCCTTAGACGTTTGTGACAATAAAGAATTCTTCTCTTCTCTTAACTTTGACACTGTTTCTAAGTAATTTCAAACATAGCTTTCTGTGCAGTGATTTTATGTTACCTATCGGCCAAATTACACACCCATGTATCTGCAATAAGCTAATTTTGGTCGATATATCAGGTTTGAATGTGTTGCAAGGTTACCTTGTAGATATGTCTCCCAGCTGTGTTGGAAACTATTGTTATACTATAATCAGCATAACAAAATGTATGGCCCAACTCATAAACTTTGTTTGTTAAAAATGCTAAATAAAACAATTGCATGAAGTAAATAGTGATAAAAAATGATAAGCTGAGTGCAAGTTACAAAAACAATACAGCTGAAACAACGGTGCAAAAACTTGCCCACATACAGAGCGTCACAAGTTTAAACCAACCTTTGTAACAAAAATGTACTTAGCCAGGGTTCAGGCTTGGTGTCTACTGGTGTCCTTTCACCTAGAAATCACCTACACAGTGTTCAGTGGGAGAAGAGTTTTTTGTTTCTCACGCGAAACTCCCACACAAACAACATAGTGACTTGCACGACACGGTTTTTTTGTTTTTGTTTTTTTAAGGATTGAGAGCCATGCACATTTGGAAATATGCAAATGCACTCCCAATCTTTAAACAAAGACACGTGAGCAAACCTTCAGAGGGCCATTTAACCTCCGGCTGCTACACGGAGCCACTCTGTGGTCGTCAGCTGAAGACTGGTTGTACTGGGAAGCTATCTGATGTTTAAGAGTGTAACTGTATGAATATAATCCATGCTTACGGAGTAAAAACAAAAAAGTGTGAACATTATTACATTTTTTCTACCTCACTTCCATTTACACTGGTCCAATTTTAGAGTAAGGCTGCTCTCTGCTGGACACATAAGGGAAAGCTACTAATGGGCTAGTCTATGGCCAAACATGACAAGAAGCATGTAGTTTCACAAAATAATCTAAATTTGAGGTCCAATTACTATCTTTTTCCACACCTTCCCAGGTCCAAAAATTAGATTTCACACTCAAAATAAATGTAGTCCGAATTACACATCAACACCAAACTACGTTTATAAACGACATGCAGGAAAGAATAATACTAGTTGAAGATCTGAATCAAAACATGGAGCAACATGTGGAAAACATTTGGAATAAAAAGGGTCCGTTGCAGGTTGCGGTTATACTTTATGAACCCTCAAAGGGACAGTTCACCCCAAAATCAAAAATACCCATTTTTCCCCTCTTACCTATAGTGCTATTTATCCACCTAGACTGTTTAGGTGCGAGTAGCCAAGTTTTGGAGATATCAGCCATAGAGATGCCTGCCGTCTCTCGGAAAATAATGGAACTATATGGCACTCGCCTTGTGTACAAAAAATAAATACAAAAAAAATATACATTTAAAAAACTTAACAGCAATGTCTCTTTCCAGACCCGGTTACTCAAGATGATTGGATAAAATAATTATCTTCTTTCTAGCGATAGTTTTGAGCACCACGAGGTGAGTGCCATATACAGTGGTTCCATTATTTTCGAGAGAAGGCAGGCATCTCTACGGCTGTTATCTCTAAAACAATCTAGATGGATAAATAGCACTACAGGTGAGAGGAAAAACATGTGTTTTTGATTTTGTGGTGAACTGTGAAGGGGAATTGGGTGGCTTGCCCCCTTCAGGTTGGTGGAGAGCTCCTGCCTCAAATGGAGGAGTTTAAGTATCTTGGGCTCTTTTTCACGAGTGAGGGAAGGACGGAGCGGGAGATCGACAGGCGGAATCGGTTGATCCTCCGCAGTGATGCGATTTGGGTCATGACGAAAGGACAAGATCCCGGATACAGGCGGCCGAAATGAGTTTCCTCCGTGGGGTGGCTGGGCGCTCCCTTAGAGATAGGGCGAGGAGCTCGGTCACTCGGGAGGAGCTCAGAGTAGAGCCGCTGCTCCTCCACATTGAGAGGAGTCAGCTGAGGTGGCTCGGGCATCTGTCTCGGATGCCTCCTGGACGCCTCCCTGGGGAGGTGTTCCGGGCTTGTCCTCCAGGAGGCCCCGGGGAAGACCTAGGACACGCTGGAGGGACTATGTCTCTCGGCTGGGCTGGGAACGCCTCGGTATTCCCCCAGATGAGCTGGAGGAAGTGTCTGGGGAGAGGGCAGTCTGGGCGTCTCTGCTTAGACTGCTGCCCGCCCCAACGATCCGGCCCCGGATAAGCAGAAGAAGACGGATGGATGGATGGATGGGTGAACTGTCCCTTAAGGCTATTCATATTATATAGGAATTAAGCTAATAAAGACATCTTAAAACCTGTTTTAGTGAACCTGAGCTACTTCATTTTACAAATTACCATAAAATCACTTCTTTTGGAAGCGTAAATAATACAAGATAATGGATTAAGGCCAATATTCATAATATTTACATGATTTAAGACTCTTCTGCTATTACCTGTGTGTGTTCGGTTAGGCTATTTACAGGAATATTATGGTCACACAATAGTAAACAAAGAAATGCATGAAAAAAAAAACAAAAAAAAACACCCTCTCACAGCACACATGTATAACATTAGTCTTTACTGCAAAATAACAGAGCCAAAGCAGAGGTGCTCCAGGTGTTCGCACTTAAGATTCAAGGTTTTTGAGGTGTCGCTCGGGCATTAAGATTCATATTGAGTGAAATAAATGGAAGCTTGAATGTCTAAGGAGTAAAAACCGTGGGGTGGTAAACCATCTAAACAAAATCTAAGTGAGTTATTGTCGAGGCAAAGCTGTTCCAACAGTCTGAGTAAATTAGACACAGTGCAAACTCATTTACAGCATCAGCTGTTTTTACACTCCTTTCTTTCATACTTCTTCATATTCTTCTGTGAGCAGAGGTGATACACATAACACTTAATAGATTTCAGTCACATTGATATAATCGTTATGGGTTAAAAACACAGATGTTTCCAAATGTTTCCTCTTTTGACATTAACCTACATGGTAAACTAATGCAACCCTTTCCTTTCACTGAACAACGCTGATTTTGGCCATTTGAGTCGGTGAAAAAAATGTTTGAGGTGATGGGTATTGTTTCTTTTCATGTACTTCAGATTCAACAACATAACACACAGCACATATAGTAACAATAGTTTTGATCCTACTATTCTATACCTCTGTAAATACCAGATGATCCAAGACTGAAACATTTTCAGTCACATAAACATTTTTGACTATTAAATCTGTGAAAAGGAGATGTTCCTATGCAAGTGCAAACAGACAAAAGACAGGAACGGAAATCAAGAAAATACAAACGATCTGCACGGAGCACACAACGAAGTTATAGTTTTGAGAGCTATGGTTTCCTTACCGATCAATTCTGTGGGATTCTTCTCAATGAAGTGTTCACAGAGCCTGATGAACATCGTAGTCGTCTCTTTTGAAGGGCATTCTCCGTGGCTAAAACAAAGAGAATGACATCAGTCTTTACCACTGAGTGAACCACAACGTACAATTTGTTTAACTCGTGGCAGTGAAATTTACCCATACCCTTTGCACTGAAGCTTCACGTATTTGACGCCGTCTTTTTCAATGTCGTTGCGGTCATAAAAGCGAGTAGTGTTCGTCAAATCAACAAGCAAACCCATTTTCACCTGAAGAAAGACACACACAAAAAAAAAAGACAGGTTGAGACATGGGTTTGTCAATTTCACAAAAGTTTACACAGAACTTCAGCCTTCACCGAGTTGCTTACTTTTAGACTTTTTAAAAAGTCGGACAGCATGCTCGGGTGAAACCTGTTCTCCTCTGCAACTTGGTCATCATATCTGGGACCCAACATCGTTTTCATTGGCAGGAATTTGCCTATGAGGGGAGGAAAAAAAAAACAAGTAATGAACCAGTGTTCCTCAAACCACTGAATGGATTTGTTGGTTCACCTCTTCTTTTCCTTTCGGCTGTTCCCTTTCAGGGGTCGCCACAGCGAATCATGCGCCTCCATCTAACCCTGTCCTCTGCATCCTCTTCACTCACACCAATTAACTTCATGTCCTCTCTCACTACATCCATAAATCTCCTCTTTGGTCTTCCTCTAGACCTCCTGCCTGGCAGCTCCAACCTCAGCATCCTTCTACCAATATATTCACAGTCTCTCCTCTGAACATGTCAAAGCTAAATTTTTCTTTACAGGATGATTGTATCCTTACTTTAATTACTGAATTCTGCAAAGCCCAGTCTAATACACTGCACAATTGTGTGACCAATTACAATGATTACCACACTTTATCACACCAAATCAGATATAACAAATTCAGATTAATCACTTGACAAATTTGGCATGGCCACGTACAGTATTTGTTTAGCATATTTAAGTTGGTCTATATCCAATCAAACTCAGAACCCGTCCGTGTGTAGGCCTACTATAGCTAACTTCTTAAAAAGTAATAAGCCAGTCAGTAATAACATGGAAAAGTGCCACCGCCACCAGCTGTGCCTTGAACTTGAACAGCTGTTCAAGTTAGTCTAGACTACTGCTCCACGTATAAAGCAAACGTGGAGTGCAGACTGGTCTGGCAAGGCGAGATCCAAGTAAAGATGTTGTCACATTTATGGCTTCAGTGGATAACGACCACTACACAGCAACATACCCAAAATGCTACCGCTCCGGTTTGTTTGGACACGTGATGCTTCGACCGCGATGCCAGTCAACTCAGTACCGTTAGCACTTTTCTAATGCACGTTTTCTTATGGAAATAAGTGAACGAAACACAGCCCAGAAACTCAGCTTTTGTTGAAAATTAAATAAGACATATTAGCTATCAAAAAGCACGCACGTCTGCGAAGAGTTCAGCTTTGCCAGCCCGTTAGCCACAGGCGCCAGGTTAGCTAAACAACGCGCGCCCGAATAAGTGTCACACCAAACTCCATTGAAAAATATGGCAAATTAATTTGGCCTTCCTACAATTGGCAAATGTACTCCTTAAAAAACGACTGGTCTTTTCTAGTTCGTTAGTGTCATCCAGTGAGGACGGCATCCCAGTTCACACCAACAATCGCTTGATTTAAATACTGGTACTATATTGCTCGCTAACGTCACTATGTTGTGATGCTAGCTCTTGCATTTTTTTGTACGAATGAAAATTCCCAAAAACAGTGAAACGCTGCTTGTTATATCATGACGTTTGGGAGATTTAATCACGTTTCAGAAAAGACATCCAGTCATGGTAAACCAGTATGTTGTGCGACGAACACAAGTTGCACTAAATTACGTAGCTAGTAGCAATAGCACTAACGGCTACGTAAATGAAGATGGTTAATCTGACGTTTGGGGTATCTTTTGTTTCCTTACCTGCCACAGGTTGTCCTCTTCTGGGACAATTCCGCCATCGAGGAGGGGGTCCGGTGTGTGACATGCTCAGGAGAGGTTTACGTGCAGTGGATATTGTCAGCTAGCCTGTGGCTTGGTGCTCCTTCTCTCAGACCACGGTGATCCCGGGTTTGTCGTCCACCCAAGTACCGCGGACTCAAGGCCCTTTAGCTACTAATTCATCTAAATCATCCAACAACTTTAAGCCCGGTCAACATTCTGACGGGCCGAAATGTATTTACTCGACTCACGGCAGACCAGCATCCCCAAAATGATGTTATCTTTTTAGTCTGTTTTTCTTTAATCCAGATTGTTAGCAATTGGCTAGCACAACGTCACTGCAGTCACCAAACGTGCTAGCTAGCTAGGGCTAAACTAGCCAGCCTTCTACTTCTGGTTGTTAATGTCTATAGTTCAGACGTAATCCTGCGCCATACTGCCACCTGCAGGTACATACGAGGAAGGACGTAAAGTCACAAAGCAAAATAAGAACCAGAATAAGAATAGCTTTATTGGCATGTGTACACGTACAAGGGATTTGACTCCGGTTTTAGGTTGCTCTCAATGTACTTACACACAGAGCATTTTAAAGGAAGATAAATTAGCCATACAGTAAAAACAAGGGCAACAAAGCTGAACAAAGATTATGCAAAAATAAACAGAACTATACATTCATCTGCATCATCCCTCCAAAGACATTAAATGTTGCAGTGTACTTTAGTTATTAATGACTTTTGAACAATGTAACAAATAAATAAAAATGAAATACATTGTGTGATAATGCATTAGATGATATCTGTAAACAGCTTGTTGAGTGCAGTTCTGTCGCCATTTGTGCTCCATTTTATACAAAAGGGCTATACTATCTCAGGCACATTCAAAACTTGCTGGAAAACAATAAATGCTACACTGTCAGGCGGCCTGTGTACAGTACATGTCATTGTTAAATTTGATGCCAAGTTGTACAGGACAAATTGCAATGAGCGACAGCTATCTGGTGTCAAACAAGTAAAGAGATCACTGATAACAAACAGGAAACATGAGAGTCTTATTAACTTACATAGCTAATATTATGATTTTGACAACAAAATATCATTCTAACTTTTTACATAAATCCTCAGCATGCTATCACTGGACAAACCTGGGGCATTGTGATGTAATATAATGCAGTCTGTACATATTTGTTTCATCATTTCAACCTCCACCGCATAATGTGGGCCCCAATTTCATCTTCTTCTTTTCCTTTCGGCTGGTCCCTTTCAGGGGTCGCCACAGCGAATCATGTGCCTCCATCTAACCCTGTCCTCTGCATCCTCTTCACTCACACCAATTAACTTCATGTCCTCTCTCACTATATCCATAAATTTCCTCTTTGGTCTTCCTCTAGACCTCCTGCCTGGCAGTTCTGTAATTTCTATTAAAAGTTCTGACTTTGCATTAAATGAGACCAAAAGCCTTTGCTAGATGGATATACGATTTCCTCCATATAATTCTCTCTGCAAAATCATCAAGTTGACTTAATGCAGCAGCTACAATTGTTTTGCTATAAATAGTACATGTTTGTATCGTTTAAGAATGGACAGAAGCAAAATGTACATTTATTTACACAAATAACGACTCCAGTCTCAGCCAACTTGGTGGTTTCTGGTCACTCCTCATGGACTGTACTATACCGTACAGACTATACATGTGGACACTATTTGCACTGTCTTTTACATGTTTATATTATATTCCTTGTCTATTCATCATTTATTATTCATTTTCTATTCCCTATCAATCTCTGCTGTTGTGAAACTGAAATTTCCCCTCGGGGATAAATAAAGAGCTACCCTACCCTGTAACCATATTATTACCTGGGCCATGACGTCTTTCTTCTTTGATTTCATTCCACAGAGCCAAGCGGCATAATGCCACACACCGTCATGGAAATATTTGGGGAAATTAAACCACATCTGCTGTATTCAGACCTGACTGACTCATCTTGACTCCTGGAATGTCATTATGGTTTTGTTTTCATTTCCCCTGCCCTGGCCATGTTCAAACATGTCCAAAGTGACATAAACAGTTACTGGTGCTGTCTTTTCTTGCTGTTTCACTGGAACACGCTTACATTGTTTATTCCTTGTGACAAGAGTTTCCACTGAACTTTGACTTCGATACGGGCTTATAGGGCTGTTCTCTGAAGAAAGCAGTACTGTGGATTCTCCAGGAGAAGATGGATGCTGTGTCTCTAGAGGTTCAACTGGATCGTCATTCTGTACGTCTGGTGCTGGAACTATGGCTGGGTCAACGTATTCCTCCGTCTGTTCATTGGCCGGGTTACCATTCCAGCCTGTATCTAGTGGAGAGGTGGGCGTTCTCCGAGCTTCCTCTGTGTAAACCATGTCACAAAGGCTTTCGGATGGATTATTGAATGGCTGGAAGGGGCACGTTCCCTATGGACATATCCACACATTGACACACAGACACACACACACACACACAGACAGAGTCAACAAACAGACAAGTGTACAAAAGTATTCAGCAAATAATGCAAGTAAATAAATCCTTCTTTCCTGGGAATTTGGGGTTTTGGCAAGCAACCTAGGGGGGAGTTTACATTCCACTTTTGAAATTTATATTCACAAAGGCTGATTAAACTATTTTTTTATACTTTGTATATTTAAAATTTGATGACTTTAAGGCCAACCTGACTTGTTCTCATGGAAGTGTTTAGAAGGATTTGAAAATATATCTAAATGCTTAAGATCTTCATGTTGGGATTAATCTGCTGATCATTTTAAAAATGTATAAAACAATTAATTGATATTTCTGTAAAATGTCAGAAAATCAAGAAATACTGTATCCATTATAATTTATCAGAGCCCAATGGGAAATCTTCAGTTTTTTATACAGCTCTAATTTAACTTGCATACCGACCACTACAAGTTATTTATGCCTTTTCATGACTATCCCCTGAATGAAGCGACAACTTTTGCATTTTTTCCAGTCTGACCAGTGAATCATCCCACTCTCTGACACTTTCATTCCTCCCAATTCAGTTCACCTTTTGTCGACTTGCCGATGGCCACAACGCCACAGAACTGAGGCCGGGGTTAGGCACCGGCTTCTCCTTGAATTTCTTCCATCTAAAAAGGGGATTATTAGCATCATTGGGACACAATTTTCAAGATTTTAAAATGTAGCACAATATGCCTTTCATTAGTGCTGACATGGAAATGTCATGTTACATGGAAATTGGTTCAGTGTCTATCATATCACATCATCACTGACAATAAAAGATTGAAACTTACTGAATAGCACAGCATAATCCAAGAGATAACACAAGAAATATAGTGATGCACCCGCAGACAATGAGGGCTGTCATGAGCCTCGGATCTATTGAAGAAAAATAAATTATGTTGAAAACGTTATGAAATGCATGCAGTGAATTACTGCGTACATACGGATAGCTACAAAACAATGTCAGGAGTTTATGAAGTCTGGGTTACTCAAGATATTGTTTTAGTGAATAATGTGAGTAATGACAGTAGTGGTTGGGATATCCTTAATCAAAATATGACAGCTAAATAATATAACAGTAAATTCTGTCAAACTTCATCCAGATTCAAATTTTATTTCTCAAAAATTAACATCCTGATTGACATACTGGTTTACAACCCCAAACAATATATTTAGATATAAAACAGTGGTTCTATTTCACACAGGCTTCATCTATCTTCTGCTATTTGACGCTGCCCCTTATTCTGCCCAGATCTCACAGTGCTGGAACTCCGCTGGCATCCAGGAACCTCCAGTTTGTTTGGATTCCTAGATACAGAGGCATTGCTTTCATGGCCTTTACCGGAGGCTGCGGAGAACCTGTGGATATGGGCCACAGAGAATCTTTCCTCCCTCAAGGCCTTACATGTTTGAGGCGTTCAAAACATTTGGCACTGATTTCAGGAGCAGGCTGTGTAGCAGCTGTTGTGAGCCAGATCTAGGCTTGATTAAAGCAAGACTATGTAACTTATGTTGAACAGCAGCTACTGTGGCCACATTTACAGTATGGGATAATAGTAAATGGTAAAACATTGTGTAACAGTAGTACAAGTAGAGAAGAGTCATAGGATCAGTGAATTGAATTAATGTTGATTACATAAAAATATTGATCTAAAGTTAGATAATATTAGCAGCTATAAGCTACTGGCTATACCAGACAAAGTAAGGCTGTAGCAGCAAAACCCCTGAGTGTATTGGACTGTGCAAGGTTGTGTTTTATTTGCTTATGAATGTAACTTTTTGTTTGCTAGAGGGAGAATGTGTTTTCTTATCTTTAACAAGTAACATAGTGAGGCTTTAAAGGAAGGCAGTCATTCCACCTGACGTGCCAAAGCAAGCATGCAACACAAGTGGTGCAAAACTTTCCTGGTTGGGTCAAAACACCAACTGCCAAAATAAACCCTGTAGAAAGGCTTGCACTTCTGACTCCAGGCTTATCATGAAATGCTTTCCGTTGTTTGTAACAACGGTAAACACCACACTACACCAAGGCTCTCCCTGAGTTGCCACAACAATCCACTCCTGAAAGTGGAACCCATTCAAACGTCTGCCCTGGGCAGAACTGTCGATCATGTTATGGTACGCAGATGCAATTGAGGGTGCTGCCATCATTCTGAGGCCTTTTATCCTTTGGCGATCAGTGTGAAAGGCCACATGCCAAGCCTGCGTTGGGACAGGACAGTTCTTTCAGCTGGTGGAGCATTGTTGTTCATGAACATTTTTTTAGGATGTCAACATTTTCACTGTTATGTTGTGTTCATGCTACAGCAGGAGGGGCAAGTGTTGGCCTGTGCAGCTCTTTAGCTGTAGTGCCACCAAAGGGCTATACCTGTGTGTAATTGAATAGTTACACGTTTTTACCTTGTCACCCCGTCGCTAGTCAGTCCGGGCAAGTTTGCAAATTTCTGGTCACTCCTCAAACGTCTGTTAGTGGGCTGCAGTTGTACTCATAGAACTAGGGCTAAAATGTGTGTAAAATGTGTGTCTTATGTACACAAGAAGCCCTTACAAACTACTCACCAAATGTTTTGGTTTCAAAGAACCTCTCACTGCTTTTGGTAGTTCCAGTAAGAGCTGTGGCCTTGACATAGACGCTGTATTGGGTGTCAGGAGTCAGATCTTTCAACAAGACGTCCTGCTTCGTGCTATCTACAGTAACATCTAGAAGAAAACCATGACAGAAATGCCATAAAACGTGAAAGAGGAAACAAATATCTTCAATTAATTTGCACACTTTAAACAAGTCTGTGGTGGACTTACTGAGCTGCTGTCCTTTCTGTGTACCGTAGAAGACGGTGTAGTTGACAACAACACCACTGCATGCCTCCTGTGACTTCACAGTCCAGAACACACTGGCGCTTCTGTCATACGGCTGGACGTCAATGATAGTGACATTCCCTGGATCTGTAGGGGTCGCGTATTTAGAAACAGACTGGTAAAACATGAAAAAATACTTTTTTTCAGAATCTTTAAAAAATCTGAATGATGTACCTCCGACTCTGGAGCAGACCTGAAGGGCTTGCGTGCCATGACCTGTCTTGTCATCAAAGAGGGGAGTTACTGTAATATTGTACGGCTTCATATCCAGGAGGTCTGTAAGAAAGGGAAGACTATTATGAAAATCTATTACAGTGATTGAAGTAAAACACATTAAAGCGACAGATTTCTTTCTCCTTCTACTACTGGTCCTGCTTAGCTGTAGGGATGGCAACGTCGGCCTGATGGTCCAGATTGAAATATCTCAAAAACTCTTCTACTTTAGGGGAATTTTGTGCCTTTATTAGATAGCGCCAGTAGAGAGATGACAGGAAATGAGGGAAAGAAAGATGCAACAAAGGTCCCCAGCCAGACTTGAACGAGGAGTGTCACAATTCATGGTCCTAAGCCACATGGGAGCCCCCAATATTGTTCTTTAGTGAAAAGTCTTGACAACAATGGAATAAAATTGCCATGAAGTTTTGTACGGACATTAATGTCACGCAGCCTAAGATGAATTGGAATAAATGGTGATAAACTGAGATGGTGAAGTTGGTAAACCTTTAAAATGTTAAACATCCACATGTCCAACTTTGACCATGTGAGCGTGTTAGCATGCTGACGTTAGTATTTAGCTCAAAGCAACGCTGTGCCTCAGTACAGCCTGACACAGCTGCTAGCATGGGTCCATTTATGTTTGAACAGAACTATTCAACTATCATGGCGTGAAGTGGGTGTGAATGTCATTTTGGTAAATTAGCAGAAATGGTTGGACACAGCTCTCTAAATCCTACATCAGAAAGGTGGGGAGGGAGAGGGTTTATGAAGCTATTCAACCGCCTGACAAGCAGTTCTGACAGTGTATACAGGTAGCTTTAGTCATATTACTTTGTTTAGTTAGAGAGAATGACGCGGTGTAACTGTAGTCACAGTTCTTGAAAATTCCACATTCTACAGATGATAAGATCTCTCTGGCTAATGCTTTAGTGAGCATCTTTCAAAGCGTCTGTCTCCACCAGTGTATCCATTATTTGCCTCACCAAGACGAGGAAAGATAAGCCACAAGTTCATCTGATGGTCAAACAAGTTAATTCATACCGTAAGTCAGCACGGGTTTGAGGATGACTCAGACTCCATCCGCAAGGTTCCATGTATTAATGTAACACCCATTAAGTATTTATCTTTCTATCTGACATCCATCAACCCATTCATGTCTGTTCTATGACCTACCAAACAGTGTTGCATTAGTGTATTTGCTCTCCTTCCAATGGTATTGATTTCCATTGTGGGTGTAGTCAATCATGTAACCACTGACATGCTGAACTGGAGCCTTCCAGCTGACCAGAATAACGCCTTCAAGGGTGGAGGTCTGCATGTCGGTAACTTGAGGGAGGCCTGCCAAGTGAGATCAAGTGAAAAGAAGCTAATTGCTTGATACCAAATTGCTAATATGTACCAGGGAAAAGCATTGTTCAATAAAAATGAAGCAGTATGATCCATAAATTGTGGTTATCCATTAAAAAAAAGGAAAATCAATAGCATTAAAACTCACTCTCTTCAACGGCTGGAATGTAAACGGAGTCCTCCACAAGCAGGGCTTCATTATTGAAGACTGTGATATTTATTCTGTGTGCATCTTGGTTCACATCAACATCACAAGATGAATTTCCACATAAAGAATCCGTATAATTGACTCCAGTCATGTGTTCCTTGTAGGGAGTCTGTTTGATTGTGTAGGTAAATGTGTCTTGGCATGTTGAAGGAATCTCCTGCGTAGACAGTTTGAGGCACATAAGATCATTAAGTAATATAAGGAGTATGTCTCTTATGAAATGTAAATTGTGAATTTTAAAAATACGGTATGCTATGTAAAGGCAGCAATGAAAGGCTTCCTTACCGACCACATGGCATGAACTTTTCTAACTCCATTTTTCTCCGGTTCAGCTACCTTTCTCCACAGGCGCAGGTTGACATCACGCTCTGTAAAGGGTTACAATGTGTTGAAAACAATCACGCTGGAATACAAATACAGAAATATTATGATGCAGCATTACGATAACAGTTCCTTAACAGTTATGGTCTAAACTGAAGCCAAAAAAAGGAGAGAACAGGACAACTGTTCACATTTGAAACCAGCAAATAGGCCTGGAGCTCATGGTAACAGCCGAAAAACAAGTGTAGGGTCTTAGTACTATATTTCATTGTTTCTTTTTGGTTTTCCAGTAAGTAGCACTACATAATCCGATGCAAATCTGTACTTAAATCCTCAACTCTGCAAAAACCTTTGATTTAGTGTCACAAGGTCTGGAATTATCACTCTTATTATTATACAGTGTGTGTCACACAGACTCAACTTTTGACTTTGTATTAGGTGTATCTAAAGTTATTCACACTCAAGCCCAACAAGGCTTGTTGTGTGGCTCCCCTTTATAAGAATGATTTCAGGGTATTCTTTTTGGCATTTCAGCACAACAAACTATCTTACTTTATTTATTAGGTTCTCTTTAGCTGGTACCATAGTGGCAGCTAGCTTTTCTTTTACGACGTCACACTGAATTTATCTGGATTATTAGCCATGACAGTTAAAAAAGAAGAATCAGGGTCCGTACTTACTAAGTGCTTCAAGGTAGAAAATCATGGTTATTATTGAAGCCAAGGCACGTCCATATGTCATCTACAGGCCTTTACAATTATTATAAATACAATTCAAAAACACATTGCTGATGTAAGCTATTTTAAAAAGCAGATGAATCATTATTTGCACACAGGTGATTTAGTAGCCTGCTTTTATCAGTTCTGATGCTGATGCAAGCAGTTTTGACATTGTTCTTACTATTTAGTTTGGTTAGAACTGTCTTCTCAACGCTCCACTCGCTCCAGGGGGCCTGTACTAAAGCACAGCGGGCTGCAAATTTGTAGTTAGTGCAGGATTCCACTTTTTCAATGGTCACGTTGGCCCTGTTCTGGTCAGACTCGATTGTCTTATTGAGCACCCACTAGGTAAAACAGACAGATTTCGGTTAGAAAAATCCATTCAAATTCTGGGGATGTCCCAGAAGGTCCAAAGCTGAATACATGATCTTTCACCACTATCCAAAATGATGCTTATAAAGCAGATTTTCAAGAGGCATTTTGTGCTTTGCAAAGTCTTCACAGTTTTGTTATACTGAAATGAGATGCTTTACCAGGGAAAAAATGTGTCTCTTACCTCTGGTGTTATTTCATTGATAGCCTGGAATGGAAAGGAAAACAAAAATTGCCTCAATCAGCCATGAAGGCGAATTGCAAAAACATTGGCAGAATCAAAAACAACTGTACTAGCTTTTACACCTATTTATTTTCATTGGGAACAGTCAAGATGAACAAACGGCGATACTCTGCTAGAAACAGTTGGTTTTTGGTTGACTATTCTCTAGTAGCACTAGTAACACTGCTGACACCGTTCAATGGCAGTTTAACTGATCTGTGACAGACCTGCGACCAAGCAAAGATTCACAATCTTTTATCTACTCCCCAAATGTCCTTGTTGAACATCTGTACGTACTTAGTTTCTCATAGCTATTTTGTGACCGTAATTTAGTAATCAAGCTGGCCATTACGCCGCATTCACGTCACACTGTAATTAAAAGCAGCCAAGTTCACATCTGCCAGACTTATAATTCTGAGTCAGAGATATTGGGAATTTCTGACAGCTACAATATCTCTTGCTTGTCAAAAAGAGATGGCTGCAAGTTCCAAAAAATCCAATATTAATACTAATGCTATCAATTCAGCTAATTTAAAAGACTACATATACACAATTTGTTTGTATCTGTTTTCACTTGTTAATAAACCGCTACAAATAGTATAACACAACAAAAGAAGCTATCATTATTTTTCTGATGTGACTACAAGCCTAGCAGTGGGGGTAACCATTTTGGAATAATGTGTGACGACAACCCTATCTCCTTGAAATTGTTGCATGTGATTTCACAGTTTCACAGTTGCTTCCACAAATTACGTCAAAAGCCAACATGCATTTGGGAGATCAAAGAGGGACATACCTTGCTGTATTTGACTTGACAGTGACACTTGCGATGGCAAAGTGACTGGTTCCACTGAACCAATAGATGATCAGAGAAGGTAGTCACCGTTAACACCGGACGGTATATTTTCACTGAGGGAATATAATTATGATGACACATAATGCAGAAATGTTGTTAAATGTTAAAACACAATGAGATCATTAAGAAATTTTTTTTTTTCCTGAAAAATGTACTTACATATGTGATAGGAGTCGAATTCATATTCAGGTTTTGAGTAAGCTACCCAAGAAGCAGTTTTAGCTATTACACTAATATTGGCTTTGTCTCCAAAAGGTATTGTATGAGATATATGTATATCTTTGGCTGTGCATGTTTGATTGTGTGAATTGCAGATTACAACCGGGTCATTTCTTTTCTCAAGGGTCCTGAAAGTAAAACATGATTTATATTAAGTGCATAAATCAATAAAACAAAAAGAGTTCCTGCATTAGTTCTTACACAAAAGGAAGAAAATACGATACCCACCACAGAACAGAGTAGTTTATATCCAATGAATAATCAATCTGATGCTCCCAGTTGCATGTTAACAGTGGTGGTACACCATGCGTTTTCTCATCATTATACCAGAAGATGCATGATATATTGCTGGGGTTTGCTGTGAAAAAAGCAAGTTAGCAATGTCATATATTCATGTTATTGCAGGCATCTACAACCATATTAACCCTCAGAATACAAGCACCAAAAATACTTCTTACAGTACGTTTTGATGGTGGTGCCTCCGAGGACTTGCTGAGTATCTGCACTGTGGCACTGCAATGTAGCACTGTGGTGAGTGAAGTTCCTCAGTGACAGGACTGTGTGTGAGGAGTTGATAGGGTTTGACAGGCTTTCATCTATGGGTCTGTTGTTCAGTGTCCAGAAGACTTTGCCACGGACACATGAAGTCTGGCACACTATCTCGATATCGGAGCCCACTTCAATGTACTGATCTTTAGGGACAACGTTGCAGGTGGTCTCAGGCTGTCCTGCAGGAGATGATCGTGTTATTAAACGTTTCAAAATTATACAATTTTTCCTAATGATGTTACATTAAGGTACTGTAGTTGGACATTTTAGGAAATATGCTTAGTTGCTTTCTTGCCGAGAGTCAGATGAGAAGATCCCGCTCTCATGTCCATATGGTAAATATGCAGCTGGCACCAGCAGCTGGTTAGTTTAGTTTAGCACAAAAACTGGAAACGGTGAAACAGCTAGCCTGCTAGCTTCAAAATCTGCCCTCTAGCAGCTCACTAATTAACACATTGTATCTTGTTTGCCGTTTTTACACTTCACTCGTTATACGAGTTAACAGTTTCAGGTTAGCTGTTTCCCCATTTATAGTCTTTATGCTAAGCTAATCAAACCTGCTGCTGGCCGTAGCTTCATATGTAGCATCCAGACATGAGAGTGGCATCTGTCTTTTCATGTAATGCTTGTCAAAAAAGCTCCAACTATTCCTCAAAGCCACATACAGGTATATGACATTTTCAAAAGTAACAAAAAACCGATGGTGTGATGATTCAAGACAAATCCGCACACTCCTGTCGCTGAAAGAAAGAGCAGTTTTGAGCATTCATTTAATATAAAGAATGTTCTTCATATCACACACACACAGTAGAAGTTCAAACAGCACGGCAAAACACAAGTCTTGTTCCGACGCTTTCGGCGCTTTCTCCAAACAATGGCAATTATCTCGCGCCCTCCTGAAAAACTCTCTTTGTAAGACTATAAAACGGGATAAACTCAACAAAGATGTTCACCTCATACCTGCCACAGGTCAAACAGTTTGGCTGTATTCACCCTCTGTTTGTATAGAAAAGAATGTGATACTGTAAATCCCTACTGCGTGTATTCACATGCTGCCCAACTATATTATTCTACTAGGATGTTTCCTAGTAATGTAACAGATAAAATAAAAGATACTTCTACTACAACGACGTTTGATATTAAAAAATGTATCTATCACTGAGAATTTGAGTAAGGGCTTCTCTTACAAATTAGCACTGGTGTTTCAGAAACCCATCGTTCCTTATCTTTCTACGGGATGTGATCCTGCATCAGTGATCTCTCAATAGACCAGAGTAGAGCCACAGCATCTTGGTGGATCTAACAATCAGCAGCATATGAAACACAATGCTCTCTTTGATGGTTTGTTATGTAATTTGAATAACCACACTACAGCACTGTCTACTGTCCACTCTCATGTTAATTCTCTAGAGTAATCGAAAGCATTCCGGGTAATGTGGAAATCTAACAGGAAATGTATAACATTTTGCTTTGGTACTCCCGAAGGCCTCTGCACAGAGTTCACTCCCGGGTAAATTTGCGTTTCTGTGGGCGGTAAGTGGTCCTTCCTTGGTACAGAATAAAATGTATCCAGTTTATTACATGTAAGATATGTTCTACTAGAAAAAACATGGTTTGTCATACGAATGCATCGATCTCCAAATGCTGGATCGGTTATTGCCCCCCAAAACTGACCTTATAAAGCAAAGCAGGTCACCGCGATGACTTGACTGATCCACATTAGCTACGCTTTCTTTGTAAATGTGATCAAATTCAGTGTTTCAGCTATCAGTTGCATTCATTTACTCAGTTTTTAGCACCACAGCAATCCCTGGCCTTTATGTTAACTCATAAAAATGAGTTGCAGGTATTGAGGTACGCATAGTTTGAATTTGGGAAAAGAGAGCAGTATAATCTGATCGGCACCAGCTGCTGGCAGATACTCTGAGTTGAGGTATCGGAATCAGCATCGGGAGAGAAAGAGTGGGATCGGATTCTTTTGTAGTTTGTTTGTTTTATTACCGACTGTAATATTGGACAGGGGGCATCAGGTAGCCTTCAAACCTCTGATTCACAAACCACATCTCAGATTGGTTCAGCGATTCAAAAATGAATGCAATGGGTTGAAATATTACAGATATTAAGAATGTCTCAGGGGGAATGTACCGGTGATATACCGGTATTATCTCGCTCTCATGCACTCAAACTAAGCTGAGGCAAGGTTGCGTGTTTTGCGTTGTGTGTGTCTGTGTTTCCAAATCCTATAAACTGACACAACATCCTCTCTATTCCCCTTTCATTTTATTTTATTTGTATTTCTTTACATCGATCACATATCAGTTTACTTGTGATCGCATCTTTTCTTCCAGTCTTCCCTTGAGATATTAGAAACTGATCCACCAACAATAAAAGTGTCAAAATATATCATGTAGACAGAATTTCTATTCAACAAGGAGTTAGTGGTTGGTCACTAACTTTGATGACTCAACACCTCCTGATGCTGCTTCACAAATGGTTGCAGGTGGAAAGCTTTCCACTTGAAGCAGCTACAGGAAAACCTCAGTTTGCATTGAGTATGTTAGCACAGCAAGAGATTTTATTATAGCGCCAACAGCAAAGACGAACCCATTAGAAAACTATGAAGCTTCCATCAGAACAGAAATCTAGGCCCCAAGCTCTTACACTACATAGGAGATAAACTTGTCCCAGTTTGTGCCTTTAAAGTATTTTCATTACCTTCGAGTAACAGAGCTTAGCATCCCTTTATCTGTAAAATAAATAGCCTACCAGGGGATCTTAGAGAAGCCCAAGGTCAATTAAAGGAAATTGTAAGACATCTCCAGAATTCTTAAAGACCCTTCTACCCATAACCATTTGGATCGAAAATTGTTCTGTCTTATGCACCATAAAAAAGGTTTTTATTTGTTTTTCAGTTTGTGACTGTATTCCCTATCTAAGGAGCTGGACATGACATATCTCCTTTCAACACAAGAAAAGAATAAAGGCATTATTCTGTTTGAAAATATAATAGAAACACCAACATAGACAAGTATGTAAATTCAAGCATGTAAACTCCTGTTGTGGGCCACAACAGGCTGTACATAATGAGCCTTTTAAAAATCATGCATTCCTCTATTCCCCTGCACATACATTAAGCCCATCACTTTATCCTGACAACAACACAAATGATAGTATAAAAATGGCTTAAACTGAGCACCCTGTACTGCCTCTAATGTAGAGTAAATGCCCATCAGCTTGCTCTGAATGCCTGGGATGTGAGTATATCTCTGCTGGAATTAATACACAGCTACAACAGTGCACCGGCTGCAGGGCATCATCACCAGTGAGGTGACGGCAGTGTGAAAAACACACTCACAAAGTGTCTCCCTACTGTCTGCTCCCTAATTGTTGTGATAGCAGAGGTCAAGCATCGTGTGTCCTCTTGTGGCACACTTGAAATAACTTTACGTGGTACATAGCCAATAAAACTGTTTCGAGTTATTTTCCTCAATGGAGTTTGAACAGTCTGTGATCAAGCCTGCTGCTTAGGATGCACTATGCATTGCAAACCGCTTACTGTACAACTGATGGTGAAATTCCACTACATAATATTTTTTGTCTGAAACATGCAGGGTTACACATCTGGCTTGCAGCCCATTTCTCTACTGATACTGGCCCTGTGTCTTTGCATAAAGCGCCATGGCTTTTCCCAGACTTTTTGCTGCCCTTACCTATAAATAGATCAGGAACTATGTCAAGGCATGTGACAGGAACACAGAATTCACAAGGCTTTGTATGACCAACGCAGTTTGCACTTGGCTTGTAGTTTATTAAGGTTATCACACAGCGAAGCCACATTGCCCAGCATCTTGTTAAGGAGCGGCAGGCACGCCTTTCTGCTCCTGTCCTTTATTTCAAATTAAAAGCGCATAACAAAGAAAAGTATTCAAATGAAAGTGCAAATTTTGCTACCAGTAAACATGTTCCTGTTGCGGGCACCAGGTGATCATAGAACTACAAGTGCAATACATAACTCTAGATTTTTTTGACCCATGTGTAGCTGATCCCCTCAAACCAACTCCAGAACAAGTGAAACCTTCCAACAATCAGAAATCACTGATATTACTTTGTATTTATGTCTGGTAGTAGTTTGTCAGACACCCAAAACCATTATATTGTTATCGCCAGAGCAATGCTTGTGTTTTAAGGAAAATAAGAAACACTATATTTAAATTTCAAGCAAATACTTCTCAAAAGAACTACAAACCAATATTTGTGGTTATTCTAAACAATATATTCTTGAATAAGAATTATCACCTGGGAGGTCAAATGGTACAGAAAATAGAATAGATTGGACTTAGACTTTGGGGCCTGTAAATAACTAACTGAACATAATAATGGTAATTTCAAATGCTGGTTGGATGAAAGGAATATTAGGCTACATTACGATTCTGGCAAATTGCAATCATTTCTAGTTAAATTCACGACATGTAGAAAAAATACTGATCCCTTTTTATTAACCCGTATTAACCACAGTGAACATCAAAATACGAAACCAAAACAAAACACGCATTTCCCAGAACCGTATCGGGCATTTACTTACCACACCAAATATCCCTGACAAGAGGTTCACTCACCTTTACAAACGGAGGGGATTACAACCAGGATAAGCAGGGCTGGAAAGGGATACATTGCTTTTATCTTGCCAAAGCGGAAAGGGAACGCTTTTTAAGAGATATGTGGAGCTGTGATACAGCCGCGCAAGCTAAACTAATTAAAACCGCCTTTACTGCGCCTCGTACGGCAGACTGTACCCTGCACTGCACCGCATTTCCCCACTAACTCTGTGTTTTAGCCAACAAGTAACAGGAACTGAAGCAAACCCTGTAGAAAAAAAAAAAACGGAAAAAAAACCGGGAGGTTTTACCCAACAAGAAACCTTTCTACAAGAGACATCTAGATGCGTCTAAACACCACTTTTAAACAAACCTGTGCGAAA
>CM022481.1:19129311-19180640 GCA_011952105.1 Coreoperca whiteheadi | reverse complement strand
TTGTATTGGTAAAGAAAATGAACTCTGCCCGTCACCGCATGCCCCTATTTACTTAGTGTTTTGGCTAAAAAGTAAAAGGAATTAAAAAAAACCTTTAAAAAAAAAAAAAAACGGAAAAAAAACCGGGAGGTATTACCCAACTAGAAACAGTGTGAGATAAGAGGAAATGAAGTAACTTGTCGACAGCGCGTAAAACGTTTATAATGTGTGTCTGTTTATTCCCGGAGCAACGTGAGAGCAATAAACATATCGGCTCCAAACGCGCTGCTGTGGCGAAGTCACGACTCACACGTGACCGTCTGACACGAGCTCCTGCCTCGAGCACATTTTGGCTGCAACCAGTTGCATTCATGGATTCACGAAAGGGAGACTGCATAAAAAAAATAAATAAATAGAAACCCCCCCCCCAGATACATTGGAATATGATCAAGACAAGGGCAAGGCGATTCTACCAAGTAACAGTAGTGTTGTGACATCCCACACCAGAAGGCAGTTGTGCTGCTGTCACAACCAAAAGTGGATGAACTAACTCAGAAACCCTCGTGGACCCAAAGCCAAACGCAAAGAGGAAGAAAGTGGTGGGTGGAGAGTAAACGCATGCCACGGTCATGCCAAGGGGCTCTCAACCATCTGTCACAAGAACAAGTCTACAGGGGGGTTAAACTGGGTCCTGGGGTCACCTATGCAACAATGCAAGGCCCGGAGGGGCCATTTAATTTATAGCCACACATCGACCACTGCCAGCCTTCCTGGGGGTCCACGCTCAGTCCTAGTTTACCGTCTCCACTCCACCTGAGCGTGGGTCTTCAAGCCAAGAAGGATTCAGGGAAGAGTGACTGGTCTGTGTTATGTGCGGGAGTTTATACTGTACTAATTTGATAAGCTTTTAAAAGTGGGTTTCCTAGCAAACCATTTGATCGTAGCCTAGGCTACTACAAAACCCATCTGTCCGACCCGGGGATGGACTGGGACCAAAAATCGGCCCCTGGCATTTTGGCCCAGACCGGCCCACCACCTATAAGATCCCAAATACCACCCGTCCTTGCGCTCCCCTGCCCTGAATATGTATACCAAGCAGCCCAGTGTCAATTGAAAAAACATTGGGCCCAAAAAAGCACGTCTTCCCCACCGAGAAAGTGCCAGATGGCCAGTCCGCCCGCGGTCCGACCTCTTCCCGGGAACAGTTTCACTCGAGGGCTCTGCTACCTGCCTTTCTGTTTATGCTCAAAAACGACAGCATACATGTGAACACATTTGCTGACTTTATCATTCAGCCACCAAGAATCCAAACATGAGAGGGTGGTGAAACTCACTTTTAGTGACTTGCCTTGTGTGCAACCAAAGGAGACACAAAAGTAGGGAATGTACTCTCACTATAAGACATTTTTCCATCACCTCCAATAGATGGATGGGTGGGTGGATGGGTGCCACCTTGCTGGCCCACTTTTGTGTTGAGATAGCTCCACTTAGTGGTTAATGCATGATTTACAAAGGAGTAAACTAGGCTGGCTATGAAAATACTGTCTTTATGGGGGGAAATAATAATTCTAGTTGATATTCCAGTGGGTGAAGAGGATGCAGGGGACAGGGTTAGATGGAAGCACATGATCCGCTGTGGCGACCCCTGAAAGGGAGCAGGCGAAAGGAAAAGATGAAAAAGATATTCCAGTGGGTAACTTTTTGAATAGCCCCCACAGCCTACATCTTTAAAAATAAAAAACAGGTATAATGGCTTCGATTAGCATAGAGTGTTTCACCAGGTGTAACGCCACATTTCGAATGACGGTGAATATAGTTAACCCCGGAAGTAGTATTATGAGAATCCGAGCCTCTGTAGCTAGCGTTGCTAGCTTAGTTAGCCTGCTAGTATTAGCTACATTGCTGCTTTGCGACCGTTGAACTGTTTGTTAGTTGAATGCAACCGCAGGGGGGCACAAGCCAGTGTCTTCATGTGCCAGTCCCAAGTCTGGATAAATGCAGAGGGTTGTGTCAGGAAGGGCATCCGACGTAAAACACATGCCAAACTAAAAATGCGAATCATGACAATGACTTCCATACCGGATCGGTCGGGGCCCGGGTTAACAACGACCGCCACCGGTGCTGTTGACCTACAGGGTACCGGTGGAAATTGGATTACTGTTGGTCGAAGACGAAGAAGGAGAGGAGGAAGGTGTGTTCGTAGGCAGAGAGAGAAGAGGAACGCTAAGAATGTAGGACTGACAGTAGGGACTTTGAATGTTGGAACTATGACAGGGAAGGCTAGAGAGCTGATTGACATGATGCAGAGAAGGAAGGTGGACATACTGTGTGTCCAGGAGACCAGGTGGAAAGGTAGCAAGGCTAGAAGCTTAGGAGCAGGGTTCAAGTTGTTCTACCATGGGTCGGATAGGAAGAGAAACGGAGTAGGAGTTATCCTGAAAGAGGAGTTTGTGAGGAATGTTCTTGAGGTGAAAAGAGTGTCAGACAGGTTGATGAGCCTGAAGCTGGAAATTGAAGGGGTGATGTTCAATGTTGTGAGTGGTTATGCCCCACAGGTAGGATGTGAGTTAGAAGAGAAGGAGAAATTCTGGAGTGAGTTAGATGAAGTGATGCAGAGCATCCCCAGAGGTGAGAGAGTGGTGATTGGTGCAGATTTCAACGGGCATGTAGGTGAAGGGAACAGAGGTGATGAGAACGTGATGGGCAGGTTTGGTCTTCAGGACAGGAACGCAGAAGGACAGATGGTGGTAGACTTTGCAAAGAGGATGGAAATGGCTGTCGTGAACACTTTCTTCCAGAAGAGGCAGGAACATAGGGTGACCTATAAGAGCGGAGGGAGAAGCACTCAGGTGGACTACATCTTGTGTAGACGTTGTAATCTGAAAGAGACCAGTGACTGTAAAGTAGTGGTAGGGGAGAGTGTAGCCAGACAACACAGGATGCTAGTGTGTAAAATGACTCTGGTGGTGAGGAAGATGAAGAGGACAAAGGCAGAGCAGAGGACGAAGTGGTGGAAGTTGAAAAAGGAAGAATGTTGTTTAGTTTTCAGGGAGGAGCTGAGACAGACTCTGGGTGGTCAGGAAGTGCTCCCAGATGACTGGACCACTACAGCTAATGTGATCAGGGAGACAGGTAGGAGGGTACTCGGTGTGTCATCTGGAAAGAGGAAAGTGGACAAGGAGACTTGGTGGTGGAACCAGGAAGTTCAGGAGTGTATACAGAGAAAGAGGTTAGCAAAGAAGAAGTGGGACACTGAGAGGACTGAAGAGAGTAGACAGGAGTACAGGGAGATGCAGCGTAAGGTGAAGGTAGAGGTGGCAAAGGCCAAACAAAGAGCATATGAGGACTTGTATGCTAGGTTGGACACTAAAGAGGGAGAGGTGGATTTGTACAGGTTGGCCAGACAAAGAGATAGAGATGGGAAGGATGTGCAGCAGGTTAGGGTGATTAAAGATAAGGATGGAAATGTATTGACAGGTGCCAGGAGTGTGATGGGAAGATGGAAGGAGTACTTTGAAGAGTTGATGAATGAGGAAAATGAAAGGGAACGAAGAGTAGAAGAGGTGACTGGTGTGGAGCAGGAAGTGGCAAAGATTAGCAAGAGTGAAGTGAGGAGGACGTTGAAGAGGATGAAGAGTGGAAAGGCAGTTGGTCCTGATGACATACCTGTGGAGGTATGGAAGTGTCTAGGAGAGGTGGCAGTAGAGTTTCTGACTAGTTTGTTTAACAAGATCTTGGAGAGTGAGAGGATGCCCGAGGAATGGAGGAGAAGTGTACTGGTGCCAATTTTCAAGAACAAGGGAGATGTGCAGAGCTGTGGCAACTACAGAGGAATAAAGCTGATGAGTCATACAATGAAGTTGTGGGAAAGAGTAGTGGAAGCTAGGCTAAGGGCAGAGGTGAGCATTTGTGAGCAGCAATATGGTTTCATGCCTAGAAAGAGCACAACAGATGCAGTGTTTGCTTTGAGGATGCTGATGGAGAAGTACAGAGAAGGTCATAAGGAGTTGCATTGTGTCTTTGTAGATTTAGAGAAAGCGTATGACAGGGTGCCGAGAGAGGAGCTGTGGTATTGCATGAGGAAGTCTGGAGTGGCAGAGAAGTATGTTAGAATGGTGCAGGACATGTATGAGAGCTGTAAGACCGTGGTGAGGTGTGCTGTAGGTGTGACAGAGGAGTTCAAGGTGGAGGTGGGTCTGCATCAAGGATCGGCTCTGAGCCCCTTCTTGTTTGCTCTGGTGATGGACAGGCTGACGGATGAGGTTAGACAGGAATCTCCATGGACTATGATGTTTGCGGATGACATTGTGATTTGTAGTGAGAGCAGGGAGCAGGTGGAGGAGAATCTAGAGAGATGGAGGTCTGCTTTGGAAAACAGAGGAATGAAGCTTAGCCGCAGTAAGACAGAATACATGTGTGTCAATGAGAGGGACCCAGGTGGAACGGTGAGGTTACAGGGAGCAGAGGTGAAGAAGGTGCAGGACTTTAAGTACTTAGGGTCAACGGTTCAGAGCAACGGAGACTGTGGAAAAGAGGTGAAGAGGCGAGTGCAAGCAGGTTGGAACGGGTGGAGAAAAGTGTCAGGGGTGTTGTGTGATAAAAGAGTATCAGCAAGAATGAAAGGAAAGGTGTTCAAGACGGCGGTGAGACCAGCGATGTTGTACAGCTTAGAGACAGTGGCACTGAAGAAAAGACAAGAGGCAGAGCTGGAGGTGGCAGAGCTTAAGATGTTGAGGTTCTCTTTGGGAGTGACGAGGGCGGACAGGATCAGGAACGAGTACATCAGAGGGACAGCTCATGTTAGATGTTTCGGAGATAAAGCCAGAGAGGCCAGATTGAGGTGGTTTGGACACGTTCAGAGGAGAGACTGTGAATATATTGGTAGAAGGATGCTGAGGTTGGAGCTGCCAGGCAGGAGGTCTAGAGGAAGACCAAAGAGGAGATTTATGGATGTAGTGAGAGAGGACATGAAGTTAATTGGTGTGAGTGAAGAGGATGCAGAGGACAGGGTTAGATGGAGGCGCATGATTCGCTGTGGCGACCCCTGAAAGGGAACAGCCGAAAGGAAAAGAAGAAGAACTGTTTGTTAGTTGAGCTGTTTGCTTTCTATTCACTCGTCTAAGCAAAATAACATGTTGGTTATGCAAAAATACAAATACCATGACATATAATATCCACAATAAAGTGTGGCTAAGTTGACAAATTTGCGTAGGAAGAATTTCCGGGGCAAAGTTGTTGTAACTTGGAAACATAATACGCCGTGGCACCGAGGGCTCTTGTCCTGCTCACCTGTCAGCGGTTCCCGCTTTCATGTCCACTGCTGCGGTGCTAGTAGCCGCGGTTGTCGGCGGCGGGGTACTGCTCCTTATGCGCCGTTTGTTCCCTCGGCAGAAAGCCATGAAGCTGCTCCAGTATCCCGCCGACACTATGCGAGGAAAGACGGTCATCGTGACCGGGGCTAACTGCGGAATAGGGAAGGCCCTGGCCGGGGAGCTGCTGAAACTCCACGCCCGGGTCATCATGGCCTGCCGGGACCAGCGGAGCGCCGAGGAGGCAGCTGTGGACATCAAGAAAGAAGCGGGAGCGGAGCAGGGGGAGGTGGTCATCAAACACCTGGACCTCGCTTCTCTCAGATCGGTCCGACAATTTTGTGAGGACATTCATGAGGTAAGTTGAGATGATGCATAGGGAAGCAGACACGGGGACGTTAGCCACCTCTTCTCCAGCTGAATGGGCAGTTTATTTACTGGCTACGGTGCAGTTTGAATGACTGGTGTCTAGTTGATTCAAAGGAGAGCATTACAGGTGCTTTGGCTGAAAGGACACTGTCCGTGGTGCTGAACTACCTTTTAGTTCATAGCCAGGATGAGAAATAGCCTGACAGCATCCATTAGCTAATACCTGCCACAGGTGTAGCTAGAAATCTTGGTCCCATGGCAGAGTATTGATATGGCAACATTTTTTTTGGTGACATGTAATCAAGATGTGCTCTCAGTCGCTTACGCAACTTAGCCAACCACCCTTTTAGAGGCTTCATTCAGCACAAGTCAGGTTATTTTCATCATTGATTATTCTGCCAACTATTTAACCAATCTGATGTATAAAACATCAGAAAAGGTTGAAATTGTGGAGTCTGAAATGATTAACACTTCTCTGACTCTTTAGGAGGAATCCAAGATTGACGTGCTCATCAACAATGCAGGCATCTACCAGTGTCCCTACACAAAGACAGAGGATGGGTTTGAGATGCAGCTAGGTGTGAATCACCTGGGTCATTTCCTCCTCACTCACCTCCTGCTGGACCTCCTGAAGACCTCAGCTCCCAGTCGCATCGTTGTGGTTTCCTCTAAGCTTTACAAGTACGGCCACATCAACTTTGATGACCTGAACAGCGAAAATAACTACGACAAGTCCTTCTGCTACAGCCAGAGCAAGTTGGCCAACCTGCTGTTCACCCTCGAACTGGCTCGCCAGCTGGAGGGCACGGGGGTCACAGTCAACGCTCTCACCCCGGGCATCGTGAGGACCAGACTAGGCAGGCATGTTCAAATCCCTCTCCTGGCAAAGCCGCTGTTCAACCTCGCCTCGCTAGTCTTTTTCAAGAGTCCATTGGAGGGGGCCCAGACTCCTCTCTATCTGGCCTGCTCCCCTGAGGTGGAGGGAGTGTCGGGGAAGTGTTTCGCTAACTGTGTGGAGGAGGAGCTGATGGCCAAAGCTACAGACGACCAGGCAGCCAAGAAACTGTGGGACATAAGCAGGAGGATGGTCGGGCTCACTGACTGAGCAGAGTCCTGTTCTGTGGACCGTACTGGAGGGATTTATGTGTTCTCGGACAGAATACTTAATTTCTAGCATCCCCATAGACACTGTTCTGCGAGAGAGGGCTCGGGAGAAGGCAGATTGTCACCTTTTTAATCATTAATTAAATGACATATTGTGCCAATGACGTGTGTAAAGTAAGTGTCTGTGAGCAAGAGTGTACGTTGCAGTGGGTTGATCAGAAAATGTGTAAAGCTTTGAATTAAAAGATGCACCTGTAAAAGTGATGGTTCAAACGAAGCTGCATCGCCATGTGGAATGGTCTCTCCTTTCATCTACCTGTTCCGCAATAACTTTCCCTTCGTCGTGTATGTATAAAAAGCCAATTTAAAAAAAAAAATATATATATATATATATATATATATCCGGTTCCCCGTGTACATGGCCAAGAAATTGGTGTTCTCCTGGAGAAGTTTATCTGGGGAAATCAGGTTTCAAACGGGAAATGGGGCTTCTTGTTTACACGACATTTAAGAAATCCACTTACCGGAGAAAGCAGTATCCTGGTTACTTAAGTGCTTGTAAACATGTACGTATAACTAAAAGAACATCCACATGAACTGTTTGGCTTCCTAGAAAGACACTCGGGAAGATGGGGAAACGTGCTAAGAGGGCACACATGGTGCTTAATAGTAGCTCTTAAATTAAAAACACATATCAGTGCAGATGTGGAAATGTTTACTACAACTAATCTCTTGTATTCAGCAAGCCTGGTCAGTCTGTGTGTATGACAACAAAAGCTAGATAGCGTCTTGCTCCCTTTATGCCAGTAACCTGACAAAGATACACACACACACACACACACATCAAGATCAAAGGGAAAGAACTCATCTCCTCTTTGCATTCATCAAAGCCAAGCTGAGTTGTCACCTTTTCCTCCTCCATTGTGAGGTCGCTGTATTGCTTGTGCTGTGCAAATCCTCAGAGCGTTTTGAAAAGCATATCCATTTCTAGTTCAGGTATTGTATTTGAATGCTAAATTTGTGCATACTTTAGCATGTATTTTGCAGTGTGAAGGGGGGGGGGGGAGTGGAGGTGCTAGAGGGTGGGGTGGCTGTTAATCTAGTTTCCCCTCTGTTGATGCGTTTGAAGTGTAAATGCTTTCTGCTGTGTCTGGAGGAGACGGAACAACGAGGTTGACAATGCAGATGAGTGGGACGCTGCTGCGCTGTGGCTCCCTCCTGTGGATGGATTCAATCTCATGTAAATGTGCATAGGAATAAATACACGAAACATTCAGAAATGACTGTGTCCTATGTATGCTAATAGAAAAACTGTTTGCTAAGAACGTTGAATATAGAGGGTGGACTAAATGTAGGCCGCTAACAATTATTTTAATTATAGATGAATCTGCTGATTGTTTTCATCAATGATTAACCGTTTGGTCTATAAATCCCAGAAAATACTGAAAAATCACAATTTCTCATAATCACTACGTTATAAAGGCCAATTTAACGCCTTCAGATGCCTTGTTTTGTCTTGACCAACAATTCATAATCCATAAGTATATTCTGATTACTGTAACAGAAGATATAGAAAAGCAACATTATTACATTTGAGAAGCTGGAACTAGACTGTTGCTGAAGCTGTTGTCTGATCGTTTCAGCCCTGACTAAATACAAGAAGCACCTCAGTGGGGCTGGAGCCTACGATTATTTTCATTATCGATATATCTGTCTATTAGTTGACTAATCACTTAGTCTACAAATTGTCAGAAAATACTGAAAACATATCCTTCAAATGTACTGTTTTGTCCAACCAACAGTCCAAAACTTTGGCAGTTTACGATAGAGAAAAGTGACAAGTCCTCAAATCTGAGAGGCTAGAGCCAGCTCTGTTTGGCATTGTTGCTTGGGAAATGACCGACGATTAATTGATTGTCAAAAAAGTTGGCGATTCATTTTCTGATAGTTGACTAATCGATAAATTCACTAATTGTTTTACCCTACACCTCAATCAAATATATATTGACCTGAAAAGATTTTAATCAGCGGGTCTCGCAAAAGTGGAAGTTATTGTAGCGATATTTTGTAGCTTCATATTGTATATGTGTATATTTAGAACCAGCACGACACTTCTAACATACAGCAGAAGAGCAATTGCTGCCGAATATTGAGTATTAGACGTTATTTAGTGTGTTTAATACCACGAGAACTCACAGCATAAACATATCCTTGTAGTATTTTCTTGATGACTCCTTGGAACAAATGAGCTTCCTGTCTGTTTTGAGTTTGCTGATCTTGGCCAAAATCTTTCTCGGCTAACATATTTTTAAATTCACAAACAGTGATAAAGCGGGGCTTCGCAGTGACTCAGCAGGCACGCACCACATGGCTGAAGTCATGTGAGCTTGACTGTTGAAGAGTCTCCCTCTCAGTTCAATCACCCGACTTAACACCGTGGATCAGCCGGCATGCAATTATCTTAAAACAACAGCCGTTCTTCTGCTTCTGTACTTAGTGACATTAATCGTACATCCACATTTCCAAATCCCCACACATTAAAGGAAGGCTTGGAGGTTTTATGTATAATTTGTGCTTTATTAGGCGAACAAAACAACCAAAATGTATAAACATGCATTGTTGTCAAAGAAACAGGGTTACGGTGGCGTGATGGGGTGTGGGCATCCAAATCTGAGGTAGAATGGGGGCAGGAAAACGTCTCCGTGGGATATAGAAGAGCAGAGATAAAATAATACTGACTGCTAAGACAGATCTCAAAACGTTCCATTAATAACAATATAACACACCCACCGACACTGTCAAATTCGATCAACAGAAGAAAAACATGATTCATTTGTTTTCGTTGTCTTCCTATGTTCAACATTCATATTTAAATCCTCACAAGGCCAACGCTGTTTCAGTCCATTAAAAATAATGACTGAAACGAATCTATGTGCAGTTTATATGGGCATCAATTCTCAATTAAAATACCTCTCTGAGTTTTTGAATATAGGATTGGCAGTTTTTAATTTATATACAAGTTCCAGGTTTATGAAGAAGATTTGTATTTTGTTTTGGATGTATTTCTTGCTAACAGCTCCATACAAAATATATCACTAAATTTTTTATTATAAGTATATATTTATACAATTTAAATACACACACATCCTTATAAATTTCACGGGCCACTTGAGCTCCTATCCTCCTGTTACCCAATATCAAACTCTTTTAACATGACTTACTTGCTCAGGACAATTGTGGTGTAAACTGTTGCCATCCACTGCCATACGATCAAAGCTTTTAAATAATCAGCAGTAGTTACATGTTCGTGATACTGAATTATTTGGCCCCTGGCTGCTATTCAAACCATTTTATATCAAAAATGATCGTGCTAACAGAAGGTGTAGCTGGACACACCAGGGCCTTGCATCTAGCATCCTATCAAAGAATAAACCTGATTGGAAAGTCCTTCAGTTCAGAAGTGTTCCATATAGCTGGGCCTTGGTCAGACTGTCCTTCCTGGAAAGTCCCAGGGAGCCAAATTTTTGGTTGTACGGAGGAGGAGGGGGTGGGGCCGGTGGTGGCGACTGGCTCACCTGTGCAGGCAGGCTGTGCATTTCCACTTGGTAGTGCTGCAGTTCTGCGGCCATCTCCAGGGACCTCTGGTTCAGAGACTCGGTGGAGCTGTTGGGGCTGGGGTCTACATAATCCGTGCTCTGGCCGCCAGCTGCCACATTACCCTCCCTGTCTTTGGAGCTCCCTGAGTGGTAGAGGCTGTGCTCCGACTCCTGGCTGTCCTCGGCTCGGTACAGGTGGGCTTGGCTATGAGTCTGCCGCAGCCCTGGACTGCATTCGGGGCTGGGGCTGGCGGCTACCCACACTGGGTCCATGGCACCCACTCCGTGATGGTAATAGTCAGCCCCTTCCTGGAAGCTGCTGTAGAGCGGCCCGAGTCGGATCTTGGCAGGCCGGACAGAGAAGTGCTGCTCTGAGAAGCTGTACGGTGAGGCCCGGCCTGGGCTGCGGTAGGTGTGGGCACTTAAGTCCTCCACACTAAGTTGTCTCCATCGGCCAATCAGTTCCTCCTCCTCAGGGGCTAATGTGCTGCCTCGACGACTGTCTCCGTAGGCAACACTTGGGGATGAAGAGGGAGGGAGCGGCTCATAAGGCTCACTGAAACAGGAGGACATGGTGCGGCTGTAGACAGGCGAGCTGCCGTTCTGGTGGTGGCTCAGCTCCGTCTGCTGGAAGGGATGAGCATTGGCAAAGCCTCTTGGACTGTCCCTCTCCCAGGATGAGTCACTCTTTCTCTCATAGTCCCCTGCATCTCTCCAGTCCATGTAGAGAGAATGGTGGCGGGGGGAGGAAGCAGCACTGCTGGGCGGCCCGTTGCCTTTGTCTTCAGACCCCCCTCCACTGAAGCTGGAGTAGGAGCTGGAGCCCGCACCCAGTGTGGCAGGGAACTTAGCAAAGTGCTCCTGGGAGAAGCCAGCCCTCAACCCCACCGAGCCCTCCTCTGGGTTGCTGTCAGTGGAGTTTTGGGGTCCGTATAGTAGCTTCCTCTGACCGTGGAGGTCCATGCTGGGCCTCCGCTCGCGGTGCCGGTCATCAGGGCAGTACAGGGCCGTATCGCTACTGTACAGGTCAGATTTGTAGGCTGCACGGAGCCCCAGCCGCTCTCCTGGTCCCAGGCTCTCCAAGATAAAAGCGTGGTCCTGGGTTTGGGGGCTGGGGGAGCGGGATGCCTGGCTGCTGCTGCAGGCCTCATCTGGCTTCTCTAGCACTTTGCCAATGAGGGAGGCCGGGACAGTGTCGGGGTAGGTGTGGCAGAGAGGAGCCTCCTCCATGTGCATGGTCAGTCGCTCCTGGAAATCAGCAGGCAGCTAGAAGTGTCAAAGAAAAAGGAAGGGCAGGGAAATAACATGTGATATAAGTGTTGCTGTACCAACAGACAGAGCTGTACTGTAGCATTAGCTCACTACTTGCTCTGCTGATGATATTTTGAGGAGGGTTTGCATACTATTCTCATCTAATATTATATATACACATTATTTTCAGTGTAAATGGATTCTTGAAAACTGTACACTGTACACAGGCTGTCTAGACTGAGCGATGGGTCTAATAAAATCTTGGTTTCAGACTGACCGACGATATTCAATATGCCATTTTGTGCAATGAATGTGTGGTGAATTGTAGCACTTTCGACAGAAAATAGTATATGGAAGCAAAGACACGTCACCAGCTTACTTCATCCATCTGCGCCCACTCTCATTTTTTGAAAATGCAACTCTGCAAGGTTTCAAACAAGTCCCACAAACATCTTTTTCACATATTCACATATGTAAGTAGTCAAACAGACTTCCCTCTTAATTTACTTCTAGTCAATTTCTAGTCAGTTTTTTCTAACAGTCTCCATATATACCTAAGATAAACCGAAAACCAAAACATTACATATTAATATCTTCTCATATATATACTCTTGACATTCCCATTTACTTTACTGCCTTTTTTGAATGTCTTGTGCCTGGTTTCTTTATGTCATTCGTTGTTCCCTTTATTGTTCTGTAAGTTGCTTTTGTATTTTGTTTTTGTATTGCTGTAATAAAAGCTGGAGCAAAAAATACTTGTTTTGTTTCGCCTCCTTTGTTTTGATTTGTGAGTATGTTTAATTTCTAAAAAATGAAGCTTACAAAATGTCACGTTGTTCGGTGTATTCTTTTGATTCATTTTATGTCGCATTCTGATTGGTTGGCTTGTAGACATGGCTCGTAGCAACTATCACATTGTGAGAAAGTGGTGCTAAATTTCTGAACACGTTTCTCTCAACTTTGGTCTCAGACAGCCCAAAATTGCACTTTGTAAAGGCGGTTTAACATGACAACGCTGTACTGCATTTATACTCAGTGAATGTATACGTGTAGAAGGATATGCTCACAGTGCACTAAATTTAGTGTATTGCAGTTTCTGTCCCTGTGCACTGCAGTGTGTGTGTCAGTATGCTCAGGTACATAATACATACAATAGGTGATTTCTGGGTATTTCACCACAACATACACCTATGCATTTACCTGACTTGACTTGAAACATTTTGTGTTTGTGACTACTGTAAAAAAAAAAAAAAGTGTCATTTTCAGTGACAAGAGCCTTAACAAAAGAGAAAAAATGAAGGGTGAACTGAGTCGCCTTCCTTGGAATAGAAAGAGATTGCTCTATTTCTCAATAAAAAAAGACTCCATCCACTATCTGTGCCTCTCCATAGCAACAAGCATTAAGCCAACTGCAGCACATCATCAACGGGACTCTAGTCAGTTCTTCCTAATTGGCAATGAGAGGCAAGCTAATTATAACTTTGTAGATAGAGAAAAGACAAACACTACAGAGAACGTGAAAAGACATTTCATCATAGCAGTTTTATTACAACTTGGACCAAAGTAAATGCCACTCAATTACTGTCCACACATTTTCCATTTGGTCTTGTTTTGAACAAGCTCACAATCAGCTTTTATGTGGCGTGAGTGGCGAAATCTGAGCCCAATCATTTTATACCCTCGCTGTGCTTGTTTTGCAGCAAAACAAACGACTGAAGCACTTCAGTAGGCGCTGAAGAGCCACTGCACTTCTCAAAATGCTGCAGCATCATTCATCAATATGCTTTCGATTAGCTCCCACCCACAGGACCAGCAAACTGGTGGATATACAGTGAGTGCATATATAGCCTCTGACCCCCATTATGTTTGGCAGTATGCCTGCAGAACAGTTTCTCACTCTATAACAGATCATATACTGTGCACAGGGAGGGTGTGTATTTGTTTGTGCGTTCTGTATATGTGTAGGGGGATATTTTATGAGCCTTACACAACCAACTGCAGTTCGCATTGATATTTCCATTCAGCCATATGGGCAAAACGTGGAGAGGCATTCTTTAACCTCGTGGACACTTGCCAGCTTTAAAATCCACCCTTGTCACATGGCACAAGGCCCAGGGCTGATGCAGCGGAAAGTGGCGCCAAGCTGCGCTGGTGTTAAAACACTCATCAATACGCACATGCATCGCTTTTCACAAGCAACGGCAGGATAGCTCTCCATTTACATTTTGCAACATACTGTACTGTCTTAGCTCCCTGAACAGTTAGCTGTCCCTCACATTTGCGAACAATTTGCTTTGATGTAGTTTCCGTGGCGCTTCATGCTCCATCATTGTCAAACATTTACATGATTAGTAAACCCAGTGCAGTATAGTTACACACAGACTTAGCTGCATATTGACTGACAGGAGGAGAAAGACTTGAGAGCACTGGTTTACTTTAGACTCCTTTTTGTGACTACACAAAATAAAAAAAAACCCACATCACAATAATAATGTAATAATGTTGTAATTCTGTAACGGCAACATAATAATTTCAACCGTTTAGGTAAACATAAATGAGCTAAATTATTTTCCCAGCGTGACGTTACCACACTCGAGTTGCAAATATAGTACAAAGTATATATAAATTCACTTCTCTCTGGTGGTTATTCAGCCAAGAAACTTTAATTCAGCTTTAATTCTCCAATCTCTGCCCTTTCTGCAGTGACCTATAGCTGTCACCGCTCCACCATGTCTTGTCTCTTATTCTTCTGCCTCACAAAGGGCAACATAACCTTCAGTTACAGTCGAGAGAGCCCCCCCACCAGAACAACCTCACTCACATCTCCTCTTCCCCACAAATCACAGATATTACACCAAATCTTTCCCTTTTACCTGGAATTCGCAGAGTGTCTTGGGATTTGATTTGATTAAAAAAATTGATGAAACAGGTAAAAACGTTTGTTTGGAAAAGGTGAGTTGCACTAAATTCAACAGAAAAATAAGATTTGGGCTTGATTACAATGCTGAATGACATGTAAAAGTGAGTGTAGGGCTCACCTCAGAGAGCTGGGCCCTGTAAAGAGATTTGTTGCACTGGAGAAGCTGAGCAGCCAGGTTACAGTCCTTCCTGTACATGTCCTATGGAGCCACAACATGACCACAAATGGACGACAAGACATAACATTTAGGGAGGTATATACACTAGTGTTGGTGAGTGTTTTCATCATCTCTACTGATTAGGTCTCACTTTACTTCTACCCACCAAACTTACTTTACCTGCTTTGCTTTGAAATGGAAAGATCACCTTTTTGTTGCTTTTGTGCAGCATTATGAAAGGTTAATAAGAGCAAAAAGTGTCTCTTAATGCTCGTGTTTAATGAATTTTGCTGTGATAACCTTAAGGTAACCATAGGATAATTCCTTTTTCTCTCTCTACTATCTAGTACTAGAATAGAGAAGTAGGGCAGCATATTGCTTCCACCATTAGAAAAAACAACAACCTACTCGTTATTAAGAGTGACTTGTTATAACAAAATCATTTGGTATCATTTGAAAAAATACGTCCTTACATGACAGTATCTCGTTAGAACGAGGAAAACAGTTCTAATCGTAATGACAAATTAAGCAGATTGTTTTCGTTCATGGCGGGAATTCACTGCCAAGGTGGAGCTCATATGCATTATTTTAGCCTCTAGAAATTAAAATATAAAGAGATGAAGTAACAGTCTGAGCAGTGTGACGTTCCCTGGGCTCTTACATTGTCTTCTCGCAGCTTCTCGATGGTGAGTTTTGCCTCCATCAGGTGGTTGTTGAGTACGATGATCTCTCTGCTCAGCGCTCGCTTCTCATCGTCATGGTGCTGAGACTGACGACAAGAGAGCGTTTTTGTTTTGTTTTTAATCAAATTAGCAGCATGGAGAGAAGGCTACATTTATAAACACTCAGATTTCACATTGATTTGCAAAGTTGTCAGTCTGCACAACATTCATCAAAGCATGCATCCCAGTTTTTACAATTTTTCCATTACAGTAATAAGTACATTTGCAATGACTTGTCTATATCTAGCTTTAGATTCACGCAATTAAAAACATGAAACCAAAACATTTAAATAACAAACTAATTAACCAAATAAACCTCCAAAGTCTCATGGATATGAGGCTTTAAAAGAGCAGCTTTATAAAGTTTTTCCTTGAGAACTCGTACCCTGATCAATGTGTACCATAAACGAGATCTACTCTCTGTAGAAGATTGTGTATGAGATCCTGGCGCTAAATATACAGTAAACACAGGGTGGATACACTATGATATACCAAGCAACTTCACAAACTCTAGCTGATTTTCTTTGGTTACTATGGGTAACCAAGAAACCATGACATCCGTAAACTGAGCACTCCACAGAATTGTCTCCTTTTGTAGGCTGATGAAGACAGAGAGATTACTGTAGAGTCCAGGTTTGTCTTCATGAAGCACTTTTTTGCTGCAGTTTGGAAGACAATTTAGCATTTTGCGTAAAGTTTGAATTCATTACTTGCTGCCCTCTCAAGCTGATTTCCTGTCAGCCTCCATGAATGGTACTTTTCCTGCTGTAGCTGTGTGAGTAGTAGAGGCACACTCAAAGTATATCACCGTGTTTATATGTCTTGTAATTACATCCTCTATAGTTGTGCAGGGCCACGGGGTCAGATGAGTTTGTGGCACCTCTGGAGTAAACAAGCTTTACGATTACATAGAGACTTACTCAGCACCTCTCTCACCCTTGAGGAGGGAATACGTGCGATGAATCAATACAAGCCGATGAGGACGCTTCACAAGAAAAAAGGCTGTTGGCCTTTATTTAAAAGAAATGACCATATTTCTTCTCACAAAAAGCCAAGTGACCTTAAGCCCCTCTATTAACCTGGTATCTCACTGCTGGAGCGCCGCAATCACGACGACGGCCGTGATGATTATTATCTTGCGCTGTAACAAACCCATTCGCTGAGCATTTGCAGCTGTCTATTCAACAGCAAACACACCTGACATACAGTGTTCTCAGGCAGGCTAGTTAATTGTATCTTTCCACCGGCAAAAGCAATGTCTGACAAATGAAGTGAGGTGCAGTGCACTGAGGAACAATGGGTTTGCTATCACTGTGCCACTGGAAGGAGGACAGCCAATTGTAATAAGCCGTAATTAATGTCAGTGGTACCAACAGCAGGACATATTCATATTCAAATTGCCTCTCCAAGTGTTCTGTACCATGTCTAAACCCCATGACTTGCTTATGTGCTTCTCTTTCTTCTGCGTCTACAGGTACTTATCCGCAAGCATGGAAATTCATATGACTAGATACAGCACACGCACGCACGCACGCGCACACACGCACACACACACACACACACACACACACACACACACACACACGCACACACACACGCTTAAACACTTACATCTCTGTGGATCTTTTCCTCCAGGTCTTGGTTGATCCTCTGCAGTGCTGAGTAGCTGCTCTGTATTCTAAACAACACAATAAACGACATTGCTCACTTGCAGATAATAGTGTGTAAGTACACATGTAGTAGTAGCAGCCAGAGACCTCTCCACACTGAACATAAGCACATTGGCAGGCTCAGCAGTAACCACATGGTGCCATTCTTGATCCATAATTATTTAGAACATTCATAATTCATTATATTATTCTGGCAACACAGTCGTAAAGTACCAATTTCTGTGCAGACGACATGGTCCTAAATGCATTTAGCTTTGCTCCAATTCAAGCAATATCAAGATTACAATCTGCTTCTGACATTTTTCAGAAACCACTACACACTCCTAAACCTGTACCAGATGCTGATTAGACAACATTTGCTTCATTCACAATAACCCATATTTCCAAGAACCGATACTTCCCCTTCTTGGTATTCATACACATTTAGTAACGGTACTGAACTTAAATTCCAGGGAATTTGGCTTGAATAGCACTTACTTTTGCAATGTTTTATTTTACTGGTCTTTACTTCCTTATCATTTACAGGGACGTTCCAAGAAAGAATTTCATACTTTGGTACTAATTATAAGGAAAACAGAGAAAAAATGTGTCTCCTAATTTCTTCGTATTACATTTTTCTCTTTAGTTGACAGGAAAACCATCCTGTCTGTGTTTTATTACTGAGACATCCTGTACTGACACACTACTCAATACACTCTAAAACAACTAGACACATTTACATACAGTTGATCATTGTGCCTTGAATTTCATTAAATCTCATACTATTAGAAAAAGTCAGCTAGTACTTGTGAGCAGCAAGACAAGAATTACATACTGTCCTTTTTATTTAGGCTATGAGGAACTCCTCCTAAAACCTCCACAGTATATTACATCTCTCCTAAAGCTGCTGTTCATTGGACCAGAACGTAAGACTGGCTAACTTTAGATACCCATGGGTAAATACTGAATTTTGAAAGTTCCAAATGCAGCACTTTGTACCATATAAATTGAGTGAAAAACAAAGGATTTATAACTTGGATGTCTCATCCCACAGGGTCAATTTAAACTTTGGCCATTTTGGATGTAATTGTTTTGGATGCTGTTTGTGTCTATTCACATGTGTGACTGAACTATCTTTGTTATCATGTTTTCCCTGCTGCACTCAGGTTTCTCTTACAATTGCGATTTCAGTCTAATTGAGTTTTACGCAAACAAAAATCTTCTCACGACCCAACTCCTCAAACCTCTGACTTTGTGAGGAGCCGTTTTCTTTTCCTACTTTACTTTAATAGAATATATCCTGAGGAGTGATGGAAAGTAAGTACATTTACAAGTACTGTTTTTAAGTACAATTTGGAGGCCAATGTTATACTTCTACTCTTCTACATTTCAGAGAGACTTGCACTATTACTTGCCTACATTTATTTGACAGGCGTAGTCAATAATTACTTTTCAGACTAATATTTTACATACAAACCTATGATTAGCTTGGGAACCACTGGACTACACTGACTAACAGTATATAAAATTGTTAAAACTAGCTCCACCTCGACTAGCTACGACAGTAAAATGCTTCTTACACATTAATGCATCAGTATTAACAATCTCAAAAGAATAATAACTAATAATATAACGCTCACAGGGACCATTTTTCTGTAGATTGAGTATTTCTCCTGAACATTTTTTTATTGTGCTGATAAAATCACTGCACTTTTACTTAAAAGGAACTTCACCGGTTTCACACATTAAAGTCTCTTTGCAGGTCTTGGGGAGTGATACTGAATATGTGAAAAAAGTTGTATGAAGCCTTGTGTGGCTCCAGAGGGAGCTGCGTGAAGGCTGATAAATTGCCTCAAGTGATGTCTCTTGAGTCAGTGTCTGTTGGCGCTGAAGACTACAAGTTTGAAATGGAAACAAAATATGGGGGTTTGGAGATCGAAAGAAGTGATCTTATCAGACCTCTGTAGCCCAGTCCTCATCTCTGCTTGAGGCAGGAGGCTCGAGGTTACATTAGCCGCAATTAGCATAACACACCCGAATACAAGGAAGAAGAATGCATCGATTTTGATACTTGAAAAACAAACAAATTGTCCATCTTGAGTACAACAATGTGAGTGCAATGTTAAATCAGTGGCGAAGATAGGTAGGTAGGATTTTAAATTTAGGACTTTTACTTGTAATGGAGTATTTTGGTATTGGTACTTTTACTTAAGTAAAGGATCTGAGCACTTCCTCCACCACTGTGTTGTACAGTATATGTTGTCCTACCTGCGCAGTTTATCAGTAAACTTGTCCAGTTCCTCCTGCGCTCGGCGCAGCTCTGTCTCCAGGTACTGCCGTGTGGAGTCAAACTCGCTCTGCAGCAGCTCCAGCTTGTGTGTCGTGTAGGAAAGCCTCTTCCGTAAGTCCTCCTTCTGCTCCAGCAATGAGCTGCAAACAAACACACACAAACACACACGCACAGCGGACGATTGTGTTCAGGGCATATGGTGGAGCAAACGAGCTTGTAACTTGGGTATGTGCATATCTAAATGGACTTCCACGGGCCTACATAGCTTTTTAATGCAGCCCTGAACGGTCATGCAGTGGTGATGAGAACATCATGAGAGGGTGATAAAAGCAGAAAAGTTGTGTGAGAAAGTGCTTTGTATGAAGAAAACATGGGAGCAAAAAACAGAGCTCTAATTACGAATCCGGGCAGGGGTAAGCAAGGATGGGGAGCTTTTTAAGTCATTAGATCTTTGAGCATTAGATCGCTTTTTCAGCATTAAAGCTCTGCAGCACATCACAGAAACCCAATCATCAGTGAGATTGCACCCACCGACAAAAAGAGAGAGTGTAATCTGTGATGAAATATGAGCCAATGAACTCTAATACATCATGTGAACAGACTGTGAAGGCTCAGATTTACGGAACAGCGATACCCCCCACATGTAATTCAGTGAGACAGCCAATGATGGCTATTTTCAGAGTGTGTGCATTACCTAGGCTTCAATCTAATAAAAGGGCAACTGTGAGTGGGAAAAAAGGAAATGTCTGTTGCCGTGATGGATCTGAGTGTGCACGGCTGGGCTTAATGGACTCGGTATTGACGGACAGATGGAGGAAGGAGGGTAATGACTCTATCTGCAGCGGGATAACAGATAGCAGAGAGAGAATGGAGATGTGGTCACGTCGTTCTTTTCACTTCCTCTCTTTGTCTCTTTTTCTGTCTTTTAACAAGATTATAGATACAGAGGGTGGGGGCTGAGAAAGACAAAAAAACAAAAAAACAGGGACATGTTCCTTTCAATGCTTTCAGGTCACGAGGTTGAGGTATCATCCAGTTTCTAGCTCATTAATATACATGATAACATTTCTGCAATCAGTGGGATAGAAAGTAGACTGGGTGAGTCCACACTTTATACAGAACTAAAAGTAAGACTAAATATTAGCCAGTCTTGCCATTTCTCTGTACTTTAAATATCTGTCTTATAAATCACTTTAATACAAATAACGTATTGCTGATATGAATTGATTCACAGACATGCCAAACACACAATACCCAATGGTATATAAGGGCACTTATGTGTACAGGATCATGTATTGGCTTGCTTTCCGTTTGATTTCTCTTGCCTCTCTAGGTTATGTATGTAGTGGCATGTGAGACCATGTGGGCTTGACACCTTTAATTCATTCAGATGGTAGAGCAGCAAATATGTGCTGCAGAAAGACACATATCTCAGAGACAGAGCAATCTTGCTAGTTGATTTAAATTTCAGTGAGTGGAGACAAAGACAATCTTTTTGGCTACAAGTTCTCATATCTTTTTTTTTTATTATTATGTTTTTCATGCCTTTTATGCCTTTATTTGACAGCGACAGCTGAAGAGAGACGGTAAAAGGGGGAGCGAAAGAGCGAGCGGACGACTTGCAGCAAAGGGCGGCGGGCTGGAATAAAACCCTGGACGGTGTGGCAAGGACCGCAAGCCTCTTGCTTTTTAAAAAACAGAAGTTGTATCTGTTTGAATTAATAACCAATAGCGTCACTTTTCTGGTGATGTCTCCTTTGTGGCTAAGCAACATGTGGAGAAGAGTCATAGTTGCTATTATAAATCATAACTCTGTTAGCTACCTGTTATCTTAAGCCATACTAGCTTAAAACTTTCCAACACTACAGATAACTCGGTCATTTATTATTAATTTAATTTTGACCACAGTTCTTCTTAGGATTGCTATTTAGCCAATTTATGCTTCCGAAAAACCGAGGTACTTTCTGTCCTTTAAGTTATTTTTGACTCAACCAATTATTATTTAAGTATTTCTGCCTTCGGCACAACTCTGCACCAAGAAATGTTTGGACAAATAAAACTACAGTCTCCACTCAATCACCACTATACTGTATACAGTGCTATAATAGGCTAAATAAGGAAGTACTTTTCTTGGCACAAATGAAATGAAATTTCACACTGGCTCAATACCTGCCTACAGAGTGATTCAATGAATGTCTCAACTGACTGGTTGGCATTTCAGTGCTGCATTACCCAGCACCCCCCACCTCCTGCTTCTCTTTGATCGGCAGGCCTTCGCAGTGGGAATACAGGTGTTTGTTGTTTGATATAGGATGGGTTTACGTGAAGTAGCTCCAGGGATGAAAAAATCCCCCATTAGTGACCTCCTCTGTAAACAGGAGCTGAGTCAGACATAATGACTGCTTTCATTCCGGTGAGATGAGATGACGAGGCAGCATGACTTCTGGGCTCGGAGAAGCGGGATGAGGCTGCTTTAGCACCACTGGGCGGCGAGAGGAGGCGGCGAGAGGAGACACCTCGTGGGCGGATGAACAGACAGACAGATAAAAACGAGGACGGATGGAAAGATGGCGTCTGAGTGTTTCACTCTTACCTCTTTTTCGGATGTTTGCCGCCATTTCGGGGGACTTTTAAGGCGGTTTTGCCAATGTATATCTTTTTCATGGTTTGTCTGTGTTCCTTTCCTCTCATGTGTTTATTGGGGTTGACCACAGGGAGCCGTCATGTGCGTTAGTTTCCCAAACGAGGCCAGCTAAGTCTGGCCTGCAGAGAGTGCTCTACCTGTGTTGACCCTGCCAAACAAAGCAAACACACAGGTTGGCCACTATTAGTAACTACAGTTCAACCAGGGATCCTGTTTGAAGGACGAAGTCGATATACATTTCGCAATGATAGTAATTTTAATGGCAAAATTCCACACAGGTTTGTCCTTAGCGGGAAAAGAAAAGCTGAAACAGCATTAATCTCTGCACTAAATTCAGAGTAACAGACCATTTTGAAGGTTAGCCACTCTTAAAAGGTTAAAATCCCCCTTTAGTGATGTAGCTTTGGGGCCCATTTTAGTGGGGGGGTGGGGGTGTTGGCGTACTTTTTCCTCACAATGTCACACTGTGTTGTTTCCTACAAAGATACAGTGGAAGTGGAAATGAAAGTATCTTAGACATCAGTGGTAAATGTCAAGTTTTGGTCTCAGTGCCTCAGACTGAAAGAGCAAGGTCTTCTTTCTGTTTGGCAGCAAAGTTCAACAATCATATGAGGACAAATCTATTTAGGAAGAGGCAGGATATATTCCACAGCCTCAAGCCCTGGTCTATACATTCTGGAATTTACATTGGTTACATGACGTACTACATCCAAACAACTTATTTATTATTAGTATTCAACATTTGGGGAAACTGGTATGCATTAAAGCCCTTGAAAACTCAAATCAGAAGTATTTCTCTATAACATAACATTTTCATAACTAAATAAGCTACAACAAAAAACATCAGTAGATATATTATTCATTAAGAGTTTAACGGTCACACACTTTTTGTCAGATTTCGACAAAGGTCTGGAAACATAAAAAAAACAAACCTGTCATTACATTTAGATTTAAATGTTCTGGATTGCTGCACGGAAATACGTGACAATCAGCTTTCTCCATCTGAGCCACACCCACTATAAAGCAGTGAAAAGAGCACAGAGAAAAAAAGAAATCTCTCATTTGAAATGACAAACTGTTCTAAATTTAGCACATCATTTTGCTTTAATGTAGATTCCCATCACTCACAGTAAGAAGCCGATTGAAAATATGTTTTCAGGGCCCTTTAAAGAAAAGAAATGTATTTTATGCCTGCATTTGTGTTCTTCTGGGACACCAACCTGCTTTATAGCACTAGTGGTTGATAAAGCCCTTTGTGACCAGCAGACATCAGACTTATCAGCAAAAACAAACATCCCTCTAACCCTTTCTGCAGACCCAACGACTTCATCTCCTACCTGTCCAAACTGTTCAAACACAAAGGACATGAACTGACACATCCACCCAGTCCGAATGAAAAGTGTTGGACAAGGCCAATACACTGAAGCTTCTTTTACAAATATTTCTACCAACCCCTCAATCCTGTGTCTCTCAGTGGCGTCAGCAGCACAGGTGCACCTGTCAGCCCACAGTCAAATGGTGCGGGTAATTACATGAGACGGTCAAAACTTGATCAAAGCTCCTCGGATTCGAGCGCCGGACTGTCCACTCAATGACAGACCGTGGACGTGAATGCAGTGGGGTATTGGCGAGTAAAGCATCACGTTTGGGATGTTGTATCCATAGATGCTGTACATACACATGAGTAAAACACAGATGAAATACAGAAGCATGTTGATCCTCTGACACCCAGTTGTTGGGAGGTGAATTATGCTGCTGGCTGAGGAGGCAGGGAGACATGCACTCCTCCAGATGGTGACAGCTCGCCACCGCCACTGGAGCCTTCACTCCAGCTGCTCCCCTCTGAGTCATAGCACACCGGCTCTGGATATGTGTGTCTAAGATTTGGTGGGTGTGAGTATGTCTTTGTGCATGTATGAGGCTCTCGGTTTGTGTATATGCAGCAGTTTGTGAGTTCATACAAGTATGTGCGTACTTGTGCGCTAGTATGCATGTGTGTCTGCATCTATACGTCTACGCACTTGTGCATGAGTGCGTACCTGCATGTCCCTATTTGTTTTTGTGTTTGTGTGCTGCGGCATCAGCTCTGCCCATTCAATCCCCCTTCTCCCAGGAACGAAATAAACCGACAGTCCCTATCGTAAAAGTCAAAAAGGACAGCAGTTAGCGACACATCTCAGGACACGTCAGGTGTCCGCTGTCAAACCGCCCACACACAACAACTCTCACACCCTCGCTCATTCACTTGCTTGCTTTTTCTTCCTTTAGCCCATCCTCACACTGCAGCAAAACCATAGATGGGGCTCGTTCAGATGGCGCTGCCTGCCACCCACTCGTGCCATGCTGACATTTGAGAGGAACTCAGAGCATTGAAAAGAAGAGGAAGGGGAGGTGGTAGTGGGGGGAGGAGGACATTAAAGTTGGGGAATGGGGAAGAGGCAAAAGCAGGAAGCATTTGGGGAGGGAAAGCTAGCCAGAGTAGTTGCAATTTAGCCAAAGACAGGAAAGAGGGTGAAGCCATCGCCAAATTGGAGAAGAAAAGCAAAGAGAGTGGGTGTGAAGTCTCCAATGAAAATCATAATTTCTCTTTCTTCTTCCTCCCCCCACTCCTGTTCTGTCTATCTGTTACTCCCTTTCAGCCTTCCTGACTGCATGTACCTTGCAGATAGATTGGCTCTCAGGAAAAGCCCTTATCACAGGCCCAGACCTCAGCATTAGAGCGGGGGAACCCGAGTGGCTGACTCATCCAGCAGCAGCAGAGAAAGAAGGCGAAGAAGACGCTCTTTCTGCCCCGCATGCCTTCAGATTAACAAGGTAGCTAACCTGCAGCAGTCACTCAGCCCAATGGCATGTACAGTATGACTCAACCACCTCAGGGGAAAAACACAACTCTCAAATTAGGGCACAATCCTGTGAGTGTATGTGGGTTTGTGTGTCTGCTGTTTCTCTGTCCAGCATTGATTAACTCGGGAGCAGACACCTAAGTAGTTACACACCAACTAAAAACATCATTAGCAGCAGCAGGGGATAATGACCCGCAGAACGGATTTCATGTGCTGCTGATGGCACTCGGCACAGGGGAGTGTGTAATCACGACAACCATCCCGAGAGGATTTTAGGATGAGCGGAAGAGGTGATGGAGGCTGGCTGCGCGCCGCATACAAACACCAAAATATACACAGTTCTGTTCTGCTGAAACCTAAAAAATCAACACAAAGAACAAGGTGTATGCAGACATTTGGACTGAAAATGGCATTAAAAAGGGGTTTTACTACAGGTACCAGTGAGAAGATGAGGGTAATTTTACTATACGTGAATGAGTTCATTTTGGGAAAATACGATTATTTCCTTCTTGCCAAAAGAGCTAAATGAGAAGATTGATACCTCTCTCGTGTCTGTACAGTAAATATGAAGCTACATGCAGCGGCCGGGTAGCTTAGCTTAGCACGAAGACTGGAAACAGGGGGAAACCGCTAGCCTAGCTGTGTCCAACGGTAACAAAACCGCTCTGCCTTTCGAAAGTGATTTTGATAAATTATGCAAGTTGAAATGAACACAAGATTGCAGTAGAGTAGAGGCAAGAAAACCCCCAAGCCATAAGAGGACTGACACACACACACACACACACAAAAACACACTAAGCACATTAAACACACAGACACAAGCACACAATGTCCTACAAAAAACAGCATCAGCCTCCAGACAAGAAAATCATGTTAAGGTGCCAGAGAATCCTTCTGAGAGCTGTCCTAGCAGAGCCTCCCGACCCAGAATCCACACACTTACATTGAAACTTCGGCTGAAACCTCTCACTCAATTTGAAACTCAACTGTTTGAAGTTCAGAGTTAAAAAAAAAATCCCAATTCTGTCCGCTGTTTTTCAGTCAGTCAGTCCCCTCATCTTTTGGCTGAACAATAATTTTCTAAATAAAATAGGTTACTGCATGCCAGCGTTTGCCATCTTTTCAGCCATGAGCAAAAGGAGATGGGACGGAGAAGCACAAGCAGCTTTCAGAAGGGTTCAGCTCATTAAAAATAGAACAGGCACAAACACATTTACGTGCACACACACACATTTGCACACACACATACACAACACACTGCCCACCATCACATCATATTGTTTACGAGTGGAGCTCGAATGGACAGGTAGTGATTAGACACAACAAAGGAACCACCTCTGCAAATGTGCTAGCCTGCAATGCTGCTCTGTGTTCTGTGTTTGTGTTGGGTGTGTGTGTGGCCATGTTGTAAGCATTTGCCTCATGCTCTTATACACATATAGCAGGCGGCTCAGATGTACTTACTGGTCCATCCATGACTCTCAAGAGGCAGCCTAAAAAGCCTCAGCCCAGGGATGAATGAATGGAGCTTTAACAAAAAAGAGACTATACTATTTTCTATATATAGAAAGTGATATAGCACTAAAAGCTTTCCAGCATAGTGCTATTAATGCAGTGGCATATAAAAAGGTGTAGTGTGTAATCTGTGACTTCCAGTTTGGGATCATCACAGGAAAACAAGCAACAGAAATCAGACAGAAAACATAAACGTATGTGTTTCATTTCCTTTAAACCTCCCTCACAGTTTGCTGTGCCTCGTTAGGGAAGGTCATTGATAAATTACATTTAAATGGTTTATGTGTGGTTAAAGTGAAGGCTTAAAACAATAGTTAGACATTTTGAGAAATACCATTATTTGCTTTTTTTTTGCTGTCCAAAAAAAGGCTACAGCCAGCCACTTGTTAGCATAGCTTAGCACAAAGACTGGAAGCAGCTAGCCTGTCTCCCTTACCAGCACCTCTAAATCACTTATTAACACGTTATATCTGGTTTGTTTGACCTGTATAAAAGCGGAATTTAAAAAAAGACAAGTTGTGGTTTTGTGTATGCTATGCGTATATATGATAGCTTCATATTTATAATACTGGCACAAGAATGGTAGGCTATCTATCTTTTCATCTAACTCTCAGCAAGAAAGTGTATTTCGTCTCTAATAAAAACTAATTTCGTGTTATTTGTTATTGTTTTATGTAAATTTGAGACACAATATACCTCCCAAGCATAAACAGTACACAGTTTTTATACGGAATAAACAAACGAGATAATAACATGTCAATAAGTGAGCTTTAGAGGTGCTGACAGTCGGATTTTGTCACGTTCAGACAGAGCCTGGCTAAGTCTTTCCAAGTTTTATGCTAAGCTAAGAGTCTATTGGCAGTAGCTTTATATTTAACGGACAGATACGAAAGACTGTGTATCTTCTCATCTAACGCTCAGCAAGAAAGCGATTATGTGTATTTCCCAAAAATGTTTAACTATCCTTTAACTCAGTTCCACACAAAAAAGGTAGGCAAACTGTGGCTTACGGTCGACTTACACGCCTGCTGCGGTTGTCAGACACAAACAAAAACAAAAATGAAATAACATTCTTCTTCTTACAAATGAAAAGTTGAATTCTGATCTGATTGGACCATTAGCTTATGGTGGCTAATGTTAGCAAACTTTACAGCATTATACAGTCACTTCTCTGACTTTATGACTCCACTTGGACTACTGTTACATTAGAATTTCAGACTGTAACAGTAGTTTAGCTATTACTTGCAGTCACAGTGGCTGTTGTTCAGCAGCCTCTCACTTTAAATTTCATTAAATGGAGTCATGTTTCCTTATTTCAGGAAGGAACTCACTTAACACATACTGTAGATTACTATGTGAATGTTTAATTCAAGTCAAATTGGCAAAAGAAATATGAGTTATGGCAGCTGTTATGGGCAGTGAAGCCTTTCAGCCATTTACATGGCTGACTGCTTCATCAACATGAGGAATAAATCTGACCTGTACGATCTGACCGCTGGTGCTGAAGAGGGCAAAGGGGAGGAGGAATAATGGGGTTGAGATGATAAGATGCACTTAATGACCCCCCAGAGGAGCTGTCAGCGTTTAACCAAAGAGGGAGAGAGACCTAGACAGAGTGGGAGAGAGAGGCTGACTGTTCAGACCACAGAGGAAAGAGGAGAGCATTAGTCTATTAGACCAAAACTGTCCACTTAAACAGATCAAAACTAACCTCTAGCCTCTTCAGACCAGCCTCTCTCCCACACTGCTTTCATACATATAAATGTCTGCTATTGCTCTTCTGTGTCACCACTTCATCTATACTCAAAGTGATTCGTTGGACACCTAATTCAATACAATGGATGAAGCGTGAAATATTTCTGATATTAGTGGGAATTACGTTAACATTTTCGTTGATTACTTGGTTAGCGTGCACCGTGACTACCACCTGAACAGGTAAAGAAAAGACTTCAGAAATGGTGAAGTTGAAATTAAAGGAAAAGGAATATTGCTTTCTTGCCGAAGGTTAGATGAGAATATTGACACCACTCTCACATCTGCCAGTTAACTATGAAGCTACCGCTTGGAGCTGGTTAGCTTAGCTTAGCATAAAGACTGGAAACTGTGGGAAACAGGCAGGCTGGCTATGTCCAAAGGAAGTGAGAACCTGCCTGCCATCACCTATAAAGCTCACTAATTAACCCATATCTTGTTTGTTTGATCTGTACAAAAACAAAAGTGTACAAAAGGTGCAGCTTCACTAGGGGTTATATGCCGATTTATTTCGCAGTGACTTACTGAAGTCTCTGCTTGTTGCCTGGCAAACTTACGGTGAGAACAAACAGAGGGAAACAGCTAGTCTGGCTCTGTCCAAAGGTAAAAAAATCCACTAGCACCTCTAAAGACATTGAACACTTAATATCTTGTTTGTTAAATGTTAAGGAACTTTCTTGCACCTTGCCAAGAAACTGTCCGGCACATTACCCTCTGTAAAACCACACTTGTCATTTTTACACTTAGTTTTTTGTACAAATTAAAGAAACCAGATATAACATGTCAATTAGTGAGCTTTAGAGATGCTGGAAGTGGGATTTCATTGCCATCAGAGCCAGGCTAGCTGTTTGTCCGTTTCCAGTCTTTATGCAACGCTAAGCTAACCGTCTCCTGGCTGCAGCTTCATAAGACATGCGGGTGCCATTGATGGTTTCATCTAAATCTCAGGAAGAAAGTGAATAGGCATAATTCAAAAAAGGTCAAACTCTTCCTTTAAAACGGAAAACCTGAAAAAATGAGGGGAGAAACATAACAAATACAGATGCATCCATGCAGGGCGGTAATGTATTAATGAGATCTTAACCCAACCAAACAATCAGAATATCTTTTGGAAGAATGGTGTTGATCCCTCCACTTGGAGATACATATGTCAAGGAGCACTGAAGCTGTTCAGGAGGCTCGCAGCGGCCTGATGTCTTTCTAAGACACTTTATGTTGGTTTTGCATTTTGATGTGTCTCCCATCTGTATATGTACAGTCTAAAAATATGTACTTTAGACCTACTTTCATCACAAATAATTTAAAACATTTAAATGCAGTTTGCAAGGTGAAGAATCAATTTTGAAGCTCAAATTCATTCATTCAGAAATCATTAAAGTGCTCCAAAAAAAAATGTATTTGCACATCTACATTTCCATGACTAATTGGCGAAATCCGTCTGCTGACGAAGATCCTGTGATATGAGCAAAAGCTCCAGAAAAGCTACTGAATTGATCTTGAAGTGAATATGTTTTGATAAATTCAGAAAACCTTCAAACCTTCATCAAAATCTTATCTCGGTGAAGATGGTGATGTTCAGTCATTTGAACCTTCGTTAATATTTACAGGCAAATTGCAAAAGTGTAAGGCACCATTTGTTGTGTCTTATATGTTACTGATATCTAATAAACACTTATTTGCATTTTCCTTCTGTGTAATGATGGCAGTTTAAATGACAAATACTGTAGATTACTCCAAATTGTATTTTCTTGCCACCCAAGGACGCCATTTCATCATCACTCGTTCAGAAAGCAGCATTCAATTTTGGCCTGTCAATCATCCAGGAAGAGCATATTTGCGAGAGGATTCTGAAAACACTTTAAAAACTCTTAAAAACTTAAAATCTCCTCTGCTCTGAAACTCCCTGCTTCAATGGGCCTCCATGTAAAATTTACATCTCTATCTCTGCCACAGGGCCCCGACACAGAAGCCCGACCAACAGAGGTACAGAAAATGCTAAAGAGAAAGCGAGAGACCAAGACAGAGAAAGAGATTTCAGGACATTTCATCACTTAGACTGGAAGGCGTCTTGGAGATGAGGTGTGGGGGTGGAGGTGTTGGTGGGTGGGATATAAAGGTAGGGTCAGACGCTCAGGTAGATCAGGCTTCCTGTTTAACCTCGTCGCAGCTTCTTCAGAGGCCACAGGTGACCTTGTTTCCTATTCAGCAAAGAGCGAGGAGAAAAGGCACAGGACTACCCCCTCTTATCTCGGCAGAGCTGCTATAATTCAATTAAAGCTGTGACACAGAGGTGAGGGCAATTGATGTCTGATATTGGAGAAACACCCCGCCAGATTAATTACCCCTCATCGGCTGGTTAAACGGCTTTTAAACTGTAATCTGCCTGAAATCATAATAATACCATCGGTAATCGAACACAAAAGGGAAAGCTTGGGATCTATTTCCATCTGTGCCGGATTAATAACGGTTCATTAGTAATAGTATCAACAAAAAAACGTGTCTACTGTAGGACAGTGAGGTAAAAAGGAGAGGAGGGAGAAACCGCATAAAAAAAGCTGATCCTTTCCTGCATCTCGTCATGTTTGCTTTGCTGCTTTAATTCCCGTGTAATGCAACTTTAATCAGAAAAGTGGGTGAGCACTTGTAATTTTGTAATGAGCTCATCAAAATCTGTTTATGCCTGCATGCGAAGGCATCAGTTCAGTTATCACCTAGGCTTTGTGTGAACATTTGACACTGTCAGGCTTATTTAAATGCATAAAAATCATTAATTTGAGCTGCTTAGTTGTTCATATTGGAAAAGCAGCGCTATCGTGCGGAGTAATTAATCAGTGTTAGAGGTGCATTCCGACAGGTGACTGTCTGAAATCATGCAGAATCATTTTTACTACCATAACACATTCAAGACTAATTAGAAAAACCCTCTTGATTGATCCCTTAGAGAAATAGCTTTTACAGTAACCCCACCAAAGCTGCAGTGAATTTTCTAGCCAAGAGATTCCATGCGTACAGCCATCAGCCTTGTTGTGCAAAAAAAACACCCTTTTATCTTTGACAAACTATCACAAAAGCAGATCATTCCACACAGCACTGCATCAATACACAGAGAGCACGAACTGAGTGTAAGTGCAGCCACATCACGTACAGATGGGCACATATACATACAGTCACACAGATTCACACAGACACAACCCAAGCCTGCTTTGTAATCCAAATCAAAGATGCAAAAAGCAGTACCTTCCGCTCACGCAGAGCTTCATCCTGGAGACCGAGAGATAAAATCCTGCTGCCTGAGCCTCGCCGGGAGAATGGAGAAAACCCCCCTCTATATGCTATCTGAATTGGCTTACCCAGCTCTCCCTTAAAGCTCAGAGAAACCCCACCACATGCACACAACCCCACCACCACTGCCGCCGCCCCCAAACACAACCACGCCACTCCAACAGCAGCAGCAGCAGCAGCAGCAGCAGCAGCAGCTGAGCCAGGAGGGAAGACAGAGGGAGTGAGGGAGAGAGATTGTGCAAGAGTGGAAAGGCAGAGAGGAAGAGTGGGAGGGAAGCAGCTTAAAGGAAGAAGACAGGGAGAACGCGGGGGCGTGAAGATGGAGCGCTGAAAGATATGTGCAGAGAGGGAGATGGCGAGAGAGAGAGAAGGAGAGGCAGAAGCTTACCTGATGGTGTCTATGTCATTCATCTCTTCATCGGGCACCTAAAGGAAGTGACAGCATGTTAGTGGAGGGGACCCATCAAACTGGCCCGGGAGCGCCCAAGTAGAGCATCGCTGCAGCACACACACTCATCCAAAACAGAAGTGAAAACATACATATTCAGCAGGCACACTCTCTGTTTCCCTCTGTTTTTGTTTTTGTTTCGCCCCCCCCCCCCCTCCCTGCACCCTCATTTGCTCCCCTCCCTCCGCCCCATGCAACGCTCATCAGACCGCACCTGGCTGTCTACATCTGCGCTTACTTGAGCTGAGAAGAGAACAAACCCATCATACCAGAGTGTGATGGGAGAGAAATAGAAAAGCGAGGGAAAGGGGGGAAGGAAGGGAGGGAGGGAGAGCGGAAACCTCCATTGCAGCCAGACTGCAGATACATGGCAAGCCCCCCCATGAGGGATACTGGCAGCAACTCAATATCCTTGTTGAGGTGCTGAATCGGAGAGGGAGGGAGCAAAGACAGAGAGAGGGAGGAGGAGGGGAATGTGGCCTGAGATAGAGGAAGGAGGGAGAGAACGGGGGAGGTGAGGGGGAACAGGTGGTTCAATCTGTTGAATCTTACATCTCAAGTCCCAGGCTGTTAGGGAGAATACATTTTATACGCATCTGCTGCTGGCCCTTTTTCTGAGGGCGATGAATTATGCATCATTTTGAGAATATTCCCCCAGTATTCTCATCTTCATTCAGATTTAGGGTGCCGGCCTGATCGAGTGTGGCATCCATGCTGCTGCGTTATCATGTTTCATGATTTGCTGAATGCTGGACAGTAAGCATCAGTAGTCAGGGGAGGGATTCATCATTCACTTGTGTTCATTAATGAAGGACGCAACCGTTGCAATGAGATTGCCTGAACGCCAGGGTCAGTGGGAAACATGACCGAGTCAGAAAACCAACAAAAACACCCTTTTTAAAGCCGGGGGGGGACGCTTGGCGAATTGAGTTTGAATCTTCAGCGAGTGCACAGCAGAAGGCCGTGTGCCTGTGAAGAATGTTTCGTTACTGCGCTCGCACAAGTACAAGACTCGTGCGAGGAGATGAAACTTTGCAGCGACACACTCTCACACACACACACACACACTACACTGAGATGAACACCAACCGGCTCACATGCCTGCTCTCAGCCCCCACGCCACCCACCTTTTTTCAAGCAGTTGCTAAGGTGACGGCAAAGGCTGAATTTTAATCAGACAATAAATTAAGGCAATGTGATCTTCTCCTTTATTATTAAATGACAGCGGTGCCGCTTTCAGAGATCTGTCAAGTATGTTTTGGGTTCTGAGAGAAACACTGACAGACTGCAAATTCAAAGTCTACGTGAACAGTGCAATCACTTGTTCAGAGATGCTTCACACCACACTGTCCAGTGTGCATAACATAGTGACGTTTGAGATAAATATTACGACTTTATGCTATCTAGTAACTGAAATAACACATTTTGAAATAAGAGGAGGACAGCCCCGTGGATTATCATCTCCCGATGAGATGAATGTCGAGCTGAGACTGCAAATACACTCACTTGTGATGCAGTAATTGCTAATTGAGCCTTCAGGCCTGTCTTCCTGTGGCACGTACGCTGCTGCCATAAGTCTGGGGAAACCACGGGTCGCTATTGCTCAAGAAAAACAGTTGTTTAAACACGTTCTCTGCATCCAGTGCCATTTTAGCAAGGTTATGTCTCAAGCTGAGTAAATGATGGATGTCACACAATAAATGCTCGTGAGTGGGCTGAGTCAGTAAATGACTGCATTGTTCAGCTCAGATTTGTGGAGGAGCTGCGGATGGGTAGAATGCTAATGAGCACACCGATAAAAGCCAGTTCACTGGTCAGCATGAAGCACCGCTCCTGTGTACACTCACAACACACATCACCATCACCATCACCATCATCTATCTGAATTCGTGGATAAGCTGACTGGTAGCTTGCCTGCGTGGATCAGCGGAATAACTCACACACCAAGTTTAAATGATTTTTTTCCTAAAGACAAAAGAATAAGGATACTTTGGTAACGACGGTGTGATAAGTGTTGATTTGTTAGACATATACATGTAGATTTTAAGAAGGTTACTGCAAACTTTTCACCCCTTGGAAATGATTTGAGACTTTTCTTTAACTTTTATAACAGATCTTTTGACCATTTAGGGACAGTGGAAACATGCTGTAAACACAATACTGACATATCATCACCATTTAAGTGGCCCTTGTTAGCAAACAGAAAACGTATTATCAGATCCAGCAGAGACAGAGCAACATCAGCATTCGTTTGGAGTTGTTTTGGAGCTGCTAAATGCTCCACTTTGTTCACCAGCTAGTCGCTAACCGTGTCTGTCTGTTTGGTGCTGAGCAGGTAGTGTGCAGTGGGTTTTAGAACTTTTTCACTAAAACCAGTCGCCTGCTGCGACCGAAAACAACACTGACACGAGCAGTGACAATGAACGGTAAAGTTTGATTATAGAAGCTTTAAATCTTAAAACCACAACACATTCACCAGCGCTTATAGTTTGTTTCCAGTATCCCCGCTATGCTAGTATATGTGGGGATAGGGGCATGAATGTGGCATGAATGTGTATGTGTATGAGCAAATGTCTAGCATTTTTGTTTTCATCTATTTTTATGTTTTTCTTGTGAGAGTTGAACATGAGCAGATTGTGAAAAACAAATTTCCCTCCTGGGACAATAACATTTTCTTTTATATTTCTCTCTCTCTATATTTTCATTAATTATTTTATTTATGTTACTTCTGCATGGATTATTTCCTTATCCTGCTGTTAAAATCTTGATTTAAACAAAATCCCGTAAACAGACTTGTAACATTATGACTTGCCCATCTCCTCCTGTACTACCTCTTTACTCTCTTACTCTGAATATTAGAGCATAAAAGCCCTTGAAAAATCAAGAATAGCACACTCAAATCATCCAAGACTTGATTCATTTAGACATCACTTCAAACTCCGTGAGGAACAATTTCCGCTCCAATCATAACATATGTTTTGAGGCCGGGCTTTGATTAAAGACTGGGATGACTTTCATCACTCACCATGGTGATGCCCCTGGGCAGAGAGGCAGATCTGTAGGGGTATCTGGGGAACTCGCAATGAAACTCTGGAAAGGCAGTCTTAATCTCAAACCCTTGACAGAATTGTGGAGGAGGTGGAATCAAGTCTTTCTCGTCTATCTCAAGCTGTGGCGCTGTCTCTACTTTTATCTTCAGGTCCTGTGGCTCGTCATCTCTCCTCACAGTGTCAATGTCTGTCTCCAGATAGGGTTTCTGGGCCAGGTCAAGGGGAGTCTGCTCTTCTTGGGTTTTCTTCTGCTCGAGTAAAGAGCCGTGCTGTTGGGCCATTGAGCGGGGCAGCCTGGGGCTCCACTGTGTCACCTCTTGAATGTTGTCTTCAGGCAGGGCTGGGGTTGTGGTGATGAAGCTGGTGGGGGAGAGTGGTTTTCCAAATGCCTGTATACTGTTTGGGTCAAGCACGTTGGATGTCACCTCATCCAGGAACTGTGAAAACTTCACTTTGTCTTTGACCTTTTCCTCCAGCAGCCACTGTAGTTTTACCCTTTTAGCTCTGGCATGGGCCAGTGCGGAGCCCCTCCCCTGGCATAGCCCACCCGTCTCTGGCCAAGCGTGGAGTTTGTTGTGGTTGCTGCCGCCACCCTGCTCCGCCTGTGGATGAGCTCTGCAATGAGGCCCTCTGGGAGGACATCCAGTACGCTTCCCACACTTACTCTCCTCTCTCAGTCGAGTTTGAAACGCTTCCTGGCTTTGCTTCTTGATAGAGCTGTGCAAGAGGCAGGTCACCCCTGAGCTCCAGCTATACAAGCTGCCGGTGCCCTCGCTGCTCCTCCTGCTGCCTCCTGGACTACTGCTGGGGGCACTTGGGCTAGATGGCTGGCAGGGGGAGGGCTGGCTAAATAAAGGCCCTATCAGCTCCTCCAGCCAGACCTGATCGCCGTTAAACATGGGGCAGAAAGCTCCAGAGGAGGCCCAAGATTTTGGTGATGGCTGGCTGGGCTTTGCTCTACCTCTCTGGGGGACGATGCAAGCTGTGCTGCTTGTCCCATCCATTGGCTTGAGTCCTGTCTGCATGGATGTGTTCTTTCTCTAATTGTTGCAAGTGGCAGATGATCCACGGTCCAGTGGACACCTCTGATTTTAAAGAGTTCTACCCCAATTCTGTCTCATTATTGTGCAAGCCTGACCTAGAAGGGATCCAATACATTTCACTCTAGGCTGAACAGATGGCCTCCTTTAGTGCCAGGATAACCCGTTGCTATGTCAGGCAAGGACATCCATGACTGACATAGACTATTAAGTCAGTCTTACAATACTATCACAGCTTCTTTAATATTTGCCCACAAACACCACAATATCTTATGATGCTGAAACGTTCTGAGGCCAAAGTCAAAGACAGTGAAAATCACGGCTCCTCCGCTGCTAATCTGCAGAAGCTTCAGGTGTGGGTTTAATGAGAGGGAATTTTAGCACACTCCTACCGACTCTTTGCTAGTTGAGCAGAGCTTACTCAGAGGGTGCTGTTCTTAATTAGACCGTCTATTGATAGCAGAGCAGGCAAAGCTTTTTCAGCTTTTTCCAGGTCAGTGATCGTATTGATCCAACAGAGCACATGGCAGCTGACACACAGACACAAAGGCTAATGGACAAGCTTGTTGAGTAATGGATTAAGGTAAACTTATCAATTTCTCTCATTAACAAAACAGAGGCACTGATGAAAGAACTCTAAGACGTGCTGTATGTTGGAAAGAGACTTTCTATTGTGGAATAATGGCTAAGAACAGATACAAATTTTAATTAATACAACTGTAATTGAAAATTGTTTCACAACATACAAATACACTCTCTATAATGTGATACATTTCGTCAAAGGAATAGTCAAAATGATTGGAAATGATTAGCCTAGCTTAGCATAAAGACTTGAAGCAGGAGAAAATAGCTAGCCAGGATTGCTTGAAAGTTCAAAAACCCGCCAATTTGTGGTTTTATGGTGTAACTATTTCTTAGCAAACAACAGCTGGGTGCGGTGACTTCGACTCTCGTTGTCAGCAGTGACAGTTTTTACATTTTTGTTTGCGTTCGTATTAAACAAAGTACAACATGTCATTTAGTGAGCTTAAGAGGTGTTGGTAGGCAGATTTTTTTTAAACTTTGAACAGAGCCCTGCTTCGAGTCTTTATGCTAAGCTAAGCTAACCAGCTCCGGGCTCCAGCTACATACTCAACGCAAAAAAAGCAGATGTTTCCAATATGTCAAACTATTCCTCGAAGGAAAAGTATCACATTATACTGCAATGATTCTAAAACAATTTTCAAGTTGTTTAAGTTGAATTAATTAATATAGATGTTCCTATTGATAATTCCAGAATCTTAAGTCTCTTTCTATTTCAGATATACAGTATATCTTATAGTTTTTTCATAAGCATTACTATATTTTTAATGAAAAATATTGATAAGATCACCGTAATCCATTACTCAACAAAACCCCTAATCTAATTGCCTCCTGGCTACAGCTCCATACTTGGTATTGATCTTCTCGATCTGACTTAATGAGAAAGTAAATAAGCATATTTCCCACAATTTCGAACTATTCCTTTAAATTACACTGAATACGGAGGCACAGAAGTCCAACAGTCAAATTCAACTAATTTGTTTTAACACAGTGTTATAGCAATATTTTCTTTCCTTTTTATACTCTCTATGCAACTTTGGGATTGTCCACACACACATATAGTAGAGTATATAAATGTATGCACTTACACACACACTGTCATGCACACACTTTTTAAAATGTGTAACTTGCTATCTTAACCTAATTGGCCATGGCTGCTGTTAAATGCACAGTTTCACATTTTCTGTATCTTCTCCTAATTCCTAATTTAATCATCTCCTGATATGCATGCAATTTGTATCACGAAGACTGCTTTCACATACTGAACCGTGTATTCATATGGGCATACTGTAGCTCTAGTGTTCATCAATATTCAGGTGGTTACATAACTGCATCGATAACACCTCTGTTAGTTTCTGCAAGGGAGGAGTGTAAGAGTTCGGGATTGGCAAGTGAGTGGCAGCAGTTGGACAGAAATTAAATGCAGCACACCAAGCCATGTGGAGTCTCCCTAATGTAAGACCCTAATCTAAAGCATAAATTAAAAATGAATCCTCGTACAAAATCTGAATTGAAAATGGGGGCTCATTAATCTTCTAGAATATGCAACAGGAGAAACCACTAAGTGCAGCATCCAGCATCGTGGTGTTCTTCACTGTGCCGTCTGTAACGATGTACAAACGTCTGTGCACTACAAAAAACCCCACTTGTATTCTTGGCTGCAAAAGTCTTAAATATTCCAAGCCATTCTGATCTAATTTCATGTCTGAGTATAAGACCACAGAGGAGACCTTCAACTTGTCCTACCTATACAGTCTTTCCCCAAGTCTTTCACTTGGATCAGGCAGGGATAACATACTGTTCAGTACATCTTGTCATGCAGGAGCCAGCCTGTTTTCGCTCTCCAGGGGTATCATTAGTGCAGCATTCGATATGTAGGGTTTTAGCCATGACAGGGTGGCCTGCTGTGCGCATGCGTTCCTCCAGACTTGGACCCCACACCCTGTCTGCTGCTACAGCCCAGCCGGCTCGCAGGACACCCAAGGGACCACCCTGTCTGGTACCAGGGATGAGCACCAAGCCTTCAGCAAACAGACATACTGTATCAATATAATTTTCTCTCCACTCCATTCCCTTTTTCAGGCCTTCTCCATTGTGCCACCATTTCTCACCATTTTCAGACAGGCTGTGGCCTCTTTTATGATGAATGTCTTTAATAATCTCTTTTCAATCTCGGGAGGAGGAGAGGGGTGGGAGCCAATTTAGAACTATCACCCTGTCGGGAGAGACTGTCATCCCATGGCTGCCCAGAGGTAATGGTGCTGAAATGGATTCCCGCTACAGGCACAGAGGCGGAGACAATTGGAGATGCTTGCCTGCTCAGTGGTTGCACTCTGCTTTCCTCGCACTCTCGCTAGCTAGTTGTGTCGCTGAGCCTCTGCAGGTGCCGCACTCTGCGTCCCTTACGAAGCCTGCGGAGCAGAGTAAATGCCACAGCTGATCAGCTCTGGCCATGAAGAAGTATGGCCTTGTGCCGCTCAGCTGTTACTATGGCAGTGTGTTTTGTCTCTGCTCGGCCTGCCCTTCTGATCAGAGCAGAGTGCTGCTCTCCCACGAGTGTCTCATGCCAAACACTGGCTCGACAGGAGGTCAGTTTGATGCTTCTCAAAATGACAAAAGCCTGTTTAACTTGTGGCTGAATTACAGCAAAAAAACAACATGACACATATATTAGAGACGGCAGTGACAAAGAGCGCGCCGATCCCTTCCACACAGGGCAGATAAATCTAAAACGCTGGAAGAAAGTCATCTTCTATTTCCACTCTGCACCATTTAATGTTTTTACCGTACAAACTGAAGAAATGTGTCAGTGAATTAATAGCTTGTATGAGAGCACCAGAAGGCCCGACCTAAAACTTGCTAAAAGCAACGTGCTATCAGCAAGATCACTGCCTCCCTCTCCAGCTCATCTTTTAAAGCAACACGCAAAGCAGCGATTGATTTCAGATTGTTAGAAGCATTGTCAGAGAAACACTTAACCTGTTCCCATGTTTAGGTCTGCATATTGGTCGTTCAGGTATGGAGCTTACGAACTGTGTCTTGTATCTTAGCCGAGCCTGTCAATAGTGACTAACAGGAACAGGTGCACTCGTGAAAAGCCAAGATGAGGAAACAGCGTGTCATTGGATGTAACATCAGTAATCCATCTCATGCAGAGACACTTGTCAATGCCTCCGGACCTGTGGGATCGCTTTTAGAGAACCACACTGTGCAATCAAATGAGAATGGGCTAAATTCAATAAGGCCCAGCTCATTCTGGAGGTGTAGAGATAGGTTTCCTGGGATCCCTGCAGAACACACAGTAAGGTCTGCAATAGCACATCAGTCACACAGCAATTACAGAAGCTCATAATGCATACCACAAGGGCAATGAGCATCTGTTTAAAACAGGCAGCGTGTTAGCACAGACAAAACCAGTTTATAGTTTAATCTTCACAAAGCATCCACCAACACTTCAAATATATCAACATACTCTCCTCATATGAATACTGTATCTGAATCTATAGCTTTCACTCTTGTGGGTTGGGAGTGGATGTACCCTGGATAATATTTCTATAAGGATGTGCTACTGGGGAGGGGGACCAGCTGACCTCAATACATGTCATTATCATACCACAGTTTTCTGTCAACAGAGCCTGTCATATCACTGTGTGTGTGCCCCACCAACTGAGTCATACAGCAAATGGTGACTGTAGCATCGTGCAGCAGATTCAATGAGTTGTTATCACAAGTGTTGACGGACTTCACTGTTGAACCGATGAAGAAATCAGCGCCACCCGCAGAAACCCCAGCTTCAGCAACAGAAGTTCAAAAGAAGAAGGCGTCATGGTAGTAGCTCCCCTGTGGTTTCCGGGAAGTGCAGTCCAAAAACTGCAGACAATATAACAAAAAACTCATGGCACACCTTAAATTCTAATTAGTAATGTACACTCAGTTGCCAGTTTATTAGGTACACCTAACTTAAACCAATACAGCAGTCTTGCAATAAATCCTATCTAAATGAAGGTTATTATAGTGTTCAGTTTTTTTGTTGAAACTGTTTTAGAGTGGTGTTAGGTATTTAGCTAGAAACCAACGTGTTAGACAAGTTACAACTTTGGCCAGATGATGGCGCTAGATGGAAAGTTAAGGGATCACCAAAGTTATTAAAATTCATCGGTAAAGGGGACATGTACGCCTGCACCAAATTTCATGGCACTCTATCCAAAAGTTAACAACATATTTTGCTCAAAACCATAAATATGATCCTCTGGACAGCATGTATTATCTGTACCAAATATCAGTTGCTGAGACATTTCACTAAAGCCAAAATAGTCAATTTTATAGTGGCGCTAGAGGAAAAGTCAGAGGCTCATCAAAGTCATTGGGGTTCATAATCTGAGGACCATGAATGTCTATACAAACTCTAGCGGCGATCCATCCAGTACAGTCTGGATGAAAGGGGCTGGCCAACAGACCAATTTTGCCATCCATAGAGCCACGCCACTAGCACGGCTAAAAACAGCTTGATTCGAACCTATACTCCATGGAAACAATACACAAAGCTTCTGTACATCCGTGTGTAAAGCTACAGTTTATTAGATAGATATCAACTATCTTACTATATTTAATAAATATTCCCAAGGTATCCTATACGTAAGCATCAAGGCGCCCACCGAGATAATGTTGGTCCAGATAAATTACTTTCAGAAAACATCTACCTACAAGTCTCTGGCCACCAACCAAGAAAACATATTTGGAGCAAATTGCTTGTCAAGAAGATAAATGCAGCAGCAGAGTATGAGAGCAGTTATTTTCCGGTAACTTTTCTTGTGGCGTCCTCACACACACGCACACACACACACACACACAGAGAAAGGTTGCCAATTATAGTAACTGTGTGATGAGGCTTCTCATACTGAGCCCCATGCTACCTTTGCCTCTAATCCTTTGTTATTAATTATATCTTCAACAAGCCTACACAGTTCTTGTGGTGTCAGCACCGAGTATCCATGGCAACAGCCAGTTTGGCCCAGCTCTCGGGGATGCACACACACACACACACACACACACACACACTCTGGTGCCTGACAAAACCGCGCCTCGCTGCAAAGATGCTCTTCCGACAAGATGAATAGCTAAACTGTAGAAAATGACAATAAAATTAAAATAAATCCTGTCCCCGCTGAGCGCTGAGCTTTAAGTACCAAAAGCTTCTGTTCCTCGCAGTCTCTAAGTAAGGAAACAATATTCATTGCCATTACCATAGTGACCAAACTGGTAAAGATGCCTGTTGCTAAATTCATTGCACCAAGTGAAACAGGATCAAGAAAGCAAGACAATCACTAAATGTATGCTCAGTATGCAGTGGTGGAATTTAACTAAGTACATTTACAAGTACTGCACTTATATACACATTTGAGGTACTTTACTTTAATTGGATATTTCCATTTTATACTTCTACTCCACTAAATATCAGAGGGAAATGTTGTACGTTTGACACCACTACATTTATTATGAGAGCAATAGTTACTTTACAGGTTAAGATTTTAACCCAAAACATGTGATAAATATAACGCATGGTGACAGACTACACCACCAAACAGTATATACAAATCTTAAAATTAGCTCCACTTCAACTAATTACAACATTAACGTTAAATGCTACTTGAAATTACTTTTGAAAGTACTTTAGTTTTTGAGGCTTTAAGTACATTTTTGCTAATAACAGCAAATTTTGGAGGCTACATTAGCCGCTACTAGCATAACACACCTGAATCTCCCGAGCCCCCCGTTGGCGGTCGAGTTGCATTTTGGGTAACGTAGGCGACGATCTCTCCGGTTCTGCTGCATCAATGTGGATCCTTTTTCAAAGCTGTCCATCTTGAGCCTGACAGTGCTGTGGGAGAGCAGTGATACAATCGGTAATTGTAAGTACTTACTCCACCACTGACAGCCTGTTAGAACATAGAAATACTTGAATACCCTTTTAAAAATAGTTATTTTCTACTATAGGACTTTATACTTTTAAAAGAGGTGTTATTTAGTCCAAGAAGGAGAAACCTCAGATGTGTTTAATATATCTGGAATCCCAGGGTATCGCATTAACTTCCAATTAGGCCTAATGTTAGTTCTGTGAAGGCAGGGGGATTGGCATTTTGTTGTTCTTGCGGTACTTCGCAGGGATATTCTGGTACCTGGAAAAATGGCCCGAGTGGGAGCTCAGTTATACAAAAAAAGGAGGAAATATAGCCTACCTCAAAGCATTGTACACTGTCACATATAAAATGTTTTTTTCTCTCTCTTTTTGTGTTCCTTATTTTATTTGTTTATTTTGTTTATGATTTGTGTCGATTTCACTTTAAAGTCTAAATGAGGTTTCCTGGTGATGTCCCCCCCCCCCCCCACCCCCCTTCTCATTCCTCTGTACTATGTACTTTAGAAAATGTATACAATAGTGGGATTTCTTTTTTTGGTTCCCCCCTCACTGTAAAATCCCAATTTTAGTTAAACGTGAGCTCCCTCTTGTGGCTTCTTTCATCACGCACATATAAGACGAGAGTGGATCTCCATCAGCTGAGGTTGGACAGACACTGAGGGACATTGAGCTTAATGACAGGACAGATCTGCCCAAAGACACGCCGCTGACGTTTGACCTCAACCGGCTTATTTTCACGAGGAAGGGACTCCTTGCCGAACGCGAGGCTGTAGGGGAAACAAGCAGTGTTCAAAGCATCAAAGGTGGACAATTACAGCTGAACAGCACCATCTACTCCTGAGATGTACAAAGACCAGTGGTGGAAAAAGTACTCAGATCCTTTACTTAAGTAGAAGTATCAATACAACAATGTAGAAATACTTCATTATAAGTAAAAGTACATAAGTATTATCAGCAAAATGTATCAATATACAGTACAATATAAGTACTATTCTTACATTACATTATTAGATTGTAATCAAAACGCATGTAGTATTTTACTGTTGTAGCTGTAGATACTTTTAACTACTTTATACGTAGTTTGGTAGTTTAATCTAGTGATTCCCAAGAAAGAGGTCTGGTCCCCTCGAAAGGTCACAAGATAAATCTGGGCGATCGTGAGACGATTGACAGGATAGACAAGAAGAAAAGACAACGGTCTGCTACACAAATTTGTATACATTTTAGTGTTTGTCATTTTTTTACCTTTATTTTGTCTTTGCATTTTTGTGAAATATTGAATAATTTTGCCTTTATAGGCCTCGAAAAGTTATTTAAATGAGACCATAAGTTAGAGCATCTTAAGTTTAGAGGGGAAATCATTATTTGGAGGGACACACGAACAACTCAAACATCTAAAATGTATTAAGGGGCTCCAAATAGACACCGCTTTTTGTAAGAGTTCACAAGCCACCGGTTTTATTTTTTAACATTAAATGTATTTTATAAGCATCATATGTTGTTTTTTTTATGTAAAATCTAGTAAAGGTCACATGAATGTAGTGGATTATAAGTATAAAGTAGCATAATACTCAAGTTTTTATAATGGTGCAAAAATCATTTTATTGTGTCACCGCAACATGAGTACAATCAATGCAAAACGTCTCTTGATCTGGCACTGAGAAATGTTACCAGACCTGATTTGAACATTTGCAAACAAGTGAGTTCAACTGTAAGTCCTCGTTGGTGTTGCATACATTTCCATATTTTTGTAATATGAAATACATCAAACGCAATCTGCAAACATGTACAGTATATGTAGTCCTATATAAAAACACGATAACGTGATAGAAAACTGTGGTTGCCTGATATCCAGATACAATGTAAGGCAAGGCAGGTTTTTTTTGTATAGCACATTTTAACAACAAGGCAATTCAAAGTGCTTTACATAAAACATAAAAGCAACATGGGGCAATATAAAAAGACATTTAAAAACACTTTTAAAAAAAGCTAAATAGAAAATAGAAACAAGACAAGACAGGAGATTAAATGTGTAAACAGTGCCGTGTAAGAAATTAATCATTAATCGATTTAATAAACGACAGCAGCAAACAGAAAAGTCTTCAGCCATAATAACTAAACGCTGCTTCTCCATGTTAGTTTTGACTCTGGGGACAGAAAGCAGACCTGTTCCAGACGACCTGAGAGGTCTGGGTGGTTCATAACTTAGCAGAAGACCAGAAATGTACTTTGGGCCTAAACCATTCAGTGCTTTACAAACCAACAAATCAATTCTTTGACAGACAGGAACGCAGTGTCAAGACCTCAGAGCTGGAGTGACTGGAGTGGACTTTTTTTGGTCTTAGTGAGGACACGAGCAGCAGCGTTCTGAATCATCTGGTACTAGGCTGACTTTGTAATGTGGCTTTTCAAATGCAGGTCTGAGTCCGTGACTACACCAAGATATCTGGCTTGGTTTGTGGTTTTTCACATTACCGATTGAAGCTGAGCGCTGACTTTTAAATCGTTCCTCCTTGGCTCCAAAAACAATTACTTCAGTTTCATCTTTGTTTGTTTAATTGAAGAAAATTCTGGAAATCATTGATTTGGTCAAGACACTTAGTCAGCGGGACTCCACGTCATTTTTGTCCACTTCAATGTGTAATTACCTATAGACACAAAGTAGTCCCTGTCCTTTAAGAAGGATTCGAAACAGTTTAATACTGTGCCAGAAAGTCCCAGACAGTTTTCCAGTCAGTCTAGTAATATGTTGTGGTCCACCAGGTCGAGTACAGTGCTGGGATCCAATAATACCAAGACTGAAATTCTGCCACTGTGTTTAAGTGGACGTCTTTGAATATTTGAACAAGAGCAGTCTCCGTGCTGTGGTGTGATCGAAAACCTGACATCAAACCAGCTGTTTAATGCCAATAAGTTGTTCAGCTGTTGAAAAACAGCTCTTTCCAATTATTTTACTTAAAAACGAGAGGTTTGATATAGGCCTATAATTGTTCATTAGTAATGTCAGTCAGTCATTTTCTACCGCTTGTTCCTGTTGGGGGTCGCGGGTGACTGGAGCCTATCCCAGTGGCTTTGGGCCTTAGGCGGGGTACACCCTTTAATTAGTAATGTAAAAGCGTAAACAACTCAGAACACGAGTATAAAAGTTTGAGGAAAAAGCGCTAAGTTTTGCATAGTTTGTGTGCATCAAAAGCAAAGTAACAAAGAAAGACAGCATCAGTGTTCCTTATAAGCCATGGATAGTCTACCCTGATAAATGACCCTTTCAACCGGATAGCTCATGTTAATACGTATTAATATGTTTCATTAAATGTGCAAAAGGAATGCCAGACACCAAAAATGTTAGAAATTGTTGGTTGGAATTGTCAATTTTTACCAAGTGATTTTTAAGTCTATGAAAGATCTAATGCAGAAAAAACAAGTACTACAGCAGATACACTCTCCCACCCTGGTCATACCAAGGACCGACAGCAAAAATAAACGTGTTTGTTGTATAACAGTCTAAAGAAAATGACATAAAATCCAATGTAAATGAGAAAAACCTGACAGTTTGGTTAAAAAGGCACCGATAGGTTATGAATCTGGTGTTTCTCTTCCAAAACAGTATTAAGTGAATTAGTGTATGGAACCTATTCTAACTCTTGCTTTGAAAATACATTCCCTCCCTCATCAATAATAATAATACCCAAAAAAAAAAAAAAAAAAAAACAGTATAAATATTTTATAAAACCCAAAAAAGTAGGAAACTTTGCAATTAATTACCTAAATCCTCAAAAAAATGCTGTTATTTCTTTGATAGATAATTTTTCCTAAACACAATATTTTATTTTGGAGCAAATCTGCCAACGTAAGTGCATATTTAATAATTTAAGCATTTTTAGATTATTACTTTTTGGCGGGCTGTTCGACGAGTTTCCCCTTGTGGTACTTCTGTCCGATCCCATAGGGGACGTGTGCAGATATGGTTCCCATTTCGTTGGCCCCGTCAATGTGGAACATCTGGTCGTCAAAGAAGATGTGGGGTTTGATTTTCTGCAGCAGTGGCCCCTTTGGAGCCCCAGCCAGGAAGAGAGCCTCGTCGATCTCCAGGCCCCAGCTGCGGAGAGTCTTCAGGACGCGAGCCCCGGAGCTGGCAGCGCTGCGGGCCGTCACCAGGAAGGTTCGGATGGGACAGTTAATACGCTCGTTCTTGGCGTAGAATTTTCTCTGAAGCTTCCCCAGAGCCTCCAGGAAACACTTTAAGGGACCCTGAAAGAGCCAAAGAACTAAGTTAACATGAAAGGTTTTGAAATGAGGAACACAGGGACGGATGAAAGTGTCATGAGTGAAGGACTGAACCCATCACCAGCAGGAAATCCCTTGCAATCTGTCTCCTAATCAAATCTTTAACTCATCTGGGTAAAAACACACAAGTACTCTCTATGTGTATTAGTTATTTTTTTGAATATTATTACAATTCTTACTTCTTTTTATTGTTTAATCTGATCGATCTACCCACTGGATAAAGTAAACCTTTCACTAACTGAGAAACTACTCTGTAATCATGCAATTGTTTTTGAGATGATGATATAGTTAATACAACCAGGAGAGCCGGTTCCTAAACCCTGCAGACATTTCCCGGACTTGATTTGCCCCATACAGGTGTTGTTGGAATAGCTGATAGATTTTGGTGAACTCTTTTGTTCAGTTTGTGTGTTTCGTATTGTCATTTATTTCCTTTGTATTTTGCTGAATCATGTTTTATTTATTAGTTTATTGTGTATTTTTTTTCTTAAGTTGAGAAGTGGATCGTTGTATGCGGTGTGCCTGAGGCTTCTTGAAGTCTCCTGCCACATCGGTTTTATTTCTATTATCTGGTTTTATGCTGCAGTTTATGTGCAAATAACAAACAAAATCCTAAACTAAGTTGAAGTACATAGAAACAACCAACCTGAGCGAGAGGTTTGTTCTCAAACTCCTTCTCGTGCTCAAAGAAGGTGTCCAGGCCATGTTCCTTCACAATGATCTCTGACTCATCTGAGAAGAGGACGGCGTCGCCATCAAACGCCACTCTCAGCTGAGTGTCGCTCAGTTGATTATCCATTTGCGGCATAAACATTGTGGCTGCGGCGATGCCTGACGGAAGGGAGAGGAGGTTTGGTTAAAAATATGCTTTCAATGCATCTTCAACGTCCCATTTTATGAACAATGCTTGAACTGCCACTGCACGTTAGGTTTGTGCAATCACAACTAGAGAAACCTTTTCTCTGATACATACAAGAGATTCACACATAGTTTCTTCCGACACAGTTCAGCCATGTTGTTAAAAAGGAAAAAGTCTGAAATATTCCAGTTTCCGTCCCAAAAGACAACACTACTTTGAGCACACTGCATTGTTGGAGAATCAGTTATGGTTGTAACACTACATTTTTCACATTACCGGTGCTTGGTAAGAATGAAAGACTGAACAGAAAAGTGTAAAACTGTTGGGGTCTGGATAGAATATATCACAAGTTCAAGAGGGAGCGTGCCCATCCAAGCAGCTCCGTCTTGCAGCACAGTGTGAGTTTGAGAACAAGTCACACACACACACACACACACACACACACACACGAAATCGACATGCGAGCGTGTAAATATCAGTCCGTGTAGTGGAAATTTCATTATACAAACGAAAGTTTCAAAAAAAAAGGTTGTGTGGGACAGAAACGATCCGACTTACCTTCCTCTATGGCCTCAGTGACTTTCCCCGAGTCCTTTGAGAGGTAAAGGTTTGTCATGTAGGCCTTAAGGTAGCCTATAGGGCTTTTCCCTCCTGTCATACAGAATCTCTCTATGGTCAAATCTGAAAAGAGTCAAATCAAGTTGGAGATGTGTGAAGACAGAAATCCCATTCTAATTACACCCAAACAGCTCTTCTTCATTTCTAGTGTGCAATTACTAGACTGGAGTGCTGGTCTTGATTGCGCCTGTTGCTGCAGCACGACAATCAGCAATGTTTTGGTTTGGGACGCAGCGTACCGTAGTGATTAATGCTGTTTATGAGGCGCACTCCCACTTGGGCATGGTTGTTAGTCATTAAGACGATGTCAAACAGCTCCTCGCTGTCCGGGTAGAGCTTCCTCAGTCGAGAGTTGACGTTCATCAGCGCCTGTGCGAAAGGACAGACATTAAAAAATAAATAAATAAATTAGGCCAGGATATTGTGTCAGAGCATTCAACAAGACAAAGGTTACAACACTGAACCACAGCTTTCCTTCAGTTAAGTCATATAGTTTTAAAAAAACAACAACACAAATGCATTAAAGCAACACTGAAACAAAGGCCTTCACCTTTATTAAAAATGTTTGTTTGAATATTACCTGGTGATATGTCAGATACAAGCTACACTGCTGACATCACACACACTAACTGAACTGCACACAACTGTCTAATCACATACTGACGCGCATGAATACCTTCACAGGCAATACGCTGTCTTTTTGCTAAAAAAAACAAACAAACAATCCGTGCACATTTCCAGCGGGTGTTGCAGTTAGAGATCGACCGATATGGGTTTTTCTATAGCCGATGCCGATGCCGATATTTAGAGGTCAGGGTCAGCCGATGGCCGATATGTGCTGCCGATTTTTTTGGGCCAATATTTTGAAGTTTTCCCCTTCATTTGTATGATAAAATGTCACATAATAATAAGTGGATGCACAACATTTGTGAACTTAATTATTTATTGAACACTGACTTGAAACTCGAAGGTATTACAATAAAATATTTATCCAAAGTTAACCAAACAAATCAATAAACTGACAAAGTATTAAATATATAAAACAGGTAATATACATACATATAAACTTATTCATTTACATAAACATTTTAGAGCATTTATCAAATTCAAGTTAGTTGGAACATAAATGTAAACTTAATTATATCTTTAAATAAAATAAACTTTATAAATAAAAATAAATTAAACTGAAAAAAAAAATTATATAAGAAATAAATAATAATAGTAGTGCTGCAAACACACTAGCAGCCAGCAACATTCCCAGGACTGTTGTCTTCCAAATGTTTTGGCTTGGGGTCCTTCACATGCGCCAGCAGCGGCCGTTCCACTGCACCAATAACACTGCTGCCCGCGGAAGTGCCTGACTTTAAATCGGCGCTACTGAACGCGGATATCGGCCGATGCCGATGTATTAAAAAATGACAAATATCGGCCCGATATATCGGCCAACCGATATATCGGTCGACCTCTAGTTGCAGTATCAAATGTTAGTCATGAGCATATTTAGCAAGAATAGTACATGACAAATGTTACATCTCTACACGGTTGGTTATTAGGTACAGCTGGCAAATAATCAGTCAAGTCTAATACAACTGTGGCCCTGTTCACAACATCCCACAGTGTCTGTTACCAGGTCTGTGGCATCAGTGTCCCTCCTCATTGGGTACCTGACAGCCAAAGACCATTTTACAGTAAAAGGGCGCAATCACGCCAGGGTGACAATGCCGTGAACAAGTCGCTACACACATTCAAAAGGTAGTCTGATGAACACCACGCCTGCACAATCACCGGCCCTGAACATCAATCAACCTTTCTTCAAAAAACCCTGGATTTTCTTGCTGAAGACTGGTGTGATTTCATGACTTGTACGACTGTATTCCAAGGAGGAGTGGAGCAGTCTTGAAGGAAAAGAGGCGCTTTAACATCCAGTTTTTGATAGGCATTTCACTTATTTTGGCCTGGCACTGTAAAAATTTGGCTGGTGGGTGGGGTTGTCTTCAAATGAGGAATGTATAAGTCAGTGAGGAACCTCCATCATATCAGAGGTGGACGACATGACTTCCTGATTTCAAACATTTAAAGAATGAATGAACGGTGCCCGATAGACCATCAGGAAACACGAACATTAGGAGGGTCTATTCAAGGAAGTAACAGTTTTACGATTATACTGGATCTGACCGTGCCAAACGCCTGCCTTTACATTTGGACTTCCTGAGGTGTAACACAGCTCAGCACAGAAACTGGACTGTGGACGTGGATGCGGGACTATCGTGCAGTCCATTATCTGAGACCACTGTCCGTTTTTGTAAAGCGAGTTCGTCCCGGCAGTGGGCCCTCTCAACAACGTGCCGAATATACGTTTCAGGGGCCACACCCAGCAGCAGACGGACAGCCCCGGGGCTCGGGCCTACCTTGACGAAGGGGAAAGCGGCTCCTGGCTTCAGAGGCTCGCCTTCATGTTCCTGCTGATAAGCCACATACTTCTCCAGCCCCCCGTCCTCATAGAGCTTCCTCTCTGCCACCATGTCGAAGAGGGTGCGAGAGGAGACGGCGATGGTGACGGCATACTGGGGCTTGGGCTGCGAGTGGACGGAAAGGTGGCGTAAACAAACAAAACAAAACAAAACAGCAAACGTGCACGCAATACTAGGCTTGTTTTAGCACTCGACAGCAAGCGAGCGTGTGCGGCTAACACGCAAGCGTCGGCTAAATACTTACAGGTCTCGGTTTGTTTGTCTTGAGGTTGTCAAAAAAGGCTTTGGCCGCAGCCCAGTCTTTTTCCTCCCCGCTGTCTTCGGGCGGCGCTGAATTGTTTGGCTTCATTTCACTCATTTTTATAAACTTCCGTGTGCCCTAAGACCTTCCAACGAATGCCGAACCGAGGTGAGGCAGCGGCAGCCAACTTCACGGAAATGTACCCAGAGAGAGAGAGAGAGAGAGAGAGAGAGAGTGACAGACAGAGAGCGAGAGAGAGAGAGAGAGACAGAGAGCGAGAGAGAGAGAGAGAGACAGAGAGCGAGAGAGAGAGAGAGAGAGAGTGACAGACAGAGCGAGCGAGAGAGAGAGAGAGTGACAGACAGAGAGCGAGAGAGAGAGAGAGAGACAGAGAGCGAGAGAGAGAGAGAGAGAGAGAGACAGAGAGAGAGAGCGAG